>JAMKCF010000024.1:2794145-3504145 GCA_023634235.1 Pisaster brevispinus | reverse complement strand
TTGTTGTTGTTGTTGTTGTTGTTGTTGTTGTTGTTGTTGTTGTTGTTGTTGTTGTTGTTGTTGTTGTTGTTGTTGTTGTTGTTGTTGTTGTTGTTGTTGTTGTTGTTGTTGTTGTTGTTGTTGTTGTTGTTGTTGTTGTTGTTGTTGTTGTTGTTGTTGTTGTTGTTGTTGTTGTTGTTGTTGTTGTTGTTGTTGTTGTTGTTGTTGTTGTTGTTGTTGTTGTTGTTGTTGTTGTTGTTGTTGTTGTTGTTGTTGTTGTTGTTGTTGTTGTTGTTGTTGTTGGCACGCCATCAGGACACATTTAAGAAAGACGGTGATCCAAGATGGCACCCAACCCGGTGCAACCTCGTTCCCACGCCGGGTAACCCAGTGCAGGCGAATGGGGAGATTGTGCTGCGCCACGGGAGAGGGTTTACCCAAGTTTTAGTGGTGAATGTCGTTAACTGGTAGGGTGCAAAGCTAGCGCTTATTTGGACTTTAACTTTTGTGTGAAGGAAAACAAAATGCGCCCATAATCGTGATGGCCGTGCCGTATGGGCGCCGCATGTCGTGGCCGAGCTGTATAGTTCATCGGACCCAAGCTCTGGTGTTGTCAGCAGCAGAGTGTGGGTTCGCATCCCGGTCGTGACACTTGAGCGAGGCACTTAACCATAATTTCTTCATAAATAGTTGGGAAGTAGTGTATTCTGGTCTACCAACCAGGCTCCTAGTGGATGATACCCATGCCTGTACTTACGGAATGTGAAGGGCTCTGTTTCAGCCCCAGGTAGGTGGCAATGTGCCTCTGGGGACAGTTGGTTTGGGTCGAGAGCTTAAGTGTAGCCCTCATCTTGTGGCTGCCCGCGAATTTTTTTCCCTGAACCTTTCGGGCAGTGTATGTGGAGTCTAAGCCAATCAGAGCGAGAACGTGACATAATACCGCTTTCTGATTGGTCAATGGCCCACGTACAAATGTACACTGTACAGCCCGAAAGGTTCAGGGAAAAAAAATTCGCTGGCTGCCCGGCCTTGTGATGTTAGGCGATACCTCATAAAAATATGTATACTTAAGAAAAAGGCGCGCAATTAAGTCCCATCACTCCAACCTTTTCTTCGCCTAATATTATTGCAATTAGCTGTAAGTGGAGTAAGAGGCTCGATAGACAGTGTTTAAATAAAAAAATATTACCATCCTGGAGGCAGGAAGTTTACATTATGGATGACCCCCGTGTATGGTATTGATTGTTTTCGTGTACTTACGTATGCCAAATTCCACACAATTAATAGGCAGCGTCTGCGGCAACGTTTTAGTGCTCGATTTCACAAAGAAATAAGATTGATGTAGCAATAAAAATCACTAATGGTATGAGAGCTTTTGTATGCGTCTACCGATAGATCACACTGTAAAAGGCATGACCACTGGTGGCTATATCTACAGCCAACTGCCTTTACTCGTAATAGATTAAGTTGCTTCATTTGGGCATGGTCTGACAGAGTACAGTTATTTGTGCTAATGTGTGCTGTTGGTCTGGTGACAATATTTTGAGATCGGGTATAACGCTTCAAGTCCAAGGGAGTCCGTGATTAGACTGCATGCCTACCAAGTACCATCATCTATAACATCTATTCTAGCAAACAAACAAAAACCACTAAGTATCCAATTTCGTTTGAGGCAGTTTCATTTCGACTTCCCACCATGAATCGAGCTGTAATTTGTTTGTGGCTCATATGCCGTGTTGTGTTTTCTGGGGCTGTTCCACCCTGGAACGACGAGCAGCGTCTCTTGGAGAATCTCTTAGACACACCGGGCCGGTATGATCGCCGTGTTCGACCGGTCCAAAACGCCACACAGCCCGCTGATGTACACGTCGTTTTCGGTCAAGAACGCATTGTTATTTTGAATTTGGTAGGTAACTAAATGAATCTTTGCAGAATAATATCGGTTTAATGATTGATTATGAATAAAAGCAATGAGTCGATTATTGATTGCTTAATCGATCGAGAAGCTCAAAGCACACTAGCAATTGCAATAATGGTCGATCAAAAATGAAGTACATGTTCGTTATGTGAAAACAGCAACGATTAGTTTAATTCTTTTCACTGGTTGTCAATGTTATATCAATTTTAAGATGAATATCTCCGTAGAGAACATTTTCAAAGTACAGAAAGTAATATTTCAAAGACCGAAAAATAATCACTGCAGCTTATTTCGACTTGCCGCTATCGATATACGACCAAAATGAACGTGTTCAAATTTCCGACCAAAGAGGGGGGAAAAGGTGTTTATTTCCCGCTAAAACGGGCTCACTTTACATGATGTTTTTGAAAGGTTGGTTGCATAATGTCTTTATTGAAGCTATAGGCTGTAAAAAATGAATGCATTCCCTCTTAGAAATTAAATTGATCGAATGTTAACATTAAAATCTTTTTTAATTTTTTTTTTTTTACAAAAAGTCCGACACTATAACAACGAACATTTTCTTTTCGGCAAGGCCTATTTATAAAGTTTTTTTCCCGTGCCATTTAGGATTCAAAGCACCTAAAGTTGAATTCCGCTACCTCCTTCTCAGTGGTGAGTATTGTCTTTGTTTCTAAAGCTCAACAACTCTTTAAGTTAAAACGTTACAGCAAATAAACGCTTTAATTTTAGCATTTTGAGTAGACCTTATTCATTAACGTCATCTGGTCGCCATCTTGTGAGATAAAACGGTGATAAAACAATGGAAACGCACAACTATGTACACAAAGGACGGGCGCTAACCTTTGGGTTACCATCTAAATCACGCATGCGTGGTCTGTGGTTGACTCGAAAGCTTGTAATCACTGATTCGTCAAACATGGCAACCAACATGGCGACGTATTGAAGAGGGTTAAAAAACAATACTGGTCCTCGCTAATTACTTGCATTATATAGTGCAGTAATAATCATCATCTTAATAATTGAAGTAATAAAAACCTACTATTTACCGTTAAACCAGCTTTTTGTGTGATTACAAGAGTTTACAAAACTCTCGATTACGCAACCAAAACGTAACCAAAACGCCATCTTGCCAAACTTCGTTAGTTGCATTTACCCGATATCTTCACACTTGTTCTTTAAACCCGAGGACATGTACAATGCAGTTGATGATCATGCGTATTGGTAGTCCAACCAATACATCTTTTCAAAACCACGTGACTTCTATACTCTGGCTCAGGCCAGCACCATCACCTTCAGGGACGGATTTTCAAACAGGCAGACAGAGCCCCAGCTAGAGCTATAAAACTCAAAGCTTTAGCAGCGGTTTTGTAAAGCGTCGTGTCGTGACTTGTCTTTCGCAATCGCTCTCGTAACGCACAATGGGAGCCTTTGGAATGTTAGGTGGCAGCAGACTTACCAGGTAAATTGTCATTGTTTACGTAGCTGTTCTGAGCATGCCGAGAACAATGTATTTACATGTGGTAAGTCTGCTGCCACCTAGCGTCCCAAAAGGCCCCATTTCTTTTGAAGAAAGCTATAATACGCAGAGGCTATTCTTCAAAGTCTGCAGCAGTGAGTATCATTTGAGTTTCTTCAACCCAGAGCCACCATTTTGTTTTTCAATAAGATTGAAATGTGGTGTATTAGTGTAAGATGTGCAGTAATCAAAACAGTTTCTCCAATGTTTTGTTGTAACGCATAGCAATGGGAGGATAAGAGATTGAGCTGGAGCCCTGACGACTACGGCGGTGTTGAGTACATGATCGTGAACACAAAGGATATCTGGTACCCCAGACTGATAATACGCAAAGAGTATGTATTCACAGTAGCTTATGGTAATTTTTTTTAAAGTTGCTGTATTTTTGGTGCTCGATATTGGGGTATGGCGGTACCTCCTCCTCAATTGTTTCTTCATTGTGTGCTTGGAATTTCATGAATTCTTCAGAGCATTTTAGGGGAATTCCTCTGTACGAGAGGAAAAGAGTGTAGCGTGGGAACTTGTGGGATACCCTCTGCACCTATCAGGCATGGTATGCTATAATATACGTCGGTTCCGGATTAAACTCTTCATAATTTGGCCTTCTTTTTCACAATACTCTGGCTGTTGGCTGCAGCGACAAAGAGCAATACTGAGAAAGGACATTTTAAGGGATCTGGTCTTAGCCACTGCCGAAGTCATCCATTCGGACACGGTCATGGGGTTAATAAATAATTTAGTGAAGCCATCTTGTCCTTCTTCGATGGGAACGGGGGCATTGCTTTTCAGTGGGGCCCCTCAGGGGGAATGGGTTTTTCAGTGGTGGGGTCATGTATTTATTTTGGAAGGGGGGGGGGGGGGCGCTGCCCCAGTGGGCCACCATCCTCTTGTGGCATTTTGTGGCCGCGATAGCGATCCTGATTGTGATCGTTCACTACATTTGGATGATACAAACGCGCATTTTCCTCTTTTTCTCCTCTCCTCTTTTTCTCCTCTCCTTTTTATTGAGCACTATTGCGATTTGTTTCGTGTGTGTGTGTGTGGGGGGGGGTGGGGGGCACCTGGGGGCATTGGGAATTGGGGGCACGTGCCCCCCCCCCCCGGCTACGCCGCTGCGTACACTTAGTTTTGACCCGCAGAACCCTGGAAAGTCATTTGAAGTCTTTGGTGGTGTTTTTATTATTTTGAACAGTGATGAGCAAATTGGAGTTCTCGGAGACTCGACGGAGTCCCTGCTGATGTACAACGGTACGGTTAACACGATGAACATGCTCAAGTACAACACACACTGTTTCTTCAAGCTGGCCAAATTCCCATTTGATCGTCAAACTTGTGCTGTATCGGTTGGATTTTCAACGACACCAGAGTCCATCGTGAGGCTCTTTCCTCGTCTGACCAAGAACTACAACTTCAGAATTACTGAGGAGTGGAATGTGCTTAACATAACCCTCCAAACGAATAAAATAAAATGCGCTAATTTTGAGGTGGACCTCTCAGATACGTCATCGGTCGATTGGGTGAAATCGCCTCGCATTACAGACCCCCGGTGCCTGCATACAAGCGATATTATAATGACGATACATCTCGAACGTCGATGGCTGATGTATATATTTTCAGTGATAGCTCCATCAACCATATTGGCCGTCATTGCAGCCGCCATTTTTTGGCTTCCACCAGAGTGTGGTGAGAAGCTTTCCTTTGGCGTCTCTATACTCTTGGGTTTTGTGGTCTTTCAAACGCTGGTGCAGGCGGCTCTGCCAGAAGGTGGTGGCAACGGCGAAAGTCAGGCTGTGCTTTCTTTCATCGTCAGTAACTTCTTCTTGTCGGGTGGCTCTGTGTTGTTGACTGCCGTAACTCTCACCTTACACCACCGCGAGGTCGCAACGAGAAAGACGGTTGATGTTAATCACTGCGGAACGACGCAAGAAGAGAACAATGACTTGAGACGTGATGTAGACGCATTAGAAGATAAAAATTCGAAGGTGAACAAAATTTACATAATATTATTCAACTCTCGATCCGCTTCGCAACCCAATAATGAATGTGCGACTTTCTTGGAAACGTGTGCAGGCCCACATAGGCCCTTTTCGAAACGACGACTTGGGCTTGGGCTTGGGCTTGGGCTTGGGCTTGGGCTTGGGCTTGGGCTTAGAAAATGTGCGCTTACCTTACGGGGCTTCAAATAGTCGGGAGCTCACATACCCAAGCCGTGGTTTTGAAAATACCATAACACCGACACATGCAGACATTTCGTAATCACGGCTTCGTATTGGGCTCTGGCTTATAAAGCTCCGTCCAGCTGTTTGAAGCCTAAGTAGGCTGCTGAATGCCACGTGTTCAAAATGTCTGACTGAGCCTAAACCGGTGCCCAAGCCAAAGCTGTCGTCTTATGTCAGTTGTCAACTATGAATTGTCCAATCAGGAACTAAATGTCCATAAATACCGCCCTCTCTTGAAAGTTGCCAAGTCTAAAAAAAATACCACTGGAGCAATTTCAACGTTTGCTCAAAATACTTATTTTGGGTGGCATGGATGGCTACTGCCAACGTTATTAAAGCGCTCACCTCTCACCAATGTGGTCCAGGTGCGAATCCCGACTAAGGCCATTTTTTTATGTGAGCAGAGTTTTGTGCGTTGGTTTTCCCCTATGCCACGAGGGGTTTTCTATACGAACCCTACGGTTTTCCTCCCTCGATCCGGAAAAATCAAACACTTTCAATCTATGGCTGTGTTCGGTGGTGTGCTTGGCTGCCAAAAGGTGCTCTAATGTATGTGGCTCGAATACTTTGTAGCCACCTTGTCAGCCACTTTGATTTTCCTCCCAAATTATTAAGCCCTATGAAGTTCTATAACTGATAAAACAAATGAAAATGCGGACCACCAAGCGAGTTGGCTCAAAATACATTCAATGATTTTTTTTGATACTTTGCCCATGAAGTAGGCCTGTTGAATTCTGCCGAATTTAATGTTTTTAGGATTTCTGTAAAGGTTTTGTATGGGTTGGATAAAATATTTAATATCATTTCTTGTTTTCTTTTCTTTGACAGGTAACAGTCGTCATTAACTGGAAGATGATTGCGCGCCGTCTCGATATGGTTGGGTTTGTTTTGTATGTCGGCGGCTTTTTCGTGAACATAATCTTTTTATTAGTACGTGCTGCGACCTCAGACTAAGCCCGGGTCAAATTCAATTCTCTGGGCACCGTCGAAACCGCGGAAAGAATCGTAAGATTTAAATCAGGTTAAATAAAATTGTACAATCTCTCCATCATAAGACTTATGGCAGCCATCGCGTGTATTACAGACATTCAGACCAGAGCCAGAATTTGTTCAGTTTGAAAGAAACAATTGACAATAATTATTCCCATCCTTAGTATATGTATATGCACGACTGGTGAACTGAAAGTGTACTCTAGTTATGTAAAAGTGTTTGTGTCATTGTGTAAAAATGGAGTTAAGAACCTGTTTATATAATCAGTCAAGCAGCCTTCCCAGTTACCAATTTTTAAAACAATGTAGACATTTGATACACAAAACCTTTTTAAAAAAGGACGAGTGTATTTTCTCAGTAGTGATTTACAATTTCCTATATAATAACAGCTAATGTTTAGATCTTCTGTGGTGACATATGTTATAGGGCTTTGATAAATATTCAATTTTTAATAAATGAGGTTGTTTTTCGTTGGAGTTAGTTGCACACTGAGTCAAGTCCGTTCAGTTTGTTGCAAGTTTTTGCCCCAGTCACGGGTGCACATAAGATGATTTCCCAAAAGTTCGCACCTTTGGTGTCAATCAATTAACCATTTTTCCGCTGGGTTCCCACTGATGATATTTTAAAGCAAATTTTTGGGGTAAATGATTTTTCAATAATCGCCAGGATAAAATTCGAAGAGGAGTCACGACAATAATAATTATTTCTTTCGGCCGTCATAGCTTATACTGGTCAATAGGTGGCGTCCTACTTGCTGCCCATCTGTGTTCGACTTTCAGAGCGGTGTCCAGTGTTGTGCCGAGATTATGTAACACAAAAGACGACAGTCAGTCTTCTCTAACTCACTGACATTTATCAATTAATAACCCTCCGTAAATTTGGCATAATGGTTTTGGTTGGAATATCGGACCTTGACGATGAGACGGCAAGTAAATATCCGGTAAGATATTAAAATTGAAACCTGTGGGGAGTGATTCATCCCTGCCTGCCTGCTGCGCTGGTTCGTTGTACTGAAATTGTACTTTTGTACTTTGTCTGTTTGTACTTGTAAGTTGTGTAACTCATCATTAAATTGTTGTATAGAACCATGGAGGTAGAAATAGTACTGACTCACTCCACACAGTCGAATGGCCGTTGTGTGGGGGAGGGGCGAGAGTTTGTGTTCTTGGTAAGTGCAAGCAGAATTCCATCCTGCCCATGGTTTTGTGTACTCATGGACTACTCCTAGAACTATTCGGTTCGTTCCGCTATCGTCTCCCCGACCCTCATATAGGTCATCATGTACAAAATCCTATTCGAAACTTTTTCCCCTTCACGTTTATGCACCTGGACTTCTCTTTTGAAAACGGAGCTCGCCAAAATTAGGCTCTATGTATTCATTGTTTTCACAGTGAGCTCGGGGTGGGTCCAGAAAATCCACTCCGCAAAGAAAAAGTGCAAAAAATGATAAATTCCCAAGTTGTTTATTCAGAATCGTCGCCTTCCGATAACAAAAATGGCCGCCGTCGCTTGTATCACTGGTATGCTGCGTGCAACGCTGGTCCACGACATGCCTTAAGCTGGTAATCAATCAACCTCGCTACCATGGGCAGCGCGCTGTATCGATACCTCTCGTCGCTAAACCCCTGGGAGGGAAACACTGAAAATCAATGCTGATTGGCTAACCAAAATGTACTGCTTTGCGTGCACGCTTGTTAAAAACATTCGAACGCTTGTAGGGCGCTTGTAGGACGCTTGTCGGGCGCTTAGTACGCGCGTGTAAAAATGCACGTATTTTGACGCAATACATTTCAAATGAATCATGTTTTTACATTGTCACCCTAAACTGCATACAGTTTTAGACGTATCACAAGATTAAAAAGAATGAGAGGGGCCAGTTGCTCCATGACTTGATGCGTCCTTTGACAGCGCGCTCTGCGTGGTCTCTAACACAGAATGGATCAACCACAGGACTAATTTAAATATCCAATATATTTGGATATTTTAAAGTCACACTTCCAGGGGTTACAATCGAGCAAGGCATTATGGGAAAGAAAACAAAATGGCGCGTCGAGATCGTACACCACTGGGAACGAGGTTGGGTAATCAATAGTATTCTGTGCGCAACACTGGTCCACAATAATCAATGGCTTATCTTTTATACGTAAACCGTTGGTTATTGTGAACTAGCGTTGCGCGCAGCATACCATTGATACAAGCGGCGGCAGTAATTTTTGTTATCGGAAGGCGACGATTCTGAATAAACAACTTGGGTATTTATCATTTTTTGCACTTTTTTTTTGCGGAGTGGATTTTCTGGACCCACCCCGAGCTCACTGTGAAAACAATGAATACATAGAGCCTAATTTTGGCGAGCTCCATTTTCAAAAGAGAAGTCCAGGTGCATAAACGTGAAGGGGAAAAAGTTTCGAATAGGATTTTGTACATGATGACCTATGAGGGTCGGGGAGACGATAGCGGAACGAACCGAATAGTTCTAGGAGTACTCATGGACATGATGGATGGTGTACTCGGTTTAAAATTTGCTTTAACAAGGCGTGCCGTAAGCGTATTTTACAGGTTAGCAAGTAGGCGGTCAGCTTGCGCGTTCACTACTCCTACTACGAGGTTCGTTTTGCTATCGTGGAGATGATAGCGGAATGGACCTCGTAGTTCTAGGGTAGGAGTACGCGTTCACCATGGATTAGCATTGTTACATCATTCATCTTTATACAGCAAGCACCGAAAGGTAAGCATGCCTTTTCGTGTGCTTACGGTTAGCAGCGCTATGAAATGGAAATTGCACAGTAAGCACAAAATCGGCCGTTAAGCAGCTTTATGAAATTGGGCACTGGTCTTAAAAAGAGCTCTAGATTCAGCTTTGTTGTTGTTGGGCGCAAACTTCTCTCCGCTTAATACCAGGGCCCAATTTTATAAAGCTGTTAAGCAGAAAATTCTGCTTAGCAAATGTCTTTACTAAGCAAGAAGTGAGCGGGGTACCAGTGGCAACATTGTAAACTTAATGGAATGTTGGCTGATAATCTGTTTCAGCTAAGCAAGATTTTTCTGTGCTTAGCAAGTTTTTGTGCTTATTATAGGCTTTATGAAGTTGGGCCCAAGTCTACATTGTAAGTAGTCATGTGACCACCTTTCAACAAAATTTGTCAACATTTTTTAAGCACAGTTTTCAAGTGTTGAATGGCAAAATACATTCTGCTTTATCATGTGTGTTTGGTCTGACTTTTAGTAACAATCGCAGGCAAGGAATTATATACAGAGAGGCCACGGAGGCCATGGCCTCTGTTGCCCCACTGGTCTTGGCCTTGGTGCCCCTTCAAAAGTTTCCCATAGACTTTAAGATTTCCCAGTGGAAGTGCCCTTTGCAAAATGAAAACATTTTTGGTCTTGCCCTATCAAAGCTGAAACTCCAGGCCTGCAATCATTTCATTTTCAATGTAAAATATCTCCATGGTTGTTTTCTTTTGTCTGTAGGGAATACATGAGTATGGACAATGCCAGTCCAGGGCATTCATAAAGGGTATCTTTGCATTCTTTGCAGGTATGTACATGTACACAAGAAAACTGCATCGGGGAAAGATTTCATCAAATAATTTTGCAACAAGCAAAAAATATGGACTGAACATTTTTTGTACACATTGAATTACTAAGACTTTTGTGCAGTAATTGGTAATTTTTGTGTTGACATTTTGCTATGGAGATCGTTCACCGTGCAGGGTAGCTGCAGGAAAGGTCTGGAATGGTCTCACACACTCTATCAGAGCCATCCAGACAACGGACATTTTCAAAACAGCCTTGAAAACACATCTTCTTAAAATGAACATTTTGCTTAATTCCATAGAGATTTTGGATTACTGTTCAATCTGCTGCTGTTTTTATGTAGCAACACTTTTTCACCTTTTCTTGCTTTTGCACCATTGGAAGACATCCACGTAGGAACTTTAGTGTTGGCTCAATTTTGATGTTTCATAAAATAAAATAAAGTAAATCATCAAGTACTACTTTTAATGTTGGGTACTTGTACGTGTAGGCCCTATACCTTTGGTCTCCAAAAATGTACACAATAAAAACTTACTTAGAAGGTAAGAAGCACTGCAGCTTTTGATAATGCAAAACATTTTGAGAAACGATTCCCTCCTGAAGTGTGTAGTTTTTTAGAGAAAGGGATTTAACAAATTGTCAATCTGAGAAAGGTTTCTGCTTTAAATGCTTCTCAGACTGTCCGGATTAATCCAGTCTTCTTGGGTGGACATATTACATCCACTCCAGATTTTTGGCAAAACCTCAAAATAGCTACCACTGTTTGAACTGAAAATTTCACAGGTTGGTTTTTATTGTATACAGGTATAGGACCCTATATCTACCATGTCTACATTTATATAGGATTAAAAGAATCAAACGGTTCCAAAAAACAAAGGTATACTTTGCCTTTTAACATGTTTTAAAAATGAACATTGTGTACACATGTACTAGTTAGAAGGTTGCACCTAGGTCTACATAATGTCCATGCATCCGTGTGGCCTTGTGGGGAATGCAGTAGAGCTCTACACTATGTTGAAACATTTCTATCTGTCTTTAAGCTCAGACCTACCTACCACTAACTTGGGCGGTCAGGTTGGTGTAGTGGTATCTTGCCTTGCCTTTCACTTCTGGGACCCTGGTTCAAATCCCACCGGGGGCACTAAGTGGATTGGGTTTTCAGTCCCTGCCTGATTGCGTGGGTTTTCCCTGGAATAATTCTCTGGGGTTTTCCTCCCACATCTAAAACTGAAACTTCCTTCATTGTCTTCTCTCCATGGGGTTCTTGGCTAGTACAGTGATTAAGTTCACTTTTCTGGGCTTCACAACCAGAATCAATAAATGAAAACAAAGTTAGTTTTTCTGGGCCCAATGCATATAATGGAATTTTACTTTAACCTCCATGTTTGTACAGTGTATCAAAATGTTTTACACATGAAGGAGAAAAGCAAGGATTTTCACTGCAAGGTAATTTTTTCTGTATTTACAGGAGGAGTCGGTGGTTATACCGCAAGTTTTGCAATCAGGCAGAAGTATGCCAAGTTTCCTGCAGTCTATAATGTAGTCTTTATTGCTGGTAAGTACTGTTGACTGTGGTCAGGATTGCAGGGATAAGATTTGATGAGTTTGAACATTCTTGAAAATGGCTCTCATTCGTGGGCTCCTTCTTGTTCTAGACCCAGAACCTCCAAGCTGTTATAATCCAGGAGGTTTACAGGCTCAGTACATCACCAATCACCAGAAATTCAAAATTATGGGTTTGGACACAACGTGGGCAATTTCTTTTGTCCTTTGGTGTGTTTGCTTTACTTCTTTGGTGAACATTTATTGGCTCTAGGAGATTTTGAAAAAAACCTTCAAATCAGGAAAAAGCCCAATCAAGGTCAGGGCCCAAATTCATAGAGCTGCTTAGACAGACATTAGACAGACATACAACGTTTGTGCTTAGCCAAAATAAGCATGATACCAATTTAATCAGCTCAGTTGGTGGAGCGCCGACGCATTAAACCGAAGGTTCTTGGTTCAAATCCCGCTCTAGTCAATTGCTATTTTGTTCAACCCCAAATTATAATTTAAACAGAACATTTAACAGCGATGCTATTTAGAGGGTTGTTTCTTCATTTCAATTTATATATATTTTTTCTCCAAGGTGGTTTGTCTGAAGGGAGAATCTTTCAGTCATGCAAGCAATAAATGCATTGTCTTTGCAGGTGGTGCTATTGTTTCTTCGTACGCCGTGGCTTCCATTGCAAGTAAACAGTGTCAGAAACTCTGGGTGAATTCAGCGCATTACCAAGACTCGTTGACAGTCAGAGACTCAAATCTACTCAGTCAGACTGGGAGTAAAACTTCTTTACAAGCAACAGACGAGGTTCCAATGAAGACGACGAAATACGGTGATCGGATGGGATGACCCTCAGTATTTGTACAGTGTATTGATATTTATTTTTTAATTAAATGTAATATTATGGAATTATCAAACTGAAGGCTTTTTGAAGTGGAAGGATTCACAATACATTGTTTGCCGTGAACTTTTTCAGTGACTAGACAGCAGGACCAGTTAGCTTGTTATTTCACAAGTCCACCAGCTATTCTCTAGTCCATATTTCATACAAAATAGAGAATCTTTTTCAACAATTGAACTAGCCAGCCCGCACCACTTGGAGAGAATTTTGACTGTTCCTCGGGTGTTTTGGAACTAGAGCTTGGCCAGTGGGCCACTGTCAGGGGAGAACGTTGCATTGCAGTGCACTACCAAAGTTTGCATGATAGAGGCATCTAGTATTGATTTGTAGTCATCCCAAACTTTTCCATATAAAGTATGATCACCAATTCTCTTTTATATGACATTAAGGAACTTGTCGAACTGAGGACTTGGAAACTGAACTGTCGAACCGAGGGCTTGAAATTGAAATAAAGGCTTCTTGCTTCTCACAACACAGTGCGCCACCAAAGTTTGCCCGATAGAGGCAAATCCTCTCGTATCCATCTGCAGTTATCCCAAACTTTTTTTAAAAGTATAAAGCACACTGGGCATTCGTTCCAATTTTCTTTTATCATGTTTATATGACTAAGGAACTAGTATCAAACTGGGGGCTTCTTGAAATTGAACTGAAGACTTCTTGCATTTGTACTTCTGTTTCTTAAAAATTTTTCTGACATTTTTTTTCTGAAAATAATGGAGCAAAAAATCAGCGAGATTAGCAATGTCTAGGCGTATGATGATTATTACAGAAATGAATGGTCTCTTAAGGGTTAAGGAACTATTGAACTGAAAGCTTCCTCAAATTAAATTGAAGAATTCTTGCATTTGTCTTTCTGTTTCTTAAAAAATTTTCCTTACTTTTTTTCTGAAAATATTAAAATGGATCAAAAATCAGGAAGATTAGCAATGTCTGGGCGTATGATGACTATTATTACAGAAATGAATGGTCTCTTAAGGGTTAAGGAACTATTGAACTGAAGGCGTCTTGAAATTGAATTGAATGCATCTTGAACTTGGGGAGAATCACAACACAGTGTGCCAAGCGTTTGCCCATCAGAGCAGTGGCGTCACCAGAGGGGGGGCAGGGGGGGCCTGCGCCCCCCCGCTCAGAACCCTTGCCCCCCCTCTTGCCCCCCCATATGAAATCACAGAAAAGTATATTCTTATTATATATACATCAGTTAACATATTTAATGATAATCTTGCACTTCTTTGGCACCCCCAAATTTAATCTTTGCCCCCACTTGCCCCCCCAAATGAAAATGTCTAGTTACGCCACTGCATCAGAGGCAAACACCAAGTGCATCCATGCACAGTTACTCCCAACTTTCCAATTCTCCTGTGTATGACATAATGAAGGGCACAACGTATGTAGACAAAAACGCAGCAATAATTTTCAACATTGCTTTTTTAATTACAAAATAAATTGGAAATTCATTTAACGATATTTACTTAATATGTACATACAGTGTTCAACCGTTCAATTCATAGAAGTTCGACTCAAATTTTTTTTTCTTTCTGTAAACCAGAGGGCATTAATACACCAAGAAAGAAATATCCGACCAGTCTAAGACCATGTAAACTTTGTTTACAAAAAGAGTGACCATTCCATGACATATCCTGGCAGGCGAGATGATTATACTTGTCTTAATGGAAATTTTTACATTTTGTGTCATAATTTCCACATGAATTCAAGAGTCATAAAAATAATCAGCTGAACAAGTTTTGAGATGTGCCCCTTTTCTTCATATCAAGCGTTGATAAAAATCATACAGTGCAATCACCATAAAATATAAGATTTAATGTTAACCATTGGGCAGTGTACAAATTGTGCCGGCAGGAAGTCCAGGCTCTGTGGCTCTTTTGTAAACAAGTGATGTCACATTGGGTCACTGTAGAGCTGAGATAGATAATATTATCAGTGGTTTATTATCTCTCTAATTTATTTCAATTTGAATTGAGTTGCTATCTCCGCCCGTTTTCATAGAGCATCTTGAGCACAAAAATGTAGCTAAGCAAAACAAAAGTATGTTTACCAGAAAAAGGCTACCAGCCAAAATACCATGTCTCATGTTCAATTTATGACTGGTATCCTGCTCATTTCGGCTAAGCAGAAAATTGCTCAGCAACATTTTAACACGTTGACTGCCGCCTACGAGTATATTTGTAGTAACAGGTGTAACGGATTCTGCCACTACGAGTATACTCGTAGAGAATGAAAGGTCTTTGTATTGTTAATTGAATACACTGGCATCACTGAGAACGCAACAAATACGTTTCTGGCAGTGGTGAGGACATACATCCTTAGAATTTGTATGTTCAAATTATTTTTTTTTAGTGTTTTTGCTGTTGGTATGTGCACATGCGCACCACACTTGGCAAATGGGAACGCCCTATGAATCTATGACCGGCAGTCAACATTTTAAGCAGCTCTATGATACTGGGGCCCAGATGATGAATTGTACCTATCGACTCATACTTCCCAACATGGGAAAGGTATATTGAGTTTGCATTAAACAAAAAAAATCCCTTTTTTAATTTAACAGACCTACTTACTGTAGCTTCATTTTGAAACTTTCTAAATGGAGACTCAATTGGACGCTAGGTGGCAGCAGACATTTCAGGTAAATTTTTCCTTGTTTATGTAATTCTGCACATGCACACACTTCAAAAAAAGGAATCATTTGACTGGCTAGTCTACTGCCACCTAAGCTTTCTCAAATGGTCCCCCCCCCCCTTAACACAGGCTACACGGCAATTGAGCCAAAAATAGACAAGACATGTGGTCCTTTTCGAAATCACAGCTTGGGCTCCAGCAGTAATTTTGAAAGTGTACACTTTCGGTACGAGCCTTCAAACAGGCGGACAGTGCCTGAGCCAGATTCCAAGGCGTGGTTTTGAAAAAGGCCTACGTTGAAACAATAAGCTGTATACAACCAACTTCCATAAAAGCGACAAGTGTGCTACATCATGTACTACTGAGAAAGGTAAGCAATTGCTTTAATTTGCTGAAAAATGTTTTGGAAATTTCTGCTAGACCCCCATCAACATCGACCAAGTGATATCCGCAGCCCATTATTGCATGTAATCATTTTGTCAAACTGAGTTTCATTAGACCCTTACCCAATGTCTGACGGCAACTTCATCAGGTGTTTGTACAGAGAGCAATACAGATACAGACAATCAGATTATATTAAATTCATGTACCAGTATTACATGGTAGACAGGGCCTAATCTCATAATGTTGTTAACCATAAAACATTGCTTTGCACAAATTCTCTGTGCCCTAAAATCTTATTTGATACTGTACATGTATTTGTACATGTACATGTACATGTTTCTCCTTTTATTTCATTTATTCAATATGTTTTTGGTGCCAGGGATTCCCAGAAAAGCGAGCTTAATCACTATACTAGCCAAGAACCCCATGGAGAGAAGACCAAGAAGAAAGTTTCAGATGTAGATGTGGGAGGAAAACCCAACATAAATATTTCAAGGAAAACCCATGCAATCAGGTAGGAACTGAAGACCCAATCCAGGGACTGAAAACCCCAAAAGTGCTCCTGGCGGAATTTTGAACCAGGTCCTACAAGTGGAAGGCGAACAAATGGTGCTAAATACAACATTAAGATTTATTCCCGATGGACCAATATTTGTTATTTCATTAAATTAGTTCATTTGAAACCTCCTGGGCAGCAATAGTTCATACAATTACAATCTCCCCATTGAATAGTCACAACCCGCAAACCGTATTAAATCATTTTTAATTATAGTTATTTATAAATGTTCTAATTCCTGCACCTTGGCTATTACGTCTTTGTTTTCTCAACTCCCTGTCTTGTTTGGGCCTTTTGTAGCACACCTGAACTCTAGGTGTGTGGATAGCAGGCTTTGTGTTAAACGTGTGCCGCTACACACACACTGGCTATACATGTGAGCTGTGTGTGGGAAAGCTATCCACGGTCACGTGTAATTCGTACTGCCCAAACAACCAAGACGTTGCTGCATTCTAGAAGGGGTATTTTAAAAGGCCAGGAGTTGAATTAATATTAAATTGGCTGTCTCAAAGCAGGCCTGTGGCTGTACATGGAATTCATCCAGTTACTGCACACGCGTGCCATCCCTCGGTATCGTACTATGGAGAGCGCGTGCGTGGGTGCAGTAACTGGGTGAGAATTCATAATTCCATGTACAGCCACAGGCCTGCTTTGACCATGACGACACCGCCCCTTTAAGTTTCTCGATTCAGTTATGGTAGGTGCAATGCAGCGAGATCAACACGTAGACATGTACAATGTATGCTATGTACTGCCATCTTAAGTATACATGTACATGTTAAGTGAGTTGTGTAATTTATGTACAATATTGGCAAACATTCGTGCACACACACACAGCTCTGTGTTGCATTCACTTCATGGACACTCCTATGTTCTGTATTCTTAAGGAAAACCTTCAACACTGTAAAAAAACACTGTGTAGTCCACATAGTGTTTCAGGTCCATACACTGTGCCTAGACCTCATTTGTTCTGAGGTCCACACTTGATATGTACCGCTTAACACGTTGACTGCCAGTCATAGATTCGTAGGGCGTTCCCATTTGCCAAGTGTGGTGCGCATGCGTGCATACCAAGTAGGTAAGACATTGTTGGTGTCTACATGTTGTAATACAAATTCTCAGGATGTGTCCTCACCACTGCCAGAAACGTATTTGTTGCGTTCTCAGTGATGCCAGTGTATTCAATCCACAATACAAAAGCCTTTCATTCTCTACGAGTATACTCGTAGTGGCAGAATCCGTTACACCTGTTACTACGAATATACTCGTAGGCGGCAGTCAACGAGTTAAACACTGTAAACATACAAGACGATGTACAAGACGTATTGGTACGTTGTACGTTACATAAACGCCAACCTACTGTGATATGCACAATATTCCATTACTCAATCTCTCATCTGCATACATCCAATTCAAAAGCACTCGGCAATACTAAAAATGGCCGACCTTTTTTTACCATCAAAAGTCATACTCATCTGCAATAACTAATTAATTCACCATTTATTTCTGTATAGTTGTAACCATATGCTCAGTCATGTCTTTCCATTTTTTCCCTTTTTTTATTTAACCATTTCAAGTAAAAATGGTAGGAACAGTTTTGAACGAAAACTTCTCTTGCTTTAGAGGTAGAATGTAATTTGGGAAACATGAAGCAAACTGAAATTCAGAACATAACCTTTTTTATGACCTTATTTGTGGTTGAAAAGAACACGGTCGAATTTACCGTTGCAACAGACATTTTGGACCGCATAAAACTTTACAAAATGTTTCTTCTTTACTGAAAGTTGTTTTCTACAATTATTGAAAGACTTTTCCCAAATTAATTGATTGGAGTTTGTTTAACTTCCTGGTCTGTTCACTAGTTCTGGATCCAGCACCTTGATCACCCCTCCGACCAAATGTAGGCTCCCTGTGATTAACACCTGCACATGAGGCTTCTGCTTTTTACTGCCAATCAAGGAAGGTTCCTCAGGGCTCAGTTCTTGGTCTGCCCATGTTGCAGCCCAATGTAGGGCACCAGAGATGTTGTCCAAAACTGTTGTGGCAGTCTTTGTCACCTTAACTGAGTCTGTTTGATATGTGTGTTGTGGTACAGACTGAATTTTCCTTGCATCAATCACCGGAGTCGATTTTCCGATGAGTGAAGTTGCTCTGTGGCCTGAGAGACGACTGTGCCACTCTTGGGACGGATTCTTGGCGATGTCTTGGATGGTCAAGAGTAAGTCTGCCTGGGCTTCTTCTTCAACAAGATTCTCAAAGGCAATGAGGTTGCATTTGCATCGAGCCAGTTGCTTCTCACTGGTGGTGTTATAAGTTGTCTGATCTGAAATTTAAACCAAAAAACAACAGCTATATTTAAACACTTTAGAATAAGATACGATATGATTCTCCATTATCTTTCTCTTTTGTGAGAAAAACTAGACGTTCTTGGTGCAGCCATCTTGGTATTTTTTTCATTTAAAACCAATGGACTCAAACTGAGGCTGGATGGGAAAATAGTCTGGCCCCTTTCTATAAATTGACAATTAAAACTATCCGCGTCATTGTGTAAACAGGGAATCATACGAAGACAGCTGCAGTGTGATAAAGGCCTGTAAAGGAATGTAATGTATGTATGTGAGAGGTTCTAAACCAGTGGAGCTTATGTTGCCAAATAGCCAGACTTTTTCTGTTCGCTTGGTGCGTGTCATGGCCGAGTGGTTTAGTGCACCGAATTGAAGTTCTGGTGGTTAAGTCATCAGGTGTGGGTTCGAGTCCTGGTCATGACACTTGTGTTCTTGAGCAAGATGCTTTACTATAATTGCTTCTCTTCACTCAGGTGTGGCGCGGGTAGTTGTTGTATTTGAAAAAGTTCGGAGCACCACGGCAGCTCGGGCTGTATAACCCACAGGGAGCTGAGAAAGATTACAGGTATGTTATTGGCCTAATGACCTGGGCCCAATTTCATAGAGCTGCTTAAGCACAAAAAGAAGCTAAGCACAACAAAATTATGCTTACCAGAATAAGGTTACCAACCAAGCTTCCATGTCACATGTACAATTTGTGACTGGTATCCTGCTCCTTTCTGCTTAGCAGACAATTGTTAAGCAATATTTTTTGCTTAAGCAGCTCTATGAAAGCTAAGCAGAAAATACTGCTTGACAAAAATCTTTTTACTAAGCAAAAAACGAGTGGGGTACCAGTCACAACAATGCAAACTTAATGTAATTTTGGCTGGTAACCTGTTTCTGCTAAGCAATCCTATTCTGTGCTTAGCAAGCTCACAGGCTTTATGAAATTAGGCCCAGATCCTCTTATGAAATATAAGAAACTATTGGTTTCAGAATAAACTGACTAGCAAAATATACGTTTTGTGTTTTTGATCATGCAAATAACAATGTTAATTGCCTGATCAATAAAATAACAATGTTGAGAAGAACTCGCCGCTAAAATATAGGATTAGAATTGCCTCTAGCTACCGGGCAATTGCAATGGTCTAGTTGGTACGACATCTGCTCTAGAATAGCAAAGTTCTCGGGTTCAAATCCCAATTGAGTAATATTAAAAACTGCAAGAAACCTGTCTGGAAACAAATGATGATAAGCGCTTTGAGACGCCTGTAGATAAAGTGCTATATAATAACTGTTATTATTATTAATATTTACTTTATATTATGTACATGTACATGTATGCACTTGTAACAGCTCAAATTGCATTAACGCAAACATGGGCATCTTTTCATCTTGCCCATGTGATGGTTTGTTTTTTACACATGTACATGTACATGCACTGGTTAAAAGCCCATTATGCACCATACCAAGAGGGACTGGCCGGGGCTGAATTTCATGGCTCTGCTTAGAATTCTGCACTTACCACCAATAGAATTGTGTGCCAAACTGGGCACCAAAGGTGCAGAATTTCGCGATAAGCAGAGTCATGGAATTGGACCCTGGTCAACTCTATAAGGAAAAACAGGCACTTTACTCCAATACACGAGTGCACTGTCAAATATTAGTCATGTTAGTCAGGTATTAGAGGTATTAAATTTGCCAGGACTTTGGAAAAGTGGAAGTACCAATTGAAAAAGTTGCAGTGCAAAGTGTTAGGCCATATCCGAATTTGGTGCTTGGTGGCTACAGCTACGACTGTTGCTAAGGATGTGGCCATAGTATGATGATGTGTCGATCCAGCTGTAGCCATAGCCACCAATTTAGACACAGCCATGGAATTAAAACTGCACAGCAAGCAATCTTGTCCCCTAAGGTCAGAGTTCAGGGCCATAACATCTTTAGCAACATGTATTTTTGAAGCTCCAAGTGCTCTTTACTGCTTTCATATTAGAAATGTAGAGGAGAGCTTATCTGGGTCCAATTTCATAGAGCTGTTCAAGCAGAACATAATGCTTAACAATTTTCTGCTAAGCAGAAATGAGCAGAATACCATTCACAAATTGAACATGTCATATTGTGTTTTGGGTGGTAACCTTATTCTGGTTGGCATAATTTTGTTGTGCTTAGCTACTTTTTGTGCTTAAGCAGCTCTATGAATTTGGGCCCTGGTCTGACTGAGAATCAGCCTTTACATCTCGGATTGTTTGATTAGAGGAGGGGTTGCCCAAAATTGTATGCAGATAAAAACAAGTTGAAATTTCCAATACCAGATAAAAAGATTTTATTTTCTCTGGCCATGTTTTTTTTCTTCTTGCTGTGCCCAAATTTTCCCCACTGTTATACCCAAACTTGGAATGGCCGTTGCCCCCCTGCACCCATGGGTCGTACGCCTATGCTTTACATGTAGAACCTATGGTGTCCTTGTATTGATCATAACAAATGAATGGATTTCTGAAGTTCCGTTCCTAGGTTCAATCATATTCACCTTTTTCCTTGCCATCATTTTTGCCTATGGCACCCACAGGGAACTTTCCAGAAACATCTGTAAGCAAGTCTGAAAATAAAGCCAAGATTTACTTTTTGCTGTGATCAGTGAAGGGGCGGATAAGTTCCATCGGCACCAAGTGCTCTTACGATAACTGTGAAAGATCTTTCATCAAGGTTTGTTGATATTTGTTATACTTTGTTTGACATTATAATGAAAAGCTGATCATTGCAGTTTTTCTGTCAATATTTACTAACTGTTTTAAACGCAAAGCATACCTTTAGTTTTTGAAACCGCTCGATTAATTGTATCCGATATAAATGTAGATAATAAAACTATTATCTGAAAATTTCATTTCAAAAGGTTGTGGCATTTTTTAGATATCGCCCAAAATCTGGAGCGGTCATGTCCACGCAAGAAGAATAATCCGTAATTGGAATGTAAAATCTGAGAAACGTTTCATGCAGCAACGTTTCTCAGATTGAAATGTTTTTGAATTCCTCTTAAACTACACAAAAAACAAACAAATACCAACGGGAATTGACTTAAATCTTCATGCAAACTGCCAAGATTAAACTTCCGTGACAAATGTCTCCAGTGGTTAAACTTGATCATTAATCTAAAGTGGATGTTATTCTCTTTCAAATGCAGAAAACCATTGAAATTAAAGGAAACAAAGAACTGAAATCAAATGAGATAAACTCAAATAAGCAATGAGAGCAAACTCAACATAAAAACGGTTTGGTTCTCAGCAAAAATGATGGCACCTTGCTGTTACAGTATGAACAAGTTCAAATTAAAACACGACAGAAATTCTTGACTGACCTGCCGAGTTCCCCGATGCACATTCCCCGGTGATGTTTGGACAAAAGGCAGCACCGTCAAACTGGCAATCCTTAAAGAAATAACAAAATATATTCATCGGTTACTTCATGTACCATTTTATCAGTTTTGATAAGGACTTTCATGGTGCCATCTTGTTTACGGGGCAGATTTGTTTGTTTTGAACACTCCCTCGCTGGCTGCATATTTTATGCATCTTCTAAGTGCGTGCGCAAAGGTCGATTGCTGATGGGCGCCATGCTGCAGTTTACATGTTACTCTGCCAGGTTTTATACTTATGTACAGCATTGCTTCAAAATCAGCGCGCCATGATGTATGCATGTGTTGCTTGGGCTAAGGTTTCACCCAAAATCTTTGCGCGACATTGGGACCTGCACATGGGCTTTTCAGTATATTATTTTCAATTTTAACTCTTTTTATTGTAAACTTCAGGTAATTCGGTCCAATTCATCTGCAGAATGAATGTTTATTATTATTCTTATTACAATTTTAAAAAGCCAATTCAAGTAACTTGACTGCGGCTATTTCCCTCTTTGTATCTGCTCATTACCCTCAAACTGTCCGACCATTTAATATCATCCACATGGTTTTGAATGATAGATACCAGCAATTTGAAACCATGTGGTGCAGGCCTGATGCCTCACAGAGGCAGCTGCCTCCATTGCCCCTGGTCACTGCCTTGGTGCCCCTTGAAATGTTCCCATAGAAATTGACAATTTCCACATAGAGGTGCCCTTTACCAAGGAGAAAACGCCTTGGTGCCCTTTCCCTTTCAAAAAACGAATCAGGCCCGACAGTTTATTCATCTTCACAGTAAACATGATTTCTGTTTTGTGTACAGCAAACTCATTTTGTTACCAACTCAAGTAACAGACATTACTAAGAGTGCCAGGTTTAGCTATTTTAAGTGTTGGGAAATATTTTCTGCATGATTAATTATTTGCCAGGTTGGACCACCAAGCCCACAGTCAGTGACGTACTACGAGCGGTCTAAGCAAACTGTATTCATCCCGATTCCCAGTAGAGTTGAAGATGAGGATGCGTTTGACTGGATGGTCTAGAATCCAGGCTTCTTCGTCAGCTGCAGCAATGAACCACTCCTGACACACCGCGATGCTGCGTGGGGTGTGAGCTCCGTCTATGTAGTACGTTAGATTCTCTCCTTTGACGACTTGATTGCGTCCTGGCCAGTAACAGTCCTCAAGACCTGATAAACGGATGGTACAATGTACATCATTAGTGTTCGGAGGAGTAAATTCTTTCCCATCCTTGTACTTTACTATGATGTTGAACAAAGAGTAATTCCAACAGGTTTTTCCCCCACGTTTTTCACATCTTTAGAACTCCTAGCCTGGTGCCTGTTTCACTCGAACTTACTATCTGGACTGTTTCAACTCCCATCTTCAGCTTCCCAGAGTTATTTTCATCTCAGTTTTTTTTCTTCTTGTAGCCCCTTACCAAGTACTTGGGTGAACTTGTTAACAAATGTTTTTTTAAATGCAGAACACACCATGTACAACCAACCTGGAAATTTTTTATTCTCCAGTTTTCATGGTTGATTTGTTAAATTTATGTTACTTTCATATATCTCATGGCTAAATTGTACAAGTTGTGCGTCCCCAACATTGGCGAACTTTAGCAACCACAGGCGAACATATTTCTGAGGTGTTGATTTAAAAATGGAAAAGTAAGCTGACGATATTATTTTACAGATCGCCGCCATACTGAGATCAGGATTGGGCGCAATCCAAAAAACGTTTGCGCAAACGGTAGCGATCTGTTTGCCCAAGTGGAACGCAGCCCAAATTTTAACAGATTTTCGTTTCTTCCAGTATTCCAAAGGTAACCATTGAAATTTGCTGAACTGACAAACCTTTCATGAAGTGGGAGGGAACTACGAAGCCTTTAGCCATTGACATGCCGACCCTAGCTGCTGATGATTCTAGCTCTGGATCACTTACTGCTTCAGTAGGTAGGAATGCATCAGTTCTTAGACACTTGGGTCCATCTAAAGAAGAAGGAAACAGTACTTGAACTCCTTCAAATTGTATTTAGAAACATTCTGAGAACTACAGTCAACCCTTGTTATAAAAAAAAACACTTATAAAGAGGTTCTGCTTGTAAAGAGTACATTCTGAAGTCCTGAATTACTTTTCTGCCGTCGATTTCACCAAACTCTTCCTAACTTAGGATTAATCGTAGGACTTAGGACGAGTCCCAGCCTTGCACTGTAACATGTAAACCTTAAGATTAATCCTAAGTTAGGACTAGTTACTCGTCCTAACTCGAGATACAATTAATCCTAGCGTTTCGTGAAATCGGCTGCTGCTTTGTGTTTCTTTGCTTTGCTGTCCTCTTTCGTCCAATAATCAATATAAAGAAAATAAAAATGATAATATAAAAAGTGACGGCTGTTTTATAGTGCATTTCCAAAAAATGATCATTGTGCTTCGAGCATTATAAACCCTGGTCACTGGGCCATTTATTTCATTCCTTAAACTATCTCAGCTCCCTTGGGAGTATACAGCCTGTGCTGCCAAATATGTAATGCACTAAGCTAAATCAATCACAAGAACCATCTCTGCCCTCACAGGTATTCATTTGCATTTAGAAGCAAATGTAGTTAAGTGTCTTGCTCAAGGACACAAAAGTCATGACCGGGATTCGAACCCACACCCTGATGACTCAGCCATCAGATTTTGAGTCCAATAGACGCCATAGATTTGATATAACTGGAAAGTTTGGATCACATGGTATACCTTTGTAATGCTTTGGATTATTCTCTTGGTAGTTCTGAACCCACGCCTTACAAAGCTGCAATGCGAGCGAGGCATTTGTAAGCTGGTGTCTGCCAGCCAGGCCCAACCGCAGCTTTATGCCACTGAAGTCGTAGCTACTAATGTCTGGTGCACACTGAATGCTCGACACCTAATATGGGGATTCACAAAATAAAAAGATTGAATAAACATGCATTAGATTCTGAAGGCGAACTACATCATTGGTGTTTATAAGAGTAAATTAATTCCTATCCTTTATGTTTATAAACATATCAAACAATCTACCTTTTTGTTCAATTTAGGCGTCATGTTTTATCAGAGACAAAAACAATGGTTCATATTTTTGACTGAGATTCAGTGTATGGTTATATACCAAGTTATAAACCACAAGAAAAACTGACTGGGTAAATTTTAAGTGATTTGGGGTTGAATAAATTGACTAGAGCGGGATTCGAACCAATGACCTCCAGTTTAACTTTCAACCCCAAACTGTGTTTATATACATGCAAATACTTATTCTTATTTCAATGTTGCTTTTGGAAGTCTTCAAATGTATTTTTCTTGATTTTTGAGTTTTTATGCAAACGTTTCTCAGGAGGAGACTTCATTGGTCAACAAACCAAGACCCCTTGGCCTGGACATCATCTTATGGATGCATGAACGCCAAGTTAACCAATTATTATTCACTGCTGCAAATAATACTTGCTTGCACGACACATTATATCTACTTCTTACCCCAATCTTATTTGCAGTGTCCATGACAACCTTCATCGCACCTTCTTGCTGTTCCACTGAAAAAGCTGGTCTACCAGGCTAAACGAGATCAAGAACGAGATCAAGAACAAGATCAAGATCAATCAAGAAGCGAGATCACTGTATACAGGTATATTATATATACAATGCATACCGAGATTAATACATACATACACTGTATCATGACCGATACTTCTTAGAGCAATTAGGGCTCGAATTTGTGGGAAAAATCCCCAAGACTACAGGGGCTTGTAGCTCAAAATGTAAACTGGACCAGAATTCTTTTCACAAGACCAGAATTTAAATGGGAAAAAATACCTACACAGTTTAAATAACATTTGAACTGTTTCAATTTGAGCAAGCAGTAAAAGAAGGTTCAACTCAGCTGTATTATGGGCAAGTGTTCCTCAATACACAACAGATTTGAAAGATTTTTATCAGACTGGAGTGAACATTTGAACCAAAAACACAAGACCCACTTGTCCAGTCGTGAGTTTACTGGCCCCGATGCTTAAATCACTGGCCTTGGGCCTGCCGTCCAGCGTACATTTTGAGCCCTGGCAATTGTCGTCATTGCCTCGGTGCCCCTTGAAATGTAACAGTAAAAATATTAATACAGGTGCCCTTTTTTTAAGGAAACCTGCCTTGCCTTTACAAAAATGGAGCATCAAGAGCCAGTTGTGTGTGTGGCTTTATACCATGGCCTCAGGGGTGAGGTTGTATGAAAATTAAAAATCCCATTCTGGTTCTTTACTTGGTATTTGAAACAAAAATCACATGAGGGGTTATTGGAACATAGGGTTGTCGAAACATAGGGCTATTAATTTTGGTTTTACCCTTACAAAGTAAGGAAAGTACTGAGTATACAGTGCTAACATACATTGGTGTAAGGGTAAAAACAAAATTAATATTCTTTTTCCCCGATGCAAAATTAACATCTATTAAATCGTAGCGGTACCCGCTGCTAAAATATAGGATTCGAACTGCCTCTAGCTACCGGGAAATCTCGGTGGTCTAGTTGGTAAGACACTGCTCTAGAATTAGGTTCGAATCCCACCCGAGTAATATGCCTGTGATTTTGTTCACAGAACTTGGGGAAAGTACTGAGTATACAGTGCTAACACACATAAGGGTAAAACCAAAATTAATATTCTTTATCCCCGATGCAAAATTAACATCCATTAGAAACATAGGGCTGTTGGAATATAGAGCAGTCACCAATGCAGCTAGATGTACTCCTCATGGAATTCAAATTCTTTGAGGTGTATCAGGCACGCAAATAAAAAACAAATTAGTTCTCAAACTGTGTACGGTACAAACCTTAGAAATGGCGGCCTTGTGCCAAGCGATCTCCTCAATGGTGTCGCCCAGTATACCCATGTGGTCCAATCCCAACGATGAAAGCTTCCTCAAATTAAATTGAAGAATTCTTGCATTTGTCTTTCTGTTTCTTAAAAAATTTTCCTTACTTTTTTTCTGAAAATATTAAAATGGATCAAAAATCAGGAAGATTAGCAATGTCTGGGCGTATGATGACTATTATTACAGAAATGAATGGTCTCTTAAGGGTTAAGGAACTATTGAACTGAAGGCGTCTTGAAATTGAATTGAATGCATCTTGAACTTGGGGAGAATCACAACACAGTGTGCCAAGCGTTTGCCCATCAGAGCAGTGGCGTCACCAGAGGGGGGGCAGGGGGGGCCTGCGCCCCCCCGCTCAGAACCCTTGCCCCCCCTCTTGCCCCCCCATATGAAATCACAGAAAAGTATATTCTTATTATATATACATCAGTTAACATATTAAATGATAATCTTGCACTTCTTTGGCACCCCCAAATTTAATCTTTGCCCCCACTTGCCCCCCCAAATGAAAATGTCTAGTTACGCCACTGCATCAGAGGCAAACACCAAGTGCATCCATGCACAGTTACTCCCAACTTTCCAATTCTCCTGTGTATGACATAATGAAGGGCACAACGTATGTAGACAAAAACGCAGCAATAATTTTCAACATTGCTTTTTTAATTACAAAATAAATTGGAAATTCATTTAACGATATTTACTTAATATGTACATACAGTGTTCAACCGTTCAATTCATAGAAGTTCGACTCAAATTTTTTTTTCTTTCTGTAAACCAGAGGGCATTAATACACCAAGAAAGAAATATCCGACCAGTCTAAGACCATGTAAACTTTGTTTACAAAAAGAGTGACCATTCCATGACATATCCTGGCAGGCGAGATGATTATACTTGTCTTAATGGAAATTTTTACATTTTGTGTCATAATTTCCACATGAATTCAAGAGTCATAAAAATAATCAGCTGAACAAGTTTTGAGATGTGCCCCTTTTCTTCATATCAAGCGTTGATAAAAATCATACAGTGCAATCACCATAAAATATAAGATTTAATGTTAACCATTGGGCAGTGTACAAATTGTGCCGGCAGGAAGTCCAGGCTCTGTGGCTCTTTTGTAAACAAGTGATGTCACATTGGGTCACTGTAGAGCTGAGATAGATAATATTATCAGTGGTTTATTATCTCTCTAATTTATTTCAATTTGAATTGAGTTGCTATCTCCGCCCGTTTTCATAGAGCATCTTGAGCACAAAAATGTAGCTAAGCAAAACAAAAGTATGTTTACCAGAAAAAGGCTACCAGCCAAAATACCATGTCTCATGTTCAATTTATGACTGGTATCCTGCTCATTTCGGCTAAGCAGAAAATTGCTCAGCAACATTTTAACACGTTGACTGCCGCCTACGAGTATATTTGTAGTAACAGGTGTAACGGATTCTGCCACTACGAGTATACTCGTAGAGAATGAAAGGTCTTTGTATTGTTAATTGAATACACTGGCATCACTGAGAACGCAACAAATACGTTTCTGGCAGTGGTGAGGACATACATCCTTAGAATTTGTATGTTCAAATTATTTTTTTTTAGTGTTTTTGCTGTTGGTATGTGCACATGCGCACCACACTTGGCAAATGGGAACGCCCTATGAATCTATGACCGGCAGTCAACATTTTAAGCAGCTCTATGATACTGGGGCCCAGATGATGAATTGTACCTATCGACTCATACTTCCCAACATGGGAAAGGTATATTGAGTTTGCATTAAACAAAAAAAATCCCTTTTTTAATTTAACAGACCTACTTACTGTAGCTTCATTTTGAAACTTTCTAAATGGAGACTCAATTGGACGCTAGGTGGCAGCAGACATTTCAGGTAAATTTTTCCTTGTTTATGTAATTCTGCACATGCACACACTTCAAAAAAAGGAATCATTTGACTGGCTAGTCTACTGCCACCTAAGCTTTCTCAAATGGTCCCCCCCCCCCTTAACACAGGCTACACGGCAATTGAGCCAAAAATAGACAAGACATGTGGTCCTTTTCGAAATCACAGCTTGGGCTCCAGCAGTAATTTTGAAAGTGTACACTTTCGGTACGAGCCTTCAAACAGGCGGACAGTGCCTGAGCCAGATTCCAAGGCGTGGTTTTGAAAAAGGCCTACGTTGAAACAATAAGCTGTATACAACCAACTTCCATAAAAGCGACAAGTGTGCTACATCATGTACTACTGAGAAAGGTAAGCAATTGCTTTAATTTGCTGAAAAATGTTTTGGAAATTTCTGCTAGACCCCCATCAACATCGACCAAGTGATATCCGCAGCCCATTATTGCATGTAATCATTTTGTCAAACTGAGTTTCATTAGACCCTTACCCAATGTCTGACGGCAACTTCATCAGGTGTTTGTACAGAGAGCAATACAGATACAGACAATCAGATTATATTAAATTCATGTACCAGTATTACATGGTAGACAGGGCCTAATCTCATAATGTTGTTAACCATAAAACATTGCTTTGCACAAATTCTCTGTGCCCTAAAATCTTATTTGATACTGTACATGTATTTGTACATGTACATGTACATGTTTCTCCTTTTATTTCATTTATTCAATATGTTTTTGGTGCCAGGGATTCCCAGAAAAGCGAGCTTAATCACTATACTAGCCAAGAACCCCATGGAGAGAAGACCAAGAAGAAAGTTTCAGATGTAGATGTGGGAGGAAAACCCAACATAAATATTTCAAGGAAAACCCATGCAATCAGGTAGGAACTGAAGACCCAATCCAGGGACTGAAAACCCCAAAAGTGCTCCTGGCGGAATTTTGAACCAGGTCCTACAAGTGGAAGGCGAACAAATGGTGCTAAATACAACATTAAGATTTATTCCCGATGGACCAATATTTGTTATTTCATTAAATTAGTTCATTTGAAACCTCCTGGGCAGCAATAGTTCATACAATTACAATCTCCCCATTGAATAGTCACAACCCGCAAACCGTATTAAATCATTTTTAATTATAGTTATTTATAAATGTTCTAATTCCTGCACCTTGGCTATTACGTCTTTGTTTTCTCAACTCCTTGTCTTGTTTGGGCCTTTTGTAGCACACCTGAACTCTAGGTGTGTGGATAGCAGGCTTTGTGTTAAACGTGTGCCGCTACACACACACTGGCTATACATGTGAGCTGTGTGTGGGAAAGCTATCCACGGTCACGTGTAATTCGTACTGCCCAAACAACCAAGACGTTGCTGCATTCTAGAAGGGGTATTTTAAAAGGCCAGGAGTTGAATTAATATTAAATTGGCTGTCTCAAAGCAGGCCTGTGGCTGTACATGGAATTCATCCAGTTACTGCACACGCGTGCCATCCCTCGGTATCGTACTATGGAGAGCGCGTGCGTGGGTGCAGTAACTGGGTGAGAATTCATAATTCCATGTACAGCCACAGGCCTGCTTTGACCATGACGACACCGCCCCTTTAAGTTTCTCGATTCAGTTATGGTAGGTGCAATGCAGCGAGATCAACACGTAGACATGTACAATGTATGCTATGTACTGCCATCTTAAGTATACATGTACATGTTAAGTGAGTTGTGTAATTTATGTACAATATTGGCAAACATTCGTGCACACACACACAGCTCTGTGTTGCATTCACTTCGTGGACACTCCTATGTTCTGTATTCTTAAGGAAAACCTTCAACACTGTAAAAAAACACTGTGTAGTCCACATAGTGTTTCAGGTCCATACACTGTGCCTAGACCTCATTTGTTCTGAGGTCCACACTTGATATGTACCGCTTAAACACTGTAAACATACAAGACGATGTACAAGACGTATTGGTACGATGTAGGTTACATAAACGCCAACCTACCGTGATATGCACAATATTCCATTACTCAATCTCTCATCTGCATACATCCAATTCAAAAGCACTCGGCAATACTAAAAATGGCCGACCTTTTTTTACCATCATACTCATCTGCAATACTAATTAATTCACCATTTATTTCTGTATAGTTGTAACCATATGCTCAGTCATGTCTTTCCATTTTTTCTTTCCTTTTTTTATTTAACCATTTCAAGTAAAAATGGTAGGAACAGTTTTGAACAAAAACTTCTCTTGCTTTAGAGGTAGAATGTAATTTGGGAAACATGAAGCAAACTGAAATTCAGAACATAACCTTTTTTATGACCTTATTTGTGGTTGAAAAGAACACGGTCGAATTTACCGTTGCTACAGACATTTTGGACCGCATAAAACTTTACAAAATGTTAATCTTCTTTACTGAAAGTTGTTTTCTACAATTATTGAAAGACTTTTCCCAAATGAGTTGATTGGAGTTTGTTTAACTTCCTGGTCTGTTCACTAGTTCTGGATCCAGCACCTTGATCACCCCTCCGACCAAATGTAGGCTCCCTGTGATTAACACCTGCACATGAGGCTTCTGCTTTTTACTGCCAATCAAGGAAGGTTCCTCAGGGCTCAGTTCTTGGTCTGCCCATGTTGCAGCCCAATGTAGGGCACCAGAGATGTTGTCCAAAACTGTTGTGGCAGTCTTTGTTACCTTAACTGAGTCTGTTTGATATGTGTGTTGTGGTACAGACTGAATTTTCCTTGCATCAATCACCGGAGTCGATTTTCCGATAAGTGAAGTTGCTCTGTGGCCTGAGAGACGACTGTGCCACTCTTGGGACGGATTCTTGGCGATGTCTTGGATGGTCAAGAGTAAGTCTGCCTGGGCTTCTTCTTCAACAAGATTCTCAAAGGCAATGAGGTTGCATTTGCATCGAGCCAGTTGCTTCTCACTGGTGGTGTTATAAGTTGTCTGATCTGAAATTTTAACCAAAAAACAACAGCTATATTTAAACACTTTAGAATTGGATACGATATGATTCTCCAGTATCTTTCTCTTTTGTGAGAAAAACTAGACGTTCTTGGTGCAGCCATCTTGGTATTTTTTTCATTTAAAACCAATGGACACAAACTGAGGCTGGATGGGAAAATAGTCTGGCCCCTTTCTATAAATTGACAATTAAAACTATCTGCGTCATTGTGTATACAGGGAATCATACGAAGACAGCTGCAGTGTGATAAAGGCCTGTAAAGGAATGTAATGTATGTATGTGAGAGGTTCTAAACCAATGGAGCTTATGTTGCCAAATAGCCAGACTTTTTCTGTTCGCTTGGTGCGTGTCATGGCCGAGTGGTTTAGTGCACCGAATTGAAGTTCTGGTGGTTAAGTCATCAGGTGTGGGTTCGAGTCCTGGTCATGACACTTGTGTTCTTGAGCAAGATGCTTTACTATAATTGCTTCTCTTCACCCAGGTGTGGCGCGGGTAGTTGTTGTATTTGAAAAAGTTCGGAGCACCACGGCAGCTCGGGGCTGCATAACCCACAGGGAGCTGATAAAGATTACAGGTATGTTATTGGCCTAATGACCTGGGCCCAATTCCATAGAGCTGCTTAAGCACAAAAAGAGGCTAAGCACAACAAAATTATGCTTACCAGAATAAGGATACCAACCAAGCTTCCATGTCACATGTTACAATTTGTGACTGGTATCCTGCTCCTTTCTGCTTAGCAGACAATTGTTAAGCAATATTTTTTGCTTAAGCAGCTCTATGAAATTGGGCCCAGGGCACTATTGGAAAGCGCATTGATACCTATTGTAAAATATGCTACAGGGTTTGCCCCTTAACTTTCTCAGTGACTGGCCAGCAGGACCAGTAAGCTTGTCATTTCACTGGTCCATCAGCTTTTTTCACTTGTCCATATTTCAAGACCATATCTTACTGAGGTCAATGAAGACCTATCATTGGCTGAGAGTTGTGCGCAGCGCATACATGTTTCCACTGTTTGACCGCAGCGATGGTGGCCAATGCAAGGGGTCTGTTGTTGATGCAAACAGATTACAATGTACAATTGTTTTATAATAAATCCAGCGGTACTTACATGGAAGTGGTAATCAATAATGCACATGCAGTAACTACATGTATTAGGCTAGATTAGTAATAATGTTGTAATGCGAACAAAGCACTCACCAAAGCTTACCAGGGTCCAATTTCATAAAGCTGCTAAGCAGAAAATACTACTTGACAAATTTCTTTACTAAGCAAAAATTGACTGGGGCACCAGTCACAACAATGCAAACTTAATGTAAATTTGGCTGGTAACCTGTTTCTGCTAAGCAATCCTATTCTGTGCTTAGCAAGCTCACAGGCTTTATGAAATTAGGCCCAGATCCTCTTATGAAATATAAGAAACTATTGGTTTCAGAATAAACTGAATAGTAAAATATATGTTTTGTGTTTTTGATCATGCAAATAACATTGTTAATTGCATGATCAATAAAATAACAATGTTGAGAAGAACTCGCCGCTAAAATATAGGATTAGAATTGCCTCTAGCTACCGGGCAATTGCAATGGTCTAGTTGGTACGACATCTGCTCTAGAATAGCAAAGTTCTCGGGTTCAAATCCCAATTGAGTAATATTAAAAACTGCAAGAAACCTGTCTGGAAACAAATGATGATAAGCGCTTTGAGACGCCTGTAGATAAAGTGCTATATAATAACTGTTATTATTATTAATATTTACTTTATATTATGTACATGTACATGTTTGCACTTGTAACAGCTCAAATTGCATCAACGCAAACATGGGCATCTTTTCATCTTGCCCATGTGATGGTTTGTTTTTTACACATGTACATGTACATGCACTGGTTAAAAGCCCATTATGCACCATACCAAGAGGGACTGGCCGGGGCTGAATTTCATGGCTCTGCTTAGAATTCTGCGCTTACCACCAATAGAATTGTGTGCCAAACTGGGCACCAAAGGTGCAGAATTTCGCGATAAGCAGAGTCATGGAATTGGACCCTGGTCAACTCTATAAGGAAAAACAGGCACTTTACTCCAATACACGAGTGCACTGTCAAATATTAGTCATGTTAGTCAGGTATTAGAGGTATTAAATTTGCCAGGACTTTGGAAAAGTGGAAGTACCAATTGAAAAAGTTGGAGTGCAAAGTGTTAGGCCATATCCGAATTTGTGCCTGGTGGCTACAGCTACGACTGTTGCTAAGGATGTGGCCATAGTATGATGATGTGTCGATCCAGCTGTAGCCATAGCCACCAATTTAGACACAGCCATGGAATTAAAACTGCACAGCATGCAATCTTGTCCCATAAGGTCAGGGTTCAGGGCCATCATCTTTAGTAACATGTACTTTTGAAGCTCCAAGTGCTCTTTACTGCTTTCATATTAGAAATGTAGAGGAGAGCTTATCTGGGTCCAGTTTGATAGAGCTGTTTAAGCAGAAAATATTGCTTAACAATTTTCTGCTAAGCAGAAATGAGCAGAATACCATTCACAAATTGAACATGTCATAGTGTTTTGGGTGGTAACCTTATTCTGGTAGGCATAATTTTGTTGTGCTTAGCTACTTTTTGTGCTTAAGCAGCTCTATGAATTTAGGCCCTGGTCTGACTGAGAATCAGCCTTTACATCTCGGATTGTTTGATTAGAGGGGTTTGCCCAAAATTGTATGCAGATAAAAACAAGTTGAAATTTCCAATACCAGATAAAAAGATTTTATTTTCTCTGGCCATGTTTTTTTTCTTCTTGCTGTGCCCAAATTTTCCCCACTGTTATACCCGAACTTGGAATGGCAGTTGCCCCCCCTGCACCCATGGGTCGTACGCCTACATATGCTTTACATGTAGAACCTATGGTGTCCTTGTATTGATCATAACAAATGAATGGATTTCTGAAGTTCCGTTCGTAGGTTCAATCATATTCACCTTTTTCCTTGCCATCATTTTTGCCTATGGCACCCACAGGGAACTTTCCAGAAACATCTGTAAGCAAGTCTGAAAATAAAGCCAAGATTTACTTTTTGCTGTGATCAGTGAAGGGGCGGATAAGTTCCATCGCCACCAAGTGCTCTTACGATAACTGTGAAAGATCTTTCATCAAGGTTTGTTGATATTTGTTATACTTTGTTTGACATTATAATGAAAAGCTGATTATTGCAGTTTTTCTGTCAATATTTACTAATTGTTTTAAACGCAAAGCATACCTTTAGTTTTTGGAACCGCTGGATTGTTTGTATCCGATATAAATGTAGATAATAAAGCTAACCCCTGAAATTTCATTTCAAAAGGTTGTGGCATTTTTTAGATATCGCCCAAAATCTGGAGCGGTTATGTCCACACAGGAAGAAAAATCCGTAATTGGAATACACAATCTGAGAAACGTTTCATGCAGCAACGTTTCTCAGATTGAAATGTTTTGGAATTCCTCTTAAACTACACAAAAAACAAACAAATACCAACGGGAATTGACTTAAATCTTCATGCAAACTGCCAAGATTAAACTTCCGTGACAAATGTCTCCAGTGGTTAAACTTGATCATTAATCAAAAGTGGATGTTATTCTCTTTCAAATGCAGAAAACCATTGAAATTAAAGGAAAACAAAGAACTGAAATCAAAGGAAATAAACTCAAATAAGCAATGAGAGCAAACTCAACATAAAAACGGTTTGGTTCTCAGCAAAAATGATGGCACCTTGTTGTTACAGTATGAACAAGTTCAAATTAAAACACGACAGAAATTCTTGACTGACCTGCCGAGTTCCCTGACGCACATTCCCCGGTGATGTTTGGACAAAAGGCAGCACCATCAAACTGGCAATCCTTAAAGAAAAAACAAAATATATTCATCGGTTACTTCATGTACCATTTTATCAGTTTCGATAAGGACTTTCATGGTGCCATCTTGTTTACGGGGCAGATTTGTTTATTTTGAACACTTCCTTGCTGTCTGCATATTTTATGCATCTTCTAAGCGTGTGCGTAAAGGTCGATTGCTGATGGGCGCCATGCTGCAGTTTACATGTTACTATGGCAGGTTCTATACGTATGTACAGCATTGCTTCAAAATCAGCGCGCCATGATGGTTGCAGGTGTTGCTTGGGCTCGGGTTTCACCCAAAATCTTTTCAATTTTAACTCTTTTTATTGTAAGCTTCAGGTAATTCGGTCCAATTCATCTGCAGAATGAATGTTTACTATTATTCTTATTACAATTTTAAAAAGCCAATTCAAGTAACTTGACTGCGGCTAGTTCCCTCTTTGTATCTGCTTTTTACCCTCAAACTGTCCGACCATTTAATATCATCCACATGGTTTTGAATGATAGATACCAGCAATTTGAGACCATGTGGTGCAGGTCTGATGCCTCACAGAGGCAGCTGCCTCCATTGCCCCTGGTCACTGCCTTGGTGCCCCTTGAAATGTTCCCATAGAAATTGACAATTTCCACATAGAGGTGCCCTTTACCAAGGAGAAAACGCCTTGGTGCCCTTTCCCTTTCAAAAAACGAATCAGGCCCGACAGTTTATTCATCTTCACAGTAAACATGATTTCTGTTTTGTGTACAGCAAACTCATTTTGTTACCAACTCAAGTAACAGACATTACTAAGAGTGCCAGGTTTAGCTATTTTAAGTGTTGGGAAATATTTTCTGCATGATTAATTATTTGCCAGGTTGGACCACCAAGCCCACAGTCAGTGACGTACTATGAGCGGTCTAAGCAAACTGTATTCATCCCGATTCCCAGTAGAGTTGAAGATGAGGATGCGTTTGACTGGATGGTCTAGAATCCAGGCTTCTTCGTCAGCTGCAGCAATGAACCAATCCTGACACACCGCGATGCTGCGTGGGGTGTGAGCTCCGTCTATGTAGTACGTTATATTCTCTCCTTTTACGACTTGATTGCGTCCTGGCCAGTAACAGTCCTCAAGACCTGATAAACGGATGGTACAATGTACATCATTAGTGTTCGGATGAGTAAATTCTTTCCCATCCTTGTACTTTACAATGATGTTGAACAAAGAGTCATTCCAGCAGTTTTTTCCCCATGTTTTTCACATCTTTAGAACTCCTAGCCTGGTGCCTGTTTCACTCGAACTTACTATCTGGACTGTTTCAACTCCCATCTTCAGCTTCCCAGAGTTATTTTCATCTCAGTTTTTTTTTTCTTGTAGCCCCTTACCAAGTACTTGGGTGAACTTGTTAACAAACAAAAATTAAAAATGCAGAACACAACATGTACAACCAACCTGGAAATTTTTTATTCTCCAGTTTTCATGGTTGATTTGTTAAATTTATGTTACTTTCATATATCTCATGGCTAAATTGTACAAGTTGTGCGTCCCCAACATTGGCGAACTTTAGCAACCACAGGCGAACACATTTCTGAGGTGTTGGGTGGATGATTTAAAAAAGGCGGACAACAAGAACATAACTGAAAAGTAAGCAGACGATATTATTTTACAGAGCGCCGCCATACTGACATCAGGATTGTGCACAATCGATCGTTCCAATCGGTCGCAAATGATCAAAAAACTTTGCGCGAATTGTTGTGATCTGTTTGCCCAAGTGGAACGCAGCCAAAATTTTAACAGATTTTAAATTGTTTCGTTTCTTCCAGTATTCCAAAGTAAACCATTGAAATTTGCTGAACTGACAAACCTTTCATGAAGTGGGAGGGAACTACGAAGCCTTTAGCCATTGACATGCCGACCCTAGCTGCTGATGATTCTAGCTCTGGATCACTTACTGCTTCAGTAGGTAGGAATGCATCAGTTCTTAGACACTCGGGTCCGTCTAAAGAAGAAGGAAACAGTACTTGAACTCCTTCAAATTGTATTTAGAAACACTCTAAGAACTACAGTCAACCCTTGTTATATAAAAAAACCACTGTTATAAAGAGGTTCTGCTTATAAAGAGTACATTCTGAAGTCCTGAATTACTTTTCTGCCGTCGATTTCACCAAACTCTTCCCAACTTAGGATTAAACGTAGGACTTAGGACGAGTCCCAGCCTTGCACTGTAACATGTAAACCTTAAGATTAATCTTAAGTTACTAGTTACTCGTCCTAACTCGAGATAGAATTAATCCTAGCGTTTCGTGAAATCGGCTGCTGCTTTGTGTTTCTTTGCTTTGCTGTCCTCTTTCGTCCAATAATCAATATAAAGAAAATAAAAATGATAATATAAAAAGTGACGGCTGTTTTATAGTGCATTTCCAAAAAATGATCATTGTGCTTCGAGCATTATAAACCCTGGTCACTGGGCCATTTATTTCATTCCTTAAACTATCTCAGCTCCCTTGGGAGTATACAGCCTGTGCTGCCAAATATGTAATGCACTAAGCTAAATCAATCACAAGAACCATCTCTGCCCTCACAGGTATTCATTTGCATTTAGAAGCAAATGTAGTTAAGTGTCTTGCTCAAGGACACAAAAGTCATGACCGGGATTCGAACCCACACCCTGATGACTCAGCCATCAGATTTTGAGTCCAATAGACGCCATAGATTTGATATAACTGGAAAGTTTGGATCACATGGTATACCTTTGTAATGCTTTGGATTATTCTCTTGGTAGTTCTGAACCCACGTCTTACAAAGCTGCAATGCGAGTGAGGCATTTGTAAGCTGGTGTCTGCCAGCCAGGCCCAACCGCAGCTTTATGCCACTGAAGTCGTAGCTACTAATGTCTGGTGCACACTGAATGCTCGACACCTAATATGGGGATTCAAAAAATAAAAAGATTGAATAAACATGCATTAGATTCTGAAGGCGAACTACATCATTGGTGTTTAAGAGTAAGTTAATTCCTATCCTTTATGTTTATAAACCTATCAAACAATCTACCATTTTGTTCAATTTAGGCGTTATGGTTTATCAGAGACAAAAACAATGGTTAATATTTTTGACTGAGATTCAGTGTATGGTTATAAACCACAAGAAAAACTGACTGGGTAAATTTTAAGTGATTTGGGGTTGAATAAACTGACTAGAGCGGGATTCGAACCAATGACCTCCAGTTTAACTTTCAACCCCAAACTGTGTTTATATACATGCAAATACTTATTCTTATTTCAATGTTGATTTTGGAAGTCTTCAAATGTATTTTTCTTGATTTTTGAGTTTTTAAGCAAACGTTTCTCAGGAGGAGTCTTCATTGGCCAACAAACCAAGACCCCTTGGCCTGGACATCATCTTATGGATGCATGAACGCCAAGTTAACCAATTATTATTTACTGCTTCAAATAATACTTGTTTGCACGACACATTGTATCTACTTCTTACCCCAATCTTATTTGCAGTATCCATGACAACCTTCATCGCACCTTCTTGCTGTTCCACTGAAAAAGCGGGTCTACGAGGCTAAACGAGATCAAGAACGAGATCAAGAACAAGATCGAGATCAATCAAGAAGCGAGATCACTGTATACAGGTATATCATATACAATGCATACCGAGATTAATACATACATACACTGTATCAAGACCAATACTTCTTAGAGAAATTAGGGCTCGAATTTGTGGGAAAAATCCCCAAGACTACAGGGCTTGTAGCTCAAAATGTAAACTGGACCAGAATTCTTTTCACAAGACCAGAATTGAAATGGGAAAAAATTACCCACACAGTTTAAATAACATTTGAACTGTTTCAATTTGAGCAAGCAGTAAAAGAAGGCAAGTATTCCTCAATACACAACAGTTTTGAAAGATTTTTATCAGACTGGAGTGAACATTTGAACCAAAAACACAAGACCCACTTGTCCAGTCGTGAGTTTACTGGCCCCGATGCTTAAATCACTGGCCTCGGGCCTGCCGTCCAGCGTACATTTTGAGCCCTGGCAATTGTCGTCATTGCCTCGGTGCCCCTTGAAATGTAACAGTAAAAATATTAATACAGGTGCCCGTTTTTAAAGGAAACCTGCCTTGCCTTTACAAAAATGGAGCATCAAGAGCCAGTTGTGTTTGTGGCTTTATACCATGGCCTCAGGGGTGAGGTTGTATGGAAATTAAAAATCCCATTCTGGTTTATTACTTGGTATTTGAAACAAAAGTCACATGAGGGGTTATTTGAACATAGGGTTGTCGAAACATAGGGCTATTAATTTTGGTTTTACCCTTACAAAGTAAGGAAAGTACTGAGTATACAGTGCTAACATACATTGGTGTAAGGGTAAAACCAAAATTAATATTCTTTATCCCCGATGCAAAATTAACATCTATTAAATCGTTGCGGTACCCGCTGCTAAAATATAGGATTCGAACTGCCTCTAGCTACCGGGCAATCTCGGTGGTCTAGTTGGTAAGACACTGCTCTAGAATTAGGTTCGAATCCCACCCGAGTAATATGCCTGTGATTTTTTTCACAGAACTTGAAAAGTACCGAGTATACAGTGCTAACACACATCGGTGTAAGGGTAAAACCAAAGTTAATATTCTTTATCCCCAATGCAAAACATTAGAAACATAGGGCTGTTGGAGTATAGAGCAGTCACCAATGCAGCTAGATGTACTCCTCGCGGAATTCAAATTCTTTGAGGTGTATATATATCCGGCATGCAAATAAAAAACGAATTAGTTCTCAAAACTGTGTACGGTACAAACCTTAGAAATGGCGGCCTTGTGCCAAGCGATCTCCTCGATGGTGTCCCCCAGTATACCCATGTGGTCCAATCCCAGCGATGTGATGCCAACAACTACTGGCTTCCTACAAGCAAAAACATACCACAAAATGAAAAATCCTGAAACATTTAAAGACAATTTCCTCTTAAGCTGACTTTTCACATGACAACAAAATTACCATGGTCCCTTGCTACGAATTTTACGAGCGCTGATTGTTTATTTGTTGTCACCATGCATGACTGATTTTGCAAGCTTTCACACTGCCAAACTAAAAAACTAACAACCATTGTGCGCTATGCAACAACAAAAACAAATCCACTTCTACTCCTAAAATTTGAAGATTTCTCTGGAAACACAGAGATATGCAGGCATGATACTTGGCTCCTGGGAAAAAAAGTAGGACAAGTTTACTGACCTACATGTACACAGTTATTTATTAAAAATTTTGCTGATTTTTCCGGAGGGCCAAACAAAAACCGGATATCAGACTTAAGTAGGAAGAATTTCATGCCTGAAACGAAAGACCAAATCTCACCTGATGATATTTGTACAATCATAGGATCCTCCAAGACCAACTTCGATCACAGCAACATCAACCTACAGTACACAATCAACATCAATACACATCAAAACTCATTAATCCAAAGACACAAAATTCTGCCTCTAGTTTGGTTGAGAATGGCTGATCCGATCAAAGGCCCAATTTCATGGCTGTGCTTCCGTACACTTCCGTGCAGGGAGTTCCGTGCTTACGTCAAGGGTATTTCACAGGTTGACAGGAAATGTTTGCTTGTGCGTGTGTATGTCCACCATGTCATTAGGCATCCTTCTTTAACACAGCTAGCAGAATTTGTTGGGAAGCAGAATTTGTTGGGAAGCAGAGCCATGAAATTGGGCCCTGGTCATCAGGCAACTTTGTAAGTGCAAATACTTTGGAAATAAGCACACATATCTGTGTAGTTTTGTAAAGTAACTTTTTTTATGACACTAAAGGGGGAACAAACAAAAAGGGAATATGGAATTATTTCAATCATTTTAGTTTATGGACTGACGTTTCAACCCTCACAGTGCCTCCCAGAAAGACTCTGCTAGGGTTGAAATGTCAAGCCATTAACTATTTTTTGCATTTATACCATGGGTCCTTTTGCTGGGTAAGCAGTTTGCAACAGTTACATGCAATTTTACTTTCTCTTTTTTCACCACTACTTAATTTCTTCAACAGAACTTTCTCTAGGCAACCAACTCAAGCTGTACTCAGCTCAAATGATATGACCAATGGCTTTTCCAAAGTGATGCTTGAAATTTTGTCTCGGTCATCCAGCCCCATCTTAGGCAGCACAAACAGCCTGATCGTGTTTAAAGGACAATGGTGCCAAGGTTGTCTATGCTCTGTGGTATGTAGGTGCGGCACAGGCCTTTGCCCTGTCAGAAGGGTTTTGATGGTTGTTTTAGTGGGCTCAAGAAGACAGTGGGAGGCACCTCCGGTCTCCACAGAGCATAACAAAATTAAGCAAAGGCCACTTCTCAGCAGGGAGGCTGTTGCTACAATTATCCCTGGTCATCCAGCAGAGCTCAGCCAATCCTTGAAGAATGTTGCTCAACTCACTGGAAATTAGACAATCTTGAGGAGCTACCTTGATAAAACCTCTCCCCTGAAGGTTTCCAGTTTATAACCAGGTCACACAAGATGACATTGTTGCTAATTTCTTGCCCAAGTCCACAAACACGTGTCACAACTGGATTCCAACCCCCAGAATCTGAGGGCATTGGCTAGAATAATAAGCCATTATATTTAAATTCCTTCTCCTACGAACTCCCACCCACAACCCTTTAACACATTTCTTTTTATCTCTTTCATTTTTCTCATTTTTCTTCAGGATACAAAATGTCAGTCCTCACCTTTTCCTTAAGGAACACATGGAATGCCATGATTGTTAGGAAGCGGAAGTAAGCCGGCATCGCACCCCCGTGAGAAGCCTTCGTCTCCTGCAAGCGATTGAAGACGGTGAAGAAGTAATCACTGAAGACGTCTTTAGCAAGGGGCTTGCCATTGATGCGGATTCGCTCACGGACCTCAACCAGATGCGGAGAACTGTGGAGCATGGAGGAGAAAAAAATCACTCAGTTATTCCCTGATCAATAAAAAACAGGTCTTGGAGTTTCCCGATTTTTTTTAGATTATGCAAACCTTACATTTGTCTTTGGCTTTTAGCATTCCGGGCACTTATTTTAATTTTGATTTGATAACCTCCATGATTTGATAAATCAAAATAGTGAGAGTTAGGCCGTGTCCGAAACGGCGACTTCGGCTACAGCTACGGCTAGATCGCGCGCGTCTGCCTATTCTTCAACACTGGCAGACGCGCTGATCTAGCTGTAGCTTTAGCCGAAGTCACCGTTTCGGACACGGCCTTAAATTGATGGCAGCAAAACACAATACAGTGCGACTATCAATTAATTAATTGATTAATTTCTTTACTTGTCAGGGTTTTCCCTCAAAATTTTTAGTGACTGGCCAGCAGGACCAGTTAGCTTGTCATTTCACTAGTACGTCAGCTTTTTCACTAGTCCTTAATTTCAATGAAATAGGGATGCTTTTCAACACTGCACTAGCCAGCTGGACCACTTGGAGTGAATTTTAACTGGTCCTCCAGTGTTTAAACTGGCATTTGGCCAGCGGAATACTGCTAAGGAAGAATGCTGCTTGTTGATGACTGTAAGCACTTTGATTTAACTTATTTCAAGTAGAGCGTCTCTAAATGCCAATTACTATTGTTATTATACAGTGCGCCCTCTACAGTTCACCCAGGAGCCAGTTTTGCCGTGTACCATTGGCAAAAGCTTAACAAGTTCATGCAGCACTCCATACACAACCTCGATTAAATAATTTGTTTGTGGTTTGCAAAGGAGTAAATGTGAATTACAGAATAACATTTTATTTTTGTTATGAGACTGATGAATGTTTTTCGCATTCATGTAACCCAAATTCGTAAAAATATACAGCTAATTAGAATGCCGATTGTAATATAACATTTATAACACTCAATATATCCACCCAACGGTGCTCAAGGCGGTCACAACAAAGATGTAAAAATGAAATGCCTGCCAGGCATTTATTTATAAAAGATAAAATGTCTGTTTGTTCTTACAGTTATCAACAGTCTCAGAGGTCAACTGATTGAGAAAGTCCATTCTACAGTCCAAGAGCTACAATGCATTGATTTACTTGACCATGTATCAAATCTTTCAAACAATCTTTTGAACAAGTGGAGAATCATGGACCGGTACTTTAAGCACTATACCTGAACAAGTGATGCAACTAGACTATTTATTAATTTATTTTGTTTTGGGTGGGGGGCAAGCAGAAGCAAATACCTTTTATTTTATTTATTTAAATATTTATTTATTTATTTATCTTTTTTTTTTTTTTTTTTTTTTTTATATTTATTTATTTTTTTTTTATGGGGGGAGGGCGTATTTGTATCTAGCCAATCATTTGTTCCTTTTTTCAGATCTCATTTATTTTATTTTATTATTTTTTTTGGGGGGGGCAAATACCTGAAGAAGCCTGTCTTGAATCCACTAGCTCTCAGCATACTTTCACACAGTGCACACACAGATCCCTTGCCTTTGGTGCCACTCACGTGTATTATTGAAAGCTCATCTAACTCATCCAGCTGTCAAAACAAAAAGGCAACCTAACAATATTTAATAATAATAGTAAACATTTATTACATTTATACTGTGCTCTCAATGACCACCTGTTTAAGGACACTTAACAATCAAAATACATTATTATTATTATGATTTTTTTCTCCTTGATATAAGATGAGACAGGACAGGACCAGGTATGAATATCCAGTTAAATAATGGGTAAGAGTCTTGCTAAAGGACACAAGTGTCAAGACTGGACTCGAACCCACACACTCCTTGCTGGAAACACAAGTCCAGTGTGCTAAACCGCTCGGCCAGGACCTTCCACAGTACATACTGTATCTACAATGTAGTCCTTTTTGTTTGCACTTACTGAGCAAATTATGTGGGAGAGAAACTCAAAATAATTTATTTGAACCTCAACCATGGTTGTTGTACCGGTACACTTACAGCAAATTTGCCAAGGGCTGAATGAAAAATTAAAAATGAAAATATTTCTCCTTAAAAGGTAAGGTCATAGGTTTTTTTTTTTTCTCAATGTAATGCTTACTGATAGTCAAAGTTGGATAGAAAGATACAATAAAATTCAACTGTAAATGTTTCAACTCAATTCAGCAAAAAAATTATCTTGATATTTTCACAAGAACTTTGAATCCATCCACATTTAGTAAGGTGACAGCGGCTAGTACCAACCACATCTCCAGCCGCAACATTCGCAAATGGACACCAACCCTCGGAAATCTGAGAGAAACGATTCATGCACGAATCCCTTCTCAGAACCAAATGTTTTTGGGTGAAAATTTTCCCAAACCATATTACTTTGAAGGGAATCCTTTCTCAAAATAGTTAAAATACTATCAACACCTGAAGTGCTTCTAACCCAAGTAAGGTTTTTATGTTCATAATTATTTTGGATAATTTACTTATCTATGACCTTACCAGTAAGTACTATTGGGATTACAAATTATCAATACAAGCATCATCACACACAAAATGTTAAGTCAATTGTTAAGTTGTATTAAAAAAAAAAAAAAAAGAAAGATTGTTTTTCATAATATGTACATGTATGTATTACCGTTAAGCCTGACCGCTCAGCGAATTTCTGCACTTGTTCCAGGTTATTTTTTCCCTCATCTTTATGCTTTCTGTTGACTTGAGCTAACACAGATGCATTGCTTTGTAATGTGTTTAATTCCTTCACTGCCTCCTGTATAAATCGGCAATAAAGAATATAGAGGGAGAAGAGGGTGTTTAGAAAGTAAAACGTTCATATAAACAGTACACTCTCCAGAGCTGCTAACATTTGCATCTTGCAATCAGGGAGATTTGGTACAACGATCAGGGAGATATTTAGAAATTACATACAACATAACGGGGAAAAAGTTTACATTATAGGGGAGTCTGTCAAATTTGTTCATCAGAACATGGAAAGATTGGGTGATTTTCAAAGAAATTTTAGGGAGAGTTTGCACTTGGCAGCTCTGCATTATCCCAGAAGCTAAAGACAGAACTGGTAGCTCTGAAAGGTCAATGATTGCAAAGTTCATAGGCCTACCAGTTCCCTTCTTAAATACTATCAAACTCAAGGAAACACAATACAGTACAATGTAGCATTAAACTACCTAATTAAAAGTTATATAGAAGACTTAATGTGTCTATGCCTCATTGACCAATTTGTAAATTAACTGACCCCTTGCATTGGTTGCCATCTCTAAGGTCAAACAGAAACATGCACGCGTGTCACACAACGCACAACTCTCAGCCAATGACAGGTCTTCATTGACCTCAGTGAGGGCGCTGTTTGGGTGTGTGATGTCATATGCAAGGGGTCTGTATAAACAATGATTCAGATTTGATTTGATTTGATTTGATTTTTTTGAAGCAGCGGCAGTAACAAGTTGTATGTCTTCTGACTCTCAACACCCATGAACAAAGATATTGACAAAATAGGGAGACCGCCAACCTTAGGGCTAGATAGCTCAGTTGGTAGAGCACCAGCACTTTAATCTGGAGGTCGCAGGTTTAAATCCCGCCCCAAGTCACTTTCTTTTGATCAAACCAAACTTGATCTCAGGACTCAGGTTGGTTGTCTGTGTCTAGGTATATGGTTTGATAGGAAGTTGCTACGGGAATATATTTACTCATCCAAAAAAACATACTTGTACTTTTACCTATCAAATAATTATAATATTGCATAACGGCAATAATCAGCCACTGGTAAGGAATGTTGACCTCAATATTAACGGGATTAATCAAGATCACAGCCAGCAGTTGCCCTTTGGAGTCTACCAACCAAGATAAAAAAACATATCAAGGTCAACTGTAAAAACTTCCACTGTGTAGAAATTGTGTTTATATTATTAATCAAAGGTCAATTCATTTGTTTACAAAAACAGGCCTTGTAGTGGGAGATTTATGGGGACGCTAGGTGGCAGCAGACTTGCCAGGTAAACCCTCAAAAGTGTGCACATGCCCAGAATAATGTCAACAATGAAATATCATGTGGTATGTCTGCTGACAGGGCTCGAATTTAGGGTGACAAAATCCACAAGACTGCCGGGCTTGTAGCTCAAAATGTTTACTAGACCATCTTTTTTAAAAATACAAAACCAGAATTGAAATGAGAAAAAAAAAAATTCCCATTAGATAGAGTTTATTATTTGAACTGTTTTAATTTGAACGAACGTTAGGAGAAGATTTATCTCAAATGAATTACATGTATAATTAATTCTTCCAATACTCGACAGAATTTATCAGACTGAAAGTCAACATTTGAACAAAAAAACAAGACTCCCGAACTTGTTCGGTCGATGCTAAAACCACTGGCCTCGGGCCTGCGGTTCAGTGTAAAATTTGAGCCCTGCCTGCTGACACCTAGCGTCCAATGTAATTTTTACTTGTACTATACACATACACATACATGTATCAATTTATTGCTACATGTATCTATGTGAGGACTTTCCTTTGTCCCTCTAACTTAACACTCTCCATAGACTTAGCGCATGAAAAAAATGTGAGGACACAAAAATACAAAGGATTCCAATGCGAGGACAGCATTGTCCCTTTTGTATTCCTTTGTTCTACTGTCCCCACTATTATGGCATTACCTAGTGTACTCTATTATGTAAATGTGTCAAGTACTTTCCTAATACATACAATAGGGGAGTGATGGGTTAAATGGAGAACTACTTGAATCCTTCAATGTTTGAATAAAGTAACAGATTAAGAACTAAACTTGCTGTGTACTTTCTCTTTTTTGTTGTTCTTAACCATGAAGGTTGAAATAGCCTCCACGTCTTAAAATGAGAAATGTTAGAAAATCATTTGAATATTTTATGTGGGGGTGGAGGGGGTGCAAATTTGAAAACCCTCCAACTCCCCCCCTTTTCTGAATACTAATATTAATACCCATTTTCAATTTTCACTGATTCTTTGTTTTTGAAATGGGCAAGGGCACCTAAGCCATTGTAAAGGGCAGTAGGGCACCTCTCAGGAAATTGTAACTTTCTATTGGACCGGGTTTGTCCTTAACTCTTTTCAGTGACTAGCCAGCAGGACCAGTACGCTTTTCATTTCACTGGTCCGTCAGCTTTTGTACATGTCCATAATTCATATTCAATAGCGATGCTTCTCCACTCTGAACTAGCTAGCCGGACCACTTGGAGTGAATTTTGACTTAGTCCTCGGGTGTTTTAACTGGCATTTGGCCAGCGGACCAGTGTTAAGGGAAAACCCTGTTGGATAGTTACAAGGGGCACCAACGCAATGACTAGGTGCATGGAGGCGATAACATTCGTGAAGTATCGGGCCTGCAAACAAACCAACCATGAATAAACTGACATTTCAAGAAAAAACTAATTCCAGTGACAATATTGATACGAATTGCTCTCCGGCAAGATTTGTATATTACAATTTAACTACCTTGATTGAAAGAAAAAAGTGACATGCAAGATTATTAATAAATATTGCTGAGATTATGAGACTGAACTGAGCAATAATTTGACTTTCTTAATCTTAGTGCAGCACTTAGCAGTACACACGCTGTCAAAGCCTGACTAGATAGACACAAGATTGGAATTGCCTTGGATGGATCTTCAGTCACAAACATGCAATTGATCATTTGAATATTAAAATTGAATATAATTTTATTATCACTTAATAATAGTTTAATATTATAGTTCAATACACCACAGACACGTAACACTAATGTTAAGTAATAACAATAACATACATAGAAAATTAACTAATTATTAAAATTTCCATATCCGACTGCCACTTGTTCATTCATTATGAAACATTTACTCAATTAAGATATTGCTTCTGGTAAAACAAGGAACGGAGTGAAATTGAAATTGAAAAGAAGTGGATACAGACATTTTTCAAAATAATTTATAAAAAACAAAAAGCTAAACAAAAATGGTGTGAGCAGCGAGATTATATGGTGTGTAATGTGAGTTGTTCATGTTTTGTATTAATTACATAATAACGACAACGATCACACGTAATCGTATTGACCTCCTGATCACACCATGGACTCTTGGGAGCTAGGGTAGAATCCATGATCACACCATCATCCATGATGATCGCAAATTATGTGACATGATCTGACTGTGATAGATAATGATAAATCAATCCAATGCTTGAATGAACTGATAATTCCCATGCAACAGGATCAGGGTGATCTTCTGTACCTCGTAAAGGCTCCCTGCTTTGCTGTCTCCGTTACTTTTGTTTGATAGATTCATCGTCCACGGTCTATTGCCGGTCATTCCGGACGGGACTTTAGAGCCGATCATCTCTTTCATAACGAAAAGTTTCTGCAAATGCCGCCGGACGACGTACATTCCATGTACCCTGCTGCACATAAACATACACAATGCATCGGTGGTACACCTTTTCTGATCGTCAACAATCGGTAGTTCTACTTCTACACGATAAAATTAACGATTATATCCAGGCTACACACAATCACATTGGCAAATTCCTCCATACACTGTACGTACATGCGGTACCTTCTATTTTGTCTATTGTATTAGTATTATTTCTAACACTCTACAATGATCAGCATCAGTGTGCATGCCTTTTTAAGTGTAGATTGTGTGCAAAGACATGATAGAGCTACACACAGCGCGCGAATCACCAGCTTTTGCCGCGAACTTTTGGTCATTTAAATAACCAAAATATATAAAATAATATTTTCAAAACCCCAAATAAAAAAAATATTAACGATATATTAAAACTGTAATTATAAAAATATTGATATTTGTGTATTTTTAAAATAATATGTTGATTTAAAACAATGTATTTTGGAAACTATTTTAGTAGCATACACCTTTTTTTATTGTACGAGCCTGATTTGACCCCAAATAAGAGAAATGGCCAAAATGTCTTCTTCCGTAGAACTTCACCAAAAATTAAATCGCATAGAAGCCAGTTTGCGAGCAGAAAACGAGGCTAGGAAGCGTGACAGACCGACGATAGATTTCAAGCTGGATTCCCCAAAGACTCCTAGGCAAAGACCAGGTAGGTGTATATTTTCAGGGACAGGGAAAGTGTGTTTGAAATTGGCTTGGTCGTCACTGATCATTTGACATGTTTTTGTTTTGATACATTTTGTACATATACTGCCGCTCTGTGCGTTGTGTACGTTTAACTCAATCATTCATATGTTTTGGTGTTGCGCAAATTATTGTTAAGTCACTGTTAGTGTTAAATTTCACTGGTGTATTTGTTGAAATGACAGTAACTCCTTCCATTGCGAAAATGCTAGATGAGACACTTTTAGTCAGGCGATTTTGATAAATTATTGAAGTGTTTTGAAATAACGAAATTGTCTTTTGTTTGTCATGTTTTGAACATGTTCAATTTGAAATGCTATCTAAACGTGCATTACTTACAGCTTACTCGCCACCTACCTTAATTTCACCACTGGGTTTCTTCAAGCTGTCACTCAAGCCTCCCAAAAGTACAGGGAGGTTTTTTTATCTTACCATTTCCACCTCCATTAATAATTAATCTTTGGATACTAAATTTAAATGACTAATCACCAGATTGCAATACAAAACTTCACCCAGAAGCTCAAAAGGCAAGTTTCTCCTGCGCTGCTAAAACCTTGCATCCAAGGAAACCCCACCAACTCTCTTCGGCCGATGGTTTCATTATAGCCCACTAGATGCCCCATCAATACATTACAGTTCTTTGAGAATATAAATGTTAATTTATTACTCTTTAATATTATTATTCAGCAGTTCATTTCAGTAGGGCCTATTATTTGGTTTAAAATATTTTAAATAATTTTTTTTTGTGATTGGTGACTTAGCGATAACATTGATGTTATGAAATGGTGAACAAAAAAGGCATATGGATGTTTTATGTTGTGACGTCATATAATGAGTGGGTAGGCTCCCATGCGTCAGACTGGGTTATTATTAGAGTTGATGGATGTGGCGGTATTATGAATGTTAAAAGAATTTGAAATTTTGTTCCTTGCTTTCAGCTGAAACTTCTAAATGTTTTAAAACTGAAAGCAAAACAACAACATTTCAAGGTTTAGACATGTCTTTAAATTGTCTTATAACGTCTTTAAACGTCTTTAACGTTACACCCAATATAAGGCCAAATTTCCCCTACAAAACTCATGGTAGGTTTTTATCAATACTTCATTCATCTTCCGCAGCTCTGTATACTGTTAGAAAAATGTAAGTGAATTTAGGGGGAGGGAGTGCAGTTGAAGGAACAATTTATTTAATTAAGACTTCCCCATGAACTGCTTTGACACACAGGATCGGGAATACTGTTAAAAATATGTGTGTGTTTACTCGATGGCGAAATAAGAGACTGCTACAGTGTTAGTTCTGCCGCTCATGGATGCCAAGAAGAAGTCCCTCTAAAAATTTAAATTTTCACTGAAAGGAATATTTATTTAATTCAAACATTAGCAAACTCACTCAGGTAGTGTACAACTGTCATGACTGTAGGCATCAATCTCAAAAATTAAGAAATGATTAAATGCTCAATTAAGTGTCATTAATTTTCCTTTTAGGTTGCGAATATGCGGTAATGCATATTGTTAGGGTTTCTGCAATGTAACTCTGTAGCTCAATTGAAATTTGTTTTACCTTTTTTGATTCAGCTTATTTTTTATATTATCAAGTAATAAACCACAAGGGAAACTGACTGGGTAGTTTTTTTTTAAATATTTGGGTTTGAACAAAGAAAAATTGACTGGAGCTGGACTTGAACCAACGACCTCCGGATTAACGTACCGGCGCTCTACCAACTGAGCTATCCAGCCCTATGTTGGCGGTCTCCCTATATTTTTATATTACTAATGAGCACAATCAGGCCTGAGCACAAGGTATGTGCAATTTATACTGGTTCTGCTGGCCAATCCTTACAGATGCAAACTATTTTGTCCACAAAGTTTTATGGTCAAAGAGTCTTCAACTTCATTACACCTTCTTTATGGAACGACTTACATGTGTACCTGTTTGTACTCACCAAGCTGTCTCTTGTCTGATTCTCAAGGGACTTTTAAAGACTCATTGGTTTGAATCTATATTTTTGTAACAAATTGCTTCATACTTCATTTCATTGTTTTATGATTTGTGTAATAGAGGTTCTTATAGCATTTATGCGCTCACATAAATGTCTCATATTACACCATGTATAATGCTTTTGTCATTTGAATACCATCTATAGTAATTGTGTACCGTGCAGAAATACATGTACTATATATCCAAAAGTACATGTATGAATTTGTAAGACAAAAAAACGTTTCATGTTTTTATAAAACATTTAAAACTGAACATTTCTAAATGTTCTAAATGTTTATTTTGTTTGTTTCTGAATTTGACAATCGACATCCCCCTCTCCTAATGTACATGTCCTAGAAATGTATTTTTGGGCGAAATAAATCGTGACACAAATTATAAACCTTGGTTCTCCACTGTTTGCAGCTCTTTTCTTGCATCAGGATGGTCCATCTACAGCGTCAAGACCAGGGGCTGGACAAGGCAGAAAACACAAAGGCAAGGAATGTAATTTTCCACGGTCATCTGCACCACACAGAAATTCAATCGATAGGTAAGGAATAGCGTCACAGTATTTTCGGGGTTGTTTTTGTTCTTCTTTAGTCACAGGATTCTTTTTTTTTTTTTTTTTTTTTAATAAGAAAGTTTTGTTTTACTTTGTGAAACAGGACACGGTCCACTTAACCACTTTGTGTCGATGTTCTAAAAAAAAACTTTCCGAGCCCACCCATGTTATTATTTTTCGGAACTTATTGGAGGTTCTGGAGTAATCGTTTTTTTTTTCCTTTAAAAGTATTGTTGCCACAGTGAAACCCTGACTTGACAAAGGAAAGACAACATAGGTTCTCATAATTAGCACTGGGATTTAGTGTTGACATGTGAGAAGACATGAGTAGGCTCTAAGCGTGATTTGCAGATTCTTGTGAGCCACGGCCGATAATCTGGCATGGTATGCTGGATCTGGAAAATGCCTGGGCTTACCTACATGTACCGTTGAGCTTAGTACAAAGATATGTACAATGGGGGCAGCCTGTCCATTCTTTTGTGCTGCACTCGTACGACAACATGACAAAGGTCTGAAATCAGCGATTACACAATAACCTTCAGAAAAGGGATATTCCAAGGCATGTTTTCCAGTACCTGGTGTTCCTCTTTGTACGGGTAAAATAAAGCGTAGTATGGTACATGTAGGTACATTTCTGTGCACGCTACACAGTGGAATGGCTGGGCGAATATCTCCCTCAGCCATCCGGCTGGCAGCAAAACATAAAGGACACTCTGAAGTTGTTCTGGTCGTAATAATTCGTCCAGAAACAAATTGGCGGGTATCCATGTCATCCGACGTAAAGTGGTTAAGTACATGTGTACAATGAACACTATTGGGGTTTTTAATTATTGCAAATGCTTTGTGTGCAGCAAATTTGACGTCACTGCTCTATTTTCGCTGCGAATGTTTCACAAGAGTTGCGCACACAGAGCTCAACTCTTCCGAATTGTTCGTTGCAAATTTGTGCTATCAAAATTCTCATCGCATTTGCATTCGCAGGAAGTATGGTTCAGACTTAAGAGTACAGTAAACGTGCAATTTTTGTACATATTCATTATCCTCTTGTTTCAGTAAATCATTCATTTGTAAATTTATATTAAAACCAACATGACTCATGTCAATATTTGATCACTTTGTTAATTCTGTTTATTCAGTTATTCTCTCATTCAAATACTGATTGATATGGGGAGAATTTTTTTTTAAATTTAAGAAACAATTTGGGGTGAAAAAAGTATATATTGGTAGAGCGGGATTTGAACCAACGACCTCCGAGTTAACTTGCTAGCGCTCTACCAACTGAGCCATCCATGGCCAAGGGAAGGTGATCTCTTTTCTTGATGGCTGCTGCTTCCCAAGCTGTATTATGTGATCCCTGGCTATGGGTTGTATGGCTTCTGACTGGCGTCCCCCAACAAAGATATTGACAAAATAGGGAGACCACCAACAAAGGGCTAGATACCTCAGTCGGAAGAGTGTTAACCTGGAGGTCGAGGTTCAAATCCCATTCTAGCTAATTTTTCTTTGTTTATCCCATATAAGTGCCCATCTAATGAAATCATAAAATTCAGACTTAAATATTACTTGGGACAACTGCTAATGGTGAAAGCTTACACATGTACATGTACATTTAAAAAATTTAAATACAAGTCTATTGATGTTGCTTGTGTTGCTTTTCTTTTACCTTTTATTTTGCAGTCGAGAGATTGACCGAAAACTACAAGAAATTATGAGACAGACTGGAAAACTCACCATTGAGGGCAAGGTAATTTTTGAACATGAAAACAAAATGCATAACTTAACTTCTTTTGTTTTCAAAATACAACAATGAAACATTTTTTACAAGGAGTTTTTGTAAATTTTGTCAAATTTGTGTGACATTGTTATATAATGCCTTTGACACTGTACAATGTAGCTAACCTAGAAGGTTTGCACTGGAGATAAAAATATCCCAGTGCCATAGAAAAACTGAACAACACTACAAATTTTTGTAGCTGGGCAAAATGTCGTGGCCGTGGGCATGTCGTGGCCCAGCGGTTAAGAACACCGGAGGCATTAAAAGCACGGGACTCGAGCTCTGGTGTGTCTGATTAGCAGAGTGTGGGTTCAAGTCCCGGTCTTGACACTTGTGTCCTTAAGTAAGACACTTAACCATTAGTTTTGTCCTTTGGATGGGACGTTAAGCCGTGTGTCCCATGTGTTGTGAATACATGTAAAAGACCCCCTTACACTCATCACTAAAGAGAAGGGGTTTGCCCCAGTGTTTCTGGCAGTAACCTATGGTGCTACATAAATCGGTCTGATAATTCAAAGAAATTAAAAAAACCTGTCTTAATGTTTCTGTTTGTTCAAGCCCCTTTTTGTACGTTATTGGTGAATACACGTGCTATATCAGACTACAAATTATTAACATAATTTTGAAGTAATGACCATGAATATTGCTTTTAGAAACATTCTGTGCAGGAAGAATAACTAACAAGGAAGTCCTAGCAAAAACTCAACTAGTTTGACATGTTTGAAAAAGGTTCCAGTCTCTGTATTGTTACCGAAAAGGTGCAAGATTTCAACCAAGTTGTATTTCAACTTGTATTTCATGTCATTATTCATTCATTCGTTCATTCATTTTCAGTTTTATTAAAAATACCAAACAACAAGTGCAGGGACTACAAATATTCAGTTTACAAAGAGTGAGAAGATAAGTAATGTGAATTAAAGTAAGATAAAACATTTTGTTTTTATATACACAAAAGAGTATAACATACTTGTCGAAATGTGATGCTTAGACTTACACTGCGCATTTCTACACAGTATACTGGTATACTGCACAACAGCCGGCTTCAACGTGTAGGTCATGTGCCTTAAAAGTGAGTCCAGGGAAGTTGTAGACTGATCCAAAGTGGCTATTAACATAATTGACTTGTCAAGTTCAATTTCCTGTCCCAGGCCGCAAGGATATCCATGAAGGGGACTTGGGATATTGGATGTGGGCGGGAAGTCCCAGTGGAGGGGGAACTGGGACAGGCAAGTGTGGGGGAAGGGGGACTTGTTGAGTTTCACCGTCACCCAGAGGAAGTGTGAGGTGTGGCTACAGTCCATGTTCACACAGTGAAGTCCTTGCAGTGGTCGTGTACCTGTACGTGGATGACATTGCTTGTTTGGCGGGAAGTAAGTTCGGTTATCCCCTTTAGATCAATGTGATGTTCAGTTGATGCCACTGTACAGTGTTAAAGCGACCTTCAAAGCAGTGTAATACATAGTCTTATATATAGCGCACGTATCTACATGTACCCATGAGGCACTCAAGGTGCTCGAATAAATAGGACAATTTGAGTCAGGTTTATGAGTTTTTTTATTTGTGAGACCATTTTATGTCTAAGGTTTTACAGGGTGCTGCGGTGCATTCAGCAGCCACTGCCAGACACTGGGGCAAACCCATTCTCTTGGCGATAAGTGTCTGGGTTCTTTTATGTGCATTACACAATACGTGGGACCTACAGCTTTACACCCCATCCAAAGGATGAAGCAGTAATGGTTAAGTGTCTTGCTTAAGGACACACGTGACACATCAAACAGTGAACAAAGCAAAGGGGTTAGTTTAAGAGAGAATATACCCAATGTACAGGTAACATCAATTGGGGGTTAAGTTTATAGCACTAGTTTGTCAGATACAGAGTCTGATTTTGTTTTCCTGTCCCCCAACAATCTTCTTTTTCTTTTTTCTCCCCCTTTTTTTGTTCCCCAAAATATGAGATTAAATCTGAATAATTCAGAAAATGCTGCGCCTAAAAAATGATAATCCCATCTGTACGGATGTGCGCGCATTGCTTCCTTCTTCTACCAGTCCGCAGTACTCAGAACGCATGATACAGTGAAACTATTTTCCGACTGGAGATAAGTTTACGGATTAACCCATACATGCCATACCTGCTCACTTATATCCAGGTCACTTTGCCCAAATTCAGGACAATTGCATTTCTGATCACTAATTGCGACTTTTTGCCCTCTTGTAGCGTTTGACGTTCAACATAGACTCATTGGAGGCAATAGATGAGCTTGGGTTCGGCAGCTGTGGTCATGTGATACGTATGAGACACAAGGAGACCAGTACCATCGTTGCAGTCAAGGTAGGTCAAGGGAATATTGGAAGACATTAGAGTTGTGCAATGTTTATTTTCCGAAACGGTTAAACGAAACTTGTGAGTTCCGATTCAACCGATTGCAATCGGAACTGTCTAAAGAGAACACTACAACCCAGTCTTTACAGTCACAAAACCACAACCACAGTGGCCTACAAAGCAAAACGTATTGTAAATTATAGGGGGATTGAAAATAATGTATTACATTTGTAGGGGATTACAACAAAAGGGATGTCAATCATTTTCCCTGGATAGCGCCTGGGGTTGACATTTTAAAGAAAAGAAAGGGCTAATTTGTTTCTGTTTTACTTTTGGCTTCGTTTTAACTTTAAGGAAGTTTGGAAATGTTAAACGGAAAAACATCCCAAGCCTAGAAGGCATAAAGATTTAAAAGTAGCTTGTGTTGGAGGCACTTAAACAAAGGTGCTTTGCAATTCTATTGATCGCCATATAAGAAGCCACTATTAGTATTATTACTAGGCTAGTTATAACTCGGGCCTGAAATTACACAGAGACCATGGAGGCCATGGCTCCATTGTCCTGGACTTGGCCTTGGTGCTCCTTCAAAAAGGTCCCATATGCTTTGAGATTATTCAATGAAAGTGCCCTGTGCAAAATGGAAATGGCCTTGCCCTCTCAAAGATGAGATTCAAGGCCTGTTATTATTACTCTGAGAAGGTTTAAAAATACAAATGAGTTTAAGTTTTTAAATTCTTGTTTTTTTTTCTCGAACAGCAAATGAGACGATCAGGGAACAAGGAAGAGAACAAAAGGATATTAATGGATCTGGAAGTAGTCCTCAAGAGTCACAACTGTCCCTTCATAGTGCAATGCCTAGGTGCCCTTGTTAATCCAGTAAGTATTGTCAAAACCTCAAAAGAGTTGTATTGAAACTGGTTTTGAACTCTTTCCGTGCCCGCTTTTTTGTGCGTTTTTAATCTAAAATGCCCAGCATTTTTATGTTTCTTTAAATTCGAAATAAATGAATGAGTCTTTCTCACCAAATAAAATATATCTTGCTGATTTGTGTTGCCTTGGTACATCCCAAAGTCAATAACATTTCTTGAGTGATAATGCCCTCTCCTAATATTATGTGTGTGATCGGTCGTATGTACCATTGATGACACTTTTTGAGTACATTAAATAAATTGTACATTTACAACAATGGTGCTTTCAGAATACATCAAATAGAGCGTACATTTCGACCTCGGCACTGAAAGAGTTGAGAATTTTTTCTGATATTAGGAATTTGTTTTTACAAACCTGCAAGTTGCAGGTAATGTCGGTTATAGGATAATACATGTACAACATTTGAACACAAACAATTTTAAGTTTTAGATGAGCACTGAAATATGTGACTTCTGCCTGCCCCCCCCCCCCGAAAAAATAAATAAAGAGAGAGTCCACCAGCATAGTGCTAGATAGCTCAGTTGGTTGATCACTAGTGCAGGTTCAAATTCCACTCGGTTCAATATTTCTTTGTTCTCCCAAAATTGATTTCTCAGTCAGTTTCCGTTGCGGTTTATTACTTGACAATTTAATGTTTTCTAGCAGTATAACAAGCCGATTTCTGGAACAAAAGCTTGACCCAAAAGCTATAACAACTGCATGAGAGCAATCGTCTAAGTGTATGCCCAAAGAACAGGGATAATAATGTTGTAAAGCGCCTTGGTCTAGCTACTAGGATATGTGCGTGCCTTCTAAGAATCAATCGTAATAATAATAATAACGGCTTCTTATATAGCGCTCATATCCGTCACTCAGTGACGCTCAAGGCGCTTCAACATTAAGTATTTTCCTGCAAGGTATGTGGGGCTTCGTTTGAAGTATGAGACCTACTCCTTTACATAGCACCATGTAATGGTTTACAAGGTGCTGTGGCGCAATATGCAGCCAATCAAACCAGGAACACCGGGGCGGACCCCTTCTCTTTTCGATAAGTGCACTGGGTTCTTTTTCGTGCGTTACACAACACACGGGACCAACGGCTTTTCGTCCCATCCGAAAGACGAAGCAATAATGGTTAAGTGTATTGCTTAAGGACACAAGTGTCACGACCGGGACTCGAACCCACACTCTGCTGATCAGAAACACCAGAGCTTGAGTCCGGTGCTCTTATCCGCTCGGCCACGACACGCCACTATTGTTATTATTATGAAAGTGCCCAAAACTTTGAGGGGTTTTTTTTACCAACAAAACAACTGTTTTGAAAAATAAGAACTAGCCATGAAGTCAATGAGAATAAAATGAAGAATCGGCTAAAGCCATTTTTAAGGCCTCCGTATGTAATCCTGATAGTGACGGGGCGTCTGACATCACCCCCACCCCCCAGCATTACGCCTTTTAAAGCATGTTACATTAACATTTGATTTCCAATCTCAACTTGTCAGAGTGAAGTCTGGATCTGTATGGAGCAGATGGCAACTTGCTTAGAGAAACTTCTCAAGAAATTACGAGAACCCATCCCTGAACAAATCATCGGCAAAATGGTGGTTGCAGTAAGTGTGACTTTTTTTTATTTTATCATGAATCATGACTGTGCCAAAGCAATGGGACAAGTCATCGGCTACATCCGAATTGGTGGCTACAGCTAGGGCTACGGCTGTTGCTAAGGGTGTTGCTAAGGACGTCTTATAACTTCAACGCATGGTGATGCAATGATCCAGCTTGTGTAGCCATAGCCGCCAATTCGGACCTAGCCATAAGTTAAAGAAAGACATCAGTAGCAGAGGTGCCGGCTCTCTTTGATTCTGCAGAAAGTTTCTTGAGATAAACCAATCCTTGGCTTGTTCTGATGAGCATATTTGAAAATCTTCCTCTTGCACAGTAAGCGGAGAATGGAGATCGTAAGCACAGAATTCGGTAGTAAGCAGAGCCATGAAATTGGGCCAAGGTTTTAAAAAAAAAGATAAAGTTTTGGAATGGTATGGTATTGATTGTCATATATTTTCTCCTTTTCTTTAGATTGTAAATGCATTGAACTATCTGAAGGAAGTACATGGAGTAATGCACAGAGGTAGGTGCTGTTTTTAGTTTTTACAGACAACTATCTTGACCTGCCCATAGGCAAGTCAAAAAGATGAGACAGTTAGAAGTGTCTGCTGCCCTCATTGTTTGGGATTACTGCCTTTGCAGAGTAATCACAAGAGGGCAGCAGGCATTGACACCACACATGCAGGTGCACCACACTTAATAAGCCAGTGCTAAATGCCAAGTATTTAAAAATGCTGAAAAAGTATTGAAAAGTTTCTCAGCCTCTGGAAAACAAACAATATATTTGCTGATAATTAAACCTTTTTTTCCCCCTTTTTTTCTTCAAGTTTTGGTTGGTTAGCCGTTTGACTTTTAAGCTTTGGGCTCATCCTAAATATAAGCACCCCTGAACAACTAAACTGGCCACATTCCATCTTGGAAAAATGACCCTACACCTTTTAGCAAAATAGGGCAATTTTTAGAGGGTTGGCAGGGCTCGAGTTTGGGGGGAAAATCCATAAGACTGCAGGGCTTACAGCTAGAAATTTTTACTGGACCAGAAATTATTTTACAAGACCAGAATCAAAATGAGTTGAACAAGCACTCAGAGAAGATCTATTTCATTTGTGTTTATGTGTAAGTGTACTTCGATACTCTTAAAAGAGAAGTGAACGATAATTACTGCATTCACAGTCAACATTTTTTTATTCGGGTTTTATATGTGTGTTGTGTGTTGCATGTACAAAAAAAACCAGTACACTTGTCATTATGAGAAGGAGTTTACCGCGATGATTCTGGCAACGGCTGGCAGCATATTGGGCGGCATCACCTTGTAAACTTTGACTAGGTGCTATTTTGTGTAAATGGGTCTTAATATGACTATGTTCCACAAAATTCAAACTTGGCTCAGCATACCTGTCGCTACATTAATTAGAGCTTTGAGATTCCTGTAGATACCTTAAAACGCTATTGAGTACAGGGCTTGAATTTTACTCTGGACCGCAGGTTTGAGGCCAGTGTTTTTTTTCGTCGGGCCAGTAAACTTTCAATGACAGGATAAATCCAGCGGTCTTGTCTTTTTCAATTGAATAACAATACATGTATCTCGCTGTGTAATGTCTTGAACAGAAACGAATTGTGTTCAAATGTTAACTTTAAGTCTGATAAATACCTTTCAATTCTATTGAGTAATGAAGTATACTTAATAATCTAAACGACAGATGAGATAAATCTTCTCCTACGTGTCTTAGTGATTAACGGCAGTCAGGTTGGCGTAGTGGTATCTTGCCTTGCCTACCACCTCTGGGGACCCCAGTTCAATACTCGCCGGGGGCACTATGTGGATTGGGTTTTCAGTCCCTGCGGGGTTTTCCCTGGAACATTTCTCTGGGGGTTTTCCCTCCCACATCTAAAACTGAAACTTCCGAACATTGTCTTCTCTCCATTGGGCTCTTGGCTAGTACAGTGATTAAGTTCGCTTTTCTGAGAGTCCTTGGCTTCACAACCAGAATTAATAAATATTGATTAATTATTCAAATACAAAAAGTTAAATGCATGTTGCCAGCACTCGGGGAGTGTTTTCCTTTTTTGATTCTGGTCTCGTACAAACATTTCTGCTCCTGTGGTGTTGTGGTTTTTTGGCCCAACATTTTAGGCCTGGAGTAGTTTTAATACACTGTCTTCTTAGGAGCTATGTTTGAATCAAACTCTCTACCTGTTGACGTGTTCCTTTTACATCAGTGGACAACATATTCTTAAAGTCGACATTGATCGTTTTCTCCCCTAGATGTGAAGCCATCCAACATGTTATTAGATGAAAAGGGAGTGGTCAAGTTATGTGATTTTGGAATCAGCGGCAGACTGGTGGACTCGAAGGCAAGAACAAGGAGCGCTGGCTGTGTGGCCTACATGGCGGTGAGTTAGAAAGCATTTGTACTTTTGTGTCTTTTTGGCTGTTGTTTGTTTTTTTTCTTCTATGATAGCCTTGTTAGTTAGTTCAGTTTTTAGTAGGGTTAGAGGCCTCTGTCTCCTGAAAAGATCAAAACAGTACTGAAATTAGTGCCTTGTTGGCAGACAGACGTATCCCCAGACTGTGGTTTGGGCACTGGCCTGGTGACCAGTCTTGTTTCTTTATCTTTTTCTTCCATGCTGTGTAAAGCGTGTTATGTGTTTTTGATCATTTTTATGTAAGGTGTTATTCAGTCGGCCTATAAAAAGCATCAGAAGACATACAGAAGTCTTTGAATTGCAATCAGGCCAAGAAGTACGAAAGCAAAACAAAAATACATTGAAACCTGAGAAACACACAGGAGGCTAGGGATTGTCCAAAAGTGAACCAGATCACTAGCCAAAAGAGCAGTTCGCTTAAAAAGCTGAAACACTAAGACAACAAAATTATGTAAATGAACATAGATTCACCCCTACATACACACACAACTCTGTGTTAAATACCCTCTGGGGACATTCCTTTGTTCAGTGCACTTAGAGAAAAAAACACATTCTTAAAAACTGGTGAAAACACACAGCTCTGTGTTGCTGTCACTCTGTGAACATTCCTTTGTTCTTTCAATTAAGGAACATCATATTTTTCAACACTGTCAAAAACACTGTGTGGACATGTGTAAGACCACATAGTGTTTCAAGTCCCTACATTATGTGGAACTCTCTTGTTCTCAGGTCCACACTTCGTATGAAGCGTTAAAACACTGTGGATGTGTATACATGTAGGTCCACATAGTGTTTCAAGTCCCTACATTACAGTATGTGGACTTCGTTTGTTCTCAGGTCCACACTTTGTATGAAGCGTTAAAACACTGTGAATGTGTATACATGTAGGTCCACATAGTGTTTCAAGTCCCTACATTACAGTATGTGGACTTCGTTTGTTCTCAGGTCCACACTTCGTATGAAGCGTTAAAACACTGTGAATGTGTATACATGTAGGTCCACATAGTGTTTCAAGTCCCTACATTACAGTATGTGGACTTCGTTTGTTCTCAGGTCCACACTTTGTACGTAATGCTTAAACACTCTCACACTATATTAAAAGGTATAAATAAAATTAGAAATCGTATTACAAAAATATTAAATAAATAAAAAATGAAAGACAGCATAGTTTGGAAAAAAACTTCTTTCATGAATACTGACAAGAGAGCAAATTCTAGACAGATGTCCACATGTGATGCATGTGGACATTTCTCATGTTGCAGTTTTTCTTCAGTCCGATTTAATGGAACCGAAATCAAGGTGGAAGCCAGCATTCGTGATTGATTGTAGAATTTCCTTTTGCAATGTCACACCCTCGAGTTTTTCTGACCAGTGGTTTGCAAAACTATGTGCAGCATTCACTGCAAAGAATTTACAACAATTGATCATCCCAATAATGACATCAAATTACCCATATCACTGATAAATAAATTATGCTACCCAAAACAAAAGGGAATATTTCTCGCGGTTGGAGAGCACCGGACACAATCTCTGGTGTTACTGATCAGCAGAGTGTGGGTTCGAGTCCCGGTCTTGACACTTGTGTCCTTGAGCAAGATACTTTACCATAACTGCTTTGTCCTTCAGGTGGGACATTGAGCCGTAGGTCCCGTGTACTAGCATTGTAGTGCACATATTAGAACCCAGAACGCTTAGCGTGGAAGAGCAAGGGTTGACCCCGGTGTTCCTGGTTCACATAGCAAGCACCCTTGTTTACAGGTTTCCTCAGGCTTGCCAGCTACAGTGATTAAGTTCATTTATCTGCTTATGAGGTATCCTTGGTTTCATTACTAGAAATATGTAATGATAGCCTAAATGTGAGTTTTGAAATTGAATTGAATTGAATAAAAATAGTGATAATGATGATTAAAAGGGGGTTTGAAATGCTTTATTATTTACAAGGGCAACCCAGTGATATATTCTGTTAAACTCAAAGCCACCCTTACCACAAAATATAACGATGACTTTACAACAAAAGCAACAAAAGATCCAGATACACAAGGAACGTTCCACAGTTTTATTCTTGAAAGAAATCTTTATTATAAAAGTGAACTAGAATTGAACCATGATCGAGTGTTAACCCATTGTCGGATATAAACAGCGCCCTCAACAGTTTGATGTACACCATCAATACTTAAACTGCAGTTTTACGGATTATGAGTACATGTACACATGGGTACATAATGCGTGAAAATAAGTAATAACGTGAACTGTAGTGGTCAGCCTGGTAGTGGTAGTACACATACAGATAGTGGATGGGGTTTCTGTGATTGAATACCAAATGAAGCAAGTAGTGCCCCATGTGTGCATTTACTCAAAAACATCCTGCCTATGCTGATTAAAGGGATGTGATTTCTGTTTTTTTCCTGGAAATCCAGGTGTTTTTTTTTAACCCCCCCCCCCTTCCTCCAAAAAAAGAAAGAAAAACAATTTTTTTTTAATATTACATGTAGATCAAATTAATAAAAACATGATGATAAAACCATATAGAATGCCCCAGATTGCAGAGTAGGGCTTTCAAAACCAAAGATTACAGTATAAAGTAGGCTTCGCGCTCCCAAGCTTTCGCGCTTTACGCTCACAGTTCAGCAGTTCAGTTTTTTTTTTTTTAACAGTCTATCACATCCCTGTGGTTATCAAAAACTGTCAAATTTTGTGTTTTCATCGGCAGTTATTTTCTTAAACAGTTGGAAAAAGTACTTTATTAAAACTTTTTTGTCTTTTTTGTCATTCTACATGTATTTCATGTAGATAAAATAATAATGAGCATTCATCAATTTTAAACTAATTTGTTTTATCCCGAGACCAAATCTTGCTGAAACTCCCCAAGCGTGTGGATGGCATCATTTATCATTTTTGTTAAACCATACAGTGATGATTAAAGGTAGTGATCTAAACGAGGAACGGGTACACGCGTGTCACTCAGTGTTTTAGCTAGGATTTGAAAAGTGGGTGTGCAAATCAAAAAACAGGGTGTGCAACTTTTTTTCACCAAAAATTTACACAGACCACAATTTTTTTTTTAAATGAGACATTACTCAGTGCATGTAGGTACAGGCAACTCGCGTTTGTTTATTTCGATAACAAACCTGTGATTACCAATCAACACAAATTTTCAATGATAGGCAAGGCTTAACAACAACGAATGTTAATAAATATTTTTACTTCATTGTTTTTACTTCATAATTATTTTAAAGCCTTGGCTTTAAAATGTAAAATGGCAACAAATTATACACACACAACTTTTTATACACAAGTATTTCCTCTGTAATTGTTGCGTTTAGTTGGCTCATTTAAAACCCTGTTCAGACATGCCAGATAAGAATTTGTTTGGAATATCAATCTCATTTAAACAAGAGTTAAAAAACTAATATATTTGTAATCCCATATTATTGTCTTTTATTATTTTAACATGTTTGAATTTTTCGAGAGAGAGAGAGAGATCTTTTTTTTATGTTTCAATGCAACCATGCCATACAGCAGGGACTATGTCAAGTCTATGTATTGAACAGCGCACGTGCGAAACACACGATCGGTACTTTATGAACAAGTTCCCTTGTCGACCATGGCAAGACCCTAATCCGTTCACGTTTTTAACGAAACCTCAAATGAGTTTCTCCACGTTACGATACGATATCGACATCGGTTTTGGATATGTCGAATTATCGTGATTATTGCGATATTTTATTTAAAAACAAGACGTTGATGGTGCCGGTGCCGATCCACTCAGCCCTATTGGGTTTGGATGCCGCATTTTCAAATACACAGTACGAATCTTGGATGTGCAAATCATATACATGTAGATTAGATTAGATTGCGGATTTAATGAACATAGGGAAGGAAACTGACTTGTCAGTTTACGTCTTCCCATCTAGCCATGGTGGTCTCTCTTCATCGAGAGTATCGCTGATAGACACAGGCCGACGAACGCGCTTGGCGCTTGGCGCAGGCTGATTGGCTGCTTTCCGATTGACCGCTTTCCAATTGGCCAACTGGTGTGAATATTTATGACGTAATGCTTTGCGCAGTGCTGCCATCCCATAGTAGTATCTATCACCTCGATCCCGCGGATTTTCTATCCGCCGCAACCGTTCCTTGTGCGGTATACTTTATCATTAGGGGCCGAAGGAACGGCGTGTTGCAGTGGTTACGAAGCTGCAGGGGAAATTCCCTCGGTGAGAAATCACCACGTCGGGAAACGTCAGGTGCACTGAAAAATACATGTATTTACGCAACGTGTATGGTTGTGTAGCGATGTCATTGAACGAATCGGAATTAAAAATCGAGGCAACAGCTTTTTTAGAGATCGCAATGTCCGATCGTGGAGATCGAAAACATGAATTAATTGAGTCGGAACCAGTGATAAAAAAACTCTCCAAAATGTAAGGTGTTCTGTTTTCATGGAATCTGGATGTTAATTCAGTGTTTTATCCCAGCGATTTGTATGAGATAAAACTGGGGTTTTTTTTTGCGTTCGATTGAGGCATTGTTATCTCATTCTATAGTGTACTTTCAATTTTCAAAAATCTTCACGGTATATCGACATATCGGCGATATTTACCCGACGATATATCGCCTGTAAATATTTCCGATATCGTCCAGGGCTAGGGTCAACCCTTACCTTCGAGAAGAAGTCTGTTATTTTACGTTTCTTCGACTTCATCTTTCCTAATTCCCTCTGTGTTTCGTCGACAAAGACCGTGGAAGCTTACTTACATGAAAGAGAGGTATGGTTCCCTCTGTTCATTCTGCCACGGGGTGCTACGGATCCACATAAATAATACTTACAAAACCCAAGGTACCCGCTTAAATTTCACATGCAGGGACTTGCGTCTTAGGGGGATCGGAGTCGACAACGGTTTTCTGTCTTTCTTTCTTTTAGTTTATTATTATTTTTTTTTTCAATACATTTTTCTTATGGTTGTTTTAAAATGGGAAACATTACAGCACATATTTTATACATTTTAGACAAAAGCAGTGCACGGCCTGGATTACAGCCACCAAGCCGTGCTTGAAAAATTGGGCCGTGTTTTCAGAAAACTGGCCGTGCAAAACACGGCTGCACGGCTCGCTAGCTAAAACACTGGTGTCACTCGAGACAACTCGTTACCGAACACAAATTTCTCCAGCACATTGTTTATTCTTACGATCGTTATGTGTGTGAGCCATCATCATCCCTCATGTGCGAACCCGTTTTTCATTTTTACTTGGGTTAAAGATTGTCAGTAGGGAAAAGACGACCGTCGGTCATGGGTCAGTGAGCCCTCGAGTGGTACCGAGCGATTGCGTGCAGGACCGGGCGGGTGACCGGTGATTACGGGTACCTCATTCTCGCTCGTTAAAACTCGTTCTCGCTCATTTTACTCGCATTTTTTGGGGATAACTACCTTTATTCATCACTGTACAGCACATTTTCTCTTGAGTGCATTGCACAGTGTGTGCAGCATTGCAGCTGTATCAAGGAACCTGCCGGACTGTGTACAATAATTGCTTTGCTCTTAGTTTTACTGTATTGCTGTCCTTCTGATTTGAAAATCCCAGGCGTGTGAAAAAAAGCACACCTGGATTCTTCTAGGCGTGTGATTTTTGTGGCACAGGCTGGTCACTTTAAAGTCGATTTTCTTAAAACTAAACAGTGGGTAGTGATGTACTTAAAATAACATGGCAAGGGATTTTGTGAAGGTAGAATTGGTTGTACACTGGACACTTTATCAACAAAATCTCCCATGATTGATATTTACATGTATTTATCTTAACACTCAAACTAAAGGTGCATACAATTGTCGAAGCTAAAAAAAAAATTTTTTTAAGTTTAAAAACGGCAGTGAAGTTAGCAAATTTGCATTTGTGTTTATCCCCTAATTTCTGCCTTCTTAATAATTTTTTTTTTATCAACAACCATTTCCATGGATTCGTGAATAAAGGTCGCTTGTTTAAAACTTATTTTGCAATACATTTTCGATTGAACGATCGGTCGAACGATCAGTCGACGACGCACATTGGGGAAAATTGTGCAGCAAGAGCGATGTGTTTATGAGTACGAGGTTACAATTTTGTATGATATATCACCGGAAAGAGGTCGCGATTAGACTCCACCCCTGGAAAATCAAGTTGTGTGTTTCCCTACTCACCTACGTATTGTAGTATGGAACATGGAGGAGAGAGCCAGGCTAACAATGTGCATGTGTGTTTTAACGTTCGTATGCTGAAATGAACGATTGCGGCTAGTAAATATCAAGACTAGGGACTTTATCGCCAGAATTTTGAAGGATTTTGAAAATTACAAACAATTAATTTTACGACGTTATTTTATTTTACAAATTATGAAGTATGATTACGCCGGAAACGTATGCCAAGGCGTGCATAATAGAGGGATCAGGCGTGTGATTTTTTGCACTCGTGAGGAAGCTTTAAGGCATGCGATGGCGTGCGGTTGCGATCGCACGCCTCAAATCAGAAGGACTGAGCTTGGCAGTTTTTTCTGGCTTTTTAACCTTTGCAGTCCACCGAAAAGGACCAAATTTAAGCGACTAAAAAAAGTAAGATGTTTTGTCATCAAATCAATAGGCCTAAATATACATGAACAGTATTTTTAGTATCCATAAGACCTTCAAACCTGCACACTACGTGCGAATCGTTGATATTTATTTATTTACAGGTATTGACATATAATGCGCAAATTACAACAACAAAAAATTCCAAGGTTAGCTTGCATTTCATTCGTGTAATAACACCTTGTTTTGACAATCACAGAGTCATGCGTAGGTTGAATGCAAATGGATGTGCCTTATTTGTATTTGTTATTGTTTAGTACACTCAACACTGGCAAAACAACTACAATTCATTAATGCTACATTCCACAAAATATAACGATGACTTACAAAATTATATTTTATCAAGAGAATGACAAAAATCTCACAACTGTTTCAAGAAAACATTGTATCCTTTGCAGAATACGTGCACCTGCATTAATCAACTTGATTTGTGTTTGAGCACCAAGTGCACCGAGTACCATTTCCATCTGAAATATTTGGCCATGCCAGTAAATTTTCCCCTGTAGTTTCCCCTTCCCAAAATGCCCAGTGCAAACTTAAAAAGATTGTACAATAATACGTGTAGGCATGGTTTTATCGGAAGAGTGGATACAGTAGAACAAAATGACACAAAAGAAACAATGCTGTCCTCACTTCGGAATCCTTTGTAATTTTGTGTCCTCGCTTTTTTTCATGCGCCTAGTCTATGGGGAGTTCTACGCTAGAGGGACAACGGAATAATAATAATAATAACAATAATAAAGCGGCTTTTTTATAGTGCCCTTAACCTGTTAACCCAAAACAGGGTCACGGGTCGCTTTATAGAGGGTAAACATAATTGGCAGAAATTAAGAAATGCTAAACAATTTAAGAAAGTCCTCACATTGATAGCAATTTATGTGTACATGTACCTATGTACATGTCTATTTTATTTTTGTAAAGTTCACAAATTTTGTCTTGAGTTCTCCACTTTCCCACAGATATCCTCCTTTTAGTCTGCCTCAGTCAAATTTAAGTAAATGCTTTTTCTCCCTCTTCCCCTTTTTGATTTCGTCCTTTGTGTTTCCAACCTTTTCTTTGGTCAAACCAGCCCCTTCTGTCTCTACCCCCCTTCTGTCTCCTTATTCATAGTTTACCCCCTTGCTGTTTTCTATGTGCTTTCTGCGAGCTTTCTGCCTCTCTCCCTCCATTCTTGTATCCTCTTGAATTCTTCTGTCACACTTGTATACCTGTTTTGAGTGTTGTGTTGGCAATTAACTAATTTCTACCTTTGTTTAAAATTCTATACATGTACTTATGAGTACAACACAGTATGCACAAATTCAGTTTTAAAACTATATATCACTACTGAGTGTCACTACATATAAACAAGACTGGTTATTAAGTTTGAGATTGTTTTTATTTCAGATGACATTATCAATTCAATTGAGGTTCAGTTTATTTCAATTCAATTCATTTCAATTCATTTCAATTGAATTCATTTGTTCATAAGGTGAAAACACATGAAATTTGTTACTTTATATTGGACAGAATTTTTTTTAATGAACATCAAAACCTTCACAAAAGTACATCACAATCAGACAATTAATTAAGACAACGTATAAGAGAGAGTTTTACAATGTACATGTATAAAGCAGAGTTTGCCAGCCCGGTGGGCTACTTTTCAAAAAGCTGAAGGGCGAAGCTTGCCGGGCCCAATTTCATAGAGCTGCATAAGCACAAAAAGTAGCTACATGTAAGCACATCAAAATTATGCTGACCAGAATAAGGTTACCAGCCAAACTACCATGTCATAATACACAATCTATGACTGATATCCTTTTTTTTGTTTTTTGCTAAGCACTATTTTCTGCTTGAGCAGGTCTATATGAACATGGGCCCACTCTCTCTGTGTAAACATCTAATTAAATGTACTCTACATTTGCTGATAATTACATTGTACCGAAACAGCATCGTGTCTTTAAAATATGATGGTGATGATTTGTGATGATTAAATCAGTACCATGCACGTCTGTCGTCATCCGGCTCCTATTTTCAGTCAAACAGGTGCCTCATAATTGCCTGCTGACAAGCTGACATCCTCTCCCCCCATCTTAACCCCATCTGTTCCTTTGATCGTGAATTGATTAAGTCTCCCTCTGCCACCGCCACTGCACATGTGTGCGCCCCGGCCAACTTCATATCAACCTTACGTTCATTGCCTGGGATATTGTTGTAAACATTGGTTAATTGTACAACTAATGAATCAATACTGTATCCGAGACAGATTGATGTTGGTGTGTTGTTGGGATGGCGGCGGTGAGAGATTCCAGGCGACGCTCGGACGGACGTCGCAACATGGGAGACATTGCTCTCCCTGAAAGACAACATTTTGCCCTTGTCACCTTGCAATGGACTCATTGGAATTTATGGGATGGTAGCACCTGCATGTAGTTCCACTTACAGTTCATACCAGCTCTATAAGTGAACAATTGTACTCCAATGTTAGCCTGGAAGTAGCTTTGAAATGACTTGCTTTATTCTGTGTTTGTCTAGACATACATACAATGTACGACATGTATTGAAGGTTTATGCCTCTGACGAAGATCCGGTTTGGATCGAAAGCTAAGGCCATCTCCCCTACTAGGTTTACATATTGAAGTACCTGTGAAGTACATGTATGAAAATACCATGATAGTGTACTCATGTATTGTAAGGTACACATGAGTACATCATGAGTACATCAGGAGTGTGATTTCTTTGGATTTTCCCTGACTTCAGGATTTTCTCAAATTTTCTCGTGAGAAGTAAACCCGTCATCAAAAGGAGAAAGAAATAGTCCACGTTTATGTGTCCAACCTGTATTTTAGTTATAATCTGGTGGTGCACTGAGTCTGTAAACCTCCTAAGTTTTAAATAAATTGGGGTTGAACAAAGACAAATTTACTAGAGCGGGACTCGAACCGACGACCTCCGGGTTAGCGTACCAGCGCTCCACCAACTGAGCTAACTAGCCCTACTGTGTGTTGGCGGTGTCCCCATTTTGTCAACATCCTTGTTGCGGGGTAGAGCTCCAGCACGTTACATCCGGAGGTCGTTGGTTCAAATCCCGCTCTAGTCACTTTTTTCTTTGTTCAACCCCAAATTATTTCAAAATAACCCAGTCAGTTTCCCTTGTGGTTTATTCCTCCTGAATGTTAACATCTGGGAGGTTCTGGGTCTACAATAACCCTAACCCCCATCAGGGTCTCTCAACATACCCTGCCAAATACAACAGAATGCAACACAGTTGAAACGAGAACCATGCCAAATGCAACAAAATGCAACAAGGGATATTGTTGCATTGTGCAGGCATGCTGTTTGTGAAAGGACTGAGCAAGGGTGTTTGCCCTGCTAAATGCAACAGTATGCACATAAGTGTAAATGTTTAACTGTTATTATACAGTCTTTTGAATATGATTTGAATTATGATTCTTACCTACATGTAATATTACATCATACTTCTCAATACTTTTCCCATAAAAAATATTTTGAAATACCCATTTTAAGTTGTTCAGATACAATAGAAGCACCCAAACCTATATGAAGTCACTTCACCGCTAAATGCAACAAATTCAGTCAAAGAATGACATCCGAGTTGACTGCCAAATGTAACAGATCACAACAACTATTACCATTTGGTGCATATTGTTGCACTTAGCATGGTTAGGGTTAGGGGGAACCCAGGCCAGCAAGCCAGTTTTCAGGAATTTTTACATACTCCAAATCTCGTATCCCTGTAAATATTACAACCAATATTCTGTGACCGCTGAGTGGAATGAAAACAGCCACAGCACAATTACATTGACATTAAAAAAAACAAAAACAGACAATGCCTGAAGCAAGTCCATTAAAAACAGGCAAACTCTTAATTACTTGTAGAGTGGCAATAAACATGGTAAACAAGTGTAGCATGGGTCATTACCTTTTTATTCTAATCAGCAATTAAAGGAAGGATTTACCTTCGGTAATTACTCCAAAAATTAACGACCATAAAAACTTACTTGGTGAGAAGCAATGCAGCTATCGGTAACGTATAGGGCCTAACATTTTGAGAAACTGTTCCCTTCAAAGGAATGCGGTTTTAGAGAGTGGGGTATAAAACAAAAAATCAAACGTAGAAACGTTTCTGCATGAATCGCTTCACAGATTTTGACAATTACGGATAACACTTCCTGTGTGGACATAACCGCTCCAGCAATATCTCAAAAACACTACCACCTTTTAAAATAAATTTGTCTCAGGTTTAGTTTTATTGTATATATATCTACATGTACATTAATATAGAATTAAAACAATCCAACAGTTCAAAACAACCAAAGGTACACTTTGTACCATTGTACACTTTGCATTTAATGTTAAAAAATATCAGCATGTGCACATGTACACCATGCATGATATTTTTTCTACTAAATTCTGTTTTCTGATTTTGTTGCCCTTGGGGGGGGGGGGGGGGGACAGAAAAGCTGTGAATAATTAGCCTGAAAAGTTTTCTGTATAAAGCCTACAGCCATGTGTACATGTAAAGCTCGGTTCATACTTCCTGCGAATGCAAATGCGATACGAATCTGGACATCACCACAAATTCGCAACCAATGATTCGGAAGAATTGAGATGTGCTCAACTCTTGCGAAACCGTCACAGGGAAAACAGAGCTGTGGCGTAAAAAATTCACTTTGCATTCGCATTCGCAGGAGGTACACCATGTATGACCCAGGCTTTAGTCTGCCCTTGTATTCAATGAAACGTTCCTACTGTTTTCTTTGGACCAAAATACCGTGCCTGGTACGTAACAATGCAGGGTCTCTTTAAAATTTTCATGGCCCAATTCCCCCCCCCCCCCAAAAAAAAAAAAAAAAAAAAAACCCAAAACAAAACAAAAATATTCATTTCACCCCAAAATCACCCCACATTACTGTAGTTCTCTGTTCTCACTAAAAACATACTGTGCATATCATACTAGGTGCAATTTCTTTCCATTTCGGAAGCTGCAGCTTCAGTTTCACAAGTCCTTCATTTTGTTTCGACCTGGAAATACTCTGTTTGTAGATTTCAATGCCACCACTAAAATCTGTACAGCTGAGTGTTGTTGGTCTGGGGGCCGATTGGTGATTTTTTTGAGACAGAATTTTTACATTTTGCCCGAGCAGAACAACATTTTGTTCAGACAGGCTTCTACCCAGGATTTTTCAAAACTGGTGGCGATCTGGACACAAATTTTGGAAGTTTGGTCGAAAGTCACTGAACTGGAGTGAGGGCTTAGGAATGTTTTCTACTTGGTGTTTATCTTTGGTTTTAAAAGCCCTACTGTGCAATCTGGAGCATGCTACATGTGTATTGGTTTTCTCTTGAGGTATTTGTTGTGAAAGAAACAAAAATAATGCGTTTTTTGCGTATCGGCTGGAAAAAATTTTCAGATCGAGACGAAATTCACATGTATCGGCCCGATACGCTAGCCTGTGCATGGGGAGAATCCTGCCCTATTATACGCATGTATATAGCTGAAGTAACAGACTTTTACTTTAAAAGCATTTTTCTAAAAAGGCTTATTTTAGTTGATCGGAAAGATTACATGTAAATCTTGCAGAGTACATCGTTATCTTGCTCTATTTGTGTATGAGTGCTATTGTTCAAACATTTTAGTCTGCAGCGAAGCCTTTGTAATTATCTTGTCTCGTTCCCCCCCCCCCCCCCCCCCCGTACAGCCGGAGAGAATTGACCCACCGGATCCAAACAATCCAGACTATGACGTCAGAGCAGATGTGTGGAGTCTAGGCATCTCCCTGGTAAGTGCATTTTACTCAATTTAATAATGCCACTCATAACTGGCTCTCCGCTCAACGGGATGTTTAGAGGCTTACGATGGTTGTGGTTGTCCCATGTGGTCACTCAAGACCCCCCCCCCTTCCTCAGAAGTTCCACTTACATTCAAGACATGTGCTGACTCCTGGAAGTATGGGCCCTTAATTAACTTATTAGTGACTGGCCAGCAGGACCAGTTAGCTTGGCACCTCACTAGTCCATCACATTTTTCACTGGTCCCTATTTCAAATGGAACAGGGAAGCTTTTCAAACTGAACTAGCCAGTCGGACCACTTGGAGAGAATTTTTGGCTGGTCCTCCGGTGTTTTAACCGGCATTTGGCCAGCGGACCACTGTTAAAGGAGAATGCTGTAAACACAAATCATTTTTCTTGAAAAGTACCAATACTGAGCTGTAAAGCAAATTAATAAACATTTTAGGGAGTTTATTCACTCTGAATGGTCGAAGAGTGGTCACATGGGGCTGTATAAACTTGTGGTATAAAGACTGGCTGTGTGAACTACATGTAGCGATTTAATGGCCCATAAACAAGCACATTGTTGTGTAAAAGTTCTGTATTGCAATTCATGTATGTGCATTGTGCAGAAACTACCAAATTAACTGTTTTCTTTGTGCGTATTGTTTTTTGTTATTTTCGTGAGGACAGATGTGTGCTGTATGGGCATGAAATCGGCTTTTCGCCCTGCATAACCTATGCAGGGCGAAAAGCCGAACACCAACCAAAGTATTTCTATTTATGGTTCTTTTAATTTTCACAGTGCATAGTTCATGGTTCTTCAAAAGTATGCACAAATAGTTAATAGTGTGTAAGAGATTAGGTGCCATGCAAAAGTTGAACAGCCTAAAAAAATGGCCCTTGAACATGAGTAGAACATTTCAAAAAAATAACATCGAAAGAAAAGTCACAAAATTACAATTTTTTTCGTTAAAGGTGTTTCTTAATGGGAATAACAGTGTACGGAACCGGTCTTCACTGCGTGTTAATGACCTTGGTTGGTGGCTGACCGCTGTTAATGGACCTTGCCTTCGGCTCGGTCCATTAACAGCGACCAGCCACCAGCCCAGTCATAACCTGGAGGGGAACACCGGCTTCCCACACCTGTTTTCGCTAATTATTAGCCAGATGGATACATTATCAACTGGGCTGTATAAGTATTTCCATGCATATACTATTTTATAGGCATTACTGATCAAGTTCAAGCTAAAAATTAAATTTGCAGATTAACTGAAGTGTCTATTTCTGTTTGTGCATCATTACATTGACATTGTGCACCGATTGCATACATGTACATGTACATGTTCCTAAGAACTTAAGATCTGTACCTTATACCTTATAACCTAATAAGCTCATTTCTAGTCCAACCGTACGGACAATAAGATATATCAGATATATTACACATTAGCTTTCACCTGCTGGGCTCGAAGTTTACACTGGTCCACAGGCCTGAGCCCAGTGACTTTAGTGTCGGGGCCAGTAAACTCCCGCCTGGCGGTCTTGTGTTTTTCAATTAAATATTCTCATTTTAAAAAACAAAAGTTCAATTGTTGACTTTGAATCTGATAAATATCTCTCAATTTTTGTTTGAGTATCAAAATTTACTCACCCCTAAGACAAATGAGATTAAGCTTCTCGGCTAAAAAAACAAAACAGTTGGTTTGTTAAAAACTTTGTTGTCATTTTGATTCTGCTCCTTTCTCGTTTTGAGTCGAGTGAACAAAATTTTGGTCCGATAAAGATTCTGAGCTACAAGCCCTGCGGACTACAAGCGGATCTTCTCCCCCTATACATGTACATATGCTCAAGCATGGTATTTCTACCTCCACCGTACAACACAACTTTAATGCCAGGGTCAAGTATACAAATTAGTGTTTCAAATGCCCATATTATGCCCATATTGTATTAAATGGTAAACCGGGATGTAGTTTCTGGGTGCATTAGTCTCAACTTCGTCTTCCTCTGCCCTCAGGCTAGTTGGTCATCGACCGTTCGGTCATAATTTGTCTTTCATTCTCTCCTGCAGAAAATGATTGCCATACATCTACAAATATGCAGTACATGTACATACCAGATGTACTGTTAAGTGTTGCATACATTGTTGTTGGCCATTTAGCCAGTTAATATAGCTACGAGATCTTCAAGTTTTTTCAGTTCCACCCTGACAGGAATATTGTCTCTGAATTGCTAAAATCACTGACTTGACAAAGCCAAGAGACTAAAGAATCTTTTTAAAGCGCAGAGATTGATTGTTTCTCTATTGATTTTTTAAAATTATTTACGGACCATGAAGTGCAAAACCTTGATTTGAGACATGGCCACCATTTTGGACTATGGCCGAAACCAAGGCTGGAGTCTCGGTCCGTTTGGAGTTACCTCAAATGAGCCTCAAATCGAGGATTACACAATGACCCAGCACAAAGGCAGAATGTGAGCATTATTTCTCCACTGCCATCTGTCCTCGGTGAGGGTGAAACGAAGTGTTGCACGTTCCATAATCGAAAGTAAGGATGACCGTTGTTCTGGCACATCAACAACAACCTTTGAAGGGTTTTGTCGAATACATGTAAGAGGGGTTACCATTTTTTATTTTGAGCAGATCACAGAAAACAGGTCACTTATACGTTTTCAAGGTGTAATATGCACATTACATACTACCCTTATTTCAATTTGGTCAGACCAAGAAATCAAACGTGGGGTACAAGTTTCTTTGACACAAGTTTCTTTGACACATTGTGTTTTAGATTGAAATGCACGTATTTCTCAGGAAATTTGTCAGTTTGGGTTCCACCAGGCTTATCAAAGTAATTGCTTTGAGATTTAAGAAAATTGTTCATTACATGCAAAGAAGCTTTGCCAATCATTTTTTCATTAGGGCTACTGCTCACACATGTAATAATCCTTTTTGAAGTCATTCTTTGACTCACAAGGTCAGCTGTTTTGATTTTGTTTTTATTTGACATGGGAAAGTGTGTAAATTTCATGAATGGTTACATATATCTCATGATTAAGACAATCACTACCAAAGCATACAAACAAAATAGTATCATTAAAAGAATTATCGTAGTGACTGCAAATGACATTGCACCAGTATGATCAAAAGTTGGTGGTAATTCTGAATGTAATACACGTATCAGTGACCGAGTTTGCTTTGGTAGCTCAGCAAAAATGTACAGAAAATGTGTCTTTGGCATGTCGTGGCCGTGCGGTTGAAAGCACCGGACTCAAGCTCTAGTTTTTCTAATCAGCAGAGTGTGGGTTTGAGTCCCGGTCAAGACACTTGTGTCCTTGAGCAAGATACTTCACCATAACTGCTTTGTCCTTCAGATGGGACATTGAGTCGTAGGTCCCGTGTACAAGGATTGGTAGTGAACTTAAAAGAAACCCAGAACACTTACTGTGGAAGTGTAGGGGGTTAACTCCGGTGTTTCTGGTTCACATAGCAAGCACCCTTGTTTACAGGTTTCCTCAGGCTTGCTTAATTAGGTTCACATTTGAGCCATCCTTGGTTTCATTACCAGAAATATAAAATGATGATACCAAAAAATCATCATCCCTTGCCCTTCTCAATATTAGCATTCAGTGTGCTCAAAACATGATCAGTCTTAACAGTTTGCCATATGCAAAGTTGGTGGATTGTGATTATGTTTCCAGAACGAAACAACAACTTTGTTTCCAATTCAGGAAACATTTACTACATGTACAGTGTCTCCAGAATTGGAGACGGAATTCGTTTCCTGAACAGGGAACGATAAGTGTGTCTCTACAATGGGAGAAACTTTACAATGTTCCCAAAAAAGGCAACATACACGATGTAAATTAAGAGAGTTTCCTGTTCAGGAAACATTGCATGACCTGATTGTTTTGACATGTAATTTGTGATGATCTATAGCTTTATTTAGCGATATATAACGATAACAAGACATTTCAGGTTTTGTTTTTAATGAATGACTGAATAATTTCACAAAACCCCTAAGCGGTGAGCCACTGCAGACTAATGAGATTTTGAATCCTGTGTTGTTGTGGTTTTTTTTGTTTGGGTTTTTTTTTTGGGGGGGGGGGGGATATAATGCATACATGTAAAACTAATTATAAGAATAGAAAATGTTGAGGTTTTTTAGTTTAACCCTAACCTAAAAACATGCTCAGTCTTAACAGTTTGCTATATGCAAAGTTGGTGGACGAAATCATTCCCTGCACTTGTAAAGTTAACTTCTTTAACCCTAACCCCCATTAGGGTCTCTCTACATAGCCTGCCAAATACAACAGAATGCAACACAGTTGAAATGAGAACCATGCCAAATGCAACAAAATGCAACAAGGGATATTGTTGCATTGTGCAGGCATGCTGTTTGTGAAAGGACTGGGCAAGGGTGTTTGCCCTGCTAAATGCAACAGTATGCACATAAGTGTAGTGGTGACTTGTAACTGTTATTTAAATGTTTAACTGTTATTATACAGTCTTTTGAATATGATTTGAAGTATGATTCTTACCTAGTATTACATCAAACTTCTCAATACTTTTCCCATACAAAATATTTTGAATTACCCATTATAAGTTGTTCAGATACAATAGAAGCACCCAAACCTATATGAAGTCACTTCACTGCTAAATGCAACAAATTCAGTCAAAGAATGACATCTGAGTTGACTGCCAAATGCAACAGATTACAACAACTATTACCATTTGGTGCATATTGTTGCATTTAGCATGGTTAGGGTTAAGGAGTGCGAGTGCAATCGCTCTGCTCCGTATTCCTCAAGGCTGTCCAAAAAAAAAGCACTCTTTAAAGTTAAAAATGAATCGAAAAATTAATTGGTGGAAACAAGGCTTTCATTCACAGTAGGAAATGAGCAGCTCTCTTATGTAGTGTTTATTGACTCTGGCCATAGCAGGTCTGGAATTTTCTTCTTTGGAAGGGCAAAGCCATTTTCATTTTGCAAAGGGCACTTCCATTTAAAAAGTCTATGGGAACCTTTTGAAGGGGCACTGAGGCCAAGACCAGGGGCAACAGGGGCTGTGGCCTCGGTGTAATTCCAGACATGTCATAACAAGACAATCTGCCAGTCCTGTGATGTGATACTCGCATCCCACATAAATCTTCGTAAGTACATACTTTTACAGGCTTAACTTAAACATCACAGGGGTCACCCTTAACACACGCTGCCCAGTGTACATGAGTAAAAACTGCTACGGGCGAGTAAATGCCACTACTCAAACTGCCCCCCCCCCCCCCCCGGGCTACTAAAAACTGTGTGCCTACCATTGTAAATAGGAAACATGGCAGGCATACATTATGTTTCCAGAAAGAAACAACAACTTTGTTTCCAATTCAGGAAACATTTACATGTACAGTGTCTCCAGAATTGGAGACGGAATTCGTTTCCTGAACAGGGAACGATAAGTGTGTCTCTACAATGGGAGAAACTTTACAATGTTCCCAAAAAAGGCAACATACACGATGTAAATTAAGAGAGTTTCCTGTTCAGGAAACATTGCATGACCTGATTGTTTTGACATGCAATTTGTGATGATCTATAGCTTTATTTAGCGATATATAACGATAACGAGACATTTCAGGTTTTGTTTTTAATGAATGACTGAATAATTTCACAAAACCCCTAAGCGGTGAGCCACTGCAGACTAATGAGATTTTGAATCCTGTGTTGTTGTGGTTTTTTTTGTTTGGGGTTTTTTTTTTGGGGGGGATATAATGCATACATGTAAAACTAATTATAAGAATAGAAAATGTTGAGGTTTTTTAGTTTAACCCTAACCTAAAAACATGCTCAGTCTTAACAGTTTGCTATATGCAAAGTTGGTGGACGAAATCATTCCCTGCACTTGTAAAGTTAACTTCTTTAACCCTAACCCCCATTAGGGTCTCTCTACATAGCCTGCCAAATACAACAGAATGCAACACAGTTGAAAAGAGAACCATACCAAATGTAACAAAATGCAACAAGGGATATTGTTGCAATGTGCAGGCATGCTGTTTGTGAAAGGACTGGGCAAGGGTGTTTGCCCTGCTAAATGCAACAGTATGCACATAAGTGTAGTGGTGACTTGTAACTGTTATTTAAATGTTTAACTGTTATTATACAGTCTTTTGAATATGATTTGAATCATGATTCTTACCTAATATTACATCATACTTCTCAATACTTTTCCCATAACAAATATTTTGAAATACCCATTATAAGTTGTTCAGATAAAATAGAAGCACCCAAACCTATATGAAGTCACTTCACTGCTAAATGCAACAAATTCAGTCAAAGAATGACATCTGAGTTGACTGCCAAATGCAACAGATTACAACAACTATTACCATATGGTGCATTTAGCACGGTTAGGGTTAAGGAGTGCGAGTGCAATCGCTCTGCTCCGTATTCCTCAAAGTTGTCCAAAAAAAGCACCCTTTAAAGTTAAAAATGAATCGAAAAATTAATTGGTGGAAACAAGTCTTTCATTCACAGTAGGAAATGAGCAGCTCTCTTATGTAGTGTTTATTGACTCTGGCCATAGCAGGTCTGGAATTTTCTTCTTTGAAAGGGCAAAGCCAATTTCATTTTGCAAAGGGCACTTCCACTTGAAAAGTCTATGGGAACCTTTTGAAGGGGCACTGAGGCCAAGACCAGGGGCAACAGGGGCTGTGGCCTCGGTGTAATTCCAGGCATGTCATAACAAGACAATCTGCCAGTCCTGTGATGCGATACTCGCATCCCACATAAATCTTCGTAAGTACATACTTTTACAGGCTTAACTTAAACATCACAGGGGTCACCCTTAACACACGCCACCGGGTGTACATGAGTAAAAACTGCTACGGGCGAGTAAATGGCACTACTCAAACTGCGCCCCCCCCCCCCCCCCCGGGCTACTAAAAACTGTGTGCCTACCATTGTAAATAGGAAACATGGCAGGCATACATTATGTTTCCAGAAAGAAACAACAACTTTGTTTCCAATTCAGGAAAAATTTACATGTAAAGTGTCTCCAGAATTGGAGACGGAATTCGTTTCCTGAACAGGGAACGATAAGTGTGTCTCTACAATGGGAGAAACTTTACAATGTTCCCAAAAAAGGCAACATACACGATGTAAATTAAGAGTGTTTCCTGTTCAGGAAACATTGCATGACCTGATTGTTTTGACATGCAATTTGTGATGATCTATAGCTTTGTTCAGCGATATATAACGATAACGAGACAATTCAGGTTTTGTTTTTAATGAATGACTGAATAATTTCACAAAACCCCTAAGCGGTGAGCCACTGCAGACTAATGAGATTTTGAATCCTGTGTTGTTGTTGTTGAATGCAACAATTTCAGTCAAAGAATGACATCTGAGTTGACTGCCAAATGCAACAGATTACAACAACTATTACCATTTGGTGCATATTGTTGCATTCAGCATGGTTAGGGTTAATTAGTGTCATTAAAAGTAACTCACCTTGACAAAATAAAAAAACAACAGCAATAATTGAATAGTGATCAGCAAAACTCGATTTTTGTGATTTGTATCCTGTTTTGTAAATGTGTTGCCTGATCTGGAGACAAATTAAGTGTTCCCTTATTAGGCAATGTACCGGACTGCCTATGCTCAAATTTCTTCCTTTTCACATGTGAATGGTACATTTTAAAGGTGTTTTGATTTATTTTTGACTGTGTGATTTTAACTTCATTTGACATCAGAAAGACACTCTTAAATGACAATACAATCTGGGCTGCTAAAACTTCCTGGGAGCAAGTATAATGCCTAGGAGTAACTATAAATATAAATATAAATAGTAAACTTGCGGGTACAACCATGTGTAAAAAAAACTCTTTGAGGGAGTGTTGGCTCTGAAAAGAGCCGGTTTGGTCTCGACGTTTCGAACAGTATACTCTGCTCGTCTTCGAGCAGAGTATACTGTTCGTCTGCAGAGTATACTGCTCGTCTTCGAGCAGAGTATACTGTTCGAAACGTCGAGACCAAACCGGCTCTTTTCAGAGCCAACACTCCCTCAAAGAGTTTTTTTACACATGGTTGTACCCGCAAGTTTACTATTTATATTTATATTTATAGTTACTCTTATCCTCCACACCATGCAAAGCTTCAAACACAATTTATAATGCCTAGTTTACTAGTCTGGTGGGCTACTTTTCACAAAGGCTTAAGGCCTGCACTCTGCTTCCAAACGGTCAGTTTTTATGAAAGCATTTTCAGACTAATGTGTGAAGTTTTGTTCTGAGGAGTGTACAAAGCTCACCTCAATAACTAAAGGAGACCAAATATAGGATTCGAACTGCCTCTAGCTACCGGGCAATCTCGGTGGTCTGGTTGGTAAGACACTGCTCTAGAATTGCAAAGGTCGTGGGTTCGAATCCCACCCGAGTAAATGCCTGTGATTTTTTTTCACAGAACTCGGGAAAGTACTGAGTATACAGTGCTAACACACATTGGTGTAAGGGTAAAAACCAAAAATTTATAAAGGAGACCAGTACAAATTGAAGCGCTGATCACTATTTTTTATTTTCATGATTACTCTGCAGTACTTGTCTTGGTTACGTTCACACAATCAATCCAACTGTTTTTGAAATCCAAGGCAGGGCTCTCATCGTACCTTGGTACCTTGGAACGACGTACCTCTTCATATTTGCCAAGCTGACTCTCTTCAGAGTTTCAAAGGACTTTTGAAGATTCCTTTGTCTGAATCTATAATTTTTGTAACAAATTCCCTCACAATATTTCATTTCATTGTTTTATGTTTTGTGTTGCGCATAGAGGCTACTGTGTTATGCGCTATATAAATGTCTTGTATTATTATTATTATTATTAGTTCAGCATGCTTCAGGCCAGTCAGTAGTTTGCACTCTGGACTAGCCTCGTATTCCGGAGGGCTTGTTGAAAATTAGTCTCTGCCTGTGTACAACGGTGTATTTGTTTACAAGAAAATATCGCTACGGGCTAGTCAAAAATTAAGGCGGTTTAATCAGATGTACAAGTGCCTAGCCAGGGGTGCTTGTGAGACATACATGTATAATAACAGTGGATGGCCATCAACTTGAAATTTATATATTTAAACTTCCTGTTACACTCAGGTAAAAATATTTGCTTTGATGGTTTTAGGTGGAGTTAGCTACAGGAGAGTTCCCGTATAAGAATTGTAACAACGACTTTGAAGTGCTTGCACGAGTCCTGTCAGAGGAGCCGCCCAGACTTCCACCTAAACGAGGGTTCTCGGTTGACTTTCATGCTTTTGTCCAATGCTGGTAAGCCAAAAATCTTTGAATATTTCATGTCTCGGGGAAACTATGCGTACATTTTTAACTGTCTCACCTCGGTACTTAAAATAAATCTAATAATAATAAATAATAATTAAAACTTGTAAAGCGCCATCTATCTAAGACTAAATTTATTCCGAGGCGCATAAAAACCAAACAAAAAACAGAGAGAGTAACAAAAAAAAGATTACAAATTACGTAGCTTAGAAAGAAATAAGAGCACATTGAATAAAACAGATTTACATTTAAACGTGTCGGCAAAAACAAGTAAAAAATAACAAACAGAAAGTCAATCATAAGAAATATTGAATAGGTGAGTTTTTAGCAATGTTTTGAAAGTGTCCAGAGACTTTGTAGCTCGGATATGTAAAGGAAGAGAGTTCCAGAGAGTGGGTGCAGATACAGAAAAAGCGCGAACGCCGTTGGAAGTGGTTGTTTTAGGGACAGTTAAAAGAAGTTGGTTTGTAGAGCGAAGATTGCGAGTTGGCGTATATGGTGAGAGAATTTCTTTGAGATAGTGAGGAGCCCTATCATTCAAAGCTTTCCAGGCAAGCAAAATGATTTTGAATTTAATTCTTTGACAGACTGGGAGCCAGTGAAGCTGTTTCAACACAGGTGTGATGTGATCATATTTACGTGTTTTAGATAATACCCGAGCAGCAGCGTTCTGGACATTTTGCAGTTTTTTGATAAGATGCTTGTTAATACCATAAAGCAATGAGTTTCCATTATCAAGCCTGGGTGTAATGAAAGCATGTATAAGGATAGAGGCAGACTTTTTATTGAGGATTTTACGAATGTTGCTAATGTTTCTAATATGGTAAAAAGCAGATTGACAAATTTTCTTCACATGGGATTCCATGCACATTGTGTTATCAAATCTAGTTCACTTCTTCTTTTTTCCCGGAATTTTTTGGAGCTTCTTGAGCAATCGTTTTCCTTTGAAAATATCCTTGCCACAATGAAATCCTGACTTGACAAAGGAAAGACATCAAAGGTGCTCATCATTAGTTGTGGGACTAGATGTTGGTGTGTGAGAAAATTGAGGAGGCACTCACTGTGATGCATGGCTGAAGCCTTTCTCAGATTCAAATTTTGGGGTGAAAAATTACTTCTTTCTCTAACACTACATTACATCAATAGGGGTCGTTTCTAACAATGTTTTATAACATCAACAGCTCCCCAGTGCTCTTTACCAAGTAAGTTGTTATGGTCATTAACTTGTGGAGTATTTACCAAAAGTACACCCTGCCTTTGACTACATGGTGTCACTGTAAAACCTGCCCAAAAAATAGTTAATGGCCTGACGTTTCGACCCTAGCAGAGTCTTTCTCGACGGCTAAATGACAAGACTACAAACATAAACAGGTATACTGACAGTGACTGATGTAACAAAAGCAGTAAAGTGGAAATAGATGAATGAGATGAAAGCACACAGAGAAAGCAGGAGGCCGAAACAGAAACACTGTTTACATTCTTTGTTTCTATTTGCTTGTTTTGACAGTTTGACGAAGGACTGCTCCCAGAGACCCAAATACAAGCAACTCATGGTAAGATGTACAGTACTTGATGTAGCTCTAATAGGGCTTTGTCCCATGAGGCAACTTTTACAGGCAACTTTAAGGCAACCAATTACAGTGTATGCCACAGGAACACTTTGGTAGTGCAGGAGTAATTTTTCAAACTAATGTCTTCCGATCCCCAAGTAAAGACATGTGAGCATTCAAATGTGAATACCCTTTTCTTCTTGGAGAACTGGAACTGGTTGCCTGTAAGTTGCCTCGAGTGACATGAGCGTGTCTACCCATTAAAAACCGAGGACTTTAACAAAAGGGATCTGGGTGTTATTATGTCTTGACAGAGGGTGGACTTCCCTGCTTTGTAAAAGCGACAGGGGACGCTGTCAAGGAAAAGTACAAATAGTGGGAGCACAAATAGAAGTCCTTGATTTTCCGGGTTGACTAGTATGTGGTTTCGTTTTATTTATTTTTTTTTTTATTATTATTTTTTTTTTTAATTTAATTTTTTTTTTTTTTTGGGGGGGGGGATGTCTACCTGTTGAAACCGAGAGATCTGGGTTTTATGTTTTGACAGAGTGAGGTCTTTTGATTTGCTTTCATGTACAAAATCAATGGGGATACGGCTAAGAAAAAGTCAAACTACTGCACACCACGCTAACCCTCAACGTTTGTTAGGTATGCACATGTATATGTGTATGTACTTGTGTAACTGGTCTAGGGGCCAAGTCTGTCTATATAAATGCAGGCCAAATGAATTTCAGATTGGGTGTAGTTCCAAACCAAAATAGTGACCTCAAATGGGCTTTTTTTTTGTATTTATTTATTCAGTTTAAAACACAATAAAAACTGATAGCAGGAAATTAAAAAAACTCAACTTGAAATGATCCGTTTACGGAGGTTAAATGTTACACTAATAGGTACACCTTGCAAAACACAAGGGTAAATTGACAGAAACAAAGATATAACAGGAAGAGTGAAAAAATCAATAAGTAAAAACAATGGGGGGAGTCCATAAAAGAAAGGTAAAAAAGAAAGGGCACATGAAAGGGTATGGAGGGACTCGGTGTAAGGAGAGGAAAGGGGCAAAGGGAAAGGTTAAAAAGGGCAGGTTACAGCTAAGGAAAGAGAGAAGGGTCAGGGGCAAATGAAAAGGAATGGATCAAGGAACATGGAACGGAAAAAGGAAGTGGTACGATAATTGTGAACAAAAGAACACAAAATACAATTAAAATTGATTGAAATTCTAAAAAAAAAAAAAAATTAAAGATTTTTTTTTTTTTAATAAGAACCTTTTTCTTTTGCAACTTTGTGCCAGTGATGAAAACAAAATAAATCTGTTTCTTTTTTTTAATTTATTTTTATTAGAGCTTTAATCTTGCCCTAATTCTGCCCACAAATACACTCAAATTAATGTACTACCCTCTTGAATTTAAAAGAAGAAAACTAACCTCAGAAGAAAACTAACCTCAACTGCCCAACAAATGGCAACAAAATACTTGAAAACATAAAAACACTGTCCCTCGCTTGGTCTGCAACAGCATCCTAGTGTACATTTTTCTCAACTGTCTCTGTCACCACCCTTATTACAAACTCTTTAACCAATCGTCTCACACTGGTCCATGGACAGGTTTGCCTTTTCTCCGGTAGAAGGCATCCTTCCACTCCTAATTCTTCGGCGAGTCGGATATTTAACATTTGGGGAACTAGAGTAAGAACTAACAGCAGAGCCACGTACGTGCAGTACATTTATAACAATGCAAATTCAATCCGTCAGCTCCGACAGACAAACATGTTACAAAAGTAGGACGGGGGACCACGGGTTAATTCAATTAACTGTAGGTGAAACATGCTTTTAGGGGAAATTTTACTGGCTGAAATTCAGTGTAAAGTGAGACCATTTTGATTTTTGTGGAAAGTGAATTTGACTTGAGCTCAAACGGGGTATCATGAGGCCTATTTACGGTGCCCCAACTTGAGACCACTTAGAGAAGTTAGATATTTTGAACCATGTGATTATTTGCATCGTTCCAATCGGAGCATTGGTGCATTTTAGGCCTGTTGATGAATTGTTGAATTACAGGTACTGTCGTGGTTTGTGGCTTTTGGTTTGTACTTTAATTTTGTTTCACGGACCGTTTTTGCACGCTGTATGTGGTACAGTACGCTAATGGACATACATGTAGACGTGTGTATCTTTGGGAGTGGCATTGAAAGTTCTCTATCAATACCAGCAGGCCTATTACCAATCAGAATTTTCAAAAAATAGTTAATGGCCTGATGTTTCGACACTAGCAGGGTCTTCCTCCAAGGCTAAATGGACAACACAGCACACATAAACAGTAGTGTCACCTTGCTAAAAGCGTGGATGGATTCAACATTCTCGATGAAAGTACTGTGACAGTTTTGTTGCTGTTTTCTCAACACCTGTTGGATCATTTTGAGTAGAGTCTTAGAGGGGGAAGCTGGTGTTGCAGCATTGGACATCTCCACGGCATTCCGCTATGTATGGCCCACTGGCCTGCTCCACAAGCTTCAGTCACAGTGTGTCAGGCAGAGTGTTATCTGTAATCTCTGCTTTCCTTTCCAACCGCAAGTTGAAGGTTGTCCTTCAGGGTCAATCTTCTCCTACCCGTTCTATCAATTCTGGTGTTTCACAGGGCTCAGTACTTGATCCTAATCTCTTTCTTGTTTACGTGAATGATTTGCCCGATGAAGTTTTGTCTCAGCTCGCCATGTATGATGGTAATTCAACCCTCTACTGTGTTTCCCCTAATTCTTCCAACACTTCTCGCTGTGAGGTGGGCGTAAATATTGACATAGAGAACGTGCTGAAGGGGGAACGATTGGCTACTTGCCTTTAACGTAAAGAAAACTAAATTACTGTCTCTGTCTCGCTCTAGCGATGACACATTTCCATCTATTCATGTGGGTCCATCGACTTTGCCTGAGGTAGCAGATTTTCGCCTTCTTGGACTTGACATCTCCACCAATGCCAGCTGGGAGAGGTATATCTCAGGCATTGCAAAGAGTGCTTCCATGCAAGTTGGTTCTCTTTATCGAGCTCGGAAGTTCTTACCTCCTGATGCTACTCTCTACCTGTAGAAGACAACTATACGTCCCCTAACGGAGAGCTGTTGTCACATTTGGGCCGGGAGCTTCTGCCTGTCATTTATCTTCTTTTAGATAGAATGCAGAAGCGTGGAAGCGCAAAGTTTTGTACACAAAGACATGAGAAGACCGTTGTTTTAAAAACTTTTTATGTCACTTGGATGTCTTGCTCAGCATTTTACATAGTTTCTCTGAATGACAGCTTTACATAACGCTGTAGAACGCTGACCATAAGTATTTGCAACAACAAAAAAACCTGAATCACAGACAGCAGATGTAGGTGAGTTTCTGTGTAATAGACACGGAAATTGCAGGGTCTGGTCTAAAATGCGTAAAATCAGCAAGTGTGTTTGGTCAGAATTGCAGTATTTACTTTCCGTTTAGTTGCAAATAGTTAATAAGTATGTTCTACATCATTATGTCGTGCTGTCCCGTCAGGAAATTGTGTAAAATTGTTGCAGAAAATGTCTAAAAGACATTGACTTTTCGACGTCTGTGTGAACAAAACCTTGCGCTGCCACCACCCCCCAGCACTTGGGATGCAGCATGCAGCACTTGGGGATTGGTCAATAGGGCTGTGGGAACTGTATTACTGACCACAAACTCCAGTTGATAACAACTACGTTGTCCTACAAAAGATCTACTGGTGCTTATTCATGCAATGCGCAGTACTTGAACTGTCATTGACAACTCGCCTCTCACCAACCCACAATGGCTGAGCGGCGGAATTTCGTAGTACAACTTTAAGCATGTGAAACATGACATATTTTCCCTCCAGCAGCTTGACAACGGGTCTGCTCTCAACACTCTCAAAATTGCGGGTTTTTTTAAGCAGTCAAACTGGGTCATCATGCATGAGAATGCAACTTCTTTTTTTTCCAGGGCATCAGCCTCTATTCTTCAAGAGGACCCACAAGACTTGGTTTTACTCGACAGTATCGGGAACAGCACTCAGGAGAGGACATGCCTCGAGCTTGATTGTCGGCTCTAGCGCAGTCACGTGACACAATTCCAAATTATGTTTGCGTATTCCTCACGGAGCTTTAAACAATTGGATTTTGGTTTTACAAGAAACATGCTGTACTTTCAAACCTTACCCCCCCCCCCATGGGGTCAAAAGGTGAAAGATTGCTGTAAAATATATTCAATATCACCGGATTCCTTCAATTTGTAACCTACAGGGAAAGATCAGGTTTTTTTCATCCACACAAAGCAGTCACAACAGCAAGCATTCCAAGCTCCGAGGAAATTTGAAACATGCACTCAGAATAATTCAAAACACATGTACAGCAAAATACATGTACACGGCATAAAAAAAACCTCAAACTTGATGGATATACATGTACAGTACTTCTATGTATAAACACACTCAGCTAAAATTGCTGTTTCAAATTCCTTCATTCCTTTGTACCCGAAAAGCTGTAATATATAACTGGCACATTATTATTATTATTATTTATTTGACCTCAACAAATACAAGTACATCAAAAAGCACAGCAAAAGAGAAACGATAACACAACGAACCAAACAAAATAAAAATGAACACAATAATTATTCAAGCAAAAAGCACACAATAATTATACAAAAACAACTAACAGAACATGATCAGGAGGGCAACTAGAAGAGCAAAAAAATGAATGAATGGAAGAGGAGCAAGCAGGCATGGGGAGTAAATCAACTGAGGGGAAACAAGTGGACAAACAAACAAAGAACAGCTTAAAGACCAACTAACAGTCGTTAGGGAAATAAATGTAGGATGGGCATATTGGTTTTTTGATGCCTAATTCTCAGTGTGGTTCCTAAAACAATCATTCCCGATCATTCGTCCAAACAAGGCTAGGTTTTGTCACGACAGACATGGTTGGTATTTACTTAGAGTTGTCCTCAATAATTAGATTTTTTATTTTTTATTTATTTATTTATTTATTTATTTTTTTTTTTGGGGGGGGGTTGGATGAGTTTCTGTGTCTATTCTTTCAAATGACAAGAATCTATGTGCGAGTTAAAAAAGAAAAGAAAACAAAAGAAGTTAAATGCATTTCGTTCTGCTTTGTCGCGGAATATACTCACCTCGGTAAAATCTGGCTTCGCCTCCAGAGATGGACAAAATAGTCAGATTTGACCATGTGACTATTTTCTGCATTAAGGCGCTCACTTGCATTCAGTATTTGTATAAAATTTTCAAGACTATAAGCATGAGCATGATTGGGAATTGTAAATGGCCTTCTTAACAAGGAGTATACAGCCACTATGCCCTTCTAAATGCACATGATATATGAGAAGTTCTTACACGATTACAAGGCTGGATTCTTCTTTTCCTGTTTTTGTTGGGGTTTTTTTTTGGGGGGGGGGTAAGGGCAAGGATGTTTTTCTTTGAGAAAGGACACCCCTGTGAAAGAAATATGAACGCCCACGTGAGTGTTTCTAGGATCGTAGAGGCAAAGACCAGGGGGAGCAGAAGTTTTGCATTAATTTTGTTTTGGAATTACATGTAGTTAAAGTCGTTTGTGGGGGATTAACTGAGCGGCAAGGGATCACATTGCTCAGGTACTGGATTGGGAGAGGGATTCAGCTAAGATATCGAGTAATAAACCACAAAGGATTTTCCAGGAGTTATGTTGTCCTTTTGTATGGGGTTCTGGGCCCAATTTCATACATGTAAATGTTGCTCAGGTACCAGTGGCAACAACGTAAACTATATGGAGTGTTGGTTGGTAACCTGTTTCCACTAAGCAAGATTTTCTTGTGCTTAGCAAGTTTTTGTGCTTACAGGCTTTATGAAATTGGGCCCTTGAGCTGCTGGGTCTGGCTGGTCAAAAGTAGGGGTTAACCCCGGTGTTTCTGGTTCACACAGCCAAGCACCCTTGTTAACAGGTTTCCTCAGGCTTGCGAGTGGCGGTGATTAAGTTCACTTGTGAGGCATTCTTGGTTTCAATACTGGAACTACATGCATGTAATAATACAACTACAAAACATGTTTGAACTGTTATGCTTTTGACCATAAGTTGTTTAAAGCTTTTCAAGCATTAAACAGAGAGAATTACTTCAGCTGAAATTTAATACCAAATTTACTTGTAAAAGCGACTTGAATTTGTCCACAATAGGAAATGTTAGCAACCTTCTTGCTCATATATGTTTTACACAACTTCTCGGAGACACTTTTGTTTTGCATTTGTTTTGTTTTCGCTATTTACCTTTTGGTCACTGTACAAGTGGTCTAACGGTAATTGTTTCCTTTTTTTTTTCCCCCTTTGTAAGGGAACTTGGGGGAGGGGTGGATACCCTTGGGTCATAAAAGCCGCCACTTTTTCCCTCTGAAAAACACTTATTTAACAATCATTAAGCAATTCATATCCTTTTTACGGTTATAGTTGGAAAACCCCCAGTGGGTAATTTAACATCTACTGTAAAGGTTTGTCAAAGAATTCCCAGGAGCAGATCTCTGCAGATCAACTTTCTTAAATCTTAAAAGATTTTGTTTACTACTTTTATTTATGTTGATTTTTTCGAAGAAATTTGGACATCCTCTTCTTTGCCGCGAAATTGTACCCGGACTCCAAATGTTTTTGGCCAAAAGGTGTAATTGCATCTCATTTGACGTAATTTTCATCTTCAGAAAAAGACAGAGAAGGACAAAGAAAGTGGTTTTAAGAAAATGTTTGTTATTGTACACTGTCTCCCAGAGACTTGCTTTCTCTGAAATTGTTATACTTTGAGACAGGAACTCAGAAAAAGGTCGGATTTCATTACTGAATCTTAAATACATGATTCCAAGGTGCTTACCTGCAATGTAATGAAACTTAAGCCCCCAGCTTACCATGCTTAGAGAGAAAAAGAACTTCTTCTCTTTTAATTTTTTTTTTTAATACTTTTCATTGAAGAGTTTTAATTCCAACCCTGTTATTTTCAATAATCCCACCTGACAGAAACATCCTGTAAAAATAGCATCACAAACAGCGTTTTAGAGAAAACAAAGAACGATGATTTATGTTTTGTCTCTTTTTCAATGTTGTGAAGCACCTTGGGGGTTGGATCAGCGTGAGGCGCTCAATAAAGTGAATTATTATTTATATTTATGTTTTGGACAGCAATTCTGTGCACGGTAATTATCTGGCTTAGCTCAACTGCGGCAATCAGTTTTTGAATGTAACTTTTTTTTAGGTTTTCTGGCTGCGATTCAGCTGTTGGGTGCGCTGGTCGAATTTTAAGAATTCATTTCAAATCAAATCATTATGTTAGAACATGTAGAATGTTTGAAATAGTGGGTAGTTACACTGTTTGGACAAGTTATGTAGCAATCTTTACAGGCACATTCGTTTGCTTGGCGCATACAAATACTGTCCGGTAGAAACAGCTTACCAGCCATTCAGCCGTGTGTGTATTGCTTGTGACTGATACAATTTTTTATTTATTTATTTTTTTGTGGGGGGGGGGGTTTGTATTTTTCCTCAAGAAAATAAGCACACTATGCACTTTTTCCTAGCTAAACAGCTACTTGAAATCAAACCCAATTAGGAATCTGGTGCAACAGGCAATGGGAGACTTTTGGGGACACTAGGTGGCAGCAGACTTACCAGGTAAATCCATTGTTCTCGGAAATGTGCGCATGCCCAGAACGACGTAAACAATGGAACTTTACCTGGTAAGTCTGCTGCCACCTAGCGTTCCAAAGTCTCCCATTGAAGAACATTTACATGAGATGTTTGCGATTGGTTTACATGGCAAAATAAACAATTGTACATAAAGCTTCATAACTGTCCACAAATTTTGGATACATTTTAATATGTCAATTTTTCAATAAGATTCGCGATTGTCAAATGACCGGCCTGAGTTACTCCTGTATTTCATCATATCATGTCCTTTACTTGGTGCTTCTAGCATTTACAAAATATAATTTTACAAAATAGTACGCATATTTCGTAATTATTAATTCTTGTTACTTTTTCATCTTTGCCCCTCAGGAGCACAGCTTCTTTAAGCGTTATGAACTAGCAAAGGTGGACGTAGCAACGTGGTTTGCAACTGTCATGGCGAAGATTGAGCCGACCCGATCACTCTCCAAACCCAAGTCAGCCTCCTCCACATGAGGTGCAATTCTTACAGTATCAACGAGCTGATGCGGGAAATAATGGTCAAGGTTGTATTGAACCCATCTGGAACTCGGTTGAGTTCTGGAACTCAGTTGAGTTCTTTCTCTTTTTAACTCGAACTCACGTGTGTTCATCTCTGTGTAAGGAACTGGTTTTTTGAGTTCAACTCCCTACCTGGAACTCATTCGAGTTCATGTCTCTAACTGGAACTCATTTTTGTACCTGAAACTCATAATGAGTTTGTTTCTCAGCCTCATTACATACAGTAGTGCCCTCTTTTTCAACAAGGATTGTTTGAGAGTAAAGGGAAGGTAAAACATTGGTTTTGAAACCAAATGTCCACCTGTTTTCACTTGTCCTCACAAAGTGTACTTTGAAGCTGACCAAAGAGAGTTGCCAACACAGAATGCGTTCTTAAGTCTCTCAGGAAAAGTACTGAATCAGAGTCGTTTGTTTTCCAAACACGGTCTGAGGGTCCTGCTAAGGCACCCACCCGCCCTGTTTGAAGTCCCGAACAAAAATGTTCATGTCTCCCTAAATTTCGGAGGTAGCCCAAGTCAAAAAAGCGGTTTCAAAAGAACCATACTCTATCAAAAGGTTGCTGTTTGTGCAAGAACAGAAGTATTTAAAAAGGGGAAACAGTTCCCATGCAAACAAAAAACTTATCCTAAAATTTTTATATTAGTGTCGTAAACCATGTACCAATTGGGTATAATTAATTGATAAACCAGTGTAGTGCCTTCCCTTGACAATCACTGTACAAGATTGCTGACAGGTTTTTTTTTTACTCATTAACCTAACCTATTGTTGACATAATAGGAGTGTAAATCATTCTTTGAAACAATTTTATGATCTTGAAGTGGTACGAACTTTTTTCGAAACCTGTAAAGATTATATCCTAAATGAATTTTTCTTCGACCTCGGCGGGGGAAAATGTGAACTGATACATAGTTTAGGAATGATTACATAATACAGGTATTCATAAAACATGATTCTCCTTTAAATAAGCAACAACAAAAAATCAATAAAACAAATCAGACTTGTAATTTCTCAGGACTTTTCCAGATTGTTATCATTTTGAGGTAGAAATAGCGAATTTAACGAGCCACCAAAAGAGGAAAACAAGTTGTCCATGTTTGAGCTGAATCTGCAATGTTTAAAGTTTATGTAGAGAGTATCTCAATAGACCCCCCCCCCACCCTCCTTGCATAGGTATAACACGTGGCAACTGTCAGCCCATGGTCTGCCCTTTCGCAGGCCTGGAATTTCATCTTTGAGAGGGCAAGACCGTTTTCATTTTGCAAAGGGCACTTTCTTTAGTAAATCTTAAAGTCTATGGGAAACTTTTGAAAGGCCAAGACCAGGCGCAACTGAGGTCGTGACCTTTCTTGACCTGATTTTGGGAGCCACTCGTGTAATGTAAAGACACAGTGTGCATTCCACCATATGGAATACTTTTGGGAGACTTTTGAAAGGCCAAGACCAGGCGCAACTGAGGTCGTGACCTTTCTTGACCTGATTTTGGGAGCCACTCGTTTTTTGTAAAGATACAGTGTGCATTCCACCATATGCCCGCCACCTAAAATGCACATTGGCAGAAGTAACACATTGAGAAATCTGACCCCCCCCCCCCCCCGCAAAACGTTGCAACCAAGATCTATCGTGTGTGATGACTGTGTGATGATGTGAGGTGAATTGGGTCAATACATGCTTGTCCTACACACATCTGAGGGGGGGGGGATTGCAGTCTGTCAGCAGGCCTAATGCTTCATTGTTGAGTTGGCAAAGGCACCAAGGCGCTTCCTCCTTGGTAAGAGGGCGCCTCTGTGAGGAAAGTGTCTATTTTTATTTGAACATTTCAAGGGGCATCAAGGCAATGACCTTGGGGCAACGGAGGCGACCTCCGTGAAGCAACAGGCCTTCTGTAGACTGAAGGGACACGTGGGTGTGGGTGTACTACCCATCTTGAAGGCTTTTTACTGTTGTCAAACCACCTGTGTTTGGGACGATGGATTAAGCCCATAAACCAGTGCTGATGGTCCAATTATTACTGTTCATCAACTGTCAAATTTTGGGGCTAAAAAAACATTTGACTGAAACAAGAACAAAACTTGTCATTGTCGTCGGAATTATTTCTCAGGATGTCTACTATTATCAATACAATTTTTTTTTTTTTTTTGGGGGGGGGGGTTTTATCTCCAGGTTTTCTGTAGTTAATGTATTTTCTTTTAACTTTGTTACAATTGTCTAAAAGCTTCATGGAGGTAGAGGTGAATTAAACTCGGTCCCCGCAAGTCCTCTGGACTGACCACATACCCAAGCCGAACAAAACTGCATTTAATTGAAATTCATTGACATTCATAGGCTAACTCTGAGGATCTTCATAGCAAGTTCCCAAGACATTCCAGAAGAAGTAACTTTGCATCGCAAACATTTAAAAGTGTTCGCATCACGTTAAATGGGTTTTCATGTCTGTAAACGTCAGCCCAAATCTCATGTTAGTCAATCTCTTTAATATCATATTGCGGAAAAACTTGAGAGCCGTTTTTGGGACAGTTTTTCATTTTTTTACAGGTAAAATAAGTTACAAAAGAAATAACTTCGTCATGGTGGCAATACTATTGATACTCACTGCAGTATGGATTTTTATGTAAACGTAAGAGCAAAATTCAAAATGTCCTAGACTGTTCTACTTTGTTTGTTCAGATGATCTTCCCAACAAGGGGACTAGGTAAAGTTCCCAGAAGGGGATATAAACCTCAAGCTGGCAACAGCCGATCTCTCTAATACAAACATTGGTTTAACGTCGATGATTTATGAATTGCACTATCCAATAAATTGTGAATAAGTAACTAGACGACAATACTTATTCTAGTCATTGTGAAATCAGCGGTTAGCTTGGCCGGGATTTGAACCCACAACCTTGCAAGTCCTGCAGTCTAACCGCTTGACCACCATTACAGTTTCATTTGAACATTTCTCACGAGTACATGCTTGAAACCTGGTTGAGGAGATTGATTCAGACAGGTGAAGACTCGCTGGTGTGTTTTTTTTTTTCTTCGTTTTTGTTATTATGTGTAATATACATCATGTGTTAAAATCTTCTCACATGTCGGGTGTCAGTGTTCTCCCTTGACAGTGCTCCGCTGGCCAATTACCAGTTAAAACACCTGAGTACCAGTCAAAATTCACTCCAAGTGGTCCGGCTGGCAAGTTCAGTGTTGGAAAGCATCCATATTTGATATGAAGTATAGCCTTGTGAGAATGCTGATTGACTAGTAAAATGACAAGCTAACTGGCTGGCTGGCGAGCCATTAAAAAGTTTGAGAAGAAACCTGTACGTGTATTCTCATGAAAGCCAAAGTCATCGCTGTGTTTTGCACCTTCAAATACTTGAGCCAAGTTTCCACTGAAATTGCGCTCACACTTCTCTTATAAACATGAAACAATGATTGAAACAGTTTTGGGTGTATGACTGTTCTTTTTGAGAAGAACATTTTTAAAGATACTGTCTGTACATTATGTGTCCACAACAGATGTTTCTAGGGCATTCGTTCCAGGTTTGTGTGGGTAGGTGTACACATCCACACAGGGAACCTATAACAACAGGGAAAATTTGGGATCCCAGTTGGGTGAAGGTCCCCAATTGGGGACAAAAAAAAGTTGCTAAGCACAACAAAGTTATGCTTACCAGAATAAGGTTACCAGCCAAAATACCATTTTACATGTACAAAACGTGACTAGTACCGTGCTTATTATTGCAGAACATGGTTAAGCATAATCCTCTGCTTAAGCAGCTCTATGAAATTGGGCCCTGCTGTCAAACAAGTTGCCAAATACTCATTGATTTGTGAAAGTTTTTGGAATGGAAGCCGTTGAGCTTAAAACGATGAATGATGAATGTAGGCGGATGGGAAATGCCCCGGGCTAGCTTAAGCCTAATCTTTGATCAGCCTTTCATGGTCCTGCCTCTATTTATTATTCTGTAGCGCTGCTGACCAAATGATTTTAAATGAGCTGTTAAAGGTCCTGAAGTATTGCTCATAGCAAGTATTGATCCGTTTGACCAGAGGGGGCAGCAGCTTCCCCCCACCCCAGCTCTGAACCCTTGCCTCCCCCCTCCCCACCTTTGACAATGTTTCAGGAACTCTGGTAGGTCCCTTCAAGGTACATACAGCTTAATATTCCCTGGCATCTACATGTACCTTTTCATTTTAGACAAGGTATGAATACTAAACATTATCAAATGTCATTATGTACATTTACATCAAGTTTTACCTTGAGAGCAAAGCGGAGTGGAGTTCGATTACATTGTGGGTTTTTTTCTTCTGGGAAATGTAATAGACTTTGATCCCCTCAGGCGAAGCATGTGATCAAACTAACATGCACTGGAAGCTTGCCCCTGCATGCTTGAAGTAAAATAAACTGTTTCTTCAAATAAAAACGTCTTGAAGAAAGGGAGAAATGGGAGGGGAGGGGCCAAATGAATACCTTCCCAGGGTTGACTTAAAGATATTTTTTAGCATCGTATAGGGGCTTTAAAGACATACAAGAGAGAGAGGGGCGGGGCGGGGTGGGGTGGGGTGGGGTGGGAGGTTGATGGGTATGGTCACAGAGGTTGTATCAGTGAAACCTGGGCCCAATGGGAGGCTTTGGAAGGCTAGGTGGCAGCAGACTTACCAGGTAAGATTCCATTGTTTATATAGTTCCGAGCATGCGCACGTTAGTGAGAACAATGGATTTACCTGGTAAGTCTGCTGCCACCTACATGTAGTGTCCCCAAAAGTTGTTTAAACAGAAAGTATTGCGTAACATGTTTCTGCTTAGCAAAACTGAGCACGATACCTGTCACAAATGGTACCCGCAACATGCTGTTTTGGCTGGTGACCTAAATCTGGTAAGCATAACTGTTTTCGTGCCTAGCTACTTTTCGCGCATAAGCAGCTCCATGACATAGCGCCCCGTTGAGTTTTCAATGTTATACAGTACATGGACATGTTTCCCGCTTTGCAGGAAAATACTTGAGGTCATTTTGCTTTTTTCATGACACAAAATCAATATTCCTGTGATGTACTTGTAAATGTGTTTAAGCTGGCCAATTCCTACTGATGCAAACTCCTTTTTCACTAAATTCTATCATCAAAGAGCCTTCCACTTCATTGTACCTTCATTACGGAACGACTTACCTCTTCACATTCGCCAAGCTGACTCTCTTTCTGATTTCCAAGGGACTTGTAAAGACTCATTTGTTTGAATCTTTCTTTTTGCAACAATAGCTTTATATATTTCATTTCATTGTTTTATGTTGTTTGTTACTATTGTGCATAGAGGCTCCAGCAATATGCGCTATATAAATGTCTTGTATTATTATTATAATTATGTTGGGATACACAGGGATGTGATTTCTCCGTTTTTTCCGGAAATCTTTTTTTCTTTTTTTTTAAGACCATAAAAAACACGAAGATAGAACCAAATAGAATGCCCCAGAGTGCAGATTAGGGCTTTTAAAACAAAAGATAAATGTATGTAAGTAGGCTTCGAGCTCCCAAGTTTTCGCCCTCGCAAGCTTTCGCGCTTTGCGCTCACAGTTCAGGGTTGGGTTTTTTGTTTGTTTTGTTTTTTCAACAGCCTATCACATCCCTGGATACACCAAGTGAGGATACCGGTCTTTAACATTTACCAAACGTGTACCCTGCCTTTAAGCAGCCCCATGACATCTGTCCCTGTATTTTACCAAGAATTATTTTTGAAACGAGCCTCCGAGTAAAATGTTAATGGACATATCCATCAATCCCAACCTCTGTACAAAAAAGGAACATTGCATGAGCATTACACCTGTCGTCATTTTCTGGTGGCCTTTAGGAGTGAGATTTGTCCATGCATTGTGGATCAGTCTGTAATGCTCTATTAGCATATCTGGAACAATTATTAGGCCTTGCTTCTTTCATGTGAATTTTTTTCTTCTTTTCTGACATACATACATAACTCAGGATAACAAGAAAGTCAGTCCAGCTTTGTAAGAGGCAGACTTAAGTGTATCTGATTGCTTTCTGTTAAATGTTTCACAAAGCCAAGGGCTTTGGACCATTTATGTAGATGTCAATGTACTTGGGATTGTAGGGTACAAAGGAATGTAATCTCGGTCCTTGCTCCATAATTTGATACTATCTTGAAGAAGCTGTCTCGTCATCTGTCAGATTAGTGTAGTGCAGATCGGTTGGATTGGGTGCAGGTTTAGGGGCAAGGGTGGGGGGGAGGGGTTGAGGTGGTCAGTGGGAAAATACTTTGAGGTGGGGCACGAGCTAGAGTGAATGTTTGGAAAAAGTGCATGACTACTGCCTCCAGTGCTGTCTGTTTTTATTTTTCAGGCGACATTTGTAAGTGAGTCAGTTGCCTTGCCTTTTCTCTCAATAATTTTATTGGTCTCCTTCTGGAGCAACTAGAACTAGCTGTTGCAAACTGCTTACCAACCAAAAGGACCTCTTGTGTAAATGCAAAAATAGTTGATGGCCCGCTGTTACGACCCTAGCAAGGTCTGCATCAACTGATACATGTGAATGTACTTGGCTTTTTATCTCATGAGGTGAAGATTATTGACATAGACTGTTTAATAATAATCACAATATATGCAGGCAACGATATCCAATACACATGTCCCAGTGCGCATGATCGGCGCGCAAAGGATTCTGGGTGAAATCCGAGTCCACGCAAAACTTGCAACTACCATGGCGCACTAATTTTGAAGCAATACGTTACACGACTATAAAATCTAGCATAGATACATGTAAACTACAGCATGGCGGCCATCTTGGCAGCTTGATTGCTTTTTTAACTACTCAGTTTCCCAAGATGCATTGCGGTATATTTTTTCAGATGGCGCTTGCGCGTTTACATGTAGACGTTTCTCTTATTGATAAACAAACTGCTGGTTGGCATGGACAGCCGAATGTTAGCAAATCATTTGGTGTGTTATGAGATATTTTGACCAAATTCAACATTTGTGCAAACTTTCAATTAAAACAAAAATACATCCAATGATTGGTTGCTGCATTTCCTACAAACTCAACACTATGTTTGAATATTTGTGTAACATTGTCACAAACTGTGGCTTTCTGTTTTCACTTTGCATTTATGGCTTCCCATAGTTCTCCAACCTGGGTTTGGCAAAAACTCGGGCTGTGACGTTGCAATAGACAGCTCAATTGTATACAGTCATGTAGTACACACAACCTTTGTATGATCTCATTTTTTGAAAGAATGAAGTTATTACGAGAAGCCTGGAACATTTCCAACGCTTCTCCGAAGCTAACTCTGTACTTAGTGTTTTCGTGTTGCCTTTGTTTATGACTTGATTGGACCAGCCCCTCAGACTACCTGGTGAGAACTTTGACTCCTTCTCAAGCTGTTTGTATTGGCATCTGGCCAGTGGACCAGTGTTAATAAGGGAGGACACTGATGAGGGCTCCTTCACGGTGTAAAGAGTCTCCTAAACACTTCAGATTTCTCGGGTGTTTGGATAAGAGCACTGCATTTAGAAAAAATATAGGGTTTGGCTGAAGAATTGTCCTTACTCTTACATATACATCTACCTGTATGCAGAGGTATTTTTTCCAACTATGTACGGGCTTTTGTGATGAAATATCCAGCGACAAAAAATATACATGTACAAAAATCAAGTGTCAAGATCTAAACGAGAATCTCAAGTGTTTGAAGTGTTACAACTTTAAAACTAAAAGATTAGGGGAAAAGAAGCAATAGTTGTTGTTTTAAAGTGTGAGGGGAATGAAAGGAAATTCTGAAGAGTGACAGACTTGTTGGCCCGTTTAGAAAGACCTGCAAGTAATTAACAAACACATGTTATCTCTATGTCTGTGCTTAAAATTATTATGCTTTCGTGCATTGTGTACATAGAAAGGGACAGTGGGCAACAGTGGAAGCATTTTTATTTTATTTTTAGGATGTCATTTTTTTTTTTTTTTTTTTTTTTTTTTTTTTTGGTCGGTCTGTTGAAGGTGCAGAGCAAATAATAATTAGCTCAAGTAAATAATGGCTCGTGTGGACCGACCGGATTGCATCTACATGTATGTTCATGGTGTGTTGTAGTTTGCATGCCCTCCTTCTCAAACTGGTTTGTGGAAGGCTCAAAGTGATGGATATTGTTTACACTCATGGGTAATCCGTGTGCTCTGTGATCAATTTTCAGAGAGGATCAGTGGCACATTGAGGGAGCTGCAAAGGGACAACAAGCCCCTTGGCAGAATTGATGTGTGCCTGTCGAATCTCCAGCCCCACCCCCTCACAACAAAAACCAAGATAAATAGACACCAACACCTCAAACAATGGATTTGGCCATTAAAATAATTAATATGTACACAATTAAGTTTGTTATATGATTTCTTCTTTGTGAGGATGAAAAATGCATCACTATGTCTTCATCAAACAATCAATGTGTTATTTCAAACTTCTGCATACATGTATTTGGTGATAGACAATCAACAGCCCTCCGCGTCTTTCATTGTATTAGAGTAGATGAAGGTGCACCTCTCTGAGTTTGTTTTGTGTGTGTGCGAGCGAGTCTACCCATTGAAACCGAGGACTTTAACAAAAGGGATCCGGGTGTTTGACAGAGCGAGGACGTCCTGTCGCTTCGCTTTCGTGTACAAAGTTCTCGATTTATGGGATTCACAAACTTGTGTGCAATTTGATTTATTTATTTTATTATTATATTTTTCACATCACTATCCTCCCCAAACGACAAGCAAGCTTCATTTTCTGCCCCCCCCCCCCATGCGAAACGGTGTTGTCACATTAGTGACGCAATCGTTCCAAACACCCTTCAGCCACCCAATCCCTCACATGGAGGTCAATGTGCCATTATTCGGGAAACTTGGCTTTTTCTCTCATGGCCGGTCTGTTTGAAACTCCCCCCCATGAAGCTTTTAATTAATCTACTGCCCTTATGGACGGTTTTCCTTTAAGCTCCCGTTGACATTTTCTTTAAGCTCTGCCATGACGATCAGTGTTTTGTGAACTATTTGTCATTCAGAAACGCGAGGCACTGCAGGGCTAGAGCGGGTTAGTGGTAATTAAATCTGTATTAAGTGGGGTTTTTTTTCCAAACGACTTGAGGATTTGAATTCTGAACAAATTAATTGTGTTGAAAATACTGTGGTGACATGGTAGAAGTGTGGTGGTACTTATTATTTATTTATTCAGGGTTTTTTTTTGTTCATTGTTTTATTTTGAAAACTAATTTAGTGATAAGTCGGTACTGATATCAATCATCCTGAGAAATAACTTTCTGTTCGAATCTTTAAATACGGATTTAGATTAGATGGTACCATACTAAACATGTACTTACTTGGTGGGGGGAATCTGGAGAGTATGTTTGTTGTAAATTCGGAAATTTGTCACTGGTTACAGTAAACTACATGTAGATAGTTTTAATTTCCACGGTTTAAATGATCAGACTCCCTGCCCTTCCGTGAGAAATTTCACTGGTCTAAATGGTAGAAGTACTAACCCTCAGTTGGTAAAGTACCAACCCTCATTTGGTAAAGTACCAACCCCATTTGGTAAAGTACCAACCTTCGTTTGGTAAAATACCAACCCCTTATTTGGTAAAGTACCAACCCCATTTGATAAAGTACCAACCCCATTTGGTAAAATACCAACCCTCATTTGGTAAAGTACCAACCCCATTTGATAAAGTACCAACCCCATTTGGTAAAATACCAACCCTCATTTGGTAAAGTACCAACCCCGTTTGGTAAAGTACCAACCCTCATTTGGTAAAGTACAACCCCATTTGGTAAAGTGCCAACCTCCATTGGATAAAGTATCAACCTCCATTGGATAAAGTACCCTTTCAATTAATCATGGAGGAGGGAATCTGGGCCCAAATTCATTAAGCTTTGACACAGAAAATACTGCTTAGCAAACTTTTTGCTAAGCAAAAACAAATGAGTGGGGCACCAGGCGCAATGATGTCACTTGATGGAATGTTGGCTTGGCTGGTAACGTGTTTCTGCTTAGCAAGATTTTGTTGTGCTTAGCATGAATAAAAGAAAACTATTTCTTTTTTAACACGCTTACTCAGAAATCCTTTCCTTGAAGGGTGTGCACAACATTGGTAAGAGTGAAAACTTTAAAATGTTAAGTTCACAGCTTTTCACTTAACTGCCATATATTAAGATGGTCACGGCGGAAATAGTTTGAAATAATTTTGCTTGAAATGCTATAATTTTTGAGAAATTAGTAAAACATTTACTTTGTTATCGCAAGTCCAAACTCAATGTTTGAAAACGGCGAAAACATAATGTGGGGTTTTTCTCACCATTTTTGGACTCCGATGACCGATTGAGCTTAAACTTTCACAGGTTTTTTTTTAATTTCATGTACGTTGGTTCACATAAAGTATGGATTGACAATAACCAATGTTGTACACGTGCTCTAAACGGAAACTCTCTTCTCAGCTGGCCCTTTTTGTGATGTTAGTTTGTATTTCTTAAAAGCTACTGGTAATTTGAAACGCAATGATGCACTTTTTTCGTTTAACCATCGACTTAAAGGGGCTGTGTCTTCATGATAGAAGCAGGGGCTGTACATGGAATTATGACCTCTGACCCATTAGTGCCTATACGCCGACGCGTGCGCACCCGCGCCCTCTATAGACCTCCTTTTGCATATGACGTCCCACTCTTTAAAACAAAATGCACTCACTGAGGCCAAAAGGTGGCAGATCATTGACGTTATCAGTTCTTTGTGCGTAAAGACATGCGCGTGACCTCAGCGTACCTGTAGCGTTCGCGTATGGTCTATTGGTTGATACGGGAAAGGGCGCACGTGCAGGAACTTGGAGAGAGTTCATACTTCCATGGACAGCCACAGGCCTGCTTTGATCATGACAACACCGCCCCCTTTATTTGGAATGTAGAGTTTTGTCCGTATTTTCTCTATCACAGTTTTCTATTATGGACAACATTTGTGTAGAGTGTATTTATATTTTATTAATTGCAACCAGAATATAAATGCTGTTGGTTTCATTGTTCTCGGTTTAGCCAATCAAGGGGCAGCATAGAACCACAGTGCCCGCTGAGTGGTTGGTATAACAATTGTAATCAGATGGTACGTTGGACTTAACTGAGTTAACATCCGGGCCAATTTCATGGAGCTGTTTGAGCAAAACAAATATTGCTTAACAATTTGCTTCTTAGCGAAAATAAGCAGGGTAGCAGTCACAAGTTGTACATGTTACATGACTGGTAACCTTAGGCTAGAAAGCATAATTTTGTCGTGCTTAGCCTATTTTTTTTTTAGCTAAGCAGCTCTATGAAATTGGGCCCTGATTAAAAATATATGTATAAATAAATAAAATGGCCAAACCATTTTTTCCCCATCATCAAGCATGCCTAAATTTTAAACATTTTGTGATAAATATTTAACTCAAACCATGTCAGCTAGTAATTATCAATCCATGAGTGACCCAGTTTGCTCTAAGGTAGGTGAGAGAGTTTAAGTATCAAGATAAGAGGATTGCGGGGGCTAGGTATAGGTTGGGATAAAATCCGCAGGGCATTCCCGTTCATTTTCAACTTGTCGGCTTTCCTTAAAGTTTAAACGAGATGTTAGGTTTTAACCTTCTTCAAGGAAATCGTGGCAATCGTTGACTTCAAAATATCCCACGTTGTAAATGCATTTTTTTTTTGAGAGAGAGAGGTTCATGAGCACACAGTTTAAAGACCCCGTATGAATACTAAATTTTACTCCAGGAAATTCAGCAGTTGATCTTTGTAAATATCTTCACCAAAGAAATATAGAGCGCCGAAGGCACTGGTGGGGGAACTCGGGCTGAAATAATAAGATACACTGCGTGCCATTTTCAGCAAGCATTTTTTGTTGTTGATGCAAATAAATGACGTCATTGCAGTAGGGCGCCCTCGTCTTGAGGTCAAAAGGGGGTTGTTCATTGGCCAATCCTGTGCGCCGCGCGTAAAAATCTGTGCGTTTCGATTGTTTCGTCATCGTTTTACCTCTAAGATGGCGGCTGGATGATGTCAATGCATAAGGTCTATTGCTGTCATATAACAATACGTTTGCTTGCTGAATTGGCGCCCATGCGTATCTCAAGTTCCAACTTAAGAGCTGCAGTTAATCATTTTGCGCTTTGGCGCTCTATAGTCTTTGATCTTCACTGGTACTTGTTGACTTGTGTGCTTGAGAGATACAGTGCATGTGGAACGGATACCAGTGATGTTATTATGTAATACTATAATAATCACGAGTACTGTACATTATTACTGTGTTTTCAAGGTGTTGTTTTTTGTTATAGATCACTCAAAGTAACAAGTTTGTAGATAACTAAAATGTAAAAAAAAAAAACACAACCAAAAAACAAACGAAAAAAACGAAAAATAAAAAAATAAAACATATCCCTTGTAAGATTTTTTTAAAAGAGTATTTCAGTTTGTGGATCCTTTCCTCTTTTTATTTCTCTTTTATTTATTTCAATTTTTTGGTCGGAACCGGGTACATAATGCAGAGCACAGTCTCGATGCGCAGCAGAGGACTAGAACCGTGGCTCAAGGTGAAATTTCACTCCAGCTTGCAACTTCCAACATGAAATTGTTCAAACGATACAATGTGCGGGTACCAGTGATAATTGTTGCTCCGTAACTCCTCGTTTCTGACCGCATCAAACTGAAACTTGGCGGGCTTGAAATACTGTTGGCGGGAAGTAGTGATTGCGTGGTCTGCGTAATGCGCGGTTGGGTCTCCTATAATAACGGGCAATGGAAAACTGCGGGCGAACTTGTTGGTAATAAAGCCACATCTCTCAGTCTAGCGCGGAGCAGTCACGTGATTGGTGGTTTATCTAACGCTGAAGATTGTGCCATGTGTAGGCTCTGTAACCAGCGTGGTCGTGGGTGTTAGACTGCGGAGTAGTCGCCGCTATCCAATCAAGGCCAGCCTGCCCTCTGTCAAGTGTTGGAGGAACACCAAGGACACCGTTAAAGAAGGACGTATGGATGTACAACATTGATTCAAAGGTAAGTGTTGTGGTGGACATAAACGAGTCTTGGATTTCAGTTCAGGTTTTCTTATAATTATACCAGACCATGTAATAACTGTGTGGGAGTGGTTTCTGATGTTTTCCTATGGTAGATGTATACGGACATAGAGGGCATTGTGTTGCGCGCGACTGTGAATTGTGTTAACACGAATAAAAGAAAGCATGTACATTCCTGCATAGCTTATAGAATGTGCGAACCGATGGCACGAATCGACACTTTCAAGTCCATTCACTGCCTTTGATTGAATCCGTTCATTTGATGTCCTTTACACGTGTCGTGGTCGAGCGTTCTAAGGCACCTAATTCAAATTTTGGTGGCCGAGTCGTCACACAGTTTGGGTTCGAATCTCGGTCTCCGGCTCTTGTGTACTTTGAGAAAGACGCTTAACTATTGCTCCTCGGCAATTATGTCCTAACTTATGGATTCTGCCGACTAACGAAGTAGAAGTAGAAACAAGTTGCTAAAATAATTTATGTTTAATACAAAAATGTTTTTTGTATTCCTTTCAAGGTATGTCCGTATCCGGCTGCCACTTTTTCATTCATTATGAAATACAATAGTACATCTCTCAAAATGAAGTGGTTTTTTTGTGTGGTAACAATGAGTGAAAAAGTAGCAGTCGGTTACGGACATGTTTTCCTTTCTTTATTGCTTCAATGTTTCCCTCATTCAAAAATAAGCAAATGTTAGTATTTTGTTTTTATACAAAGTGTATTTTGGGGTTCACAGTCGTGGTCTTTTGCAAACTGAACGGTTTATTGCTAATTCTACAGACAGATGTACTGGGTGGTTAAAAAAAAGTGTACCCACTTTCGACAGTCATTTTCACCTACTTATTTATTAGCTTTTACAATTAATTTCATATTTTATGTAAGTGGTGACTGTTAAGCATTAGTGGTGAATAAATATAAGAAATAAGTCATTTTGTTTTCAAAACATGGTAGCTCAAAGATATCATGTGTAAGATTGATTTGCTCATGGAGGTTTCCTTATCTCCGCTTGACTAATACAACTGAATATACACATCAACGATAGCATCTCTTTCTTTAAGTAGATGGAGTTGAAAGAGCATTCGTGGACAAATCTGTTTTGTACACGATACCTTTAAACTACCATATTTTGAACAAACATTATCCGATTTCTTTGAATTTTGTTCACCAATAATGCTCAACAGTCATCCACTTTTATATAATAAAAAATTAATTGTAAAAACTTATAAGTAGGTATAGGTAAAATGGCTATCAAATATTGCTTAACCTTTTTTCCCCTAACCACCCTGCGGGTAGATAACGACTTGCTGTTCGTTAAAAAATAATCTCAACTGTCCTCACAATGTGACGTAATAGAAATACTTTAAGCGTTGAATTGAAAGAGTCATGGAAGAGTATGTGGTTTCCACCGAAGGAAACTTTTTTAAAGAGTTTTGTTCCGGTCGAATTTTGATTGATTAGCCTATGTCGTTTCAAAATGGAAAACAAAGACAAAATTTCGATTGTTTCGGACAATGCACAAAGTACCTGTAACATGCACAAAGTGTTTGCATAATAATGTTAATGAGCGTGATATAGGCCCCCTAATGTCAGAATCCCGAAAAAATGCAATAGTTGTTAAAACTAATGCTTATGATTAGCGGATTTCTTTTTAGTGCAATTTGCCAATAGTCCATGGCCAGTAATTTACAATGTGCGGGTACGTTGTCTATAGCACGACTCAAACAGACAGCGTCTGATTAACAACCACAATCTCCTCATTCAATAAAATAAAATGAACTTTCAGGTAACACAGAAACAAAAACAAAAATACAACTGATCTAACGTTGTCTCTCGAGTCTATTACCTCAACGGTAATGATCGGGACAAAAAATGAATGGACGATTTTAAATCCGAAGTCTTACTTTTGAAACTTGATACCTCCTCATCTTTCTAGTCCAAACTCTCTGAACCTCCTTCGGCCTCTTATGAGTTTCTTGCCAACTCCACCAATACTGATTCAAATGTATATGAAAGACTTTAGGGTCTGCTTTCTGTAGATAATGCTTTTTCTTTATCTCAACTCCTGCGGGAAATTGTAGCAGCATGTCATCTTTCATCGCGGCTTTAATTTAAACCCATTTTCTTTTTAAATTCATGTCATCGCACCTTAGTAATCCACTGTTACCACTGTTATGATGGTTTTTAATAAATCTGGCGCATATTTCACAATTGCTGTTCCTGGAATTATGCTATTTGTAAGATTTAGTATGATGCAAATATTATTAGATTCGCGTGAGCTTTGTTGAAGAATAAAATCACCAGGTGAAATCTGGCCGAGTGAAATTAAAAAACCAGATTTCACTGACGGATTATATTCCGCTACAATGCACGAACAAAATGCATATTTCATTAAGTGTTTTATTTAACTCATAAGTAGATCTTTGTAATTTGTTCACACTAAGCACAAAACAGACACGGAAACTCGCCCACCCCATCACACTCTGAACATTCTTTAAAAACTTGAACTGTACAACGTGGACAACTCCGTGTATAGACCAACCTCGTCTGCCGCGCAGCCTTGATTCGTGTTAACAAACGGACGTGGAACGATTATTTTGGGAACGACGCTGCGAAGCCTCCAATAATTTTCTATATTGGCGTCAAATGTTAAATTTGTGTAGCGTGGTGGCAGTATTGACTTCTTGTATCAACGTCCGACGCGCTGATGTCTGTCACACATGCACGCTGTGTCGCGCGCCATTTTGGGAGTCGGTGATAAGCTCGTAAACGCCGTATCACAGGGAGTTCTCAAATACACAACTGCTTCTAACAACATTGGGAGGGCCTACCTACAGACGTGACCCGCATTTATTAACGTTTGTCCTCATATTAACATTAACGCTTTTACGGTATAATCCTGTAGTTTAAACATCATAATTACATCGTTAATAATAATCCATGGTACAGCCCCTACTTACTGCTGCGGGATGAAAAACCAGAGGTCAAAACTCTTTATGGAGAAATTGCTCTGGAGAACCCCGCAGTGATGTGCATAAGTTTTTTGCATAATTTTTAATAAAAACTAAAAACAAAAGAACAAAATATAGGAGTGTTTACCAATATTGGAGTGTTGCTGTCTCTGTCGGTACGCAGACGGAACTTTTTTTGCTGCGCCTTGCCTTATATACCGACGTATATAACCGCCAGATCCTTCCGCGCAGCAGAGGTATTCTAAGAACTAATGTTCGTACTAATTCACTGCCCCGTTTAACCGTACGAAAAGAAACGACACGTGACGCGTGTTAAACCAACCAATGTCAAAGATGTTTGTGTGGTATTATTTATAAAGATATTTTTATGGTCCCATGGGGAAAAGGGTCAGGACGAGATAAGTTTATAAAAATGAAGCTTTGCCATCTACTATGCAAATATGCCTAGAAGACAATTGCTTCAGCACTGCATGTCCTAATTAGTGCAAGGGAAATTGTGTCATATACTTTTGTTTTTAGGAAGAGTTTTCAATCAACACACAGTTTTCATCAAGCATAAAAAACAAATGGGTCTGTACTTTTCAAAGAGGAATTTTTTGCGCCAGTGAAAAGGTCAAAATAAATACTGTTTTGATTGAGTATCATCAAAATTCAGGAGTGAACTAAAACCATGTTTTACAAAAACGTATAGACCATATTAACGTTTTGGGGATTTTGGCAAAAGAATTGCACTTAATGGTACCAAACACAGTGCCTTTTTACGACGTTCGTATTAGGGTAAGAGACTTGTAATTTTGTTTTCATCATCATAAAACGCTGTCTACTGAAAAGTGAGTGAATCTCAATTTTTTATTTTACCTTGAAGCCCCTCTTGAGATTCGGCGTTCCCTTTTTTTTTTTTAGTACAATGACAACAGTTCGTGTTTCGCAAGTGTTATGCGCACGAACAGTATGGGGGCTCGATGGGATTGCTTGATCATTTCCAGTGCTGTTTGCTCAAGTTTGGCGGCACCGTATTGCAGACAAAATACTCTGGAGGATTGGGTGTAGTGGCGTGAACTTTATGATCAGTGAGCTGTCAGATACCATCCTCGTTCCCAGGGGTGATCGATCTCGCCGCGCCATTTTTTCCCAGGATGCCTTGCTCGATCATAACCCCTGGAATTGGTTCATTAAAATGTGCTAGAATCTAGCACATTTTAATTAGGCCTGGGCCGATCCGTTCTACGCGCGCGCTCAAGTACGGTAACCCGTAAAAGAGGCTCCAAGTCAAAAAGCAACTGGTCCCCTGTCATTCTTCTTTGATTTTCGATATGTCTAACTGTATGCAGTTAAGGGTGACCGTGTAAAAAAATGATTCATTTGAAATGGAATCGCGTCAAAATACTTGCATTTTCACACGCGCGTCTAAGCGCCATGGTGCGCTCGAAAGTTTTTTTAACGAGCGTGCACGCAAAGTAGTCACCCTTGGGAGCCAATCAGCGTTGTTTCTCAGTACATCCCTACCAGGGGTTAGTGACGAGAGGTATCGATACGGCGCGCTGCCCATGGTAGCGAGGCTGGTCAGATACAAACTCAACGAGTGCGGTTTTTGGTGATTTGGAATCCTCTGGACATAATTACAGTAACTTCTTGTCTTGATGAATTCCATGAGTGGGCACAAGCACGTGGTAGAGCACGTGGGTTTTTCAAATAATCCCGTTTGTACAAGGGGAGTGTAACTAAGTGCGTCGTGTTATATCTCCAAATTAGTATCCTTCGGGTTTTAATTTGACTTCCAAAAAAAGCGCGAGTAAGATTTTTGTGATGATGACGTTACTTGATTTGGGTCAATAAACATGATTAGGACATCATTACATTAACTTCTTGTCCTTATATTAAACAATTCCATTAGTGGGCAAAACACGTGGTAGACCACGTGTTTTTTCTTCTCCCCCCAAAAAAAAACAAAACAAAAAAAACCCACAAAATTTACAATTTGTATAAGGGTAGGTTTTTGTGTGTGAACTATGAACACAGAAAAGCCTGCAAATTCCCCGTTCATGTGTGTTCTTCGCGTAGAGTGCGCCTTTTTTGTCTTTTATCTCAACATTACTTCAATTTTATTCCAAAATGGCGCAAGCAAGATTGGTGTAAAGATGACGGCACAGATAACGATGAACAGACAAAAATGATTACGGGTTTTAAGACACGTGACCGATGACCTTGGATGATTTCTCAATCATACCCGTGTATTGTATAAAACAAATTAAAACTATGGCATGATTATAAGAATGTCCTTGGCAAATAATGGAATTGTTGAGATGAGTTGTACTTTTTTTAAGGCCACCATGTTGGCCTCGAGCCTGGACTCGAACCCTGGCATAATTTAAATCTAACCGTTGCTTAAAAGCTAGCTGCGCGCAGCTCTTGTGTACGTGGGAATGCATTAGAGTTCGGCCTCTTGTGGACGTTGCGAGCGGCAACCAGGTCGTTCGGACTTCTTGATTTCTCAGAAGAGCGTGGTAGACAGAATGCAGGTGACAAAATGTTGGCTTGTTTTAGTCTCATAGTTCATATAATTATAATATGTGGTGAAGGTGCTGGACTTGTGTTTGCACCATCTCAGGGGAAGGGGCTTAATTGGTCAGCTAATTTGATTAAACCCTGCCGAAGAAACAAGACCTTTTGGTGTGGCCATCTTGATTTTCTCCCATTTAAATCAATATGACAAAACCGAGGCTGAAAGGAGAAATAGTCTGGTTCCTTTTTGTTATACTATAAATATTAGTACTCATTACTGCTATTGGATACAGGGTGACATGACAAAGATAGTGGCAGCATGATAAAGGTAGAATAACCAAACATAGGCCGTGTCCGAAACGGCGACTTCGGCTACAGCTAGAGCTAGATCAGCGCGTCTGCCAGTGTTGAAGGATAGGCAGACGCGCACGATCTAGCCGTAGCTGTAGCCGAAGTCGCCGTTTCGGACACGGCCTTAGTCTTGGCCGCATCCGCACTGCATCATGGGTCGTTGGGGTGGTGTGCATACGGACTGATCTTGAATTATGGTGAGCCAACCGCTATAGATGGTATGGAGCCCCTGGGGAATATGACGTTGGTGCGTATTAACAGTTTACCAGTCGAGTTATCCAAAACTTTCTTGCCGCATCCTAACTGCTTGTATACCATAAGTCCAAGTTACAACCATAAAATCGGACAAGATTGATAGCCGTTCCAATTAATTTAATCTTAGGGTTTCTGCCTGGTCAGTCGGTTTAGTGTACGGCTGCTTGTTTAGCTATTTATAGGTGTACGGTTGTTTATTTCAACTGTATGGTCTCTGTTTTGTTCCTACCTTTTGTTTGTTTGTTAAAGCTTTGTATTGCGTTGGTTTGCGTAATGACAAGTTCCTCTATCGCATGAGTTCTGACATGACCTCGAACTTGTCCTGCTCTTTATCTATACTGCTGCTGAGTAGATTGGGAAAATGCACGGGGACCAGCAACAAAACTTTGGTAAATTTCTCCAGGGGGGAACAAGGGGGTACACACTTTTCTTTTCTTGGGGGCACTTCCGGATCTTTAAAACTGTATTTTCCTTTCTTATTTTTTTTAACAAGCCCCTTTTCAGCGTTCTGGGTATGCTATTTATACTTTTGTAAAGATAATCTGACGCGAAGGTAAAAACAAACATATTGTCTCTGGTGTGTGCAAAAAGATAAATACTTAAAAACCACACATTGAAATTACTATTTATAAAAGAATATCTGGTAATGTTTTATCTCAAATGGCCAGATTTCAAATGGGGGGGGGGTGCAGCCGGGAGGTGGCATGTATGTATGACGTTTGGGCCGCACGTACCCCTTCCCTCCTCCCCCCCCCCCCCGTAGTAACACCTCTGTGACTTATAGTCTTTCCGTTTATGTGGCGGATTAGTAGACTTAGTCATCGCTATTGACAATCCATAACGATGAATTACAACAACTTGTGTTTTTGTTCTCATTGCCCGCAGGGCGTCAAGGTGTCTTTACCGGACAGACTTCCCACTACAACCCCCTCCCCCTTCCCAGTAAATTCCCTGCCATGTCTTTGCGTTTGCCCAAGGATTTAAATCTAGGCCAGATGGGTTAAGAGTACTTGTACATAATCACGAGTCGTGATCTAGAAATCTAGAGCACCTTAAGTACCGTGTGCAATTACAAACAGAATCCCAGATCAACCGCGGAATTATGGAAAACTTCTAAAAGATATGCGGCTTCCGTACGGATTCAGGGAGTCAGTGGAAGGAAATGCTTTCAGGTGTAGACCCCCATTCAGTTTCTTGAGTTTAAAACACACGGGAATACTGTGTGCACTGTAAATGCCTCAGGTATGTATAGAGCCCCGTGATGACAAACTCCCTCTCGCCAAATCCACGGTCATCATTAACTTCTTCACTGAGGATTTTTTGTAGAGAGCAGCACCGGACGGTGAGGGATTGTTCTCCCGAGGAATACCTTGACTTTCTCACTTCCAATCCCCCCCGGTGGACGTGGGAACATAATTTATGGCGGAGTGTGACAGCTAAACTCGCGCACCGGGCTTGTGAATTTACAGAGCTGCGTTATTGAATGCCGAGGGGCAGATGTGACCAGTGTTTAACAATCCTTTTTCTTTTCTTTTCATCTGTAAAGGTAGTGTTCAGTTTTTTAAACAGCAACTTTCTGAATTGTATTAAGGAAGCGATCCGAAGCAGGTGCAGTTGCAGTTGCGCAAAAGTAGGTAAAGAACTTTGGCGCCTAATAAACATTCACATGGCTAGACGAGTTCCAAAGTTGTTGTTTGATAACGGCTGCCAACTCTTGCACAAATGAAATAATGGCAACTGATTGGCTTGCCCCAGCATCTGACGTCACACTTCGAGGCTCGCGAATAACGCCCCATATACCGGCCTTTCGAACCTGGCGGTCATCTGCCAGATGTACGTTTGACCTTGCATGCTAAACTGTGTATCGTACACACGCACTGAAATTGTCACCGTACTATATGCGTCATTGCGTGCGTACATCTATGTCTATCCATTGAAACCATTGGGTCTGTCTTTTAACCCATTTTTGCCCAACTGATAATCATGATATCATTAAACCTATGCACATGTAGTGGTTGCACAACCTCGGGTTTGATTCGCAAATGGGGTTTCTTTTAAAAAAATCGTTTCATATAGCGTTTAGTTCTTCTTGCAACAAGTATCCCCGTCCCAATGTTTAATTTAATTCGTTTCAATGTTAGTTTTAACCATTTATTTGTTTTATATTTAAACTGAAACTGTATTTAAAAAAAGTGTATAAGTATTTGTATTTTCAAGAATTTTGTAATAATTTTTTTTTTTTTTAGATTTGATTTCGTTAAATAAAATTATAATCTTTGTTCTACTTTTGTTTTCTCGTTTCCGATCCGCGCGAGAATTGCACACACTGCACAATCTGTGGTGAGAAAAATAGAAAGAAATAGTATCCAACTAGGTCACAGAGCCCCGCCCCCTCCCCACGGCAAACTCGCATTGGGGTAGCAGGATGATTTTTCTTTAATAAACCCAATCAAAGCAAGGACTTTGAAACATTGTTCTTTTTAATTTTCACCTATTTCAGTTTTGATATCGATTATACACAGATGAGAAAATAAGATACCTGCCTGAATGCAGCTCCAATAACAACATCTCACTAAGGCCTGCAGCAAATCTTGTGCTACATCAACATTGCGTTTGCTCTAACTGAAAACAAATGTATATCATTTCTAAAAACACATGCAGGCACTATGCGTGTATTTTCATCTTTCTTTTGGAGTAAACCACGTGATTAAAATCAACAAAAATGATACATGGCCTGCTAACAAATGGGGCCTAAGCCCGTATTACTGTCGAAAAAAATAATAGTTATTCAGAAAACTTCCGGTCCGAACTGAGTTTTGGTCAATCCCAGTGGGCCCGGAACCATGTTTTGATCGGCCATAAGCAGGAATTCTCGGTCGTATTACCCAGAATAAGTCAACATTGCTCCACATTTTTAGCTGTGGCTTTATAGGCTGCTGGCCGTGACGGTGATTGTCGAAGAATAACAGGCACACGCATCGCTGGAAAGTACTTATTCGGAGTTGGCCAACATTTACCCCTGCCTTGGTCCCCTGGCCCACTTTTAACCTGGGTTATGACTGAAGTTTAACCGAGACGTTTCCGAGGGTTGTTTTATATTGAAATAAATAACGTGTTCGATGACATTGTTAAATGACTGCACTTTGATGTGTTAGTGTTATAACACCAGAGTAGCACAAGTAACAGCATTGCACTGAGTGCATTCATTTGCCTATATAGTAGCTCTGTATTCCACAAAAAGATCCGTGATTCAACATGGTTCCTTAAATTATTGCGAACTGCAATGTATAATCTGTCATAAGCATTAAGAATGAACCAAAACACCAGTTCACTGTTCACCACAATAATGCAAGCATTTAAAACAAAATTGAAACAACAGCTCAAGCCATTTTCATAATTTGAAAATATAAAAAAAAGAAGTTTCAGAGTAAAACGAACTTCTAAAGATAAACCATACAAAGAATTCGACTCGTACAATTCTCTTTTCGCTGTGTTTACTGTTGAGGTCAGACTAGAGTAGAGTTCAGTCGATCCGAGGATACTGGCGTTCATATTTTATTCCTACCCTTGAGAGCTTCGGAACAAGTTCAGTGATTCGTACCGTGTGGTTTTTGTTTGATTTGACGCTGCGCCTCCAGTGTGTTCGCATCTTCCATTAAGATGTCATTGCCAATACCCGTTTCCCTCGGAGATACACGTTTGTACTTGAACACGAACAGACCTCTTATCTTGCCTTCTTATATCTGTTTGATTTATATAAATAATAGCCTTATATCATGCCTAATGGGGGCAGAGGGTACACACCCCCAATGTTCCACACTTTAACACGATATTTTTCACTTGAACAGAAGTATACCACCCCCGGAAAAAATCCTCTAAAGAATTTCTGAGGTTCCAAGCGCACAATAAAGACAAAATAGGGGGATAGAGGGGGTACTATCACGCCCCCAAAATAGAGTACCAAGTACATTATATAGCTTTGTTTACGGCACCAAGCTTTCGTCTATTTGACTATACTAGAAAAGAATGTTTTCAAAACTTCAGTAAAAACACATTGTATCAAAATAAGCTAAATGCTTCACGACAATGTTTTTAGTTAAAACTAAGAACACCCATTTTTAGTCCATTGTCCAATTCCGTAGAACTGCTGAGTTTATCTGCTTAACAAAAGTTAGTAGGTTAGTTAGTAGAACCAGTCACAGACAGCATACATTGCAACATACTTTGGCTGGTAAACTGTTTCTGCTAAGCAACAGTTTTCTGTACTTGGCGATTTGTATGAAATTGGACCCAGTGCCCAATTTCATAGACCTGTTTAAGCATACAAATTTGCGATAAAGCCCAAAACAACGCTTACAGAAAAGAGTTACCAGCTGTGATTGTTAACCTGCTACTTTTGGCTTTGCAAAGTTAATTATTGAGCAATATCCAAGCTATGTCCAATTGGAATACAGAATACTTTAAAAGAACTCAATTTTCATATCAAAAGGTGATTCCTTTAGGAGCTATAGGTGGATGACATTATAGATAGATGCAGTGTAACGAATTTTGCTTTCAGCGGAATTGTGTCCCAGTATCTGGAATATGTGATCATATTTTTCATAAAGTACTAGACCAGAATCGACCTGGGGTGTTTCATGATTCTATGATGAATTGAATTTGGTGAACTGCTGTGGGCAAGGAGTGTGTGATACTGATCTGTGATTCTGTATAAAACCGTCTTTAGAAAGCATACAGCTTGCAAACGCACTTTTTTTTCTTACTCAGCAACTCTCAGCGGCTGAAACATGTTGTGTCAACTTAATATTGAAATCCTAAGTAGCGGGAAATTGAGCTGCAAGGCTGGCTCGAAAACCGAGTCTCTTGGGTCGACCCGTAATTTACCAGTGAAGGCACTTTTGATTTCATTATACGTTTATTTTGTCTGAGGGGAATTACAGGTGAACTTGACTCACATGTGGTTCGCTTGAATCCCGATCGAGTTTGATTCTGGCTCAGAAATGTTTAGACTACTCATGTGTAATTTGATGGGCAGCCAAATCCACCCCCCCCCTTCGCCATCGAGGATAGATTTTTGAAAAGCATTCTCTTTGGTCTACCAGATGCGCCCATGCTTTGATTGCAGAGGGTATTAAACAATGCAGCAAGAGTTCTGGGCCATGTCAGAAAGTATGAGAACATAACCCAAACTCTCATGTCTCTCCACTGGTTTCACGCCCGATTGATTTTAAGATCTCAACTTTAGTATAAAAATCAGTTCACAACCTGGCACCTGCACCAAGGACTTGCTCAAGACAAAGTAGTAAAACTATACTTGCTTCGTTCTGGCTCCTCACCAGTCCTTGTTCCCAGGTCCAGGACAGCATGCTATGGTGACCAGACCTTTTCACACATTATACCTTGTTCTTTGGAATAAACTATACCCGATTTTATCCGGAACAATTCTCTGCAAACTTTCACAATTTAACTGAAGACGCTGCTCTTTACACAAGCATATACTGTGTCTATATTCTTAACTTAGAGTTTTCACAAAGTTTAATCAATGTGCATCTTTTTTTCATCTACTGCTGTAGCGCCACGAGTAATGTCTATGACAATGTCCGCCTTATAAATCCATACAGATCGAGAGAAAAAAATGTACAAAATAAATGGTTCGATAAATTACGTTAAGCCTAAACCTCCCCAACAATTTGTCCCACTTCCCGAGTAAAAATATCTGGTTTACGCCACTGGACAGACCTAAATGATTTATCATGCCATCATTGCTTTTTTCTTCTCTCTATTCAACCGCAGCTATGGGTGTTAATTCCCGCTCTTAACAAAAAACACGGAACATGTCTGTGCCCAACCACGATAAATGTTTTCGAGGGTGCTGGGGGGGGGGTACACGACAGCTTCACCACGGATCCAACTCAATGCAAAATAGGTCAAGTAGTTATCGCCTGAAGTATCGAAGTAGAATTCTTCTCCAAAATGGTCTCAGTGTATCGACAATGACCCGCGACAATGACCCGCGACAATGACCCGCGACAATGACCCGCGAGAATTTATACTTTGATTAACCATAATTAGTTGAGTCCAGGTATATCACTTTCCACAGGCTATACAAAGCTACACTTATTCCAAAAAAAAAATGTTGCCTAGGACTTATATAGGTGTTGAAACTTGAGAGTCTTCACTCCTAATCTGGCATCTCACCATTATGCTCCTGGGCTATCAGCATCAAAACGATCTAATCAAACAGAACCATCTGTTCAATGCACTTGTAGCCTATTTACCGGAAATAAATTATATTGGGGGTTTCTTTCCTCGCCTTCCACCTCTAGGACCCCGGTTCGAATCCCACCGGGGGGGCCGGGGGCACTCTTTGGATTGGTCCCTGCCTGGTTGAGTGAATAATTCTCTTGGGTTTTCCTCCCACATCTAAAATTAAAACTTCCTTCTTTGTCTTCTCTCCATAAAGTGATTAGGTTCGCCTTTTTTTTTTTAATAGAGTCCTTGGCTTCACATCTACAATTGATAGACCTAATAACAGTGTGATGCCTCAAATCTTTAATTTGTCACCTTGGTCTCAAATCAGTAAAAACAATCGAACTTGTGAGCAATCAACTAACATTCCAGTGCAGTGGGTGCACTGAGAATGAGATTGAGTTTAGCGATCGAGCCCTAAAAATATGTTTATACCCCCCTAGATTTTAAACTGGTTTGGTGGTAACCCTGCCCCTGAACATAGGCTACTGGTCTATTTAAAAAAAAAAAGACAAATCATTTGGAAGTGTAAATCCTTGCGGATTCTCAGAAGGGCGCACTCTGTTCCCTGTCTTTATTCGCAAGGATAAAGACAGGGGCTGGTACCTACCATAGAGCAAGGCCCCGCTCTATGGCCCTACCATGGAGGAAGAAATATTCCTCCATGGTCCTACCATGGTCCTACAGACACAACGATTTCAATGGATACGATAATTTCATTGAATAGATGTGCAATGATGTAAGATTTCCCATAATCTGTACTATATGTAAATGTACATCTGGCAGGATCTGGCCGGGCGCTCAAGGCAGGTATCTGGCGTTATTCGCGAGTCTCGAAGTGTGACGTCAGATGTTCAGGCTAGTTCCCAGACTCCGTGTGCGCTTTAGAAACCTAAAACCGGTGGTTACTAGTTTATTAAGCACCGCGCATGTGCTACACCACACGGCGCTAATTTTTTCAAGTATGTGCTACCAATAAATGTTAAGAATTCTTTGTGGATACCACCGTTTTTCAGAAAACTGAATAAAAACTGTTCACAAAGTAAGCTTGAGTGCTACAACTGGCGGAAGTAGTGCTGGGAATGTGGGTGAGTAGTCGCGTTGAACACTTTGCTTGTGATTATTTTCTATCACAGTTTACCAATACCAAGTGCTGTATACATGGTAACTGTGTCTGTAGGCCTACATGTGGAATACCAGGTTACACACAATGAGACTGTAAAATAGTCTTGCATTTAAGCTGTTTGACATTAGGGGAAATAAATAGGGTTGTTAAAGTAATTAATACCGGAACTCAACTGAAGAACATGCAGGCCCAAAACATAGTAACTTTATTTGTACTTGAACACACAAAATATTGGTCAGAAGAGAGAAAAAAAAGAGAGCACAAAATTGTAAATGGCCTTTTTGGGATAAGTCTAGTTTAGGGGGGCACATGCTCCGCACAATGTTAAAGTGCCCCCCCCTGGTCCCCGCCCCCCCCCCCACTAATTAGACCAGATACACGCAGTGCCATCAAAAGAGGGGAAACCATGGCTCCCGGCCCCACACTCACACTGAAAGTGAAAAGCCAAGCTTCCTAGTGAAAAAAAAACCTGGCTGAGTTACTGCTCCATGCCAAAACCAGGCAAAAGCTCAACAAAGAGCCTTTGTGTTTGTTGAGACTAAGAGCTTTGAAACATTATTAGCACCTGTATTCTAAATAAGTAAACATATTATAAAGTGTATAATTCACTATGACATCACATTAAATTGATACAAAGGCTATTGGTTCAGTTATGCCATTTCACAATCTCCAAGACCTGCTGGACTTTTGCATGAGGCGTCATAGTTATATTCAGTTGTGAATTATCTATTTAGGCCTAAGTCTTCACTGTCAATGATTTTAAGAAATGTTTTGTATTGGTAGCTCATGCATTAACTATTTTAATTTGTTTTATTTTCAGGTTACCAGCTCTAAGTATTAACAAGGGAAAAAAACTGACAAAGCTCAACAGTTAAAATGGACTCAAACTGACTGACAGGAAGTTCTGATTGGAAAAATCAGGCAAGCCTGTCTTCACTGATGATGCAGCTGGCAATGATTTGGATGGAAACGATTGATAACAGAAGAAAACATCTACAAAGTCTGTAACTGCCGTGCATGCCAAGATGCTGCAAGTAAGGCAAATCTCAATGATGATGTAAATATACATTATGAAGGCATGTCTGATTTCTGAGGAACTTTTGAATAGGCCTAGTTCAAAACCAAATGTTACATATCTTATAAATAACAGCAAATTTCTTTTTAAAATCAAAGACTTGCAAGGATCAAGTTATTAATATTACTTCCAGCCATGCTACCTACATTGGAAATTGTATAATTTGCTTTACTGGAAATTACATGCCAAGATATCTAAACATCTAGGCAGGGCTTGAATTGGAGGGGAGGTGGGGACACACCAGACCGTAGGTCTTTTTAAAAATTCTATACTCACCATGTTTACTGGACCAGAATTGGTTTGTGCAAGGCAAGAATTGAAATGAGAAAAACTAAAAATCTACACAGTTTTGAACTGTTTTAATTTGAACAAAGCACTGAGAGAAGATTGATCTCATTTGTACTATGGGTAAGAATCTTTCAATGCTCTACAGAACTGAACGAGATTGATCAGACTGAAAATCACCATTTGAATACAAAAAACTAACAAGACCACCAGACTTTTCCATTTTGGGGTTTACTGACCAAATGCTAAAATCACTGGCCAGGGGCAGTCCAGTGTAAATTCCGAGCCCTGATCTATATAAAAAAAAATCAAAAGCATTTTCACTCAATCTACTCTTTTCTGGAACAACCTTTGAACAATACCTCCTAATTATTGGCTATTCGCAAGCCTATTTTGGTTAACAAGATTGACTGTGCATGCTAAACCGTCTGTGGTCAGGAGAGAAACCGAGGCAAAATTGCATAAATCTGCTAAGTACTCAGGCAGTACTTAAAAAAAACGTCTGCTAAGCATAAATAAGCAGGAAACCAGTTGCAGGGGACATTATGCAATACGGTATTTTGGCTGGTAACTTCATTCTGCTCAGCAGAAACATTTCTTTTGTGCTTAAGCAGCTCGATGGAACTCGGCCCAGTTCTCAGCAATTGAAAAGTTTGCTGTACTTTTTTTTCCAGATTTACTGAGTGGTAAATAATAAAATTTGATATTAAACAATTGCAGGGTACTAAACAGTTACAGGGAAATGCCGTTTATTTTCGACACCTGGGCCCAATTTCAATTTCTTCCTTGATAAAAACAAGATTACCAACCAAATTTCCATGTGTTGCATATCGCTTGTTACTGGTAGTCAGCTGTTGTTTGCTTATCCTGAAAATCACGTGGAAATTTGGTTGGTGTTTTTATCAAGGAAGAAATTTCATGCTAAGCAAATTTTTGTGCTTAGCAGCTCTATGAAATTGGGCCCAGGAGAGAAACCGAGGCAAAATTGCATAGAGCTGCTAAGTACTAGGCAGTACTAAACAAAAAAACGTCTGCTAAAAGCAAAAATAAGCAGGAAACCAGTTGCAGGGGACATTATGCAATACGGTATTTTGGCTGGTAACTTCATTCTGCTCAGCAGAAACATTTCTTTTGTGCTTAAGCAGCTCGATGGAACTCGGCCCAGTTCTCAGCAATTGAAAAGTTTGCTGTACTTTTTTTTCCAGATTTACTGGTAAATAATAAAATTTGATATTAAACAATTGCAGGGTACTAAACAATTACAGGGAAATGCCGTTTATTTTCGACACCTGATATGTATATTCAGGGCCCAATTTCATAGCCCTGCTTAACAGTAAGCAAATTTTCGTGCTAACTATAGCAGAAAAATTTGCTTAAGCATAAGCGTATTTCACAGGTTTGCAAGAAAATTAGGCAGCCATCTTGCACGTTCACCACGGATTTGCATTGTTACGTCTTTCATTTTCATACAGTAAGCACCGGAAGGTTAGCGTGCCTTTTCGTGTGCTTACGGTTAGCAGCGCTATGAAATAGCAATCGCGCAGTAAGCACAGAATCGTCCGTTAAGCAGCTCTATGAAATTGGGCCCTGATGTCACAGTACCTGTACAATAGAGTCAGCCCAGTGGTGGCTTACATGCACATTAGTGCTGAATAACATTATTGGTATTGAGAAGTAGAACAAAGTAATTAGTCTCGTAATCTTTATTTAATTCACTATCACTCTATGTGCCCTTGAGGGTGTTTTTTGTGTTCTGAGGAGAAAATGGTCAGGCACCTTGTTTTCCTATGGGCATGGGCAGTGAGTTTACTCTGTTTAGTCCGCCCGAGGAAAGCAAGGTGCCTGACCATTTTCTCTACAGTACATGAAATTATCTTTAAGGTGCATTAACGGAAGGCCAGCATTCGTTATTGAGCGTTTTTCTTAGTTGTAAAAATGCCTTTTTCTCGTAAAATAATTAACATTTTGAGCTGGCCTCCAAAATGCAAATAATGTTTGATATGAAATTTCTTCCATAAGGGAAAATGGTACCAAGAATAATTAAATACTTCAACATGTCTAATATGCTCTAAGTGGTAACCAGTCTGTGCACATAAAATCTTTTCAACAGCTCTTGGGTGAGGGTTCGTAACACTCATAGTCATGGCACATTTTGTTATTTCAATGTTTTCTCCAAAGTGCAAAGTACTTGATATTCTAGACTGGACCATTCTACATATCTATAAAAAAAAATTTAAAAAAAATAATTATAATTTTGAGGGGCTGGAATTTTTTTTCACTCATATACCTCGTGCAAAAAATTGTAGAGACTTACAGACCTACCCAGAGTTCCTTGTTGCTGGCATTCCAGATATTTTGCTGACAGCCTGTGTTAGGTTCAATAAAGACCTCTTATTGGCTGTGAGTTGTGGGTGGCGCGTAACACACGCGAGCTCGGTTCAAACGGCGAGGGCGGCCTATGCAAAGGCTCTTTAACGATTTTTTTTACCTGCCGACGTAAACTGTGGGATTATTTTTCTCTAAAATCTACCCATCTATATGATAATATTCAGATGAGTTTTTCTAGTGTTTGATTAAACACTAGTGATATGAACAGTTGTGCCCTTACAACAATCAATAATGTGCCTTAAAGTATATTAAGTTACCCGTACGGCTTTCTTTGTACTTATGATTCCAGACAATACAGGTCTACAAGAGTGAATGCGACTCTATTGGGAGGAAAGTGAAGAAAGGTTAAGGTGCCGATAGGTGAGTTTGTGTGATGGTTGCCTGGGGTGGAAGGTGAATGGAAGTACCGCACCGGCGCTCGGATGAACCGATCGCTGTGCTGCTCCCAATGGCCACTGTCCCGGTAAAAATGCCTGTGGTTGTTAGACCTTATTAATTAATACACGAAATGAGCATAAACATAACTTGACATCTCTTTGTACAATGTTTGTATCACTTTCTTTATTTCTATGGTTTAACAATGTAGAGGAGATTTTCTTCTTTAATTGTGAAGTTGGTATCATGAGTTGAATGCTGTAAAGTGTATTATCAATACCCTGTAATGGTTGCTTACGGGCGAAATAGATGCAGCACACAGCGGTCTTGTATTTTCTCAAAGCACCCGCTGTCTGATGGCCGGAACACGGGTCTCTGGTCGGGTGTAGTGGGCGGTCACTAGAGACAAATTTACGGCCGTCCCATTAGTCATTACTCCTGCCTCGTAGATAAAGGCAAGTAACACAATATCATATCCCGTAAAAGCAGTTTAGAGCTTGACGATTTTTTTTCTTCAAATTTGGAAAAGTTCACAGGCATTCTGACTACTTCGTGTGGTACTCGCATTCCTCATAAAACACACTATAAACCGAGGTATAAAAAAACCATCAAATCAAAAGACAGGTTGACATTTTAGTGTATTTTTTATTCATTTATTTATTATTATTATTGGGGGTTTTTTACGAAATAAGGCTTCACGTTTTGTCCAGAATCGTATGTACGAAATTCGAGTGTCCATGGACAGTTTTCTTGCGTTGTGTCTGATATGGGTTCTTTTGGGGCGTGAGCATATAGACTCCGTCAGTTATTTATTTTTTTTACGAAATAAGGCTTCACGTTTTGTCCGGAATCGTATGTACGAAATATGAGTGTTCATGGATAGTTTTCTTGCGTTGTGTCGGAAATGTGTTCTTTTTGGGCGTGAGCATATAGACTCCGTCAGTTTTTTGGAAACCGTGATTTTCCCTTACTATTTGGTGCTTCAAACGGAATGAATGCGCTTTAAACAGGCGGATGGAGCCCATTCGGCGCTCAAGTGTACACTTTTTACAAAAGTGATGAAGCTTTCAGCTTGAAATTTACCAGTCACATTTTTGTATTGTGTTTGTAATGCCTTTACTTGTATTTGTTCTCTTTATACACGGGGAAAACACATGCCACGCTTGTTATCATGACAATAACAATTTAGAATCATGATTCTTTGAATGGTTGTACCATAAAAACACTGAACCCGGCCAAGCCTGTAAATCTATCAGTCGAAATAAAATGCCTGTCCCCCAAAATATACAAGTATTAAATTTAGAAACTTATACACCTCATTTTTTAGTACCATCCAGTAGGTGCAGGTCGAACCAGAACGAAGTATGTATATAGACAACACTTTTAGTTGTCTACGTTAAAATTTTCAAAACACTTTTGTTTTACTAGGTATCGATTAAATTGAGCAGACTTTTGTGTGCATATTGTTGCTGGGTGGATTACCGCGTGTTATCGTGCAGGTATGGTCAGGTGTATACGCGTACATGTATGTATCGGTGTAGTCGGCAACCTTACAACGACACTTCAATAAAGTTTAACGAGCGTGACAGTGCATGAGCGAAATAGGGTGCTTCGTTTAAGTACGAATGCAAGGCTGGTGAGAATTACGAGTTTGTCCCACTTATGCCACGCAGAACACAGTTCTTGTTTCCCTGCCCTTAAAATTACAATCGTCACATTTTCCCATAACAAATCTTTTCTTAGCGGCTACTAAGGGTGTTGCTAAGGGCGTTCTTTACTTCAACGCATGATGACGCGGCGATCCAGCCGTAGCCGTAGCCGTAGCTGCTAATTGGACACGGCCCAAGTCTTAACTGGCGACGCTAATTGTTGTATGAGTCAACAATAGAGGGCGCAACATCGACTGGCTCGGAGGGACTGGGCAAGTCTACGAATCTGGATAAAATAATAATAATAATAAAGACATTTGTAAAGCGCCTAATGCATAAGCCTCTAAGCGCATAAAAACTAATAGGGCTGTGCTACAGCTACGGCTACGGCTGGATCGCTGCGTCACCATGCGTTGAAGTGTGAGAAGTCCTGAACAACACACCCTTGTAAGCAACAGCCGTACTCGTATAGCCGCTATAGCCTTAGCCGCCATTTCGGATACGGCCTAGCGTTCGTTTTGATCAAGAAGTTTGTTGGGTACAGATATCTCTTCTCCAGTAATTCATACTGCGATATCGCTGTCAACGTTAACAACACAAACGTCGCCAACCAAATCTAAAGTGAACACTTTATATTTAAGTGCTCACATTTTGTTGCACATGGTTGATTTCTTAATCTTTTGTATTCCTTAATTCTTTAAAAAACAAACCTGTGAAAATTCGAGCCCAATTGGCCATCAAATTTGCAAGGAAATTTTGAAAGAAAAAACACCCTTGTTGCATTAAATTGTGTGCTTTCAGATGCCTGAGAAAGGCTTTATGCCCAAAGCCTTGCTCGGGTTCAAATTATGGGGTGAAATTTACTCCTCTCTCTATAAAACTGCATTACTTCAAAGGGGGTCGTTTCTATCAATGTTTTATAGCATCAACAGCTCCCCATGCAGTGCTCCTTACCAAGTAAGTTGTTCATTAACTTGTATACCAAAAGTAATTACCCACTAAACATACAGTAGCGAATAGTAATGCGTGCATTTAAAATGTAACAACTGAGCTAAGTTGCAAATTCCAGATAACCTACAGGAGGAAACTTCATTCTTGATCAAAAATTATGAATGTAATCAAAAGCGTCCTTAAGCGACCCATTGTTTTGACCTTTCCATTTATGAAATCTGCTGTGAAGAGACAATGTTTCGCGCCTTTTCCCGTAGGCTAATAAATGCATCACCTGCCAGTCCGATCCGGAATGTTGAGCTTAAAACAAAACCCCAAAGGGAGTTTAGCTCAGGATTCTCTAACTGCCGAGCTTGAAGAGGAAAAATGTCGGGACTACTTAAAGTGTATGGAGAGTCTCGAGGGATTCTCGAAGACAAATCTTCCCCGGTAAAGACTGGAAAGAAGTACGTACTTCTGTCAAGTATTATGGGCTAAACGCTGATTGTTCTTTTAGGGATGAGGGGGGAAAAAGTCGCTGTTGAGCGACTTGTTATTTTGTAGTGTTTTTAGAATGATGTTTTAGACAGCAGAATCAGTTATACGCCTTGCAGACATCATTTAAGATTACTGTTTTATGGGTTATTTTGAGTTATTTTGTTCCCCAGTTTTTTTGTAATATCGCATCATAAAAAGGTCATTATTGGTGATTTGGCAAAACTTGTAAGTATTTGGCTGCTGGGGGCGTTTGATTGGTTAGAAAATTCATGACGTCACATGGTGGAAGAGGTTGCTGATGATATTGCGCAATCACTGACTACGTGCGTGTAAACAATGCAACGAAGGCCTGCAGAAGCACAGACCTCATGCATGTGAAGTGTAAATAAGACTTTAAAATGCCGAAAAAGTGTCCTTTTGGATGCTGCACAAGGTTGGTGTTTTTTTTTTTTACATAAAAACGTGTAAAAAGTGTACACATACAGAACTCCATATGAGGAATAGTAAAAATATAACAACACTCGCCCTGGGCTACCGGCGTAAAGTTATTTAACCTCTTGAAATTTATTTGCATATGTTTAATAGCCAGTGGGCGTGTAACGATACGAAACGATCACAATGCACCACGGTTTGTTTCATGATAAAAAAAAATAATAAGTTCAGATTTTTTTTTAACACAGGTAATTATTCCGTGGCAATAAAACAAGCGCACACATCTCCAGTGTTTGCATTTATATTCTATTTTGAAAATGTGTTGAACAAACACTACCGTCATAAAAACTACTTTATCATGTTTATAGTCAATGTATCGTTATATCCCTAATGGAATTTCATTCTGTATAAAGGCATACAACAGCTCTTCTAATATGGTACCATAGAAAAATGAAAAACAAATTGATGTATGCACATTTCTGCTTGCTCTGCAGTTTCTTTTTCCCTTCAAAATTGCATGGCCATGTCCAAGGTGAAATTAAACAACAAAACAGTTTATATGATGAAATACATGTTCATGAACAGTGCAGCAACAGGACAAAGCAAGAAAAAAATCCAGATCAATGGGTCTGTAAAAGTCGGTATTTAGGCATGACCTAAAGGGCAACAACTTTCAGGCCTGCGAGAGCGGGGGTGCTGTGGGTGCTGCAGCACCCCCGACTTTTTGGATTGGGGCGCTGGAATATACTAAAGCACCCGGAGCTGGAATATACTAAAGCACCCAGAGGGACTCGAGCCCGGTCTCGAGTCCATTTTGTACGGACTCGGACTCGGACCGAAGAGGACTCGGACTCGGTTGGGAGGACTCAGACTCGGACAACAGGACTCGACTACAGCACTGAAAGCACCCCCTACTTTTAGTAAATATTATGTTTCATGAACGGAAATCTTGGAAAAAGTTAGCAATGTATACAAAATACGTGTAACATGTTTTAGGTGGTTTTTTTTTTTATTACAAAAAAATCATATTCGGCACTATAGTGTGCTGGGACGGCCAGCATTATTATATTTTGATATGCCCTGTGTGTGTGTGGGTGTGGGTGTAGGTGTGCCTGGTCGGCCGGCTGGCCGGCCCTGGCTGTGTGTACATATTCTCCATAAAGACATGCGTACGATGCAGGCTTGAACGGGGGTGGCAGGGATTTTCGGTGTAATAGTCGTATTTTTCAAAAGAGGCGGTTTTCTCATGCTTTTGTTAAAAAAAAAAACCAAAACATAAATAAATAGATACAAAACAGAAAACACAAAAACAAAAGCAAACAAACAAGCAAACAAAAAACTTAAAAATACATTAAATCACAAAAATTTATAGAACTTACACAAATATAAAAATTTAAATCACAAAACAAAAGTGATATGCAAAAAAAACCCACTTGTTTTTAAAGTTGAGGCCTTCATAAAACAAAAATAAATACAAGCCGAAAAAAGGATGTAAATAATTCAACAAATTCCCATTGTAAAAAGTAAACACATATTTCACAAACAAATAATAAAAAAACAATAATACTGCGTACAGAAACCAGTTAAAAATATTAGTAAAAAGCTTAATACATGCAATTACAATGCAGATTTTTAAAATGGGAAACACCATGATCGAGGAACACACTGCGCATGCCATTCAACACAGTTTCGAAATAAACCAACAAGTCAGAATTAAACGAACAGCTCTGAAATAATCGAACAACTCAGAAATAAACGAATAGTTCAGAAATAAACCAACCTCGGAATTAAACCAACCAATAACACAATAGTTTTTGAACGCTTTTACCTGGCATCAAATGCTCACTGACTAATTGCTGTCATAAGTTGTTGACATTGTCATGATGATGAAAGAAGTTGACATTTAAGCTAAATAATTTCATCGTTTTTATAATTTTACAACAAGTCAACTGAGAAGGGGGAAATTAATAACGATCTATCAAAGCCTTTACAAATACTTTGTTTATGCTTATATTAAAAAAAACGCAATAAAAAATACCGGTAGCCGTTAACGAGAGGCACTTATTGTTCCCTTGGCACTTATCACTTCTGAGCCTGCCATATTATACTATTCAATGACAATATTAACGAAAGGGATGATAATTGTACGTAACAACTAGCCTTGGAAATATGAACTCTAGCGATGGGAATGAGGTCAAAATTATCCAGACCACGAAGGTTTTTTTTACCATAATGGAGTAAGCAATAGATTGACTGGGTACCCTCCCCCATTCCAACCGCGCAAGTCTGGCGACGATAAGGTCACCATTGAGCTTCCGGGCACCTTTGAGCCATCAGCTCATGGGAGATTAACGTGGCTACAAATTGTAGGTGATTTTTATTTTTGTTAAATCACTTTCCACACCAAAATCATGTTGGTGTAATGGCTACATTTTAAACTAACAATTCAATAAGTAAAATTAAATAAAATCAGGAAACTTAAAAGAATGAAGAAACCCTGCTCAAAATCCTATCGCTTTGGGCGGCTGGGCGGTCCAGTGGCTATCTTTTAGCCACTAGATAGCCCAGTCGCCCAAAGCGATACACTTTAAACATGCGGTGGGAAACTCTCACCAGCTTGTGCGTGTAGAAAAAAACGTGACATCAAAATAAAACTAAATAGTCATCGGTACGCTTTGCTCAAGTCAATGGCAATCATATAGATCATTATTAATTTCCCCCTGACTGGTAAAATGTTAATAAGGATGAAATTATTTAGCTTTAATGTATAGTTTTCGTTCATCATCATGGTAATGTCAAAAACGTATGACTAAGCAATTGATCAGTGAATATTTGATTCCAGGGATAAGCCTTCAAAAGCTATTGTGTTCATCCTTATAAAAAATAACCACCATAAAAAAATTACCGGTAGCTGTTAACGAGAGGCACTAATGGTTCCCTTGGGTCTTGTCACTTTTTAACCTAACATATTGTACAACTAGCCTTGGAAATATTTTTCAATTTGAACCGCGATTCTGACATGTCTTTTCACCGAACTTCGCCTCGTGAAAACAAGTCATTTTGGGGTAGTCATTTTGCAAATTACACTAAAAATAATTCCCCCCCCCCCCAAAAAAAAAAAAAAAAAAAAAAAAAAGAGAGAGATTTATGTGCCAAATCGTGTCTCTGATTGTACGAAAGAGCATTTAGGAACTTAAGCGTTAAGCGGGCCCGGACAATACGCCATAATGGCTTTCGCTCTGCTCACGCCAATTGTCTTTGAAAAAAAACCAGCACCCCTTTGCAAAAATTTGTTGTCGCGGGCCTGAAAACTTTGTGTGTTTTTTTTATTTGTGTTAAATGAAGTATCATTCTAAAGTTTTATTGGAAAAGGGAACTGTCGCAAAAAACCACCGCTTTAGTAACACTTTAAATAATTCAGTAACGACCAATAACTAGATTCAGTGACCCGAGTACCAGTTAAACATCGGTTACCACTATCTAAGACAAAATATTATTCTTTATCCCTAAAAAGATGCATTTAATTGATATTAAATCGTTGCAGTACCCGCTCCTTAAAATATAGGATTCGAACTGCCTCTAGCCGTCGGGCTAGCTCGTTGGTCTAGTGGTAAGACATCTGCTCTAGCAATGCAAAGGTCGTGGGTTCGAAGCCCTCCTGAGTGATTTGCGTGTGAATTTTTTTCACAGAACTCGGGAAAGTACTGAGTATACAGTGCTTAATACACATCGATGTATTAAGGGTAAATACAAACTATATAAAACGATGATGCAGTTAGCCATACAATGTGTTAATTTACCTGCTTCTAATCACAAAATTCTAACAGAACAACAATAGCATGACCATATCGGATCCGTAAGGGTGTTCCTTCATTCATATAATTCGTATGATTCCAAAGTCAAAGTCAGAGAGTCAGCACATTATAGTATTTGTGTTGAGCCAGTCGCGAAATTGGTCATCAACAGTTTCGATGGTGCCCCTTATACCAAAGGCTGGACATACGAGAACATGTTGGGGGGGGGGGGGTTGTGCATCGCCACAAACACAGAGTTCTGATTCTGCGAGACCAATTGTATTCACAAAGCTAGCGTGGCCTGGGCCCAATTTCATAGAGATGCTTAAGCACAAAAAGTAGCTAAGCACCACAAAATTATGCTTACCAGAATAAGGTTACCGGCCAAACTACCATGTCACATGTACAATTTTTGACTGGTATCCTGCTCATTTTTGCTTAGCAGACAATTGTTAAGCAATATTTTCTGCTTAAGCAGCTCTATGAAATTGGGCCCAGAGCGTAAACGATTTAAGAGGACCCAAATGTGATTGTTTAAGGTCATGACCGGGAGAGTGTGATGTTGGAGTCCGGATAAATTGTTTCGGATAGTTTTCATTGGCTACCCATTGCTCAGGAAATTCGATGTGAGGATTATCTTCGTTCCTTCAAGTTGTTTTCCTTTAAGTTGTTTAAGATATCTTACGGCAGTTAAAATCACAAAACCTCTGAATTAATGACGTACGTTTGACGGCTTCACTGGCCAGAGAGAGAGAGAGAGAGAGAGAGAGAGGTGGGGGGGGGGGGGGGGAGAAAGAGAGGGAGAGGCATCCGAACACGTAGATATTTACCGAACTGAAAAAGGCTGTCTGTGAGTCGTTTAATGATGTTGGATCTGCTGTAATCGTACATCTCTTACTTGGTTCAACATTTTTACGTAATTTAAAGAATACCCTAAATGAAATGGATCATGAAGTCACCCAAGAAAACTTTTTTTTTTGATCTCTTGAGCTCTGTAAGATATTATACGCCTCTGAATTAATGACTACTGTATATGCTTCACGGTTTTCACTATGGCTAGGTAGAGAGGCAGATTCGAACACACAGTCTATTAGTTAAAGTTTCAAAATGTCCGAATTTGAAAGGACCACTTTTTAAATACGGTGCACTTTTACCTTTCGAGAGTCTGTCATTGCCGAGCGGTTTAGAGCATTGAATTCAAGTTCTTGTGGTTTAGTCATCGGGGTGTGGGTTCGAATCCCGCTCATGACACTTGTGTCCTTGAGCAAGATGCTTTACTATAAACGCTTCTCTTTACCCAGGGGTATAAATGGGTATCTGCGAGGGTAGAGGTTGACATAGCCTTCGGAGCGCCACGGCAGCCCGAGGCTGTATACTCCCAATGTTATTGGCCCAATGGCCAGGGGACTAATGTAAAAACGCATTGGTATACGTTATTGTAAAATGCGCTATTATTGTAAGAACTATAGTTATTATTATAATAATTGTTATTATAACAATATTGTTATTATTATTATAATAATTATTATAACTACTAGGAACAGTCCACACTCAACAGCTATCAACCGACCTAGTAGTTCTGACACAAGAGTGAGAAATTTAAGAGCAAGGCCCTACGCGAAATGTGAAACTCGTCTGATTGAAGCCCCGTATAAAGAAAGCGCACGTTTTCTCATATAACTGACGAAGCCCAAGCCCAAGCTATAGTTTCGAAAAGGCCTATATTGAGGAGCAATATTACCCTAGAAAACTGGGGGCATTGGGGGGTGGGGGGCTCTGGGGGACGGACTTGCGCGCCGTCCGGCGGGACGGTAACTGCTTTGTTCTTGGCGGATGTTACTAGCGGGCAGCGGTAGGAAAGATTGCAGTCATGCGGGCTGAACATGAAGCTAACATTTCCCCATCCGTCGGAAAGAATCGCCGCTGCTACCGGCAACATTTTGAGACAAAACACCCCCTCTTAAACAATGTTATTTCTTTTCCTTCTATTTTTTTCTTCTTCTTTAAATGAGTCTTAATCTAATGGATAAACGGCATGTCTTTTTGTGGCAAACACACTCTAAAAACTCCCGGGTCAGACTTGACCCAGATTCTGGAACCCAGGGACTTCGCCGATTTCCGGGTCAGAAAGCGGTTAACAAATGGAATACTAAATCCCGGTTCATAATTCCTGCGAATGCGAATGCGAAGCGAATTTTGACGTCACAGGGCCGTTTTCGCAGCGAATGTTTCGCAGGAGTTGAGCACATTTCAACTGCTGCGAATTATTCGTTGCGAATTTGTGACGTCAATATTCGCTTCGCATTCGCATTCGCGTTCGCAGGAAGTATGAACCGGGCTTAACTCGGATTCTGCATCATTTTGATCCTTTTCTCGGTCATTTTGACACAGATTCCGGGTCGTAATGACCCAGAAATGGGTCAGGTCCCACGAGACCCGAACCCGGGTCAATGCGACGAGGAAGTTTCTAGAGTTTTAGTGTACTTCTGTAGTCGAGACGTACACTGTCGGCAAAACTATATGTAATCTGTCGTGTATTATAAATGGTCCGGTACCGTCATATTTTCACTGCAGGTATTTTATGGAAGCATAAATTGACAACCCATCAGGGAGGGTGAATTGTGTTCAGACAGTTTACAAGCAAAATCTGAAAAGTAACATGTAATAGTCGTTGTGTCTTCAAGGTGCTTATTGCATTGCTTTCAGTGTGTAACTTACCGTAGCCCAGCGACCATTTCCAGTGCCCCTGTTTGACTAATGGGGAAAGACCAACGAAAAAAAACCACCCCAAAAACCGAACAAGTCAAAACATAGTATTCCATCTTTCAAATGTGCAGATGAAATCCACCTTCTGTAGCAATTACATAAATTTTACTTTTAATTTCGTCTTATTTTAGATCCTCCAATTCCCAGAAATACATCAGCGAACTAATTAAATTGTACCCTTGAAATTTAACCCCGTACGTTTTGACTACCCGCATTTTGTTAAACTTAAACTGATGTCCATGGTAATTGAAATAGCTACCTTTGTAGCCCATAAGTCTAGAATTTGTCGCTTTCCGAAGTTTTTCTTTCACTTCAATCTGACTCCGTAAGCTATCGGTCATGCACCTGCTTGCCAAGTCAAACTACAGCGCCCTCTAGCGATTGCGTGGTATGTTTTTTACTAGAACGCGTCTCGTCGACCAACTGTTCAAACTAAATAGTTCTTAGTCATCGTAGGTCTATTTCTTGTTGAGCGGCCGATAATATTAACTTTGACGAAGCAAATTGTTGGCACGTAATTTTTCGTTTTCATTTATTTTATTTTATTTACTGCAATTGTGAATTAACTATCACATTGCAAAGATAAAATGTAATGGTCATGTTAATTAAAACCTACGTTAGTCGTTATTATTGTGACGTAACTTGCAAATTTGACTGGAGTATAACAGTGCTCCGGTGAGGTTGACCCAGGCGAACTCGCTAGTCAAACCACACAGCATTCGGTAGACATCTAGTTCGACTAGGTAAAGTTTAGTCGACTCTAGTTGGCCATCCGAACTTGCTTTTGAATAAAGCTATTAAAATATATTCCAAAGGCAAGACACAGGAATTGTAATTTGTTTGACTGTCCCATTAATACTTTTTTGGTTGGTGTCCGAGCATGCACGCAACCATTGCACAACCTGCTTGTGTGTAGGCGTGCGTATAATTATATACTAGCCCATTGAAACCACATAAAACAAAACTAAAAGCTCATTGTCCGAACTGATAACTCCACTTATTAAAATTGATAATGAATAAATAATTTCGAATAAATCTGATCTAAGTTTTTTTAAATAATGCACATGCGGCATTAATCCTCGATCCACCATCCCATTTTTTGTTTGTCTCAACGCCCACGAAACAGACCAAAGCTAAGTAACAATTTTTTTTTTTACTGCAGCTGCCATCGCGACTGGCGCCCCCATCGACTCAGATTATGGCGTGAGCGCTAGACATGACGAGGCATACAAGAACAAGTCTGCCAGTCAAATGCAAATAATACCTCCCTTTAGTCAGCATGATAGTCTGTTTTTCTTTTATCACATGCACCGTTGTAATTTACTTGATTAGTTTAGTAGCTTCGGGACCACTCACTTCCTGAAGCCTTCATCAACTTGTAATGGTTAGGCATATGGGATGTGTATCTCCAGTTGTTTGGAAAAACCTTAACTAACACTTGAACCTGCCCTGGAACCTCTACGTCATAGAGCCATTGATATTCAGGTGGTTTAAAAAAACGTGTACCCATGTTCGATAGCCATATTTACATACTTATTCATAAGTTTTTATAATAGTACTTGGATTATATGAAAGTTACTGTTAAGCATTAGTTGTGAAATAAAATCTAAGAAAACGGAATTTTTTTGTTCAAAATAAGGTAGTTTAAAGGTATCCTGTGCAAAACTGATCTGTCCACGAATGCTCTTTCAACTCCATCCACTTTGAGGCTAGCCGTGCCAACAGTAGTTGATCGTGGACTTTCAAATTCATGAAGTAATGTGTTTCGCTCGGCCCCAGCGGCCTATCCTTTGGTTTTAAGGCAAGGCGCTGGGGACGAGCGAAGTAATGTGTATCACTCTAAAAACACCTGTCTCTGAATGAACTTGAAATTAGGAACGTCATGAGTTAGAGTTTTAAAATACTCTTACTTAGTGCTTATTTGTGATTAAAAAGATGGCAAAAGAGAAGATGCTATCGCTGACTTATTCAGAAGTATTAGTCAAGCGGAAGTAGGATTTGAAACTTTGCATGGTGGAAGTATAACTAAGAGAGGTTTGCGGTAACACCATGTGAAAATCTCTTTTGAGTAGTGTAGGTTCTGAAAACATGTACCGTTAGGCCTACTTATCCATATTGCATTTTATTCCACCGGTTCCTTTCAGAACCTACACTACTCAAAAGACATTTTCACTTGGTGTTATACCGCAAACCTCTCTTAGTAGTCAAGCGGAGGTAAGAAAACCTCCGTGGACAAATCAATTTTGCACATGGTATCTTTAAACTACCATATTTTCAAAACAAAATAACCGATTCCTTAGATGTTTTCACCACTAATGCTCAACAGTCGCCACTTGCATAAATTACAAAAACTTGAAATTTGAAAAGACTAGTACAAAAAAATAGTTAGTGGCCTGACGTTTCGACCCTAGCAGAGTCTTTCTCGAAGGCTAAAAAGTAAGATTATTAATTTAGTAAGTAGGGGGAAACGGCTGTCAGTCGTAAGTGGATACACTCTTTTTAACCACCCTAGAGCTGGAGAACGATGCGTTGTTCAATTTGGGAGTCATAGTGTTTGGTAATGTGATGGAACGTGCTAGATATATGTTAGGACAAGAGCTGTAATGTTTTGGATTCTCTAAAGGGGAGGCATGGTGTAATGGTGGTGTTGACTGGGTCAGTTCGGCAGGAGGATGACAGCTTTGAATGGTGTTTTCTGGATCAGTTCGGCAGCAGGATGACGGCTTTGAACGGTGTAATGGTGGTGTTGACTATGTCAGTTCGGAAGCAGGATGACGGCTTTGAATGGTGTAATGGTGGTGTTGACTATGTCAGTTCAGCTGGAGGATGATAGCTTTGAACGGTGTAATGGTGGTGTTTACTATGTCAGTTTGGCAGGAAGATGATAGCTTTGAACGGTGTAATGGTGGTGTTGACTGGGTCAGTTCGGCAGGAGGATGACAGCTTTGAACGGTGTAATGGTGGTGTTGACATGTCAGTTCAGCTGGAGGATGATAGCTTTGAACGGTGTAATGGTGGTGTTGACTGGGTCAGTTCGGCATTGTGCATGGAGATACTTGCTTTAGCGCTTTATCACACCCGATGGGCGTCTCATCAAATCACCCAGGATTTTTTGCTTTTTATTTTTTTATTTTTTTATTTTTATAATATGGGACATTTTCCCTTTACAGCCAATCAGCAGATAGGGTAGGTTCATGTTGAATCACACAACATTTCTTTAGGCTGTAAGCGTTGAAAACATTTTGACCCTTGTGATAGATTTCTACTTTTCCCTCTCATAAATCCATGAAACTAAAACAAACATGTGTTTCCTGAGAGGTTGATATCACTGTCGACTCACAAAGGAAACACTGTTCAGCGTATACGGAAATAGCAACAGGGGAGAATGAATTCCCGTCGGCCGTTATTGCTTTCTTTAGTTTCATGGTTGACTTCTTTACATTCATTTTGGTTCCCAAAATGGCTGACTATGGGCAGCAGACAGTAGTCTCGTGTGACGCCAGTAGGGGGTTAATACCCACAGATTATTATAGCTTCACAATGCCAAAAGGCAACTAATATCAAACTTGCTCAAAGGGAACATGACAGGAGACCTTTTTTTTTCCTTAAAAAAAATGTACTTGCCATTTTGGGAACAACAAGTTTCAGCATTGTTGTTATTTTAAGCTGGCTGTTATTTTTTATTTGTTTATTTATTTATTTATTTATTTATTTATTTGTATTTTTTAAATATAAAACATTCTATGTTTGTACCAAAACAGTCAGTTATGGTGATATAGACATTTCAGGAAATTTGCTGCCAATGGTGAATTCCCTTCCTTTAGAAATTTGGTACATTCCAAAGATCTCCTAAGACTTAAATATTTAAAGCCGAATACTATCAAGGGGGTTCACCATTTTGTTTCTCTCTCCTGTGGGCTTGGGAAGGCGATCACACTATTTCCTGTTTACTTCTCTTCTTTTATTGACATGATTAGGTTTTCTGTGTATTTTACATTTCTATTGTTGGCTCTTTCTTATTATTATTGGCTTTTTAAATACGGCTTTCGTGATTTAATGACATAACTTCCTGTTTATATTTTAAATTGTTCCTGTAGTGCTTTCTCAATGGTACCTTTTTAATGCATCTATTTCATTAATAATGTGTGTTGAGCGCATTAGTGCTTCGGGTTATTTTTTTCTTGTACATGTTTCCCTGAATAATTTGTGTAAAGCGCCTTAGAGCTTTTTTCCATGAAAGTTGGCGCTTTATAAATACTGTATTATTATTCTCCAACAACACAAGTGGAAAACACATGTTGCTCATTGTATATAATTGTTATTTTTAGTACAAGTAGCAGGAGGCCCACCAATAGGGACTTTGGTCAAATCACAACGTGACAAACGGTTGTGCCATTTTGGGGAAACGGCAAAATGCGCGAAAAGATTTGTGCGTCTAATCCTCCACGCATCGCCCAAAAATGCGCATTGCACAAAATGTGCGTTGCACAATAACGCACAGGGGAATCTAACTCCCAACATGGCGCATTCCAGATTTATTTTCTGATGACCGTCAGGTGAGTTTTGTCAGAAGGGGTCGGCAGCCTCCATGTAGTGATCCCCAATAGACCTTGCACATGTGATGTCATTTGAGTGGGGCGCCCTCATCTACAGGTCAAAAGGACGCTGTTCATTAGACTGGTCTCCTGTCTTTATCCGCAAGCGCCTCGAAGTGTGACGTTAGATGTTCATTGGCCAGTCATGTTCGCCGCGCGTACAAATCTGTGCATTTTCCATTGTTTCATCATCGATTTACCACTAAGATGGCGGCTGTATGACGTCAATGCATATGGTCTTTAGTGTCAAAACATAATGTACTCCTCATGCAGACGACCAAGTCATTTATAGGGTTGTTCCCTAACAAATTGGTAACCGCGGACATACTGTTCCACCACGTGCCCACAGCTAAACACACATGATCATCGGTGCCGATTGTCAAAACAGCCTAAGCCAACATTGTTACATTCAGTTTCAAACTTGTGTTTTGCTCCTCACTATTTCTGTCTAAATTCAATTCCAAAGGTCTGTCATTAACTCAACGGCACCCAGGGAGTAATCAATTCAGCAAGTCTACATGTTAGCTACGGGCGCAATGAGTCGACCACCTCCCATGGCGCTCGTTGTTTGCTCTGTATTCTATTCTAGTTGGGATGATTTGTGTTGTATGGTATCGTATTGATAAGGTATTCTGCCCGTCGGTGGTGGCAGTGAAATGAAATGAGATGAACATGACCAATGGCTATTTGTTTCATCGCAAATAATAAGTTGCTTATGTGGCTGCCCTACTCGGGTTTCAGTGTACGACATTTGCAATGGCTTTCATTGCATAATCCTTTCACCAAACAAGTAAAAACATTTCATTTTGTTAACACCAATACCCCCCTTTTGACTTTTGAATGCTGATGGATGTAACGGAGCACTCAAACGGAATTGAATGAGCTGGGTGTTGTTACATTCACTGTTAAAAATGTCCGTAAATTTACGGACTCCGTAAAGTGAAATATTCCGTATTTTCGCCGTAATTTTACGGACTTTCCGTAAATGCAAATATTATGTTAATTAGCGTAAAAATCAACCACATTTGCCCAAACACCTACACATAATATATTACATTTTTTATTTTACGGAATGAAAAAACTTTTCCAGTAATTTTGCTGCAGGAATACGGAACGCTATTCTTTTGCTGGCAGCAAAATTACCGGAAAAGTTTTCTCATTCCGTAAAATAAAAAGACCCTTAACATAAGTTTGTACATTGTGTACACGGTTGTAGGTGAAACAACAATATGTATTTACATGTACTATATTATGTGTAGGTGTTTGGGCAAATGTGGGTGATTGTAACTACGCTTATTAGCATAATTAATATTTGCGTTTATGGAAAGTCCGTAAAATTACGGCGAAAATATGGAATAAAATTCACTTTACGGAGTCCGTAAGTTTACGGACATTTTTAACAGTGTTGAATGAATTCTAGTTGAAAACAATTGACGGGAAAACTTATATTTATGGCTCCACGTTGCATTGCGTTGGAGAATGTTTCGTCAATAATGTGGGGTTTTTTTCTTTTTTTTCGAGAATTAAGTTTTATCTTGCGAATATCTCATTGACGTGCGCATGTATTATAAATTCACGACAATGCACTTAATGTTATGATTAGTATTTTTTTTAGGCCATGTGAAAGTTTTGAATCAGTTTAATATCATGTTCTGTTTTTATCATTTGTGTCTCATTTTTCCAAGAGGCAACATTCAAGACTTTTTCGTGTCTACGCGGTGTGATTCAAATCACCAAAAGCTTATGTAACTGATTTTCTATCATACAAAGATAGCAGAGGCCGATTTTACAAAGAGCTAAAATTGCTCTTGACTGCGTATCAATCTTAATTTCTTTGCAAAGTGTGATCTCACAACACAAACCACTATAGCAATTTTGACAACTCGTCTTAAGACGAATATTAGTGCTTTGTGAAAAAAAATCCCCAGGTGTGCGACATAGTTGTACCTGTACCGGTACAGCTTGACCAGGATCATGGGAATAGAACCGCCCTATTCAGCAATGTGTGCGGCCATCGTATTGACAAGGGGGCGTGAGGACGAGGTAGTTAATAAAAAAAATCCTACACGAGCATGATAGGACAATAACCTGCACCGGTGATGGTAATCTAAACACAGCGAGAGGACAATGTTGCTTCAGATCATCCCCCCGATCTGGATTGGCAGGCCATTATCCCGTATTGACGAATAGCTTTGGGCAATGTTGGTACTATCATTATCACTGACAGGGTTAGTCCCGGCGACCTTGTAATGTGTACAGTGCCTTGGAGAGATTTCCCCCGTCACACCATGGACTGGAGCGATTGCACTGCACGGTCCCTAATGGTGTGTTCAGTCTCTCTGGGATGCTGGTTTATAACAATCTGCCCGACACTCACAATCTGAAGGATCTTTGTGAAACAATTTCCTCTGTCCATGATTGAGGAGACCTCAGAGAGACCAGGGTCCCATTGGCCATTCCCGCTCAATCTTCGCCAGACCAATCGAATTGTCGTATTCCAGATCGCTAATTAGTACTGACAATTATGCCGAAAAGCATAGAATTATAAAAACTGTCAGGCCAAGTTGTAAACAAAATACTGAGGGACAGTTCATAAAATTCCACAACTTCTTCTGTCTGGGTTATAAATACACACTTATTGATTGACAACTACAAGTCTTTAAAAGAATTGAGAGCGTGTTTTGCATGCTATGGGGTAATTTTGCAGGCCTATAATATAGGTTTTTTCCTTCTTAAATTGTCCAATATATGCAACTTCTCCTTTTCCAATACTTGAATACGTTTGTGTTGAGTTTAAACACAAATTTCCTCGTTTCACCGTTTAAAAGCGATTCAATGATAAAAGTTGATATTTCCGTCGTGAACTTGACCCTTTTTTCAACAAGATTGTGACACCCAGCTATACATAAATCTGGAAGTTCACAATTGTTTACATAAATCCTACAGCAAACACTCGGTCAATGCTTTTCATATTGGCTGCAGATAAAAAGCACTGTTGCTGCAAAAGTGTTTGGCGTGGTACGGTGAATTGACGTCGAATTTTATTCTCGCGTGGGGGAAACGGGACTAGATCATCTTCTGCTGACCTTGAATTTGTTTGCGTTTTGCCCGAAATTCTGTATTCTACATGTGATGTGTTCTCTATAGCCATTCTCAAATGATTAAGATACAATCTGGCCAAGTGGTTATTCATGTAGATTAATCTCACCTCAAGCCACGGGAGTAATGTTTCCTATAATGCCATGCCTCCTCGGCTCACGATAACCGGGAAACATTAAATAGGAATGTATCAATCAAGCATACAAATCGGAGTCTTGCTGTAGGCAGAATACCCAAACAGAATGCATGAAGTGTTTTTATCTATTATTTGACGTGTGTACTGCATTTGGGTCTGACTTTACACGCGTGAAAGCCACGGCGCGGATGGGCAACTATTTTAAGCCCTGACATTTTGACAGCCGAAGGGGTTTTCCTGCCCTGAAATTAGGGATGAATGCCAACTGAAAATGTCAAAAGTATCGTTTCTAAAATGGACAAATTACACCCATTGCTGAAGATTATTGTTTTGGTGTGATTTGCCTTACCTTGAGCTAAATGGGTGATTTGTGTGTATCCCGGCACAACAATAAAACCCCCAAAAGGGAATCATAAGCAAGAGTCGGATCCCAGAGTTGGGGGAGGGGGCGGGCAGCATGCAAGGGTTTTGGGGTAAACCTGTTGGTTTGTTTTTCTTTTACTCTAATACAGGCATAAACTTGCCCCGCACTTTGATTAAAATGTGACCTGTATCTTTAGTAAAAAATGACCCTTATATACTATTGTGCAAGTTTTATTGCACAATTTGGTTGTACTTTTGAGTGAAAGTGACCCATACTTTGGGTTAGAGTTAACATGGGTCCGAGTTGACTTGGGTACGAGTCGACTTGGGCACAATAGTTTGGGTACGATTTGGATTGGGTTTAATAGTTTGGGTACGAGTTGACTTGGTACGAGTTGAACTATTTCCAACTCGGATCAGTGTTAATCCAAATGCGCCTTGCACCTAATTGTCTTTTCTTTTCTATTTTTTTTTTCTTGTTCTTCTTCTTCTTTTTAGAACTTTTAAATTTGGCAAATTGATTCTGAAACCAATTATACTGAAAATTACATTGGGGCTTGCAATGGCATAACAAATTGCATTCAAGCCATTTTGATTGATCCAAGGGAAGTTGTCTTGAGGTTTGGAGGCATTGCATGGTTAGGTATCAATGTGTAAAGCATATTCGTGACTATTATATTATTATTATACACATTCATGGAGGTGATTTTGCTGTGTAGATTTGAGAACTTGTCTTGCCATTAACATTTGTCGTATTACCGATGACCAAGCCAAGTATTTCGCAAATTACTTCTCGGAGACATTTCCCTTCAAAGTGAAGAAATGGGTCACACGGCGTATAAGAAACTACTGGTTACGGGGAAATTAGTTTTAACACCTGCTATGATTATGACATTTCAGTTACCTACGATTGGCAATCATCGGTATTATTTGCCTGTTCCTTTATCACAAACAACCCGTAATTCACCCACACCTTCATCGTGTCTAGGCTTGTACCCACTCCCTTCCACTCCAGTAGTTTGTTAGAATTGGTATAAATACTTCACACACTACACCGTGCGGTTTATCGCAGTGCGATTCTCAGCCGAAATATCGATATTCATCAGAGTGGTTCAGACAGAATGGAAATAGTTTGTCCACAAGGCCCGATGCGCTGAGGGGGGAAAACAAACCTGGCGATAACATCTGTACACCGCACATACAGAGGCGTGTTATTGTCGGGTTTCAAATGTCACATGTGCCCCGGATTCAAGATGATTCGCCCGTTGCTGGAAGCCATGTTATTGTGTGGCTATTGATGAATGTGAATGATAAATGAACTGTATACTAATGGGTGGTTTACGGGAGTTCAGGAGATAGTCATCGCGGAGATTGACCAATAACAACGCTGACCGGAAACTTTTGCTGAGTTTGGTTTGCAGAAAATGTAAAATAAGGTTATTTGCAAAGTCCGTATACCCATAGGGGTAAGACCGACCTTTTCCCTGGTCCGTTTGAACCATTTTCCGGATCAAACGGACCTGAAATGTTAAGACTCCGGTCACCGGTCTTTTCCGTTGTCGAATTTAACCAGCTTTTGCCATTTTGATGACGTAATACATGCCTGACCCAGTTGGCCAAGGTAGATTATTAGGGTTTAATATACGAATGGGAATGTTTGTGAGTGCAATAGTGAGAATATTTTGAAGGGCGGAATGTTCCATTCTGCTCAGCTTCGCCTCGTTGATCGGAAAAATTTTCACCGACCAACGACCACTTTTTGGTAGGAAATATCTTCAAGTATTGGTCTCAGTATAGTTTTAAACTTTGTTCGTTGTTTTGACGATTAAACCTGTTTTGACTTAACGGTTTATGCATGAAATAATGGAGTTGTGGCATCGAAGAGCTGTTATACAGGCCTGTAAGAGTTTAAGAAACGAATCTCTTATTTTTACAGCAGGTGCGCAGACAAAATGATGGGCATCCAATCTTTAATAGTCAGGCTCTAGCTAAACACCACGAGAAGCCGTTGTTCTTCTGATGTCATATGAACTAATTCAGCTCATTATTTCAGAAAGACCTCCGTCAACTCCCACGAACAAATTGGGAAACCTTGTGTTATATTGAAAGGACAACGCTACTTTTAATGATCAAATCACTATCGAAAAGGGGTATTTATGTATTTCAAATATATTGAGCAAATGTTTGTAGGTCAGAGGACATCAATGAAAACAAAAGTATTTAGTTTTAAAGGTAAATCCTTCAGAACTGTGCGCATGCTCAGAACTTTGTAAACAGTGGAAATTTACCCGGTAAGTTTGCTGCCAATTAGCGTTCCAAAGTCCCCCATAGGTTCTCGACCTAGCGTTGACTTGTTTCTAGGAATGACAAACAACCACTTTTCAGACTTAACAATGAGAAAACATTAGTTGTAACATAGCCTACGTTTTATTTAATATTGAGGTTATTAATAAGTGGCATTATATTATGCTAGTCTTCATTCACAACTCCTTATGGAGACGCTGTTTGTCTTCTTGCTCCTTTTCCCCCGCTCAATCCGATGGGCACCGTCGGGTGAGTGGAGATGGCGTTATTTTATGTTGATATAAAAGAGGGAGTGAACCATTTATAGCCACCTTTTGCAAAAGATGTGCAAGCTGCCTGGATCAGTCAAATTTACCAATGTACGATAATGAAGCAAACACTCCTGGCTCACGAGAGATGCAAACAAATCAATAACAGAAAACACACCCAAGGTATAACAGTGCTCAGGGGGCAGAGATTTCACAGACAAATGAGTTTTAAAATGAGTTTTGAAGCCGGTATAATGTGATACCTAGTAGGAAATACATTTAAGGGAGTTCATTTATAGGTGAACCCACAGTGTCAGAAGGATTGGATTCCCCATGAGTGTCGATTGCGTAGGAGTAGGATGTGAAGAACTTTGGTTTTAAGAATAGAAGACACAATTTGATGCACCTTTTTTTCCATGTATGATTTACTAAACAATAAATTGACATCTAAAAGTGAGGTTGCCCCGGCTAATCGAAATAAAATGCATGGTTCACGATGAGCAATGCACACTAAGACTAAGAGCACTGGTGTCGTCAGGGAACAAGACATAAGATGGCTGACTTATGCATGGGGCTATTACAGCCTCGCTACCATGGGCATCACGCCGTATCGATACCTCTCGTGGCCGAGTGGATAAGATCACTGGACTCAAGCTCTGGTGTTTCTGATCAGCAGAGTGTGGGTTCGAGCCCCGGTCGTGACACTTGTGTCCTTAAGCAAGACACTTAACCATGATTGCTTCGTTCTTCGGATGGGACGTAAAGCCGTTGGTCCCGTGTGGTGTGTAACGCACGAAAAAGAACCCAGTGCACTTATCGAAAAGAGAAGGGGTCCGCCCCGGTGTTCCTGGCTTGATCGGCTGCATATTGCGCCACAGCACCTTGTAAACCATTACAAGGTGCTATGTATAGGAGTAGGTCTCATACTTCAAACGTAGCCCCAAAAATACCTTGCAGGAACTACTGAATGTTAAGCGCTTAGAGGCTGGCCTGCAGTAGGCGCTATACAAATACAATATATTATTATTATTATTATTAACCCCTGGTAGGGATGCACTGATAAACAACGCTGATTGGCTCCCAAGGGTGACTACTTTGCTTGTTAAAAACTTTCGAGCGCTTGTATGGCGTCCCTGGGAACGAGGCTGGGCGTATTACTGAGGAGAGCTTGGCGTTTATATGATCATTTGATACAGTGTGTTATAGCCCATTCCTTCACCTGTTTGGGATTTCGTTTGGATCACCAGAGCTCTAAAGTAGAGAATGTGATACGGGTTATCTTTAAGTTATGTTGGAAATACCGGTTTGTTGAACTAGGTTTCTTTTTAAAAAGCGGTTCAGTTGGAGTTTTTACATCCAGTGCATGCCTTGTTATGATCAAAACCACAGAAAGCTATCCTGGTAAAGGTATTTTTTTTAAATAAGCTTCCCGCATTGAAATGGTTTCCTGTATGGAGATTCAGTTTCCTGAGCGAAAAGGGGAAGCTTAAAAAAAGAGGTTTAACTTTCCTTTTAAACAATCATGAATAGGCGGAATTCCCATGGTTTCATTAGGAAGGAGTAGCTCTGAAACATGGATATTGTTTACCCACCGCCTTGATGACTTTGGGAGCCACACTCTAAACAATTCCCGGGTCAGATATGCCCCGGATTCCCGGGGCCCAGGTAGCCTGGCCCATTTTCTAGATCAGACTAACCCGGGCACCGGTTAAACATTTGGAATTGGACTCCGATTCTGCGTTGGTTTTGACACAGTGTTTCGGGTCAGTTCGACACACTATACAAAAATAACTTACGGGTCAGAATTACACTCGGATTCCGTCCAGGGGGAGCCTGACCTATTTCTGGGTCAGTTTGACCCGGAAACTGGTTATTAATTTGGGTTTTGACTTGGCTCTGCATCGGTTTGATACAGTTTCGGGTCAGTTTGACACACTCTAAAAAAAAATTCCCACTTCTGGGTCATGTTGACACAGAATCCAAGTCAAGAAATGGGTCAGGTCTCCCTAGGACGCGGACTCCGGATCAAATCTGGACCCGGGAGTTTTTAGAGTGTAATTGAGAATCCCGAGTCCGGGAGATTAAGTGAAGATTTTAGCTCATCATTGCCATATATAACTGCCTTTGACAAGTACTGCCTTTAACAGTATACCGTACACGGCTAAACAGGCTGCTAGGAACACTTTTTATTTAATTTTTTATTTTTCATGGATATCGCCCATTTCACAAGGCCGGACGGCCACTTCAAGGTGAGGGCTACACTTAACTGATTTGGGCTGTCAACCAAGATCAACTGCCACCATCAGGGGCACATTGGCACCTTTTCCTGGGGCTGAAACAGGGTTACCTCCTTCACAGTCTGTATAAGGATATATATACACGCCCAAGTCATGATCTTTAAGGGATCAGGAGGCATCTGCACGAGACGGCAATATTTGTGTTGACACTTTTCAATATCAACCCATCAATTGGAGCGTAAAGTCAGAATAAGAAAGACATTGAACGTTTTTCCACCCTCGACTCTACTTGAGGCGAATTTCCGCCGTGAACCACATAGATCATACGGCTTCTTTTATCAGTCCTTTTTTGAGAATCGCGTCATCGTGGAAAATGTGTGTAAACATGTCAATTATTGGAACATTTATAAACTACTTGAGTTTGGGGAGAGAGGAACAAGACGTCTCTAAACATGTTTTGGCATTTTAACGAATTTGTTTTGTGGGGATGTTTGTCAGAGATGTGTCGCAGCTCATATGCATTTTACTCTATTGACATACTAGGTTTGCATCTTGTTGCTTTCTTGTCTTCTTTCTTGTCCTCTTTCCGATGAGTAAACTTTTATCTCTGACAAAAAAACTTGTCTAGCTTCTAAACAAAACATTTGTTCTGCTAATTTTTGGAACTTCCAGCAAAAATATATCTACTGCCTCGCAGAACGTCTTTTGGATCAGAAGACTTGTCCTAATTGTATTGACCATTAAATTTTTAGTGAGATAAGTTTCCACTAGTCGGCTCTAGTCATTGCCAGACGACAATGACTAGAGCGGGCTGATCTGCGGCAGTAAACTGTGCTGGGCACATTATCTCAGGACTGATGCTGAGCTGGATCTGCCAGAACTAAAATTATACTCTAGCCGGGTCAAAGTTAATCCGGATTCCAGCTCTGGGTCCGGTTGACCCGGAATCTGGTCAAAAACTGTATTTTGACCCGGATTCTGCGTCAGGGTGACCCATTTCTGGGTTATTTTGGCACAAATTCCGGGTCAAACTGACCCAAACTTGGATTAGAACCCACCACTGTGGGATCGACGCTGAGCTGTCTTTTAAGGACACTTATACTTACACTTTAAGAAGTGATTTTTCTTGAATAATGTGAATAAGATATACTGAGTAACGCCATGTACCAAGGCTATAAGCTTGAAATGCGAACATTATAAAGACTGGCGTATAACTTGATCATTTTTGTTCAATGCAAAATAACAACAAGCTTAATTTAATTAGTGATTATTTACTTATGAAAGCTTCAATTAATGGCACTTTATCCAATCCACATACTTCATACTTCATATTACTTACCTTAACCCTTTCAAACATGCCAAATTGGCAACCCCTGTGGAAATAAAACATTATTTCCATTCAAATGTCCATGTCTGATTTGAAAATATCAACATTAATTACAAAGTTCTCGCTGTTTAATACGCCCAAAGTGATGGCTATTATTGACCCTTGGGGGCCTCTGAAATGAAAGTACGGTAGCATGTTATTTCATGAGACACTGTAATTACATTACTACCATCCTACGTTGGACCTAACTGACAGCCGAAGACTTCGTTCTAGCTGTTGAAGACATGAAAGCACTGACGTATTAAATACTTACGAGGTAGCAGCAGAAAGAAGTTAATCCAAACGGAAAGGAAGATGTGACTGATTAAGGACGGTGATAATAAAGACGTCTGCAAAATTTACGTTAAAAAAATATTTCTAAAAAAATATATACATATTTTCCGGAGTAACGCGAGGACGTTAAACTTTCGCACACGATGCTTCTTTAAACGTTATTCCCTCCTTCTTTTTAAAGGTTGTCGAAAACCCTCTAAAGTCAGTTTTGATTGGACTTGATTCCAGAGCAAACGTCATCTTCATAAGAAAACTCGCGTGAATCCTCTTAAGCCTGGCAACGAAACAAAAAGCGGCAACAAAAAAACTCCACGGCTGAAAATGTCCACGTTGTTTGCACAAGTCGCTACGAATTCCACACCACGAAAGACGTAATACAGAGAAGCTGCAAATCTGCAAAATACAGTGGGATTGGTGGGGGATTCGCTCGGCGTGATTACTGAGGTTACTTTGCAATCCTCCACAGCGGGTAGTTATATTATATAATAATGAGGGGAAGGACACATCAAGCTCAACCAAGCTGTATGCCAGCGTGACAAAAATAATATATCTCAAATAAAATTTCACAGCGCCCGAGCAAATCTTGGTCATTTCTTACTCTTCGGTACACACGGATTCTTGATTAGGTCACGCGCAAGAGATGTTGATCCGCTGAGATGACGGGGGAGTAACGGCCGGATCCGGACGTAACTCCATTTTAGGATTGGTGCTAAGTCGAAGTTTGTGATGCTGTTTGTTTAACCTCATTGTTACGGAACATTGTAAATAACATTTATAGACACCACAATCCTTGTCATTTTGTAATTTGTCTTTGTGTTTGAGCTTAACAATGATTATTTGTAAGATGCAGATGACTGCATTTCGCAAAAAATCAAACTCGAGTAATTTTTACGGTATGTTTTATTCAACGGGGGGGGGTGTTAACCAGCTTGTTAACTTTAAATCTGGACACAGAATAAGTCAAAAATGCTAAATATACACGCAGTAACAGACTCGAGCTCAGGGATGCCACGTGGGTGATGTTTAAACAACTTAAACATCGCCCACGTGGCATCATTGTTTAACCTTGCCCGCGAAGCCTAAACCAAAACGAAACGGTTGTTTATTTGATATCCACCCGATTCGTAAGTTTACTCCCACCTTTGATGAGATGGTATAGGCCTGCCTTTGGTAAACACTTCAACAATTATTGACCACAAAAGCTTACTTTGGTAAAGAGCACTGGAGTTTGATAGTATAACATATTGTTTGAAACAACACCCTTTTAAGTAATGCAGTTTTAGAGAAAGGGGTACTTTTCAACCCAATAATTTGAATCTGATAAAAAGGCTTCAGGCATGAAGACTTTCTGAAAGCACACACATTCTATGCAACAAGTGTGTTTTTCTTTGCATTACTACTTTCTTGCAACTACGATGACCAGTTGAGCCCAACTTTTCAGAGGTTTGTTATTGTATCCGTATGTTGTGATGCACAAAGTAAGGATACTGGTCTTTGACAATTACTAAAAGTATACCTTGCCTTTAACGGCAAGTACTTCATTTGTGATTCGGCCATTTTTTTTAATTTGGCCCTGACTATATTTTTCCACGATCACAAAACTGCAATCTTCGTGATTTTATCATCTCCATCCTCATGATATTGTGTAAAGTCAACAGCGATAACCTTTATCGTGACAATAACCTATAAAGTCTAAAACGTTTTAAATGTAAATTTCCCCTTTACGCTGCCTGTATTATAATAGACCTGCACAGGAAATTGCCGAAGATGTAAACCCCAGAATATTGGGCCCCAGCTCATAATATTATTAGCATCGCCCATCGGGATGCGACATTTTGATGAAATCACAGTGGTGTCCGTGGCGACAATCTTGTACCCTTTGTAAAAAAAGACTTCTTTACATTAAAACAATTGAAGCAACGCATTTTTTATGAGAGGCATCTTTATTGCAATAAGCCATTCATGGTTTTTCTTTCTAAAGATAATTAATGGGACAAACGTTTGGTTACATGAGTAAATCAAACTTTGAAGAAGCAATAATCTAAAAAAATAATAATAATTCCGGGTCAGCATTAACCCAGATCCGGGTCCCGTGAGACTGACCCGGAATATGTGTCAAACTGACCCGGAATATGTGTCAAACTGACCCGGAATATGTGTCAAACTGACCCGGAATATGTGTCACTAAAAAAACTGACCCGGAGTATGTGTCAAACTGACCCGGAAATGGAACAAACTAACCCAGAATCCGAGTTAAAATCCCAATTGTTAGTCACTTTCCGGGTCAGCCTGACCCAGAAATGGGTCAGACCACCCCCCCCCCTGGACCCGGACTCTGGGTCAATAGACCCCTTGCATTGGCCGCCATCGTTGTTGAAACGTGCACGCGTGAAAGGCTATCATTGGCTGAGAGTCGCGCGCAGCGCGTACACGCCTGCACTTTTTTTTATTGTTTGTCATCAAAGATGGCGGCCACTGACGTCATGTGCAATCCATCTATTCTGACCCGGGAGGTTGAAGAACGCACAAAGGCAATGCCAGGGCCCAATTTTATAGCGCTGCTTAACGATAAGCAAATTTTCGTGCTAACTATAGCAGAACAATTTGCATAAGCGTAAGCGTATTTCACAGGCTAGCAAGAAAATTAGGCGGCCATTTTGCGCGTTCACCGTGGATTTACACTGTTATGTATTTCATTTCCATACAGTAAGCACCGGGAGGTTAGCATGCCTTTTCGTGTGCTTACGGTTAGCAGCGCTATGAAATGGAAATCGCGCAGTAAGCACAAATTTGGCCGTTAAGCAGCTCTATATGAAAATGGGCCCAGGTACAATGTATTAGAGGTGTTTGCACCAGGGAACAGACTGTATCCTACTCAAAATTGTGTTTTGTAACATGACGGTATGGACGTGTAGTATTGCCTTGGGTCTTGAAGGATAAAAGGGGGTACTCTCTAGAAATTGTTTGCGCCATTTTTTATCGCTAAATCTTATTTTAGACCGCGCCGCGTGGACAATTGAACCCTGATATTTGCTTGGTCGGCATGGTTCACTATACTGCTGGTCATGGCCACATAGGTATCGGGGAAAACAATCCTTTGTAGGTTTCAAGATGAGTTGATTACCTTCCACGAAGGAGTTTGTAAAAAAAAAGAGTCAAAATATGTTGCGTTCATTGAAAACTATCAGTTTAGTAGGAATGTGAATACTTCTTCCAAAAAACAAGGGTGTATTGCGTGCCAGTGTAGTGAGAAGCGAACTCTCCGTAATGGCGTATACATAAACTCCTTGTTGCTGGTCAGTAAAGATTCCTCCATACTAAACAATATATATCTTAATACAGCTTTAATTTATCGAAAAGCAGTTTTAGACTTCATTTTTCTAACTCATAAGGGGGAAATAATACAGGAGCTTTCTTTCAAAGTAAAACATTCTTGCGCTGACCAGGATCGAAGGGGGGGGGGGGGGGTAATGAATCCGCTGACGACATACTTGGCATCGGTTTTGCAATCGCGAGCGCGCTGATCTGTTGATGTTGATCTGTTGACGACAATCAAAATGGATTTTTTTTTTGAAGCGTGAAATGTTACGCGCCGGATTGCAGTGAATGTTTGGACACCAGACAAATTGATTTAGTTCTTCGGATAAGGTTAAATCTTAGAACCTATACATGAAGCCTTCTACCGGTGCATCGCCTTTTCGGTCATTGATATGAATGCGGCTGTTGGCCTCCTATCAATTATTAATGTTCCAAGCGCAGTGACGTAACCAGATGGGGGTGGCAGGGGTCGGTAGCTCCTCCCCCTTCAGAACCCTGCCCCCTCTTACCCCCTCTTGCCCCCAATGAGATCAAAAGTTTGAAGAATAAATGGCTTGATACAGTAATAGAGAAAGGTGACAATTATAAGTATCGCTCATCGTATCAGTCTGTGTGTGCGCCCCCCCCCATTTGGAACCCGCCATTACGTAGGTCAAGATCCAGTTTTAAAAAAAATGCAAATGAAATATATATTGATTTGCCAGCAGTGCCCCCCTCCCCCACCCCCTAGACACAATTGTGCCCCCCCCCCCTCCTTGTGCCCCCCTAAATAAATTCCTCAGTTACGCCGCTGGTCTGTGGACTTTAATAGCCCAATCATAAAAGGCCAAATAGGCAACGCACCTGGGGTCAGAATTTTCAGTGTGTCCCCATTTACTGTTAGTGCGGGTTGGAGAGAGGGAGTGCCTGCTCATGCGTCACCCCGATTTCACTTCAAAATACAGACCATCTATAGAGCAAAATGCTCCCCTTTTGATACGTAAAATTGTAGGCTGCTGACAAATCAAAAAGGGTGCAATACCGCTTGAGAGACTGTTGGTTCCCAGCAGTAACAAAGACTGGAACAGCAGCGGTGGATTTCACAAAGCACTAAGATCCGTCTGAAGATGAGTTGTCGGTATCACCGTATAGTGATTTGTATTGTGGCATCACACTTTGCTTAGCAATTAAGATTGGTTTGCACTTATGATCAATCTTAACTCTTTGTGAAATCGAGCCCCTGAGCTACATGCAGCTTCTCCCTGGTGGTCCGCGATCTACTTGTTAACCAAATATATTACACTGACTACCTTTGAAAAGGTCATCACTTGGTCACGTTTTTGAGAAAACAAGTTGAATTTTTTTCAGCGTACAAAAGAAAATTGACTGATGCTGAGTCGAACCCGCGACCTCTTGAATACCGTCGAGTTCGATGTTGAGCCAGTCAGCCCTTGTTGGTGACCGGTCCACTTCCTTACGGTCACCATACATTGCCCTGTGGGGCCAGGTCAGAAGCCTGCTGGCCATGTCTCAGGGCCGATTGGCCAGGGCCTGAGTATGATCAATGAGCTGCAGCATTTACCCGTGTTCAAACCTGCGTAAAGGATTCGTGTGGGGAACATAACTTGTGGGGCGGGCACACCGATGTAAATTGGCTGAATAATGTGCCTGTAATGGTATATAAACATGAGCTTTGGCACACTGTCATACCGGTGGTGTATAACGAGAAAGATAATTGGCCACAGGGCCAAAGACAACATTGTGACAAGATAGATGTAAATGAAAACATAGCAATAATGAAGCAAAGAAATATTTTTGTAATTAAAACTATGTGTTCACTATAATTAGTTATTGTATCATTTATAAGTTGTTCAGTTTACTTGACGCATAGCGGCTCCTCAATATACAAACGCATGGTCTATCTACAATTACGTGTACGTGTGACGCACGCATCTGAATTCCATGGTTTCTGTCTGTTTACTACGAAAGCCCGTTAGTGACGTAATTTGTTATATTTTCAAGAGCAGTAATGTTTATTTTCAAGAACAACATTTAGATTTGTTCTCGAAAGCAGTTGTATTAATTTTCAAGCACATTTATACTTATATATTTTCAAGCGCACTTTTATTTATTTTCAAGAGCACTTATACTTATTTTCAAGAGCAGTTACATTTATTTTCAAGAGCCGTTATGTGTATGTTCTGCAGTTGCTAGATGAAGTTGGTTCTTCGGAGGAACGTTCTCCTGGTTGGTGGTTCCGCTGCCTTCAATACAGCAGGTAAATGGATCTTTACCTTTGCATGATCACTAAATTAATTGGAGGACTAAGTTTTGTCCTTGGTCTGGTTTTGTTGGATTACGTGGGATGGGATAGAGACAGAATGGCCATTTCGACAAAGATTTGATGGTCGGTTTGCACTGAGCATTTGTACCGATCACAATGCAAGAATGGATGTTTTACATCAAAGTTTTCGTTGATACCCAATCAAAACAAGATACCGTGTTTGTTCAACGTCTGTACGCGGATCATTTTGGCAAGCAAATTGTTCTGCATCGGAGATGCGCTTCTAGTTAATACGCGTATTAGGTGTATTGTGTATGCAATGCATTAATGGCTCCGGGCACTGTAGAGTCGTATAACAGAACATTCTTGCATTTATGCAGTAATCTGACACGCTACACTTTCCGGTTGGATTTGTACGAAATCTTCCCCGTGATTCCACATTCCTGAAAACAAAACACGATTTCAGTTGCACGGGATCAGCCTTTTCGTCCGAGGAAAACAACCCTGAAATGCCTTCTTCTTGTATAAACCGGCTACGTAGTTGTCTTTGCTTAGCTCATGCCAGGGGATCGAGCAATGTAACATGGAAGGATATCTTCCTCTTAATCATTTTAATCATTTTCCGCATTTTCCATTTGCCAAGCGGCAGTGTGCGTTTTAAACTCTAAACTCACGAGCATTATGATTTTCTGATTTTATAAGGATTTTTTTCTCCTGATTTTAGGACTTGTCATTCATTTTAATTCAATTCAATTCAATTCATTTATTCTTCAGGTGAAAACACATTCAATGTGAATATCCACTGTACAGCATTTTAAAAATGCACATAAAAACCTTCACAAAAGTACATCACACTCTGACAATATAATTTAGACAATGTTAAAGAGAGAGTCATAAAAACAGGAGGAGTCAATAGGTTTTTAAAAAAAAGTTATCTGATAAAACTGCTGTTAAAACTATGGATGGCACTGGGTAGGAAGGAGTTTTTAAACCTGATTGTTTAGGCCTAGTTGTCAAATCCTACCTGATCTATTAGTTACAATCAATGAGTGTAGAGGATGATTGTGTGCTGTCAGACATAATACAATGGGTTGGGTTTTTTTCATAAGGCTACTATCTACCAACTTCTAAAGCCGCTTTGCTCGATCTCCTGGCGCATTTCAAACTTTTTTGAAAAGGGACAAAGTTATCAAATATGAATAGACTGATGTTTGGGAACTTTGTACGATTTGTGGCAGTATTTCGTGGAGTTTGAGCTGTCTTATTTGGAAAGCTTTTAATTGTTTTTTCTTCGATCATTGTCAACTTGTGTGTAAACTTGTGAAAGGCTTTGTATTTCACAAAAAGCTCTGTTTGCGTCTCTGTGCTGTTCCCGTATGCACACTGCCAAACTTGACACCATGGATGTTTTCACATTATAGGTACCGAGTAGCGAACCAAAATTAACATCATAGGGTGTTAAAACAACACCGGTGTGTTAGTGTTGTGTTAACACATTATGGTGTAAATTTTGATTCTTGTGTGGTATCTATAAAAAGTGACAACACCCATGGTGTCAATTTAACACCCCAGTTTGTGCAGTGCAGACCATGTACACCTTCTTCACAAATAACCGTTACGCTTACAATATTGGGCCATTGAGTGGTAATAGTTTCTAAATTTCACAAGAGTGACTAGTGTGTTCAAATAATTCCAGTTATCTGCAGTTGTAGGAAGCAATTGTTTCCCAAGTGCACCAAAGAGCACAAATATGTTGTCGACAATAGGTCCGACTTCTGGCCAGTTTGATCAGACCAATTTGTATTAAAATTTTAAATACCTATTAGTAAAGATGCGATCATGTTACAAGCTTCGAACAATTCCCCAATGATAAGTGGTGGTTAATTAAAAACTAAAAATGAATTACTGTCACGGGATCCGGCGTTGTCTGACGGCTATCAGTCATTAATACAATTTTGCAAATTACATGTGTTTTGTGCATTGTCTGAAGCATATGCGAAAGTGGTTGTATTTTAATTAAAAACTAAAACTGATTCGTCAGGATCCCAACATGAAGTCACGTACATCAGTCATGTACAAACAATGTTGTATGTTACATGTACTTTGTGCATTGCCTGTGGCATATGTGAAAGTTTTTCATTTTTTTCGTTTAGAAAAACAGCAACATCTGTCAAAGTTCATTCAAAGGAACAATTCTTTAAAATATGCATATTGTGAATAAAGTTAGTGTATATTTGGGTTTTTTTTTAGAAAGGAGTATAATCTGTCAAAATTCGTTCGAAGAAAAAAAATATATATCGGCGAAAATCGGGCGATGCAACTTTATCTTAATTCCTTTTTTGTTTTTACCAGTTAGATTCACTAAATATTCAGTTAGTATTTTGGGCCTTAAAATGATATTATTTTAGCCAAATTGTCACACGTAATGTCAGACATGAAGCACGAAAGTCCTCAATAGATACGTTTGGTCCAAGTGATCATGCATTGCACTGTCGTGTTGTGTAACACAAATGCCTTCAAAATACAGCTTAGACAATTTATTTTTATTTATTTATTTAAAACCATATTTAACCAGGGTGACCCATCCAGCACAGCTGATCATTTGGGGCCTTCACATTATATAAAAATAGGCTACATCAAATGTTAAAATACTCCAAGTGACCAAACTTGGCAGAAGGTGCATACAAAGTGAAATACATTACTAAAAATTAACAATAGGTCTAACAAAAAGGTAAAAATGGACGAAATTAATTACTGGAAAAAGCCAACCACACAAACAATCGGGGATTAAAAATGTGAATAAAAGGATACGAGCGCCCCCATCCCCCCGAATGCAGACCATAACATAACAAGTTATGAGCCAACAGCCTGGGCAAGACAGAGGTAAGCGATGCCACAATTGAATTAATAGAGACCATTGTTTTAACCTGTTGTTACGTTACGCAGCGTTGGGCAATATCTGACGCCAGTTTAGGAGCAGATGTGCTGCTTACAAAGTTAATGTCACTTTTGCTGTTCCCGCCAACGTTTGAGACAGAGTACCCAGCTTTACCAATGATAGTTCTCCCCCATTGATCAGAATACAGATGTTAATGAAACCACCGTTTTCAAGCACAGCTGCAAACACTGAAGTCTCGTTCGCCACCCGCGCATGCCTTTGTCATCCACCTCAAACAGCGCATGGGCAGAAGTCAAAATAAAACGTGATCCCTATGGTAAGCGCATAGTTAGATGCTGGCGGTATCCCGTTACACGCGGTCGGATCTCCCGTTACGGAAGAAACAGTGTTTTCGGTTGTGCGGCCGGGACAAGACAGTGTAGAGAGACGTTGATGTCAGGACATGTTCACTGTAGCTAGACGCACTGATAGATTAGCTCGTATACATGGTGTACGTGACGCAAAAAGCTCTCTTTGCCGGAGTTGGATTGTGGCGAACTCGCTGAGCACTGCTACGGGCTTGAACGATCACCCTCAGGTAGGATCAAGTGATAAAGTTATGTTCTTTCCAAACCGCAAAAAAATGATATCGTAATGAACGTTGGCATATAGGATATATCATACATTATTTCATTTGCCTAGTTATGACAACTTTACCGTAAGTTATATACACTTTATTTGTGCAAAACCACAGCAGCTTGCCGATGTTCATATCTAGTAAAATTATGTTTTGAAGAAGAAGTGACCGAAAGATTCCCCAGCATTAGAAAGTAAAGAGAAAGGGTCAAATGGATTGAGGCAGTTCTAATACGAGAACCGGTTGCGTAATACAATTCGAAGTTTCGATTCGTATGCTCTGATTGTCTTCAGATTTGGCAAAACCTCTTTTTGCCGACGTACTGCTATACCTTTAAATTTCACTTCACACACTCCGGGAATGCACGCCTTGGAATTCTAACGGGGGAAAAATCGCATGTTGATTTGGTTTCTTTCATCTATTACGGAAACTTGTTTTAAAGCGCATTTTAAGCTACGTCTTGCAGTTTCTAACGTCGCTCATTCCTTATTGAAAATGTCATCGATTGAAAGACAAACGAACCGCCATAAATCGGCGCTGTTTTACTTTCAATTTGCGGACTAAATAATTTGTCAGTCTCTCTCCAATTAGTCTCGTCTAGACAGTATTAGGATAAATTGCTTTCCTTCATTGCTGCAAATGGTTAAGTTATATTATGTCGACCGTACCAATGCATCTTTTACAAGATTTGCTTTCGGCATTCAAACTCTTTCTTGGTTTTCATATCCACCTCGGGGCTACGGTATCATTTTTCCTTTCCAACAAACCAAATTGAAGGGCAGGTTTATTTTTGTACAGGTAATGACAGCAGGGTCTGACTGCGATGGTCGCCCCGTTGTCGTTCCCGTCGTCATTAAACTGTAGATTTTATACGCCATTAGTTAACACATTATGGTGTTATGCGCCGATTAAATTGAGTCCGGACCACGGGGCTTTTTTTCTTTTCTTAGTAATGTCAACATTTTTGCAAACTCCGGGAGGTCTTCCCGTTACGGTGGACCAAACAGGGTTGCTTCGCGGGGAGAAACACAAATCATTTTGGAAAGAAATTAGGATGGTTGTCGGTGTAGGACACCCTACAGGCGTTGGGCTTGCTGGACGGTGTGGGCCACTAGAGGGCCACGTACTGAGATTCAAAAATGCGCACATGGTGGTGTACAAATCAAAACGGGAGTGTTTTTTTTTTATATATGTATTTTTTAAGACGGCAATTATTCGCGGAACATATTTTGTCAAATGTGGATACTTCGTGCTGGGAGACTGTTTTTGTCAATGTCGTGGATTTTTTTTTCTGCAAGATGGGTGTTGCTGTTGCAACACTCGTTGTGTTAAGAATGCGAGAAGGAGCTAAAACAGCAATGCAATCAAGAAAATAGTTTTGAAAAAGAGAAAGCTAATGTAGCGGTTCATCAAAGCAGTGGAAAACTAATCCTTTGTTTTACATTGTCTTCAGTTCCGGTATATAAGAAATGCTTTTATAGTTAAGAACCTATTTCATCTTAAAGTGTGACAAGAGTTCCGTCAACAGATGGAATTGGAGCCTTTTATAAAAATGCTTGGAGAAGCCCCACCCAGGGCATTGCACTCTTTAAACATTAATGGTTGTATTAGTGTGGGCGGACTTTGCTGTACAGAGCGACAGTGTAATCTGATCCGAGAGCCAGCAAATAATTGCACTTGTTTCATTAACTCTGGGTCGGATTGTCTTGATTGCGAATAAATCATAATGCAGGGCTTGCGTACCCCGTTTTCTCCACAAAATGATTATATCTCGACGTAATGTTTTTGTTTGCGCGGTATTTTTATCGAAACTAAAACAATGACAATAGGCGAATTTTTGAAACGGCAAATAATGCGTCCTCAAAGACGGGTTGATTAAAAATCGTAATCCCGTTGCGGTTACTGCTCAGTGGAAATGGTACGGTCTCCGACAAAACAACAGTATTTTGTATATTTTGGAAATAGTTATATATTGTGCAGTTTTATTTTATCAACGGTTCTATTGAAAACCTACCAGGTATCACATCCATGGTAACTATAAAATAAACTTGCAGTTATTGAATCAAGACCAGGAAACATCAGAACAAGTATTGGAATCGTAGATATCTTGGCGGTGATCGTGGTGTGTGTGTGTGTGTGTGTGTGCATGTGTGGGTATCAATTGACAATTCATTTAACCATAATCTGCTCCCCTTCATCCAGGTGTATAATATCATGCACAGGGGCGGATCCAGGATTTTCCAAACGGGGGGGGGCGTGAAAATTTACCAAGCAACAAAATGGTGAAAAAAAGTGTACGAGGTATGGAATATTAGTAGCTTAGGCCTTTGTCTTTAATTTTGTCTCTCCCTTATTTTTCCCCTCGAGTTTTTTTTCCCCTTTTTTTTTTTTTTTTTCGTTTTTTTTTTCAAGCAAAAGGGGGGGGGGGCGTGCGCCCCCCACGCCCCCCTGTATCCGCCGCTGATGCAAAGGTTGAGATAGTCGTGCGCTTGACTGACTCCTTCTCCAGAGATCATATATTATTTAGCTATTTGAGTTTTGCAATTTCCCCGAGGGAGTAAAGAAGGTTAATGGATTATGTTTTCAGAATGGATGATGACTAGTTGTAATGCATCAGAAAAGCGCAGCCTTATACGTCCCTCCGGGGGCGATGAGGATGTACACTGGTGGGGAAGCACCATGAAGCACAAGTGGTGTATACGGCAAGTCTACACGTATGCAATTTATACACAAAGCTTAACGAGAGGGGGGTCATTGCTTGGTAATGACCAAGAACAAATTGTGTAATTTCTATACGAGAGCTTACTTGTTATAAAGATGGTAATGGTAGTAAAGCATCCAGAGAAATTGTTTCGTCTGAAATGTCACCGTTGATTAGAAGTCATTTGAAACTGAAGAAACGATTCACAAGTGAATCGTTTCTCAGATTTCTGGGCTGGTGTCCATTCGCGAATGCTGCGGCCAGTGATGTGGTTGGTATGCCCGCTGTCAGCATGCTAAGCGTGTGTGGGTTGTACATTTTTGTGTGAAAATACTGTGACAGTTTTTTTGCTGCTTGCTCAACAAGTGGATTGTATTCAGCTGAAACTTTCACAGGTGACTTTCATTGTATCTTTCTTGATAACTTTGCTTATAAATCAGCATTACGTTGACAAAAACTAAACGATTACCCTACCTTTAACGTCTTGTTAAATCGGATGGCAAGTAGAAAAATCTAAATTATTGTTGTTTCCTATCCTGTTCAATATGCAATCAACTGCCATTACAGAACATCTGTGCATTTTGTCATCCAAATTTATTAGTCAGTAAAATGTTTGTTTAGAAATAACTGTCAATTCCTGGACCGCCTGTTCCCTCCTTCCTGCAAAGAGCATTTGTATCATAACAAAACAAAAACATTTCAAACCATTGGTTTTTGGTTGGAGATTTTACATCATAATGAAACCGTTCAATTATGATTCGGCATTAAGTACGCGGCAGCACTCGTTTGCACTTAAATTCAAAGTTTTAAAAATGTAGGTGCCGATTTGAAAGATTTAGGGCGTCATCTAGCAAGCCCGTCATTGAGATGGATATTTTATATACATTATTTAAACATCGCGCTGTACGTTTTACTGTGCATCATTAATGTAGTATTTTTAGGTTCTGAGTAATGAAATAATTATACCTGGCTATAGTTGTTTGCACAAACTAGCTGAGTGGTTTTTAATCCAAAAAGCTTCTTCCATAATAATGATACTAAAGTACGAGGACAACAATGGTAGTTGTTGAAGACCAATAAATCAACCACTTTATGTGTCCCAACATAATACATGAAATAACAACCCTGTGAAAATTTCAGCTCGATCGGTCACGGAGTCACAAGAAAATGTTGAAGCAAAGCTGTATGTTTTCATTCTTTTTAAGCATCGGGTTTGGGACTCGTGAGATTAAAACTATTTGTTATACGCATTTCTCAAAAGCTGTAGCATTCCAAGCAGAAATGTTTTAATACAGTAATGTATCAGAGTATAGTTAAACTGCATGACTTGCAATCACAAGGTTGTGGGTTCGAATCCAGCCCAGGCTAACCGCGGATTTCACAATGACTATACAACACGACTTGTCGTCTAGCTTACTGAATCACAATTTCGTGGTCTGTGCATTTTATAATCGTAGACGTTAAACCAATGTTTGTATAATGTGAGAGATCGGCTGTTGCCAGCTTGGCGTTAATATATCCCCCCTTGCGGGAGCTTTGCTGAGTTCCCTTGTTGGGAAGAACATCTAAACAAACAACAGTCAGGGAGTTCAACTTCCAGAAGTTCCACTTTTTTTTCCATGGCCGTGGAGCAACCCTGCAGGACGCTTTTTCTCCCCAGCTGCGAAAGACACGTCCTTACCCAAGTCCCTCCTTGTCCTTACCCAAGTCCCTCCTTGTCCTTACCCAAGTCCCTCCTTGTCCTGACAAACGAGGGCCTATCATGTCCTATTGTGTACAAAATCACAGGTGAATTGTCACCACTGTTGATTCACGTAATGTTCTTTTGTTTTCCTTCTCTGTCTTAATGTATATGCATATCATTTAGGTACCATTGCCTCAAACTCTCTAGCTCTCTACCTCGTTATCCTCTCTGCAGGGTCATACTCGTTTGCATCAAGTTCGTAAATCTTTACTGTAAAGATGTTTTTTCTGTTTTGTTCTCATTCGATTGATGGTGTCATTTTGTATTTTGATACTGTGGGGAAAAAAAAGGTTGAATCTTGAACCTTGAATCATTGTTTGTGGTCCTTGGGTTTAATGCCTCTCTTATAGACACAGTTTTTGTTTCGGTTCTTTCTAAATCGGTATATGTAATCACTTCAAGGGGTTTAGCCAAATCTTTGCAAAAATCCGTGCATCCGCTACCGTCGTCCGTTTCTGCACGTTCGCTCTGATACTTGATAAGGTCTGCGCCTACTTCATCAGACTCGTCAAGCGGATATCCCGACTGTTGAGTGGCTTGTGAAATACCTTCTAGTTGTTCAGGAAGTCCTTAGACGTAAAACATGTCAAAATTGGAAATTGCATCCGAGGGAGGTAGAGTGATTGCCTTTGAGTACCAATCAATATAAAATATCTCCTTGATGGCCTAAGAGCTCCCGAGACAGGAGACACGTCTAGACGGGCCAAGAGGTCAGGGAATTGTAGTTTTTGCTACGTTTCCCGCTAAAAGACACCATGCTCGAAGAAATGAAAAGCATCACTGCTGAATCAATGACGGGGAAACTGAAGCGTTACGATTGTTATTGTTTCCTGACAAAATGTTCCGGGAATTTCCTGGACACCGATAGGCCTAATAAATCTTTCACTAGATATATGTGGCCTTTTGAAACTACACGCATCAACTCCAGGCAAGCGATTTAAGAAAACCCACACTTAAGTAATGGTTAGATAAGTGCACTTACTTACCCCTATCGAGTACTTCCTTCCTTGATCTACTCGAAAAAGGCAACAACGAAGACTAGGCTTTTATGAGTGGATACTAAACTGTCTGGACTCTGCTCAGGGTATTTTGAGTAATTGTCTAATACGTCAAGATACAGGAACCTGCATAGAAACTTCTCTGCTGACGTGATTAACAAAACTAGATTTCGAATTGGTCTCTGGTCACGGGGCGAGTAAATTGCTGTAGCGATTCTGACATCTGCTCCATAGAACACGAACTGTCGTGGGTTCGAATCCCTCCAGTACTTGATTTTGTTACCGCAGGACGCTTAAGACAAAACCAAGTATAGAACGTTGCCTATAAAGGAGTGACGTCAAAGGATACATAATTCAAACGTGATCTGACTCATAATCCAAATATATGCAAATAACGATGCATGCGCACAAGGCGGCTGGCAGAAACTTAAAGCTTTGGATTCACACTGACGTCACATGGTGCGTCATATGCAGTGCGGAATCGTTCATCAGTGCAGGGCGGCAGAAACTGCCATCACAATGTTTCAATAAATCTATTCACAATATTTTTTTGTTCATTTTAAAGAAATACTTGTTCATCTTAAAATGTGAAATTTGAATTTGCAACTCAGTTTCAAATTATCCGTGTACACTTTTTTGGGCCATATTGTTACCAAGTCGAAATTGCAGTTTCCAGACGGCGTACAGTATATTGCCGGTGTTTTCTGCAATTATCAGGATATGCCAACAGACTCCCATTGTTACTGCTTAGAATGTGTTCTTTGAGAAACTGCCTCGCAGTCATTTCAATCTGACAGCGAACTTTCAGCTGCTTAGATGACAGAAATAAACCAGATAGGCACATTGCCTGGCCTACATACGTTGTGTTAAGAGGTTTTTGTTTTTGTTTTGTTTTGTTTTTTACCGGTGGATGTCATCCGTCCGATGAAATGCCGTAAAGATTGTGTTAGTTTTTACGGGGAGCTTCTACGTTATGCCCGTGTAGCCACATAGCACGGCTAATCATCAGCTGTGGGAGACGGGTTTCTTTTTTTGTAATGACAAATACTGAATTGATGCCCGACGGGTGTACACTCTAAAATCTCCCGCGTCGGAACTGAGACGGATTCCGGGTCCCGTGGGTGGGCTGACCGGAAGCCGTGTCAAAATCACCCAGAAATTGGTCAAACTGACGTTGAATCAGCGTTAAAGTCCAATTTCTAAAACCAGTTTCCGAGGCAGTTTCCTGGGACCCGAAATCTGAGTCACATCTGACCCAGGAGTTTTTTTTTTTTTAAAGTGTATCTGGGATTGACTCGAGAAATAGTCTGGTTCCTTTTTGTACAATGAATGATATTATTCATTACTGTTATTGGATACAGGGAACATGGCCAAGGTGGTCAGGCAACATGATAAAGGTCTATATTATTCGAGCCCCATCTTCCATCTGCATTGAAACAGTTCAGCAAAGCTTTTGATGAGTGCTTCATCAATGAATCAATCTTCCGCCATTATTCCGAAGGACCTTGGTTCCATGAATTTTCCCCTTGCCTGTCTTGAGCTCTTTAATGCTCCAAAAGTAGAAGGTGCTTTGAGCAGTGATGTTATTTCCCCCATCTCTTCCTTGGCTTTTACCCCGTCTATTTTCCCCCATCAGTTACTGTTTCAAACAAGATTCGTTTTGGGAGTCTGATGTTTTCCTATATGTGACCAAACCGGACAAGTTGGGTCTTGTAGATGTACGAGGTGATTAACGCTGGTGGGTGCCTCATCACGTCGGACAAACTTCCAATATTCTCGGACAAACATAGTTATGGCTGACATCATTCGATGTCGGCCGGCACAATCGTGTCTTGCACCGGGGTGATATTTCTTCTGAGATACCTGTTACTTATGGCATCCCCCACATGGCCCACTTCCTGCGCAATCTCTCCATTAGTGACATCTCACGTCACGATTCATCAAAGTGCCCCCTAATTACTAATGTTGTATCCAATCCTACTCACCACCCCCCCCCCCTTCCTCCCCATGTAGCCTCTCATGCAATCAGACATATTATCAACGCATTGCGCACTGGAGCAAGTGTAATTCAAGAGTGCGTAAATCCAAAGTCATGCGCATGACTTGCTCAAAAAAAACACTCTTCCGCTGGTTAAACTTTGAAGAGTTTCAGCTTCCATTTACATGTACCTACAAATATCAATGGAGATTGACCTATTTCTGAGTCAGGTTAACAATATTGGAATTCATCTCAGAATCTGCGTCAGGTTGACCCAATTCCTAGTCATTTTGACACAGCTTCTGGGTCGTACTGACCTATGAATAGGTCAGGCCCCACGGGACCTGCAAAGAATTATTTCTGCATGAAAACCTTTTTTTAAAATACCCCAAAATTCTTCTGAAACAGTACACACGACACGGTTTTTCACTTCCGATAAAAAAATAATTATGTTGCAAAAAAAAACGGACTAAAAATTGTCATTTTTACGAAACTAAACGCGGCTAAATCAAAAATTGTTGGCAAGTTTCAACACTAGACGCATTTCCTTAAATCCAGACACTGATTCAGAGAAACTAATAAAAAAGAACTCGTGTCTCTAATGTCCAAGGTTCTGTAAGGATATAACAAATGACAGGCTCAAACCTCCCACAGTCTGTTTCCTAGTATTTTGTTTTGTTTCCTAAAATGGCGATCGTGAAGTCGTACACCCTTGATCGATGGTAATGAGTTTGGTTTAAGCAAGGTGATCGATCGCTATCCCGAAATAGTTGGTTAGAGATTTACATTCTAGTTTACACACCGTTGTGCTTAACTTGTGTCTCTCCCTTTGTCGTGTCGTTCGTTTTATTGGTACATGTATTGGTAGGCCTATTGGTTTATTCACATTCCACTGGTGGCCCCCAGGCCAAATTACTACAGTATTAGAGTATAATACATGAAAACGGTTAAACGGTAAATTTAAAGGTGCATGTTTTGCATTTGGGTTTTCCTGGTCGTTTTCTTCAGTGCAGCCAGTTTTGACGTGACGATATTCTTTTTTCGCACGAAATTAAAAACTGAAATTGAAATTTCACTTTATGAAGCTACGAAGGCCTAACGCCAGTAAACTAACATTAGAATTCGTTATCAAGGCTTCACATTGCTACGGACTTACAATCCCGTACTCTGGATTCTGATTTGATATTACGGATCATAAACAATCCGTTATTACGGTTTCATAATCTGTTGTTACGAATAACACAATCCGTTATTACGGATTACACAATCCGTTACTACGGATTGTGTTCGTAATAACGGATTGTGTTCGTAATTACGGATTGTGAATCCGTAATAACAATTTGTGAATCCGTAAGAACGGATTACAAACCCGTAAGAACGGATTAGGAATAAATCCATAATAACGGATTGTGAATCCGTAACGGATTGTAAATTTATTTTTTGTTGGTGTGTGTAGCAAAGTTTGTGAACATTAGATGAAAAAACTGAAGTAATATTTTCTAGACCACAGTTGTGTGACATTTTCATATTCAGTTTGTATTTTGTTCGATTTTCAGACGCGATTTCAGACGTTTAGTGCACATGACATGGTAACATAATCCGTATTAGCAGGGTAGTCTCCAAGTTGCCAATTATTAAGCCTTGTTCAAACAAAAGCATGGTTCAGCTTTTGGCAAATTTGAGGTGATGAAGCTCCGCGGTAGTGCACTGGATGGGGGTTACCACGCACACAGCTTGGTCAAGATTAATTAAGTTACTCGTGACACCGTCTTGATTGCGTACTTCCCAGCAAGAATCTACTTTTACATCCCCTAGTAGCAGGATGGTCAGACTCGCGGTGGGTGGGATTATACGAGATGATGACAACAGGCTGGGGTTGCTTAGCTTTACAGGATTCCAGACAATTGTCCACCTCTGGGCTTAGATTGCATTACAGGATCCGACTTCATAAAGCTGCTATTTAAGCAGAACATTGTACTCATTTGCTAAGCGAATGTTTCGATGGACTCATCCTTGTGTACTTTACAGTGCATGGTATTTTACTGCTACTCACTCGTTTCTGCAGAGCATTTCAGATGTTTGTTTACAGATAATGACTAAACAATTCAAACATTATAAACAACTGACTTAGATGGGTAAACAAACACTAATAAGCAAAAAAACAAAACACTCATTAAATAACTGACGCCAGACTTCTCCCTCACATGAAATGTCTCTCACTACGAAGCCATTGCAAGTTAGATTGCTGTGAAGCAACTGCAAATAAACTTATTGTGACACTTCTCATCTGTAAAACTCACTTTTCACAGCACCTGACACGAGCAGTTACCGCCAAACTCCAAAGGAGCACACTCGACAAACAAAGCCAACAACATTTCTGAAGACTTGCTTAAAATGTGCAACGTTCGAAATGTGTCATGTTTATAGAAGTCGGATACATTTTATATATAGATCATTCGTTCTTGCTAACAGATCACGTTGATATAAATCATTACTAATGTTACATGGGGATGAATACGCGATTTGCTACTGATTGAGATATACCGGTGCCTTTGAGAATGCGCTTGCGTATAAAACCCGCTTCTTTTCAATGTAGTAGAAACATTAGGCTTACATTAGAATGAAAAGACACGATCAAGCCTGAAGATAAAAAGCTTATATAGGCTGTTCCATTCCATGATGTGTGTTTGGAGAGAGAATTTGGAAGCTTGAAGTTTTAAGAAAGTTTGTTGACCCGATTGTTTGCAAATTATACAGTGTGTACAGTCAGAAGCGACCCGGTTCCGGGTCAGAGGGGGTCCTAACCCGTTTCTGTGTCAGTGTGACCCAAAACCTGTGTCAAAATGATGACCCAGAAATGGGTCAAACTGACGTAGAAACCCAGTTACCGGGTCGGGTCAGTCTGACCAAGCAAATGTTGAGGGGCGAGTGCGCTTTGCAAGCTGGTGGCTTAAATTGTTGTTCAGTCAAAATAGACAAGCAATGCAAAGGTCAAAGTTCTGTTTTATAACAGCCTCATGTTAGATTTTGTCTTGCGGTTGGTTTAAAGCGCGTCACGTGATGTTTACTATTTGTGTCATTATTGTATTGGTTTATTTAGCCACGAGCATGACGCGTACTACCCGGAGCAACCATTGTACTATATACCCATAGCAACCAATGAACTATAGTAACCAATGTACTATATACCCATAGCAATCAATGTACTACATACCCATAGCAACCAATGTACTATATACCCATAACAACCAATGTACTACATACCCATAACAACCAATGTACTATATACCCATAGCAACCGATGTACTATATACCCATAGCAACAAATGTCATAAACACCTATAGCAACCAATATACCCGTGTAGACTAGACGTCTAGACAGATTGTGGTGTTATACAAACAAATATTGACCGGTTTGTCTCGTGCTGTGGTTGAATTTACCATCCCCTGGGTAATATCCCGGGGCGTTTCTATTTACGCTCAGGCAAATAGATCGCCCCGGAGATCACCTGGAGAGTCGTAGCTTTAATGATAGGTCTTGATAGGTCAATATTTGTATACTGTGGAACTTGGAGGAAAGTGCGGCCGGATAGCAACTTTTAAAGATGGACGAGCCAAAGCGTGTCAGGCCGTCCACACACCTACCGCGTGATGAAAAGTACACGTAACCCTGATACCGATGCCAAAGTGCTCTCGTCCACCTCAACAAGGAACGTGGTGCCTCGTGCGATACCCTTGGTGCCACGTGCGATACCTTTGGTGTAAAGCGATCACACAGCTTAGCATTAAACTTGCAAGTCGCGAACTTAACTGATGGTATCAGAAATATCCCACAAGACCTCGATGGCTGTTAAGGTGTTTGCTAATGTGTTAAGAGGAAACTCAACAGCTTCTCCTGCCCCCCAAAAACAATAATTGAAACAGAACTTGGCAAGTATGTAGAGTGAGACTATAAAATGTTGTTTCTGTCAACTGCATGGTAAAAAGAAATATGTATATATGACATAATCATTTGTTTATTTGTCCATAGATGGTAAACACGATCAGAAGTTACAAATTGAATAACTTTCTTTGAGAGCTCAGGTTTGGAGATGGTGTGTCACCTCACCTGAAACATAAATATTTGACGAGATTTTGACCACAAAAAAACTCTGTCGGTTTTAAAAACAGGTCGATATCACGGGGTGCATGACTGAAGTGTGGCCTGCAACGAAAAGACTGACGTAATTTGTAATTAGGCCTGCCAGACGGTGTTCTCTTACGCGGCGCCAAACTGGGCCGTTGTGTTGTTCTATACACCTTCTCCGCTGGACTACAAGCCCCAGCCTTCGATTTATAAGGCTACGCGTTTTCGAGAAGATCGTTGATGATAAAAAATAAAGCTGTATACGAGGCACAGTGTGGATCTCGTGTCTTGCCCTGGAGATAAACCCAATACTTAATTGTACGTTATCACCGAATACAGTTTGCCAGGTTGTTTATTTTGAGGTGTTTTTTTTTAAATATAGTATAATGGGGAGAATCAATTTATCCGAGGCTTTTTCATGAAGACAGTACTGGGTCAAAACAAGTTCATTTCTATGTGGAGGAGGTTCTGAGTTGAATGTTGTGACATACTTCATCTGTTGGAAAGCGGTTGTCATGGTAACATAGGACTCAGGGTGATTTGACTTGAGATTGGGTTTTTTTCCGTTGGAGAACGGGGGCGTCATTGTCTGAGATGTGTGATATAATTTGATGGGTTCGTATCTGAAGTCTGACTGCGAACAATTTGGAAAATGCAGTTCCGATGACACGTATCCTTGTTTTTAAAGAGAAAGAGATTTTCTTATGTAATGGGAAAAGCTATTTCCCTTGTCTTAACTCTAACTTTGAAAGAATGCAAATAAACAATTTTTTTTACGAAAACAACAATTTCGAAACTGGGATCTATAAGGACGTTGACCACTAGGCCATGTGCACAAACGCCATCTTAAAAGTCTACCGCAAAAAACTCAGTAGTGTTAATAAAATAAATCAAGCTGCCAAGATGGATGCCATGCTGTAGTTCACATATTATGCCAGAATCCTTTGAGCGCATTGGGACAGGAATATTATGGGCAATTACACTATTCAAAAATGTGACGTTTCGGTTTGAAGACTAAAGACTGGGAGCGTGCAGATTGATCGGCGACAGATCAACTGTCAGAATCTGCAATTTGTACGACTTAACTTAAAATGTCAGTGAACTATAAGAAAATAGTTTTACAAAATGCCAACAGCCTCAAGATGAGACCATCTTAACCCCGATATTACTTTGTTTTAAATTGTAATCGTGTCTTTTGATTCCACCGGTGGCAATCGAAGATGCTAAATTTAGCTAATCTGAAGCTATATCCAGCTTCTCTCAGGACGCCAACCTGTGGTCGTTGATAACACGTTTTAACGCACACTAAGTCGTTTTCTTGTTTCATCGAAACGCTGGTAAATTTTTATCGCGGCCGTAATCAATACGTAGGATCTACCTCCAGGTTTGAACGCTGTGTGAATTCGTTTCTATCATCACAGTGGATATCAGACGATCCGATGTGAATTAGGCTCCAAATTGAAGCTCAATTCACCACTAAGTAGGTCACCAATCTGTGCTAAGTATCTGTGAGTGGGTTGTAAACATTGCTCAGCTTGCCAACGGAAAACATGGCAAACGTTTTACGCGTAGAAGTGGCACATCCAGCGGGGACGGCTGAAACTTTCGTTTGTTCTTGTTATTTCCACTTTGATTTGTATTCTGAAGTCTCATCACGGTGCAGTTGTCCATAATGTTCTACACATTTCTAAACTGTGCGTAGTAGAAGAACAGTCTAGTTTTGAAATTCAAACTTATCTTACCCCCTTTGATTTTGTCATTTATGTTTCCAACCTCTAGCGGTCAAACAGCCCCTGTCCTCAATCCCCCTCCTTTTGTCTCCTCCGTCATTGTTACCCCTTGCTTTTTCTGTGAGCTCTCTGCCTCTCTCTCTCTCTCTCTCTCTCTCTATTCGTGTACATGTATTTCCACTTGACTGCTTCTGTCACACTTGTAAACCAGTTTTGTGTGTGTTGTGTTGTCATTTGGCCTTCCAAAAAGACTCTGCAAGGGTCGAAACTTCGGGACGTTAAAACAAAATTGCAAAAATTATGAACGATCAAAATTAATACCTGTATGTAGCAATACCACGTGACATGAGCAGTAACGTATTAGGCAACTGAACTCGTCAACACAGAGTCAGGCTCCATCACAACGCATGTACTGTTTGGGGGGTGCTTGGTTTTTTCTTTAATATACTAATACAAAATAAACGCGCTACAACCTTTTCACCTAATGAAACCAAGTTAAGTAAAAAAATCGGTCTTGCTAATTGCCACAAGTGCCTTGACCGGCATGACCGACGATTTGCAACCTACGTGCAAACAATTCTTGACAACAGGCAAATTCAAGTCATCGATGCATTACGCCACCTGGCAATGACACTCCTTGATAATTAACCGAGGTGCACGTGTCAGCTTTAGTGCTTTGTTTGTTGGTGTTTGTCCCAATCCTCATTTCATTCACCGCGTTTACACTAGATCCAGAAAGGTGGATTGAGATCCGGCATTTTTTTAACGACCGCAGATCAAGATCCTGTGTCGCGTTTACACCAGTGCTTGATCCGGCTCCGATCCCACTTTTGAACCGGATGTATATTGGTCACGACGTCTCCGCTCCTAGCAAGGAGCTCAAAGGTCACGATTACAGCGCGCCACTTCTAGACATAATTGTTATCAATGTGAAGGTAGAATGCAGAAAATACAGTACAGCAAATGATACGAATAACAACGACCATGCAGGTAGAAATATTTTGTAGATGGGAATTAACAAAATACGGCAACAAGGCAAGCTCCGAACGTAACGATGTATGTATAAAAACAACAAAACGTTTCACACAAGCACCAGTCCATGTGCACACAGCACACACAAAGATATAAACAGCAACGGATGTCCAACCAAAGCGCAAGCAAAAAGCGCGCCATTCGTAGCGAAACCGGAAATGACCACATCGAATTGCGGTGTCTGATCCACCTTTGCGTTTACACTTGTATTTGGAATCCACTTTGCCGGATCTGATCCACCAATTGCCGGATTCAACCCTCCTCGAAAGGTGGATTAAAATTGCCGGATCTTGAACCGGGTCTGATCCGGCATTTTTGCGTTTACACTAGCCGTTAATCCACATTGCCGGATCAGACCCGGGTCTGATCCGGCAATGTGGATCTAGTGTAAACGGGGTCAAAATTATGTGTTTTTCCTGTATTGAGATTACAAAACAACTGGACGGTGTTTGTTCCAAGTGAAGTCTTACCAACAAAAAAAAAACCCAAGATGTAACATTCCAGCAAAGTATCAGGTAGTTGTGGAGTCCGAGTTGACAGCGTTCCACCCGTCACTACAAAACAACTCTGTGCTCATGACAACAACAACAACACGTACGCATAACCTAAATGTCAGGCTCCGCTTTTTAATCCTCGTTTTAAAATGTGGCGTTCTGGTAAAATCGGCAATTATATTCGGTTGATGCTTTATCATCAAAACATCAACTGGCGCAAAGCTTGCGGGGGGGGGGGGACACACAACCCGCCAGAAACAACAGTTTCGTAATTATCATGATGTCGTTTTTCAAAGGAAGGTTCAAAATTGCAGAAATTGTTCAGAAATTTTGACGCAGAAATATTGGAATATGTTTGGTTGTTCGGATTCATTGTGTCAAAGGTCTTGATTCATGTTTTGTTTTTATTTTATTTTTTTGTCATACAAAATTTGGCGAAAATGATTTAGTGTAGTCTTTTAATTGAATGTACTTTAATTTAGAGTTGTGGAAATAATTACAATAAGGCCTGAGCCCTGAGATTGAAAAATAAAACATTCATAAAAGTTGAATCGGCCTAGTACGGAATGCTTTTGACTGTTAAGAACACTTTGCATGTAGACACTTGTCGACTGTGAAGCTTTTGTAAAAAAAAAAGAATAACTTTGCTGAATCAGTCAGGTGCAAATAATGTTTTGTTCGCCCTGTATTTGTGCTTTGTGGTTGGAGAACAGTAATCGAGAACGTTAGAGAACGTCATTGTAGCCGAATCATTTATGTGGTACTTTGGGCAATGTTTTTGTTTACTCTAAAACTATTATGGACAGATCACGTGTATAAGGTGTGACAGTCAGACATAAGTATCAAATGTCAACATGACAATAAAAACAGGTCCTTATTCCTTATTCAGCAATGGCTGTGTAACCAATGCTAAAGCTGAACACGGAAACGGTTATTTGTTGACGTGGGGTGAAGTACCACTAATTATGGTAGCTTCATCATCATCAATACAACCGGTTACCTCTTGTGTTCAATCTTGAACTACCCTTTCGAGTTTATTGACGTGGCAGGTAAATGATTAAGCGTCTGTTGCACACAGGAAAAGTTGTTTTTAGTTGAAACTTAAGAACTCCAGTACTGCCTGTGCCCCTCCGCGGGCAACCAAACGTCGATTTAATGGGACCAGATGAGCAGAGACGATCGTTCGCTGGTGAATTTGGCGGGAAACGGATATCCCTGAAAGTCCGGCCAAATCCTGATGTTTTCGGCCTAATGACATCACTGCGGATCATTTTGCGGTTCCTTCTTCAGAAATGGGTTGGAAAATTGGCTCAGAGGTAGGCTTCGGAAGTGTAGATGTAGTCCGGGCAGTCGGTATTTAGAAGTCGACGTAGAGCCGCATTAAGTTTGATGAGCGCGCGTATCTGGTTACTGTTGCACATCACAAATATTAAACCCGTTTGACGACAATTGCGTGTAGCTACTCGCCAACGTCCATTCTGGCAATATGCTCACCCAATAAGCTCCGAGCCAGGGGGTAAATATTTACCCTCTTGGAGGAGGTTTCTCTTCGAGGAAGTATATGTTTTAGGGAAAAAACCGGAATTCATAGACAAATGTAATGATTGTTTTAAGGAGGCCTGTCTGACATAATCCGTTTGTAAAACAAAACAAATTAAACAAAAACAGAAGGGAAACAAACATTACTCTAAACGTCACTTCATTTTGATAAACAAAATTTCCTTGCACAAAACAGTTCTGTATAACTCTGCGTGGGGATAGAAATTAGTATACCATTTAAATTTTGATTAGCTTAGCTCCTTAATATTGTACATTAACAATTGAAAAATACACCACAAGGTCTGCAAATTACAATGTTTTCCATATAATTTGCAATCACATAATTGCTTTCTGTTGACAGTTTTGATAGTTCGGAGTGTTCCCACACATGCCCTACCGCATTTCTTCAAAGATAATGGCTTCCTGGTCTTTATTTTTTTGTAATTCTATTGTTCCAATTTAACTTGTTAATTACATTGCTGGTTCTCCTTCTGGCAGATTACCTTATACGTTGTTATTTTTTGATGTTGTTTTTACACTTGTAAGTCTTCTAGGCCTACACAGGTTTACTTCATCCTCTTTCCCTCACGGTTTCAATGTTTCTGATTTACTGTTGTTTTGAAAGTCATGAGACAGTTATACAACTACACAGTGCCATGGTTTATGCATACACTGTACAAACTAGGGTGTTAAATTGACACAATGGATGTTGTCACATACACGTGTAGTGACCAAACAAAATCAAAATCTACACCATAGGGTGTTAAAATAACACTTACTGAACTGCAAAAACAATTGCATTTGGTGTTAATTTAACACCAGGTGAAGTGAACTTTTTATTCTCTCTTGGGTATTAATATGTGACAACATACATGGTGTCAATTTTAACACCCCAGTACTCATATTGGCCCGTATGATTCTCTATTGGTGATAACAGTCTAGACTACTTGTTAGTTGGTGCAGATTTGTCGTTTCTTTTTATTTTAGTGTTCCGGTTTTCATTGATATGTCATTGAGATAACCAAGTATACAACTTCAAATAACGAATGAAGTCTGAGCACACTGCCATAAAAGAGTTTAGACAAGTAACTATGACTAAATTGCGGGGACAACCATGTGTAAGTCTCTTTTGGGAGGAGTGTTGGCTCTGAAATGAGCTGGTGTGGTCTCGACGTTTCGAGCAGTATATTCTGCTCGTCTTCAGGATTGAATGAAGACATGAAGACGAGCAGAGGATACTGCTCGAAATTTTGAGACCACACCGGCTCTTTTCAGAGCCAACACTCCTCCCAAAAGAAATTGTACACACAGTTGTACCAGCACGTTTATTGATTATATAGTTATTTCTTACTTATCGCACAATGTCTTTGAAATCATAACGATTTAATCAGTCACTCATTTCCCATTATGGGACAGTTTCTTTTCTTCTTTTTCTACCCATCTTCACTTAATGTTCATCTCAGTTAGCGCTCCTCTTGTCACTTCCATTATCAGTCGCTGTCTGTTTTGTCTGTCCCTTCGTTCAATAATAATAATGACAATAGTGCACGTTTAAAATGTGGCATGTCTGTCTTAAATTACATTCCTGGCGCCGAAATATCAAATTTGGTGGAGACTGTTAAGAATGATTTTATGAGACCATAATACAATACCTCGTTAAAGGTATAAGGTTTGTAGATTTTGTTTGGTGTCTGGGTTAGGTGTATTACCTGTAACTATGCACGTGCCTTTAAATTTGTTTCAAAGGCAATCCGCTATAAGCCTTGGCTTCACCTGGTTCTTGCCTCCATGTGGTTGTCTTCTCAGCTTGTCCGTTAGCTCAACTTTGTGAGTTGCATACGGAAATAGATGTACAATTTGAATCACTTTTTGTATCAAATGAGCCGTCAACGCTTTTTATCCAAACTCTCTTAGCGGAGAGAAGAAGACTTTTCAGGTTGAGGCATTGCGCATACTGATCGCGGTAATTGCGTGGAACGCCGCGGTTGCGATGCAACATGCTGGATTGGCTCTTGACGATCCCGCCATGCGTGCCACACAGAATGATTGATCCGCGGGGTGTCCTCCAAAACACATCAACGAAATAGTTAGGTCAGATGAAACGCTGTAAACTCTTCTGGTGATCTCGCCAATGAGTTGCTTCCGCACACACATTTCTTTGTTTCAGTTCTCGTCAAAAAGTATGGGCACCCTAATAGTTTGCTCAATAATAATTTCCTCTCGTTGAGGGGGTGCTTTTTTTGTCTTCATTAAACATAATTGGTAGGATTTGAAACGTTGCATGATTGGAGTACAATCAAGGTTTGCTGTGACGCCATGTAGAAAATCTCTTTTGAGTAGGGTTTGTCTGAGAAGAAACGGTGGTTTAATAATCATGGACAAATAAATAGCATTGTGATAAAAAAAGGCATCATCCCAGGTGATATTTTGTATACCGTTGCCTCATTTAGTGGTGGAAAGGGGATAGGTTTGAAGCTAAGGTGGGTGTTTGGTTTGTGTATAGGTCTGGAGTGACTCCCAAAAGTATCATTTATTTTTTTTGAAAAAAATAAGAAATTTTATTGTTATTATTTTAACGGAAAATAAACCAGTGTTATTTGTATTTGTATCTTATTTTATTCCGAAACTGGAACAAACCCCATAACCCCGGGGAGGGTAACATCAGTATAATAATAAATAACAATTAGTGAAGACGTCGTACGGAAAGCTAGGAGTGTTTACTTAAACAAAAACATACATTGGTTAAGCCTTATTACACAGTTTGATTACCTTTTAAAACGATAAATAAAAAGACATATTTGGCAACGCAATTAATTATAGCTTCATCAGGATGGTCCATCAAAAACTTAAATCTATCTTCCCTACCAAGAATTTCAAAGCCGTTGTATTGATTAATAATATAAACCAGTATAATTAAGTGATAACGTGTCCTGTGTGAGTGGCTGAAAGGCGGCATTTATTTGCACCAAAGTCAAATTTTCTAGGAATACTACAGAGTGTTAAAAAGCGAGGATGTAAATATTACGGTGGTGTGCCAGTCTTTTTTTTTCTTCTTTTTTTTACCCAGTAAAACATTGCTGGGGGTCGCTAAATGTACTACTGTCATCTGCCTTCATTTCCATGGACCCCGTTTCGAATCCTGCCTTGGACAAAACCTCACTTGTGGATTTGGTTTTGAGTCCAGACTTGGACCCAATACCACATAGCTACTTATGCACAAGTAGCTAAGCACAACATTTTGCTTACAAGACTAAGGTTACCAGTCAAAATACCATGTCACTGCTCAATTGGTGACTGGTATCCTGCTCATTGCGGCTAAGCAGAAAATTTGTAGGCAATATGTAAAGCAGCCCTATGAAATTGGGCCATGGTCACATTTTCATCAACTTCTTTGCACTGATGATTATTCAGGCCCTAATGTGCTAGTCACGCATGGAGAGAGTTCCCGGTTTCATTACTAGATTAGTGTCTGTCTGTTTTCCCGCCTCATGGATCAAAACATCTTCTAATCACAAATACTAAAGGACAATGGTGTCGAAAGTGTTATGAATTACTAGGAGACTTAATGAAGAACTTAAAGCAACTATAGACTAGCTGACTGACAACGCATCATTTTAGCATTCCTATTTACTGGACTTGTGTTTTAAAGTCATGATAGGTAATTGGTATGATCGAGGAAAAAAGGCTTGTGAACTATTTTTGATCTTTTTTTTATCATTAGTACAAACGCATCATTAGCATTCCTATCCAGAACTCGTATATTAGAGGTATGGTGATTGGTGGTCGAGGTAAAAACACTTTTGAATTTTTTTTTGTATCTCAAAACATTTTTTTAAACAACTGTATGCAGTACAAAGAAGATGTACCAGTTTGTTTTGTTTGTTTTTTTTGGGGGGGGGGGGCACTTCTGTCAATTTAAACAGTAGTTTGTGTTTCTGGAGGATTTGAATGGATTTTCTTTTCCCAAATAAAATGATGTGGTGTAACTTTAAAGCGTAATTGCCAATAGCCTTTCCTCGTTGTGGCTTCCTAAGTTTTATGACTCAAATCATTGTCCGTAAATTAAACACACACACAAAAACATGCACAAAAACACAAAGGTAAACATTTGTGGCTATTCAGAAAATGACAAATGAGCTAAAACGCACGAAATATGTAATTGCTACCGTGCTTATGATTACATTCATCCCCGCCCTCTTCCCCCAAAGTCCCCGTTAACCATTGGAATCGTGTATACCCAACCCTTATCGACACCGGCACAGCACAATTGAAATGTTTGGCACACATCCGTCTGCACACTGCACGGCATTCACCCCAAATTGACCATTTTTGTCATTTCAATTACACGGGCACCGTGAAGGGTCTCTTCAGGGAGTATTTAAAAGCTTGTCTTTCATCGGTCGAGATCCCACACGGAAGTCGTTTCCACTCTAAGACACATCGTCAAAATGGAGAAGAAGGAAAAAATGATTCCATAAAAGATTAGCCTTCTTTGCCCTAAAAGTGAACAGCACCCCGATGTTTTTTTCCCTCTCTCTTTCTTCTTCGAGACAGCAAGCACACAGTTGTCACCCACGTGTGAAATATTGTTTCACCTCCCATCTCCTCAAAAGGTTCTGGGGGTCCTTGAGATGAGCGGGGACTTGGGTGACTGACACTACTTTAGAACGGATGGTGTCGTTTGATAAGTTCAGTACTCCTCCTCTAGCGATGTCACTTCCGTGGGGAAGTTCCACAACACCTCAGCTATTATAAAAAATGAAGTTACCACTTTGAACGAGTGGCTTTTAGGCGAAACTTAGAAGCAGGCATCTGATCAACACGTTGAAGTTAAATATTTTTTTCACGGAAACATGGGGCATGTCAGAATACCTTTTTATATATTTTCTTACCACGCAATACTTTGGTCTGTGGACGTGAGCTGAAAGGGTCTTGTGAATGAAAAAGGAAAAATAATTCCCGTGGGTTAAAACTAGAAATCGAAGATATGCTTCAGGTTTATACAGAGATTTCCTATATTGGGAAAATAAAAGGGGAAAATCTATTTTGATTCAAAAGCCTTGAGCATTTTAGCAAAAGGCCAGGGTTTTTTTTTCTTCGTACGGCTGTGGAGAAAGGCCTTACAGGGGTTGTATTTATACGGCGCTCATTTTGTCGCGATTCGTTCGGGGGCGAATTTGGTTTGTCGTGAGCCGGGCAACATTCGGACAACTCGAACTTGCGATAACCAGGACGCCTGATGCGACCTCTACGACTATGAACTATGACAATAAAGGATTTGTTTTGTTGTTGTTGTTGTTATTTTGAGGGGTGGGGTTTAGGTTGTCGACGCAGTTGTTGTCAAACAAGACTTTTAACACCCATAGGATAATTAACCTTTTGGATAATATATAACCTACTTTCTATAAATAACTGCGCGTGTTTGTTGAAGATCAATAAGACGCCCACAGGACTGCAGGGGCGACACTGTGCCTTAACGTTATTACTGTCGTCTGAATTATTGGGTATCTTGATTTTGTTGCTGTTTTTGTTATTCTTATTCCAAAAACATTCTAATAATTACAAATAAGATTAATTTAAAGCATTATATATGACGCGAACAAGTAGAATCATTACGGATATCGGTAGTTAGGTGTGATTGCACTTGGTTTATAAATGAGTTACGCCCGACGGTATTGACATATCGTGATCGTCACAGTTATTCACGTTTTGTCCGCAAAAGTCTGGTCGCTGCGACTTAATAAGACGAATTCACTAAACAAATAATGTCCCACTTACAGGAAGTCACGTTATGATTTTTTTTAATCACTGGGACTGACGTGTTTGCATTTGAGCTTTTTCATGTTAAGTTGTCACAGCTGTTTTCGGTTAAACTTATTACCGCTTAAAATGGTAATGGGCAAAGCTGTGTATTGAGAGAGTTGCGACAACTTGCGATTAGAAGCCATTTTGTGTCCAAAAACCCCATGTGCGAATACAGGGTGCCAGACTAGTGCTACATTCGGACCGAAAATGGCTCCATGCAACCACGTGACCAAAGAAAAATGGTCCCTCTGTGTGACAGGTCTTCCAATATACGGCTCTGGTAATGGGTCGTGATGGAAGTCTACGAAAGAAGATCATGTTAAGATAGAGAATAATCTAGAGAGAAAAAAATTGCTTATTAAAAAAAAAGATGTAATTTAGAAACTGCCAGTACATTTCACGAAAATCTAAAATTGGTACCCTTAGGTCACCAATCATACGAGAGTGTGGGTTGGTAAGAAACTAACATTATGGATTTCTATGTTAAAATGTTTTCACCCCAATCCATCTAGGAGAGTCTCCAAGGTAAAGTCAAGGTTTTCCATTGCACTCGTTATCTAATAGATTAGAGTCTTTATAAAAGTGGGGGGAAAATGACAGGTCGCTACTTCCTCACTCCAAATCGCTATAAAATGTCAGTTTAGCTGAAACTCTTTCAGAGCGAAATTTAAAACATGACGTCATTGGATATCAACAACAAATGGGTCTTTACATTCCAAAGAGGAATTTGTAAGCCAGTCAAAAGGTCAAATTAAATGCCTTTTCGATTGAATAGCATCAAAGTTCAGGAATGACCTAAACAATTTCCTGTACACCAATGTACAGACCTATATTTTTGAAATGTGACGTCATTGGATGTTTTAGGATGTTGACCATGTTTTTGTACTGGTGGGGCATCAAATATAAAAGGCATTTTTATTCACTTTAGAGTGATAGAGACTTGTACTTTATTTGTGTCTCCCACCCGCATCCGGACTCTATCTTTTGGAAAATGAGTTCATCACAAAATTGAAATCGATCATGGAGCCTGTCTTTAACAGATGAGGGACTGCCACTTGGAAGTGGAACATAAATAGATGTAACCATAATACAGTCAAGTTTTCATTTATAATCTATGCAGACATTCGTTAGAAAGTTATACAAATTATTTCTTCAATCTGGTTTCCAAAACTTCGATTTAAATTGTAAAAGTTTTGCAATTCATTAAATATACTTTATCTCAATTACCAGAAAAGATTCGGTTTTTATAAAGGGTATCTTCATCGAGCTCAAGCGTCTTGAACGACCATACTTTGGATTTATTCCTCTTGCAGAGGGGGCGAAATAACTGAGTTACCAAATCAGCAATTTGTCAATTTACGTGATGCTCGTGCATGAGTGTGAATGGCGGAATACACGACTGCTGTGTGCATTTTCAGCGCCCCAGCCAGTTAACAATTTCAGCCTATGTCTAGTGAGGAACGACTGCTCATGTTCGGCAAACATTGTGTGTAATGGATGAGTCGTTTTGACCGTGGCTGTACATGCATTTGTCTCCCCCTTGATATATAAAATTATACGGGATTATTTACTTTAGTTTATGTAAACGGATGTATTATTTCAAGAATGACACGCAACACATACCTTGGTTTGGAGACAGTGTAGAAGCCGCCACCATGATTGTATTTTACAGTCTTGATTTATTTTTTCCCGCTGAGTTCAAAACAACGTGTTTGTTTGACGGAGCTTGTTTTGTTGTTGTACTTGGTGTTTTGAATAAGGGAAAGTAAATGTGGATTTTTTTCCGAATTATGCCGAAAGCACCACTTCGATTTCATTGTAGTTGTTTTTCTCGTTTCTAGTAAGGTTTAACAGAAACTTGTTTTTACATAATATATAAAAGTGTCCTTGTTTTGTATTGTTTTTTTGACATGAAGCAAAATAGGTTGCAATACAGAAAACAGTGCGCCACCAAGAGTTAGGTACGGAAATAACTTTTTTTTCAAACAAGGCAGTTGACACAATTGTACATAAATCGAATATGAACGTGCACAAAATCCCTCACAGTGTATTTGTTGAAATAGACATGACCATGTTGCTCTCTGCCGAAGTTCAAAATGTTTAATGTGCGGATAATTTTCAGTTCGAATGCCATTGCAAAAACGAATCTCCCTACGTCGAAATTTTTTTTAAAAATAAAATAAAAATTGAGGGTGGGGGGGGGTTCGCGACAAAGCATTCACAAAATGTACAATGCCTCTTGGCGAATTGTTGACGTCCAATGTGCGGTTCATTCACTTTTTTTTACACGGAGTAGAAGGTCCTTAGTGTTGTGTCAAACTTGAAGTTCGTGTTTCTCTCTCGCACCATGTAAAGCAGGCTATCGCGTGACTATTATTGTCTTTCCTCGGGGAAGTTCCTATTTACGGTTTGGTACACGACGCGAATGTCAACGCAAAGTAGGATAGAGACTTCGGGCACTACAATTGCAAAAATGAGCATAGTTCAAATTATAACTGGTACAACCATGTATAACTGTACAATCACTCTCTCCTTAGGAGTGTTGGCTCTGAAATGAGCCGATGTGGTCTCAACACTTCGAACAGTATACTCTGCTCGTCTTCAGGAGAATGAGAAAGGAGGGCTTTATGCAGGGCATATTACCTGGTTCTGAATGTCGAGCGGATTGGAACCGATGATGACGGAATGCCTCGAGCTGATGAGATGGATCATGTAGTCACAGGTATGCTGATTTATTTGGCTTCCTTTGTGTCTAAATTGATCGGTCGATTGGTTCATTGAAGAGACGTTTGCGAGCACTTCAGCTCAAAGAAGGCGTGGCATTCCTCCAGTCATATTCGCGCTCGGCAAAGAGTTCAAGTTGAAAGGAAATTCGAGTCCTTTGCTGTGAAACTGTGATGTCAAATTCGCTTCGCGTTGAAAATCGGGCCGTGTCCGAATTAGCGGCTACGGCTACGGCTAGATTTCCGCGTCATCGTGCGTTGAAGTACAGTGCGTCCTGAGCAACACACATAGTAAAAGTCGTAGCCGTAGCTGTAGCCGCCAATTCGGCCTCACAATCCCTCTGTTTCCGTATATTATTTGCAACTCTCTTGATGTCATCAATCAAGCATTTTGACTCCTGGATGAATGCGACGCCCTCTTTGAGTTGAAGTGCTTGCAAAACATTTCTTCAATGATTAAATCGATCGATCTGTTTAGACACAAAGTAGACTAAATAAATCAGCATTTCTCTGACTACAGAGTCATGATCTCACGCTCAAGGCACTCCGTCATCATTGACCCAAATCCACTCGACATTCAGAACCTGCGGAGAAGTCCAGATTGCAATGTCAAGCTAGAGCCCGAATATATTTAAAGCATAACAATTTTGTAGAAATCTATCCATTGTTATCAGCCAAAATACAATGTAACATGTGTATTTTAACTTCTGACTGGTTCACCGCTTCAAGGAAATAAGTCACAAGGAAATAAGTCACAAGGTGGCAGCAAACACTTTGTTTTATTATATTATAGAATTCTGGTTTGGAAAGCGCATTATTTTCTGTGCATTCTACGCGGTAAACCTGCTATAGCATCTCCCATTGGGACAAAGTTTGAGATCAACCGGAAACGTGCTCCACGTTCGGGCATTTTGGTTTTCCATTGCCCACGCTCGCTCCCTTTTCTTCTTTTATACCAGTTTCGGGGTCAGCCTAAAGCCCGGTTCATACTTTCTGCGAATGCGAATGCGAAGCGAAAATGACGTGAATTTGACGTCACAACTCTGTTTTTGCTGCGAATATTCGCAAGAGTTGAGCGCAGCTGAACTCTTGCGAATATTCGTTGCGAATTTGTGACGTCAACATGGGACCTGAGAGCCGGGTCATTTCTGACCCGATAGGTAATAGAGCGTAAAGGAAACCTAATTTTTTTGTTTTCAAAAACTTTATCATTTTTCACACTTCCATTTACGCGTAATGCAAAACTTGTTAAGAACTTTGGAATCAATGTAGACCCCGCTCCTTTGTACTTTCGTCTACGAGTGCAATATTATTGTCAAATTGGATAGGAAGCGTTTTCCATTCCTTCCGTCAAATGTCAATAGAGGGTTCTGGTGAGCATTATCATTCTCTCAACCTTGTAACAAAATATTAATGAAAAGTCCGTCGGTGGTCCACTGAAGATGATTTTTAACTGTAGGTCATTTTACAAAGTATTCTCCTGGGATATGCACAATTTTGTTCAGATATCAGTTTTTCAGCAAAACAAAATTAATTACAGTTTTTAGGTTTTCCTGACTCGGCGTAACTAAACGAGAAAGCAGATCCATGTGCTGTTTCTTGTATGGTTTACTTCTGGGAACCCATATACCATTACACAAGGACTGTCACGCGAAATACAAAAACAGTTCATTCTGAGATAAATAGAAAGTTCAAAAGCACCCGTAACTAAAGTCTTCTTTGATGGTGTATCACGAAGCACGGGGAACTGGAGGAATCTCTAATTATAATTGATTAATCGGTTATATATAAGAAGGTTTTTACTGGTTATAGGCTTCCAAATAATATAGCTCTCCAAGGAAGGATTTTCCCACTAATAAATTCCTCCCAGTAAGAGTTGGTCCCACAGGTATCGGGTCTGTTACATCAAAGAGATTAGATTAAATTCCGTGCATGCAATCAGCTTTCAGAAAACGCCTTACGCTTAGACCTGTATAACCCAATTTCATTGATCTGCTTGAACACTAAATGGTGTGCGCATAATACCCCCCCCCCCCCATACCATGGGGACCGTGTTTGTGAGCGGTTCCCTACAAAATGTTTGCAAGATTCAGAAATGAGGAATTCTAAGCGATTTTCTCTGCTTAAGCAGCTCTTTCAGATTGGGGAAATGGCTCCAGTCATATTCAGTGCCCAGTTTATTTTATAGAGCTGCGTAAGCACAAAGTAATAATGCTTTAGATAGAATAAGGTTACCAGGATAAGGTTACCAGCCAAAATACTATTCCACTCGTACCGTAGTATATTGGTTTCCTGTTCAATTTTGCCTTAAGCAGAATTTTTTAAATCATTTTTTATTTTTTTTTTATTTTTTTTTTTGGGGGGGTGTTCTGCTTAAGCAGCTCATCATGAAAACCGGACCCAGGCGGGTCCGATGATCCTGGAACTAAATGCTCAACTTTGAGTACACTTTAAACTTACGCGTCAAAGTTCAACCGATCCCGGGTCTCAGGGGGCCTGACCCATTATACTGGGCGAGTTTGGCGCGGAATCCGTGTCAAAAATTACACAGAAATGGGTGAAACTGACGCAGAATCCGAGCTGAAATCCCAATTTTTTAAACCATTTTCCGGGTAAACCTGACCCAGAAATGGTCAAGCCCCCGGGCACCCAGGATCCTTGTCAATGATCTGACCCGGGAGTTGTTCGAGTTTGAGTGGAACTTCCAACATTGTGAGTGTGCGCGTAGGTGGGAGGATATTTTTAAATGAATTCGTATGCCAACATGCAACAAGAAAACAAACAATAAATGTACCTATTCTTGGAGAAAGGATTTCTTCTTAGAAGTGAATTATGAAATCTAAACTTAATAATAAGTCTTGCCTTATTTCAGCGAACGAAGCACTAAAATTTGTCTTAGAATTGAGGTTTCCTCTACAAGTAAAGACAAAATGAATACTGCACCCTTTTTTTTACAGTGTTTTGAAACATCGATTGACTATTATTTCAAGGTTTCTATAATTTCCTTTCTGCTTGTTTTCTCTCTTCTTTGAGACAGATTGAAGAGTAACATCTCACCTAAACAACGCACGAAAACGAAGGTTGTACAGAGCTGGCTGGCAATATCTTCAAGACGGTGATAGAGCTGAGAGCTACCGACAAGAAGACACACCGCCTTTAAACCAAACGGTCGCTTCAGAAAGAAAAAAAACCTCATTCGTTGGCAATCCACAGCACCTGTCCACCTAATCTCGGCCAGTCAGTTTCCTGTTCTTCTTGGGTGTCTTCAGGTAAACCAAGGGAAGACTTAACACGGAGCTGTCTGGAGTGGTCATCCTAACTTCCGATGATGCACTGCAGCATAATGGAGTGACGAGCGAAAGCACACACGGTAAGGGGGGCTCGCCCAGCGATCGAAATATCAATACAACGACCTTTAGTGTTGGTTTTAGCGACATAGCTGTCAGTATAGTGGGACATTATTCCAATCTCAGAGATATCTTTGCGCTGAGTTTGTAGGCCTATGTTAGATGTTGTGTGCTGCTCTGCCAGAAAGAAACCTTCGGGCATGTTGGTTTAGGGCAGGTTCTCATTCGGGTCGCGACTGGTGGATTTGAAATGCTAAACATGAACCCGAACATGTTGAAAAGCCTGGGGTTGTTTTTCTGTACATTGTTTATTCAACGAGTCGGTTAAAGCCCTAGGTGGGGTATGTTTTGGCGATCATAATTTAACACACTGCTGAGCATTATGTCTTTCAACCATGATAAAAAAATGAGGCGGTGCCGAGCAAAACATGTTAGTGTTATTTTTTGTTTTCGCAATCATCTTTTCTTCAGACCCAGATTCACTTGAATAAAGAAATTACAACGGTCGTGCGCACGAACTTGTTCTGTCTCACTGTACGGAACGTAAATGCAATTAGCGTATTCAAACATTTCGATTTCACGATATGGACCTTTCTATGGCAACGTCGCAGCCCGAGTTTTTGCCAACCAAGGTTGGAAAACTATGGAACGCCACAAATGCAAAGCAAAAACAGATCGCCATAGTATGTAACATTGTTACACAAATATAAAAGAATAGTGTGTTAAAGTTGTTGGAAACAAAGCACGATATATTTTTTTCTTTCAATTGAACGGTTGCAGGGATGTTGAATTTGGTCACAACATCTGTTAACACGATTTCATGTTTGCCAACATTCGGCCGTCCATGCCAACCAGTGCGTTTATCAATAACAAAAAGGTATAGTGTATTACCAAATCTTTTGGAAGTTCCGCAATGAAGTTCTGGCAGATATTCTAACATCAAACCACGGAACCGTTTTTGGTGGCAGAAGTGTCTACTGTGGTTTCTTTCTTAAAGCGACGATACATCGTCATACCAAGTAATACACCACAAGGGAAACTGACTGGGTAAATTTAAACTCAATTTTACAGCATTTTAAGGTTGAATGGCTTCTGAACGGCACCCATGAAAAAAAATTCGACAAAATAGAGAGACTGCCAAAATAAGGGCTGCATAGCTCAGTTAGAAGAGCGCTGGCATGTTAATCCGGACGTTAGGGTTCAAATCCCTCTCTAGTAAATTTTACTTTGTTTACCCCAAAATGATATACTATAAAAAAAATATTACTTGTTTAAGTGAAGATTTCATGAGGAAATATTTTCGTCAGTAATGTTGTCGTGTATGAGAATAATTGTCACAGAACATTTTGCAGCAATTAGGGATAAGCAAGTTATTATTATTATTATTTTTTTTTTTTACCTGTACCGAAGTTTTTATGTGTAATACTGCTGAAGGAAAACATAGGTTGGACTTCTACGGACGCGTGTCTGAATTAAATTATTAATTTATTCATGAAAAAAGAGCCTAAATGCCATCAACACTGATGTGTTGTTCGTTTTTATTGTTTGTCCCCGCCTCTTCTTTGTCTCGTCTGGCGAAAGATACTCCCAATTATTGTTCCCCTTTTGTGTCTTCTGTCTCATTGCTCACACTGTTACTGTTGACAACGTTATTTCCCTGTAAATTTGGAAACTATTCTCAGTGACTTCTATCGTTTTGAAACAAAGATTTCATTAAAAAGTATTTAAAAAACTATTTTTCTTCTTCTTCTTCTTCTTCTTCCTCTTCTTCTTCTTCTTCTTCTTCTTCTTAAGCTTCTATTTTTTCTCTATTTCTTCTTCTTCTTCTTTTTCTTTTACTTCTTCTTCATCCTCTTCTTTTACCTTGCAACACAAATGTTCTTGGCAACACAACACGAATCGGTGGTTTGCCCTTGGGAAGGGGAATGATGCCTGGGTTGTTTTTGAAAAGAAAAAGTTAATCAGGTGTGCTCACGGGGGGATGACGCATTGCTGTAACCTGTTAATCAGTTAATTAGCTTATAACTTATAACTGATGTCGTACAATTCCTTGCTCGCCATGTTTCATGCTACCCACCTGGCTATATTCTAGAAAGTGTGCGTGGAAAGGAATATGCCCAATCAATGACTGGATCTTGGTCGAGGTAATTTAGCCTCCGTATCCACCATGAGCACGGAGCCACTTCTCGTTAACACGAATATCACTGACATGTTTAGACCCCCATTGACCCCAAAACGAATCCCGTCAAAATTGTAAAACAATTTCAAACATGTACTCGACTTCGTTGATTTTAATGAAAACTGCACTTCGTTTCTATCGAGGACTGGCATAATGGTATCCCCGTGTACCCTCGATGCACCGAGTTTCTGCTTCCGGGGTCTGCCTCGGGAGGTTTGGTAATTTGAAAGGTTCAGTCACTACTGAAAGGTACATTCTTGAATTACACAACTGTAACTGCACCGCTCGACTTTTTTTTTCATGTTTACATCGCCGGTCATATCCTTGAAAAAACACCTGTCCTAGTATGATATGATCCATTTCTATGAGCTAGTTCGACCCTTCTGCTTCCATAGCTTAAAGTCATTATTGATTACATTATTATACATTGCCATTGATAAGAAACAATCAAATTCTTTTCGATAGTAAAAACCCAAATTATCTTGTCTTGTATACTAATGCGCCAAAAATAGTAATAATACAAGCAACTGTGGTTTTACTGAGATGGCATTTTTATATATGTATATTTATTAATCCATTCATTTTTTCCTTTTGGGGTTTGGGTTTTTAAATAATCTTAAGTTCTGAGTTCTTTCTATGGATTAGCTCTCTGGAAAGTTACTTCAAGTTATGTTTGACGTATAGTAGTGTTGTTGTTATTGTTTTTTTGTATCAAGTTACTTTATAGGCCTATTTTTAGTTAAATTATTTAGATTAGGTTAATCAAAAGCAAAAAGTTTAGTAGCGGGATTACAAACTTTTATCTCGCGTTCATCAGTCATGTCAACGATTTTTGCATGTTGCATGTATGTTGTGTATTGCTGGGTAGGCTCATGTGCATGTTTTTGTATTTGTCATTTTGAAAAACGAGCATCATCTGTCAAAATTCGTTCAGAGAAAAAGTATGTTAAAAATATATTATTTGAAAATTGGGTCATGAACCTTGTTATCCACTGCATTGAATAATTAATTAAGATTGGACCGGTGTAGAGGCGGTGGTTCGACCTGTCTCCATGTCTCGTTCATGCAATCCATGATTGATAACAATCCTCCAAAATGGACCATAAACACCGCATTTACTTACTGGTTTAACATCAACATTTCGGGAAAGTGCATTTTCTTCCTCAAGTATTGTTGCCGCAATGTGAATTGCTCCACTCCATTGGTCAGCTCTTACTAGGTCTGTTTTGATAATGTCCCGTACGGTTTACAAAATGTACCACTCGTGTTTCCGGTCAGTTTAACGTACAACCTCGCTCTCATGCAGAACCAATAGACATAGACTGTAATGGGTTATCAAACCTCTTCGGTCGGCTTTCTTGTTACCCTGGATGACATGCCCTCTTTTTGAGATTTGTTTAACCCTGGAAACAACATCCTTTTCACCAAATTTGTAAAGCTCTTCAACTCAAAATTGTCATGGATAAATGCATACAGGTTGAGACCTATTGTATATTGTTATCAAAATAAACCCATGCACTTCGTTTGAGCAGAGAAATAGAACCCTGCTAAATTGCAGTTTAAGTTTGCACCTTTAATATGGGTAGTTCATTTCATGCGATGTACTTATAGGCTAAGAGCAAAGATGAACTATTTTAACGAAACTTTGTCAAAAACAGAAACAAGTTTTTCAATGCTACTGGCATCGACTTTTGCAACCTTCTTAGGAGTAATGAACAAGGCAATGTGTACTTTGAACAATGTTAAGTCAATTGACTGTACAACGATTCGCCAGCTGTGTGCATGCGGACGTAGTAGAAATCAATAGTTGCACGTGAATCAGGCGTCCGATGGAAAATACACTGAAGGCGCCTCGTGAAACCCGAAACAAAAAGATCTATTCAACTCACTTTGATTTATCGGGATTTGTGGCTTGCTAAAATGATGGGACTATCTTGCAAATAAATTTATAGCATATTTTATTATGTTACATTAATCTAAGTTTGAAGGACTTGCCTTTTCAATTTGTTTCTCCATTGGTATTAAAGGGCAGCAAGAGATTAAAACACTAAAATGAAACAGGTCAGAAAGAATAGGTTAAAGGTTATAAGATTTAATTTTACAGAGTGAGTCAAACGGTAGACTTAATTTTTATTAAGAAGCCCCCAGTTGACTGAGCTTTTGCAAGTGGGAATTCCTGTAGACCTACAATTACACAGACGCCACCTAGTAGGGCCTCTGTTGCACTGGTGGTCTTAACGCTGGTGCCCCTTCAAAAGTTACCCATAAACTTTAAGGTTTTCCAGTTAAAGTCCCCTTTGAAAAATGAACTTGTTCTTGGCCCTCTCAAAGATGAAATTTTTGACCTGGACTTCAAGCAAGTAAACCTGAGAGGGCACTGACAGCTCAGGCCTACTCGTCGGCGGCTAGGGTCAACCACAGCCAACTAACAGGGTAGACGTAGGGTAGGTCTTCGATCGCATCCAACTTCTTGGAAGGCTGCAGTATAAGATTTATACCCAAAATAAAACCGAGACCCAACGAATTAGCTGCAATGTGATGAACGACAATTGTCAATATCGTTACAAATTCGGGTTGCACTTCTTATGCCCCCTCCCTTTTTTTATTTATTTATTTATGTTTTACTTTTTTTCCCCCAAGAGTTTCCTTTTAAGAACAGATAAGTGCCCGCACGATTTCCCCGTATATATCTAACCTTTCAGGGTAATCGTTTACCGGAACGCCTCCTGCAACTCAATTTCTATCAGGCAGTTGAAGCCACACGCAGTACAAATGCCAGGAACTCGTGTTCTTACCTCAATTCACTAAGCACACGTTAAATGTACATGCATTTCAAAAATGACAATTCTAAGCACTTGTTTTAGTCTACAATGACCTCATTTGGAGAAGTGAAATTAGGTACAAATACCGCAATAAGAACACAACGTGATGTTCATTCTGTTTTTCTCATTTCTGTTTTTCTCATTTCTGTTTTTCTAAGACCCTTTTCTAAGAACATTTCCGAAGCTACAAGATGATGGAGGATTGGAATTATTGCCCAATAATGCACCATCCCTTTCGAAGCAACTTGCATGAACACGTGGGCATAATTGGGGGGGGGGGGCGTCATAATGTCAACATACTCCAGCAACCCAACCTGCGGGACACTATTGATTGTAAAAGCTGAAACCCAACCGTCACTTCGTGACTGCAGCCCTTTATTTTGCTTGGGTTGTAATCAGATGATGTCGTTGAAAAACCAATCAGCAGATTTCCTCAGACTGGCTCAGCCCACAAAAAAAAGTGTTTTGCATGAACAGAATGAACAGCAAAAGCGTCATGAATGTTGTTTAATATGGTGAACTGGTAGCACTGTGGAGCATCCGGGGGTGGGGGCTTGATCCCACACCCCCACTCACGCCCGTGCCTGCCAATTTCCATTTTTGTTTTCTGAGAAGAAAAAAACCCCAAATCTGTATGGGAAACTGTTGGAAGTCCCGAAGCATAATGTTCTGTATGAGTGTTTAAACTACATTGAGTTCTCCCCCCCCCCCCCAGTCTCTTTTAAGACCAATTTTTCTCACAGCCCCCCTCCAAAAATATCTTCTTTGTTCAAGTTGGGAAGGTAGTGCTCTACCAGTCAGGCTCCTGGTGGATACCCATATTGCCTACATCCTTACGGTCTGTGAAGGTGGTAACCCTGTTTCAGTCCCAGGAGTAGGTGCCAGCGAGCCCCTGGTGACAGTTAATTTGGGTCGACAGCCCGTATCATCAGTATAGCTCTCACCTTGAGGTTGCCCTATTGCCTTGTGATGTTAGGCTATAAAATAACCCCCCCCCAAAAAAAAAAACAACAACAACAACAACAACTCTGGTATAAACAGGTTTTATTTTGTTGCTGTTGCTATAGACCTTATACATTGACGTCATCCAGCCGCCATCTTAGAGGTAAAACGGTGACGAAACAATGAAAGCGCACAGATTTGTACGCGCGGCGCACAGGATTGGCCAATGAACAACCTCATTTTGACCTCTAGGTGAGGGCGCCCTACTGATATGACGTCATGTGCATAAGGTCTATTCTTCTTTGTTGTTTGTTAAACCGAATATATTTTCTAACTAGTTATAGCTTTACTATTCCCAGAACCGCTGACACGCACACAATCGTTGTAAATACATCATACTGTCAAAGAGAAGAGATACTACTGCGATCCTTTTAACGTCACCGGACAAACCTCCATTAAATTTGTCACTTCAATTCAATTTATTTTTTGGTATCTCCCCGATGCATATCATCAACGTATTAAGTTGAATGCGCTTTCTCGTATGTCTTTTGTTTTTTTTGCCCACGTTATGCGCATTGATCAACCAAGAACTCTGATTGTTCCACTCTGTATTTCTTGGTTATTTTAGAATGTCTACTGCATCCGTTAAATTGAATATTTCATGTAAGATAAAGCACCTCGTTTAAAGACTGATTCCATTGTACCAAAGACGGGGTAACTCGGTCAACCTGTTTTAGTTTTGATTTACTTCGAGATGATTTGAATCTGAGTGAAACAAAGTGGCATTAGACTGTGCAAGTCTTACGCGTATCGAAAACGAAAAAAACAGCTCAATCGAAGACAACATAAATTCTATGAAATCAAATCCTTTCTAAATTCTTTGAAAATACAAATGCCCGTAGCAATTTTGTTTCTTATTATATAATTTTTAGTACCTGTTTTCTTGATACGTAACTCTTATGTTGTCACAAATCTGTGTTTGATTTCATGGGTTTGCATCGGGAACACGATAGCCCAAATAGTTCAGACTGAGCTTACTTTCCTCAGGCTTTCGATACACAACAATACCATCCAAGATAGTTTGTTGATATCATTCACTCAAATTGGATAATGGTGTAGTTATGTCAGTCAGACAGAGCCAGGATTCTTAAGGCCATGTCACACGAGGCAATTTACAGGCAACTAGTTCCATCGGGCAATCTCTAAGAAGTAAATTCATTCAAATTGTCAGTTTTCTCTGTATACCCTTTAGGACATTCGCTCGTCCCCAGCGCCTTGCCTTAAAACCAAGGGCGCTGGGATGGGCAAACGTATTAAGCACGCTCATTGGTTAATGCTCAGTCCCATCATGCATCACACTCACACTGCAAGCACTGCACGCATGACGTACTTCCTGAAAAAGAATCTGTGCAAGCTGATTAGCCCATCCCAGCGGTCCTGGATAGGCCGCTGGGGCCGAGCGAATTTAGGACAGTGATTCACGGCTAGAACGTCTCCTATAATGCCTCGTACAGTGTTCAGTTTACATGCAGTGCAGTTGGGTGCCTCCAAGTTGGCTGTAAAAATTACCCCGTGTAACAAGGCCTTTCGTCAAACTACGGTCCTTGGTTGCAACTGTGTTTAACTTGCTCGTGATTTTAGTTACTCTATTTCGCACGCACGTCTCCAAGTACCGTAGATTAGTCACTCATCCTAAGGGGACTTATATCTCTTGTTTAGAACTGAACAGAAACATACTCTCCTGACAAGCTCACTCAGCTTGACATCCCGATCCTTCGTCTCAAGAAAATAACCGGCTCTGATGTTTCTCCTTTTCCGTTCCAGGTTTAGCATCCAGCGCGCTCTGTCGTCATCTCACACTCATCCAATCCAATTACATGATTGCAGTTGATCCGCTGGTAACTTCCTCGAAGTGTAGAGAGCACACACAAGTCCTCCGAGCTACTGAGCCCTCAACGATATCACAACGTCAAGTGTTTGGAGCTGATTTAAGAGACTCTTCGCGAACGCTGCTACGCAAGGGGAGGGGTGGACGTGTGTTAAGAGGACATCTGTCGCCGAGCTGTAAGTAGGTCCCGGCTTTATTCCGTGGCTTTGGGGCGTTACACACATAAGACGTTCGTTTGACGTAGAAGAAACCCCCCACAAACAAAAACACAAGCGACTCCGACCCGTCAATACTTACGTGCGTTTCTTTTCTGGCACACACATCAGAGAGATGGATACGACTTCTCTATTGCTTTTGACGGGAGCTGCTACGGATTAAACTGGTGATTGCATCCTAGCCTCATTGCGAGTGTTCATTTCGTTCTTTTTTAACACCTGCCTCTGTGCTGGCCAGGTTATTAAAGTCGAATCAAACCGGTAACCCAGCCAATTCGCACCACTGGCATCAACATCCAATAGCACTCTATCTCTCAATCTGGAGGAGATACTGTTTCACGGGAGAGTCGTCCTCTGGCAGGGAGACTATATGCGAATCTTTTGACATTCACAGTCAAGTTTTTCTGAATTTGATGGGAATCACATTGACAAATTGAGCCTTCGAGGCATTGAAGCAGATGGAAATTATATCTCTGTGTTATTGTCTCTGCTCTTTCTTCTTTGTTTTTTGAGAGTGGGAGATTCCTTGTCTGATGGAAAAGTGTGCAACGGTGCTTAACCTGAAATCAAGGGTAGTGCGGTCGTGCATCTCGCTGTCTTTAGACTTTTGTGTTCAAAACACCTGTCATGTTTTCAGTTGTACTGCTGCGATTTTTGCCTAGACACTAGAACATTCCAGCAGCCTAAGGAATACACTATCAAACGTGATTCACCGCAGTTTGTTTATTAATTGGACCCGGGGGAAAAAAGTACTCTACAATCATGGTTTTCGCAGAATCTGAGCCGCTCTATCCCGTGACTAGTGCTGAAAACTTCACGGGTGCCGATTACAGTAACCAGTCCACGGTGGTGGACAGGGACTTTGGCGGCTTCGGGAACGGGCCTGATGCCCCGTTCGACCCGAACGTCTACCACTACACTAGTGAAGAGTTTCAGGACCACGTGAAAGGGATTCTGGTATACCCTCACATCCACGTAGCTGCCAAGGTACTCCTCTTCACAAGCTACGCCCTCATGATGGGAGTCTGCAGCGTGGGGAACCTTCTCCTCTGTTACGTCATCTACCGCTTCAGACGCATGCGCACCACTACCAACTTGCTAATCGGAAACCTGGCGTTGTCTGATTTCCTGGTGGCCGTCATCTGTGCACCTTTAACCTTTTACCAGTACATGTACCAGCACTGGCCATTCGGGAAGGCTTTGTGCATTATAACTAACTACCTGAAGTTTACATCACTCTACGTGTCCACCAACTCACTCTTGGCAATCGCTCTGGACAGGTAAGCTTTGAAGTTCAAACTGTGCTTTATACAAATTGATGATAATTATCTAAACTCGAAACCAAGTTTTTGGATCCAAATAAACTATAGTATTTCAGTTATATCACCCAGTTTTTTAGCTAAATATTCTCCCGTTCTATGTATTCTGCAGAATTATGTTTTTAAATATGAATGCTAATTTGGCCATAAACATTACAGTGGGTAACCGTGGAAAAAATGGTGCGCTTCGGGCAATAGACCTTATGAATTTACGTCATCAAGGCGCCATCTTAGAGGTAAACCGATGATAAAGCAATGGATTTTGACACTTTTGTACGCGCGGCGCACAGGATTGGCCAATGAACAACCTTGTTTTGACCTCTTGGCGAGGGCGCCCTACTCAAGTGACGTCATGTGCTAAAGGTACATTCACAATACCCCTTCGTGCCGGTGTTTATTAAAATCTCATTGATCCTTCTCTAGAAATATATTTATTGAAAAAAAAATCTGGCCAAGTTTGGCTGCAAAATACTTAGCAAAATACTGCAAAAAAAATTTGCGCGTTGTATTGTACTGGGGTTTTTATTTTTTTTGGGGGGGGGTTCATTTGTTTTAAACCGATTTACGTGACAAACTCGTATTATCATCAGATTGTGTGTAAGGGTCTTAATGGCTCCGAGATTGTAATATTGATCACCTTAAAAAAAAGTCGCATCAATACCGTTTTATTACCTCAACGTTATCTTGCCGACCGGCTTAAATCTTCATTATCGTCGACAGCAAACGATAAACGCCGCGGGAAAATACAATAAACAGTGAGGCGAAAAAACACTGTAGCCGCAAGATCGCGATTAATATCGATACAAGGAAGCTCCCAGCGTGGGTGTTTGAAACAAAGAAGCGGACATCTGTCAAACTTTATCTAGTTGGACAAATTAAGACTTATGTGCAAACGTTTGTTGGAACTCACGTTCAACTCGACACTTGTTCCCCCAAGTAGCAGAATTTCCAACAATTCAACAGATAGTTTACAGAGATTTACAGCCTCTTGAAGACAAGGAACTGCGAAATTTCTGCTGTTGTTTTGGAAAACTGATGCTTGCGGCTGTGCGTGGCGTGGATAATTTATAAAGTAACTATAACTATTAATTCTTGCTGAACCATGATTTCTTTTTGAAGGAATGAGGGCCCTGATAAGATTATTTTTCATAAGGTTTTACAGCAAGAAGTACATGTACCTGCAATAGTTCACTTCTCAATTATAAGAACATTACATTATTCAGTTTTTCGATAACATCTGAGGTAACCTAATACCCACTTGGCCAGATGAGATTATGAGTGTTATCATCTTTATATCTTTATTCCCTCGTGAAGTATGAAAAGGTATGCATTTAAAAACAGTTTTTACTAAATGCAAAATGTATGACAAGCTTATACAGTTCTCAGAACTGTTAGTCCCATAACTGATATCTCAAAATGTTGATTCAGATAGCAATTTCAAGGTGACACATCAGTATGTGAGATTATGAGCAGTGCTGTACCTTAATACTTTAATCAAGTCTGACTGAATAATATAACTAAAACAAGTCTAGCGATTGTCCGTTCAGACATTCGTTCCCCTGACAGTACCTAGTAGTTCTATACAAAGATTGATTACAAAACCAGTCAGTATGACTTTTCCGTCTTTCCGGGGTTTTGTAGATCGTAGAGCGCCATCGCCGGCGGCCAGACGCGAGGGTTATGAATGGCAATCTTCGACCGGGGGTTTAACATTTCCGAAATTACCGTACGATCAACAACTTAATGCGCAAATTAATGAATAGAACTGGAACATAATCTCAACAAATTTGTGTCATCGACAAAACTGCGTCAACTGCTACCCCATTCAAAGAAATGAATTAGAAGCACTCTGAGTGGCTAAATGGATTGGATGTCGGTAACATTATTACTTATCCAATAAAAAAGGGGTGGTTTGCTTCCAGAATTGATCTGGATTCCCAGTCCTGGGGACCTGACTAATGTCTCGGTCAGGCTTACCCGGAAACTGGTGGAATTTTGACCCGGATTCTGCTGCGTCAATTTGACCCTTTGGGGGTCAATTTGACGAGTGTTTTATGATACACTCCTATTCCAGTTGACATAGAGCCCTTAAGCTAGCTTAACAATTGTGATCATCTCTAGCCTCACGACGTTAAAAACGATGTAAACTGGCTTGTTATTTTGTAACTGTTTCAAAGCAGAATTTGTAACAAGACGTTATTTTGGCGTAGTGGTATCTTTCCTCGTCTTCCACCTCTGGGACCCCGGTTCGAATCCCACTGGGTCACCATGTGGATTGGATTCTGTCCCTACTTGATTGCGTGGGTTTTTCCCTGGAACATTTCTCTGGGGTTTTCCTCCAAACATCTCAAACTGAAACGTCCTTCCATGTCTTCTCTCCACGGGGTTCTTTGGCAAGTATAGTGATTCAGTTCGCTTTTCTGAGAGTCCTTGGCTTCACAACAAGAGTTAATAAATGAAATGGAATAAATGAAATTAATCAAAAAATACGTCTGGGCATTCTGCAAATGTTTCGTTGGTCAAAATGTCAAATTCAATGCCGTTTTCATTCAATACCGTGGAAACTCAGGATTGAGCTTAAATTAAAATTCCCCCTACAAGAAATGTACAAACAGACACATACATTGACATCAGTGGTTGCTTTTGGAATAACAAATTTCGCACTGGACGAGTTAGCTGAATGGCATTTTACACCGTTTTAGTGTGAGGTAAGGGACGTGTAATTTTGTTCACTTTCATAACGACCCAATCCATTGGGAAATGAACGCATTAAAAACACTGAATTTGACCCTAGAGCGCCTCTTAGGTCAACTCCAATACCATCACCAGCAACGCGGTAAAGACGTTTTGAAAAAAAACAACGAATGGTTAATTTCACAATGGTTATTCATAGCGAATTACCACATTGAAACGATCAACAGGTAACCCGATATACAAATAAATGATGTCACTTTCTTAATTGTAATTTTGTCTCAGAATTTAATTTTTTTCCTTTTTTTTGTTTCAATACATACGTTCAAAGTTCGTCTGAGTACTAAACGACAGCAGGTATTTTACTTAATAAAACTAACAGTCCTGACAACCTCGAATGGTTGCTGTGAGTAGCTGTTTGAATCTGGCGACCTCTAAACTCCTTTGACACTTTGGATACAAAATAATTTGAAAGGCTGACAGGTTAGCAGCCAGCACGTTGTCAGCAAGTTATTACAGAGCCATTCAAAATGCGCAATGTGAAAATACCGAACCCACAAAAAACGCAGTAGTCTGCATGAAAAAAACTAATAAGGACATCGTAGGGGTTGGATGGCACGATGGGGGATCGATTGTAGCTTCCGGTTGTGCGGTACACCGTGGGGGTGTGGTGACGTCACTATTGCTTGCTGATCTGTTTATGGGCCTTGATCTTATTTCCATTATCCTTGGCAGGGCTCAATTTCATAGCAAAACAAGTAGGTAAGCACAGCAAAATTATGCTTACGAAAATAAAGTTACCAGCCAAACTACCATGCCACAAGTACTACTTATGACTGATATCCTGCTCATTTCTGCTCAGCAGAACATTGTTAAGCGATATTTTTTGGCTAAAGCAGCTCTTTGAAGAGCTGGTAAGCACAAAAAGTAGGTAAGCAAAACAAAATGATGCTTTAATACCAAAATGAGATTACCAGTCAAAATACCATCATGTTTTATTCACCATGTTTGACTGGTATTCTGCTTGTCTTTGTTAACCATAAAGCCGTTAAGCAAAACTGTCTGATTGAGCAGCTCTGTGAAAGTGGGCACATAATCTCTGGTCCGCGATTGCAAAAAATAAAAAAAATAAAAATTTAAAAAAATGATTCTTATGGCTTTAGTCTACGAGAGTATCGAAACGCTTATTAATATAAACGACAGGTATGCTATACGTTTTGAATTATGAGACCCCGTATTGGGCATGATAAAGGGTTTCGGGGCAATGTGGCGCAATCTGCAGCCAACCACGCCCAGAAACACAGCAATCATGGTTAAGTTTCCTGCTCCGGGAAACCAGTCAGCACCGTAGCAACCGGGGATGGGGGAGGGGTGAGTGCGTGACGGCCCAATAGTTTGTTTCAGTCGGTATTTGAAGCCTCGGTCGGCAAATGAAACACCAAAATAAACACATGCAATTAAAGGAGACAACACCCTTCAAGAAAGAAAATCAATTCGCCTCTAAAATCCATTGAAATACGTAGCACGGGCACGATGCCAAAATAGGTGTGGATGGACCTTCTGCACTTCAAAAAAGGGGTGTTAAAATACCATGGGTGTTGTTATATAATTATAGATACCAAAAGTAATCAAAATTTACAAAATAGTGTGTTAAAGTAACACTTATTTCTGCCAGCACAATTTCAATGATGTTATTTTGACACCCTGTGGTGTTAACCTATTCTCTCTTGGTATCTATATGTGGAAACACCCGTGGTGTCAATTTTAACACCGCAGTATTTGCTGTGTTGGTTGTTAGGACAAAACCGTTCATTGACCGTTGTTACGCAGTGACAAACCTAAACGAGCATTGGGAGGGGGGGTGTGTTCACAGCGCACCGTGGGCAGGAACGTTTTGGGGTTTTATACGAAGTGACAAAATGTGGTTAGGAATTAACCTCTCATCAAAACAGTCACAAAAGTGCTGACAGGTCTGTTTGACTGAAGAATTCAGCCTTTTTTTTATAGTAAACTTTAAGTAGTGTCCTAAACAAAAGTTTGAAACAAAACGTGATTTTCTGTTTAAAAACAAACACGTGATTTTGTCTACCGGGCTAAATCGTCGCTTGGTGAAAAACGGCGACGATTTTCTCAATCTTTACTATAATTCACCAACACTAACTTTAAACGGTCATGTATCACGTTTTATATCGTGAGCACTTCATGTTGTCAGTAAGACAACTCTTGTTATTAACAACCTATGTCAAATGTAATATCAGGTATCGTCGAAGCCCATAACTCACAATTATACCCAAAGTGTTGAGACATTTTCCAACTATACATTGATTACAAAATATTAGGTAGTTTAAGCTTGCATCTCGTTGTGCAAACATTGTGCACGAAAGCCTGTAAGCACCAACAATTTCGCGCACGCAAGTTCTCGATGAAGAGATTTGGTTACATCGAATTAACCGCCGAAGATTTTAATAGCGAGCTGGAGAACATTTTACAAAAACGTGAAAAACAACGTTGGAAGTTCAGTGGCCTTGCCAAGGGTGGGAGACATTTACAAGCACTCTCGGGATTTTCGAGTATTATTTTTAGAGTCAAAAATACTAACACTGCGTTTGAGGCGGATTAAGTTTTATTGTCTTAGGGTGATGATGGCGCTGATTTTGTTAATTGGTTATTAGTTTGGCGTACTGGTACTTAAAAGTGAGATTTCAGGTGCTTTTTAGCGGGGCGGATAGAGGAACATTGTGGGGAATTGTGCATTTTATGATGCACGCAGTAACACTGCAAAAACTTGGGTGTTATACAAAATATTGATTCTTTCCGGTATCGATGTGACAACACCGACATGGTGTTAGATATACATATTACAATATCTTTGGTGAAATTAACACCGTGTTGGTGTTGTCACACTTAATAAAGATACCAGGAGAATTAATTGCAGTGAATTTGGATCACGGTCAGAGTATGTCATCATAAATATGTTTGGCTAACTGGGCCACCACAGATTTGTCCTTAGAAAAAAATGCTGTTGTTTGTTGTTTTTACCTGTATTTATTTTCAAAGGACAAAACTGCAACGACCCTAAAGCCAAATATATTTCTCACGAGAGCTATTGACTGTATGCCACATTCCATGCTCATATGCATCATACCTTTACCGTACTATTTCAAGAATTTTGAATCGGAATATTCTGCCCATAATTTGACAATGAATTTTTATCTATATTACTATCGAAAAGTTTCAATATTTTAGCCAGTCTGTGATACATGAACAACCTTACTACGCACCGTAAGCGGTTTGTGCGACCCTGCAAAACAGAGAAACAAATATTGCGACTTTGCAAAACGCCATCCAAATAGTTTGCATAAATACAGTGAAACGGAACAAACATTGTACAATCGCCTTCAAAGAGACGCGTTGCCTTCGCATTGGGCACCTTGGGCTATAAAAAGCGTTTTTGTGAAGTTAATGTGGTTGGAATTATGTTTTAAATTAAAAGAAGAGCACATTGACCCACACTAATATTCCTCGAAACTTTGTGGTTTTCCTTTAAAACGTCGTGAACCAACACGGTCCGCCATTTTGTAGAATCACAAAGTGGCGGGCCGTGGTTTCTACTTTTAAAACATCTTTCCAAGCGTATGCATTTCATAACAAAGGCTTTTCCAGCTCGAAGCGAAGGCAACGTGTCCCTTTAAAGTTCACCTGCGGACGGGTGGTGCATGTTCTTGCCCCAGCAGCAAGAAAAAGAGAACTGTATTGACCGGGATAATCTCGTTCCCTCTCCGTGGTGAGGGAGGTGATGGCGACCCTCTCTGACGACCCAAACATGCGTAGACCTGAAAATTGAGAGGCCGTCTGAATGGATTTGTTTTTCCTTTTGTAGAATTTCATGCAGATTAAGAACGTCTGAGTGCGCTTTGTGTACCAGTTAGGATGACAATTGCACTTTAGAAAATTGGCCTTAATAATCCCTGGTTAATCATTCCGCATGTCTGCCCTCGGTGATTGCACCCATAAGGTCATGATAGTCGTGCCCTCTGTTAATTGATGTGATATTTTGTTTGATTGGATTTTTTTGTTTTTACATTAGATATGTGATTATAATGCACCCGCTGAAGCCTCGAATGACCAAATGCACAGCAAGTATCGTTCTCGTCTGTATATGGATAGTCTCGATGATAGTCGTCATTCCCATGGCCGTGTTCAGCACCACCCACACAATCAGCAACGAGTGGGGCGAGATAAGCGAGCGGTGCGGAGACTACTGGTACAACCTCTACCTGATGAAAGCCTACACGATGTTCCTGGCCGTGGTGGAGTTCCTACTGCCCCTTACGATCATGTCAGTGGCTTACGTCATCATAGCCAAGAAGCTGTGGTTTCGGGAGGTACCCGGAGGTCACGTGACCGTGCAACAGGAGCTGGCAGCCGAGTCGTCAAAACGGAAAACCATGCGCATGCTCATCATCGTGGTGGCGCTGTTCGCCTTCTGTTGGGCGCCATTTTACGCCTACACCATCATCCGTGACTTCGTTTACCCAGCCTTCGCCTTGAATATGTTTGGTGTCTTCGAGAACGCGTACTACATCGTTGAAGCCCTGGCGATGAGCAACAGTATGTTCAACACGCTCATCTACATCGTCTTCAACGCCAACTTCAGGAAATACGTCAGGCAGATCCCCGAGTCCTGCCGTAAAATGAAGAAAAGTCCACGGTGCAATCGCTCCAAATCTGGGCGTCGATATTGGTACCCGCTGATGTCCAACTCGCACGGGCTTCGCAGCTCTATCCGCTCCAGTCTGGCCCGTACTCACTCCACCAACATTTCGCGTCTAGCAGTGCGCAGGGAACCGTCTGTGCCCTCAAGCACTACGCCTTCAGGGCGCAGCGGTTGAATCGTTCAGCCAAAAGGTTTTGCGAAATAAAGCCTTCGATTCTGGTGCCACTTGATAAAGAGTTTATTTTCAAACCGAGCATAATGAGAGGCAAAGAAGCATGTATTTCTTACAATCAAAGTTTAATATTTTGTCTATAATATTTAAGAAAAAGCTCACGGTGTTTGTGACTGTAAATCTGTACTAATTTATGTGAAGATTTGTAAAAAAATAATTAAAATGTATAAAGCTGTGTACAAATGTATAAAGGGATGAACTTTATGTGGCTTTGAAGCGAAGGGTTCTCTAAAAAATCGCTATATAATCGGCATAAAATCTTTCAAACTATTTCTGGATCACTCATCTTTTAGAAATTATGACAAACAATACTGTTCCTGTCTCTAGAGAAACAGGTACACTGTAACTTCTTTCATATCCAAGGGTGGTTTTCAAAAGTCAAAATGAAACGAATTTCCACCTGTCGGTAACTTGATACATTTATAGAAACAATCTAATCCGTACATACTAATATCTAGACCACGGGATCAACGATGAAATAGTCGCGGGTTTTCTTTACGAGTGAACCCCGCGGGATACACCCAAATTAACGCTTGGTGCATCTTCACAGTGGGGCAAGTCAAACGCGCAGAATTAGTCTTGCGCAGGCACGCTTCGGAGCTGCGGGGTATTTCAATCAAGTGGGGGTCCGATCGAAAGACCCAAATTCAGAGCAGGTAAACTTCCTCTCGAGAGGTCTCTATTGATTTTTTTTTTGATTTTTTTTTTTTTTTTTTTTGCGTCTTAGTAGTGCCGTCTGGCCAGTTAAAGTTGTCTATTCAGTGAGAGAGTGTGAAGAGATTAAAAGTGAACGTATGGGAGAAGAACGAGAGAGGGCGCTGTAGGTCATGTTGTTATTTCGGAGTGAGTGAGAGAGAGAGAGTTGGGGAGAAGTGCTGAATGAGGTTGCCGTTGTGATTATTTTACATATAAACGTATACCACAAACAGCGTTATCAACTTCGACTATACTGCAATAACGTATTATAATAGTTAGAACGTTTTGGTCAGCCCGTAGAATGTAATCACCCACTTGTGCTTAACTATAACCTTAACCCATACAATTGCGTTTTAACCTTACACCAATGTGTATTAAGCACTGTATACTCAGTACTTTCCGGAATTCTATGGGGAAAAAATCCGCATGAAATCACTCCGGTGGGATCATAATCCACTGCTTAATACACATCGGTGTAAGGGCAAAACCAAATTATGTCATTTATCCTGATGCAAAATTAAACATCTATTAAACCTTAAACCATTTTACAAAGACCATCGCCGTCTTTTTGATCCATGGGTCGGTTTGACCGAAGAGCAAAGCCTCAATAAACACAGTCAAAATGTCGCAGAAATACCGTACCGTGACAACGTCTCAGACCGTGTGGGTCGAGTACGCTGGTTATTGGTATTCGAATAAGACATCAATCAACCACAAGTAAGCTAGACGTTACCAATTGAGCCAAACACTGAGCTAAATACAAATGAAATTGTTTAACCAGCGTGTGTGTTCGAAGCTCTGTCGCTTCCGATTCAGCTGCAATAAGCAAACGGCGGGCAAAATTACCCCCAACTCTTTCCCTTTTGCGATGACAGATTTCAATTCCCCTCTCTCCAAGTTTTGAATGTGTACCTAAAAAGCGTTCACATCTCCACACTTACACGTACCAATAAGTCTCTATACAGACTGTGCAAGTCTCGCGCGTGTTAAAACTTCTAGGACCAATTTGCTTGCAGCTTTATTGAGTTTTACATGATTCTGTTTCTTTAAATACCTCAGTTTAACGTAGTTTATAGCTCAGTCTCAAAACAGATTATTGTTGAGAAAGTAAATTTTGCCATGAAATAACATATGAAAGTAAGATGAATTCAACTAGATCAAGAAGGCCCAAGAAAAAGACTTGACTTCCGTTTCCGGCTACTTGTAAACAATTGAGAATGTTTACCCAACTGACGCTCATTATGAGTATACATAATGGTTGCACAAATTCGGGCGTGATTCACAATGGGGTTTCTAAACAATAAGCATCCGCGTCCGAAGTTAGTTTCTATGTTAATTTTGACAAACTATTTGTATTGTGTACACATTTTAATTGTATTTTATATTTAAAAAATTGCTGTGGATATTTATATTTCCACAATTTTGATATAAATCGCATTTTGAAGGAAGATTTTATTTTACCCAAAATATAGTCTTCGTTCGACTTGCACAGTCTGTCAAAGGTCTAAAAGTGCCCGTTGGCATCCGGTAGAGATTAAGTTTAGTGGCGTTTGTCAATTCTTGTTTGATCAACATTTTGATCATCTCCTAACAATTTGTTTCGAGTATATCAACAATTAACGTTTAAATAGATTGATTCTTATGTGTTGTCACTCATTGTATCTTAGTTTACTTGTATTACCTTATTCGTTCATAATGTTATTTGTTTTTAGTAACATTAAACGTGTGGGTAACAAAGTTGTATTCACTTCTTATTCAGATAGGATTTGAAGCTTTGCATGGTGGGAGTACAAACAAGTGAAGTTTGCGGTGACCCCCATGTGCATAAATCTCTTTTTCGTTTTGATATTTTTGTTTTAGTGTGAAAAACAATGATACGGACAGTGTTATTGAACGAGTTCCTTTAAGAATGGTGTTGACTGGTCGTCTGTGAACGTCTGGTTTACATTGCAGAAACTCCGGTGTTAAATTGGTTCTCTTTCTATGCTACCCGGCGTTAATTTCACCAATGGTATAACAATGGGGCTGGGGATAATTAACACCATGTCGGTGTTGTTGTAGACACCCCAAAGAATCAATTTAACACCCAAGTTTTTCAGTGTTTGTAGTAGCTTGGGGTAGTTTCTCCGTCCCACCCCTAGTGATATCAAAAATATCAAGTTAGACTTGTCTCCCCATCGTTTTGTTATAAAATTGACAGGGACATGGGTGAACTTAGCTCCACAAGATACTTTACCCTTTAACAATAAACACCAATTCTCAAGCAACAGCTCAGTTATGTTATTAGCAAAGGTGTTTTGTTTGTTTATGGTTTTTGTTTTCAATTACTGTCGGTTTGTGAAATATTGTGGTTTGAGGGAAGTGGATGAGAAAACAGTGGTTGAAATCGTAAATTTTGTACGAACCTTGTTTTGTTTGCTGACTGTAAAAAAAAAATAGGATTCGTTTACCCGATTTTTTCAGTGAGCCGCATAATTTGTTTATATATATAAAAAAAAAGTCGTGTGTATAGATATGGTTTTATATTACTGTAGCGGTACTTCTTACCAAGGGGCAGCTACCTTTCATTTGTTCCTACACTCTTAAAAATGCCCGGGTCAAAGTTGACCCGGTTCCGGATCCCAGTAGGCCTGACCCTTGTGTCGGTCAATGCGTCCCGGAATCTTTGTCAAAATTACCCAGAAATGGCTCAAACTGTGGCATAATCATATATAAATTCCAATTGTTTTTTTAACCAGCTTCCAGGTCAGACTGACCCATCAATGGGGGAAAGCCCCCCTGGGACCAAGGATCCGGGTCAAATTTGACCCGTGAGTGTTTGGAGTGTAAAGGACGCAGTCAAAAAGAGCGGCTGGCAGGATCCCCGCGTATCAGAATGGGTACTCGTAACGTATGTGGTTACAACAGACCATACAAAGGTGGTTGCAATGGGAGACTCTATAACGCTAGGTGGCAGCAGACTTACCAGGTAAATTTACATTGTTTACGTAGTTCTGAGCGCATGTGCGCATTACCGAGAAAAAATATGTATACCTGGTCAGTCTACCGCCACCTAGCATCCCCAAAGTTTCCCATTGTAGCCTACTAGCGGTATCATGAAAGGTCTCTTTAAAAATGTCGAAATGCAGACTTGGGCCGTGTCCGAATTGACGGCTACGGCTACGACATACGGCTGGATCGCCGCGTCATCATGAGTTTAGGACGTCCTTAGCAATCACCCTCAGCAACAGTCGTAGCCGTAGCTGTATAAGCCGCCAATTTGGATACGGTGTCCGAGGAAAATCTGTTTCCCGGAGATTCTGTCCCCCATATGGAAAAATTAACATGGAGGTTGATTCAAAAGAGAATGGGAATGCACTTAAACATTGCATTTTACACTTTGTTTCAATGTAAGGGCGAAGAATTATATAGTGCGGTACCAAGAGATTGTCTCAGGTAAAGGATTAAGCTTATTATATACTTTTACCCTTCACAAGGAAATTTTAGTTTTGTGCATTTTTTAAGCATACTATGCCGACCAATAAAATCGTGGGCCTAAACATCTTAACTGCTGAGGTTTTTAAATGAAAAATCGATCATGAGTTTAGGGATTTTTTATATCAACTCCGTAGTGTACTTTACTCGTGGTGAAGAAGTCTGCCCCATTGTGCACAGTGAAAATTGTCTCTTATTGGTAACAGCAAACACGTGGAGTTTGATCGTGAATCCCAAAGTAGACCGGGCAACTCTTGCGCGCATTCGAACATTGGGACCCGTATAAAGTGCGAGTTTGTTTCCTTCAAGGCAATGCACGTGGGACCAAAAGTGGTCCCAAAATGTTCGAATACGTGCGAGACTTGCATGGTCTGTTCAAGAATAATACACGGTTTTGATAAATATTGTATATAAGCCTGCACCGTGTGAATTGCAAACACTGATTATAATACCAACAACGGTTTACTCGCAGAGAGTTCTTTAAAGGCTCGTTAAATTCTCTTCAAGAAAGCGTAAAATATAATATACATTTGTACAAAAGCAAAATGCTTCATAAAGACAAACAAATAATGTTTATATCACATTTATATTCATGTAAATAACTTGTTGTTGATGTTGATGTTGAACTGTAAAGCTAATGATACAACAATACAATACTGTTTGTTTCGCTGAAGGAATATGTCAAGGCATAAAGATAAATATTAAAGTATAATGGATTGAACGGAATGCATGGTTTTGATTTCCTTGCTGAGGTAAATGTTTATCAACGTCGGTTGCTTCACTGGGTTGCACCAGAGCCGTATATTGTGTGAGTTGTGACAACTTGCGATGATAAGCCATTTTTGTGTCCGAAAAACGCATGGGCGAATGCAGGTTGCCAGACTAGTATGCCATGGATTGCGCAGTTGGACCGAAAATGGCGTCCAGTAACCACGTGACTGAAGAAAACTGGTCCCTATTTGTCGCGACTCCCTCAATACACTGGTATGAACCAGTCGCTACTTATAGAGATCCGCCGAGTATGTGTAGAGCCTCGACTTCATGATTTTGCATTGTGTATCGGGATGAATGTGTCATCACATTACCGTGACAATACAGAGTTATATAATGTTTCTATTCGCTGCTGTCCCCGATTCGAGGCTCTACACGCAAATGGCTGACCGTGCAAGGGGCGAAAAGGACCTACAGGTTACCAATCAGGTTAGTCTGGTTCAGTCTAAATCTTTTTGCATTAATGTTCCTTGAATTAGTGTTATGCCATTCAAGTAAATAACCAATACTTTTTAAATGACAGTTTGGTTTTTTTATTCAAATACATTGTACCGTAGCAATGGAAATATCGTGATGAAGTTTCACTCTTAATTCTGGCAGTATAGGCCTATAGCAAAAAGAAATTGTAAACAGTATCACATCCTAATGATCGACACTGTCTCTATTGAAAATAATATTGTAAGTTGATTCTCGGGAAGTCTGAGACCTGAACTTCCCTTCAAGTGCATGGAAATGTCTTCGCCTTTCGGTATTGACTAGGTGGTAATAGCTCATCGAGAGATTATGTTACATGCTAAACATGTAAGGTGCGCTCGCTATAGGTTACGCAGTGAGAAACGTTACACCGTCCTGAACTAAAGGGATACCGTGTGAGTTTTCTCAGCTGAGAGGTTTGTTTCCACCGGACCCTTTTTTTCTCTAAACATCGTTGGGTTTTTTGCTAATCAGAACTCCTGAGATCAAACGTGCGCACTGATAATGCAATTAGTTCTGTATTATCGAATCGTGATCGCGGTGTAGTGCTGGTGTGCACGTACATGTATTGTTTTTTAAAAAGCATGTTTTCATTTGATGTGACTACATTCTAGAGAAACAAAAATGGACTATTGATTTAACGGTTGCACATCTGTGCGACCACACTAGGTAAACATAAAGTAACCGCCTGTTGCTCCACTGGTCACTGACTGGGCTCTTTCCAGTCAAACGTACAGAGTTGGAATGTTCGTAGCACTATAGTGCCCTTTTACACACGCCAACTTATGGGGTACTTTTAACAGTGGAATAATGCTACCCTCACAAGGTTTTCTTTGTTAAAGTGGTACCCCACAGAGAAGGGAGTAATAGAACAGCAATGGAGGTACCCCATAACTGCCATTATGTAAGGGTGTGTGAGGTCACAGCAGATTGGTCCATGGAACAATAATGCCGTCCGGCAACCACGTGACCAAAGATAACTGGTCCGTCTGCGTCTCAACTCTCTCAACACACAGCTCTGAGGTCACATGATAGTGTGCGCCCTCAGTGTTCCTTCTTTTGTTCATCCATTAGCGGAAAAACTCGTGCTTGATACGGCTTAGCCTGAACATCCGACGCACACTCCGACGTCACACCCCGAGGCTCGTGACTAACGCCAGATATCCGGATATTGACCGGATGCTGCCAGATGTACCTTTGACCTCGCATTCATTTCACCCGGAGATTCGCAGTCAATTCGCTCGGTAAATATACACATCAATACGTAGTGAATCAAACAAAATGACACGCACGTGCAAGTATTATGCACACGCTGCATGCAGACGACCGAAAGTGCAAGCTGACATACTACATCATCTCTGACCAATCATAACGCAGATATAGAAAGTTTACGTCATTGCACGTTTATCCAACGAAATGTTTGTATCCAATGAAATCATTGGGCTTACAAGACCAGTGCCTGTCTTTATATTTGCGGATACTGTCGTTATCCCTGCCTGTAAAGACCGGGGACCAGTCTAGCCACGACTTATTTCGCTCTCCAAGGCAATCATCAAATAGCCGTCTGGTTCCAACCAATCTTAATCTGAAAACTTCACATGGCTGACTAATCTGAAGCTCAAAATCGACCAAATCCTCAAAAAAGAACTTCAAATTTGAGTTTTGGTAAAGTTATGTTTAAAAAATAGAATTAGCTGTTGCAAACTGCTTCACCAACCAAAATGATCCATGGTACAAATGCAAAAAAAACAGTAAACGGGTCTTTCTCGTGTCTTTCTCGAAGGCTCTTGAGAAAGACTCGGCAAGGGTCGAAATGTCAGGCCATTAACCTTTTTTGCATAAGTTTGCAAGTTTTGCAAGTTCAGCGACTCGTTGACTACGTGCTCATCAGGGCATAATAATTATGACACTCGTGTGCATGAAAGGGCCATAATTTACACAAATTTCGACCATCATTTAACTGATCTGGAACAACCTTAGACCGGTTCTCTCTGTCAAGAGCGCGGAATACGAATTCTTCCCTCCCAAATTAGGGCAAAACCGTGAGCCAAATTTAGGCACACCAAGAAGAGAAATACCTTTGAACAGAGAAAGCAAAAATACTTGTTACCCAGTACTAGAAAATGGTACTTGTGCAATATGTGTACAACTTTTGGCGAATAAACCCTCAGCACCCTTAAAAAAAGAGCCCCACATGCACACAAAAGAGAAAACGGTTTTCGAAAGTTTTTTGTCCCTAGTACTCCCAGGAAGAATATAAAGGAATAATTGTGCAACAATGCTTGTAGAATGTTATTCTAACTTTTTCAAGTTTTAAATAGTATGGTATGTAAAAAAGGGAACCTAGAATAATCATTACAAGTAAGTTAATGTTTTCAAAAGATCGGCGAATGAAATATATTATTTTTAATTGAAATGAATTCGCCTGGAGAGACTCCTTTCAAAAGAGGTGATTGAGCTTTTAATGCAAGTTTACTTTCTATCCAATAGTCACTTTGCCTTAGTGACAATACCATGTGCGACACAGGTCAGCAAACTGTAAGAGTACACTGTGGTCTTTATTGCGAAAAACAAACCTTGTTTCAAAAAACAGATGGAAGTTACGATTGCGGATCTAGATTGGTTTCATTCCGATTGATCACTCCATGTAGATACACCAAAGCCCCAATGATGGGATCTAAGGTTATTTTTGGTTCGTTTGCACTGAAAGAAATCACCTACGGATTTTGTCAAATGGAGGTTGCAGGGTTTTTTTCCCTTCTTCTTCTTCTTCTTTTTTCCTTTTACCGCGTATCACTTTTGTGTCCGGGGGGCTTTGTAAGTGGTATTTACTTACTGATTGTTTTGTTCAACAAGCACATTAAAGTAGTCGCACATTTATGTTTGGTGTCCGCCTTTACATCTAAACTTTAGGTTCGTCCGAAATCGGAACTTATCAGTCCAACTATATATTGAGCGTTTTCAAATTTGCATTTTGATTACAAATAAATTTGTTTAAGCATTTATTTCAAGATTTTTACGGGACTCTTTTTCGAACGTCAAAATGCGTGCGCATGCTTTTGTGCATTAATAGTATAATACCAATAATATACATTTTTTAATCTGTCTAGCCGCCACCCCTACCCCTTCCCCCGGGTTGCTTTTGTGTGTACTGTGTGGGCTTACGGGAGCGCCCATGTGGGGTATTTTCAACAATGGAACAATGGACCCCACAAGATAATTCTTTGTTCAACCTGGACCCCACAAGAGAATTCTTTAGAAAAGGGAATAGTAGAACAACAATAGCAGGACCCCACAAACCCGATCCGTAAAGTTTATATGTGTTTGTGTATGTGTGTTGTTGGGGTTTTTTGCACAAACACCCCCGCCCCGCCTGCTTTTGAAGCGCCCTCTGTTGACGGACCATCTCTATTTTGCGAAGACGAGCTTAGCGTGGCGACAACTCGTGTGGTTATGTGCAAAGAAAAACAAGGTTTGTTGTGCCACCCAATCCGTGTATCATCTAGAAACACCAACAGCTCCATCAGAAGGATCTAAGGTATGAGACTCTTTGATATTCTCGTAAAAACCCACTCCATTTTTGTGCAAGAAAGCTTTCCTTATCTCTATCAGAACAACATTATAATCAAAATGGCGGCTGTGTAGCTACAGCTGTGCTAAATCGTGTATGCGCTACATTTGTTGGTTATGTAATACACGTGAGTAACGTACTTTGTAACAAAAGCTGTACACATTCCGCTAATGAAGCCAACTATTCTAGTCTACAAGTACAAGACTTGGTTTGGACTGGGATAGATACAACACACTTAAGATTACCATTACATTGTCAAGAAAACATAAGAAATAAAGTACGCTCCATTTATTTTATTGTTATGTCAGTCATGTCTTTACCATTTAATGCCTACGTTCTCTCATTTGAAACAATTTACAATTTCTTATTGCATGTTGAACTTATTTTGCAAAGAAACCTTTGTCTAATGTTCAGTACTATGTGGATAAATATGCAACTTAGTTTCATAATAGCAACCTTAAATTGTACAAAAAATGCCAGTCACAATAAAGCCAACAGTCAGTTATTGTAAATGCCACAATTTCAATTGTTTCTGAAAAGGGATACAGGCTCTCTAAGACCAAAATTAGAATAAGTATTCACTACGGACACGTAAAGGCCGGGTTAATCAGTCGGGACCCACAATAAAAACTGCCAAAAGAAGGCTAACTGTTGACGTAGCGCACTGCAGCCAGTGACAGCAATCCACTTCTGGTTTAGCCTTTAGTCAAGGCGCTCGCAGCTCGACTTCCGCTATCAACCTACGCGAGCGTGCACGCGTCCTTTTCATGGTTTGAAATCCCCGCTGCAAAAAGTCAAACAAAATAAATGATACGATCACAAAAGTTTCGTTTTATGTAGCGCTATAATTTTAATTAAGTTTTAAAAAAGGTAGTTTTTACTTTATTATATTTTCATTGGATTTTTCAGGGCACTGATTTTATATTTATTTATTTATTTTAATTATATATTCTATTTATTTATTTACTTATTTAGGCCTATTTATTTACTTTTTTTTTTGGGGGGGGCACACGTGGGGACCACTGTTCCTTCTTTTTAACCTTTATTAGAGGATGCCATACTCCAGAGACTCCATATAAGTGAACAAGTACCGTAGTTCTGCTTTATGCGAATTCTTGAAATCATGAATTTTACTCATTCACCTCATAAACTTACAATTCTACTTTTGTTTCAAGTTATGCCTTCATGTGGGATTGTTTTTGTCGAAGAGGATCTTAAGTTTTTGTGGACAAATTTTGTGGCCTTGCAGAACTATCTCTTCCAACTAAAAAGGTAAATGCACACCACATGATAAATGGAACATGTCATTTCCTGTGTTGGGAATAAGTCGTCTGATTTACGATAAGTCCATTTTGGTTTAATTTCTTCCCATTATACCCTAACCCTGACAAAAAAAATGCATCAGTTTGTAAAGGTCACGTATCAAGTTACACTCAGCCGTCAACTCGAATCCCACACACGAGCTCAGGTGAATCTCTGTTGCGATAGTAGGCGGGTGCCACCGACGCACACCCGACACAGACACACACGTCCCCCGCAAACTTGTTTGCATCATCGGTGCATTGAGCAGGGTAACCGCCCACTGCTAAAGTTTGCGTACACCATTTCACTTGGCAATGAAACAAAATCATAGGTATTTTCATGGAGTTTAAGGAAATTAATGTGGGTTTGAATTGAATAGAATTGGGTTGCATCTTTCTGCATTTAGAAGGATTACTTTTATTTCCAAACACCGTGGGATTTTGATGCATTTAGCAAAAAGGCCCCCTACCTCGGCAACACTTGAGTGATGTGGTTCGGTTTTCAATACTAAAATGATAGAAGACAGCATGCAACTGGGTGGATACATTTTCTGAGAGATATAATCAACGTTTTTTTGTGAATAAGAAGATCCGATGAGATTTGCCAAAATGTGAACATTCCTGAAAGCAGCTTGCGGGTCTGGGATGGGTTACCTCTTTTTCTAGACCCAGAATCTCCCAGATATTACAGTTCAGGATTGCAGACTATGTGCATGTCTTTTTGACCATAAATACAAAACTACAGGTTTTGATAGAATGTAGGCTATATCGGTCTCCCTTTGGTGACTGCTTACCCTCTTTCAAGACAATTTGAATGCTCAAGAAGATTTTGAGAATTGGGAAAATTGTGAAATTGGGAAAAATCCTGAGAAATGAAACACCCGATAATAATAATTTCCCAAGGTAATATTAGTAGCAAACACTGACCCACTCAAAAAAACACCCATTTCAATCATTACACTCCCACTAATAACGCTTTAACAAGTCACAATCACAAATTAATGGAAGCATTACAACACAGTCGGGTTTTTTTATTACTAAATTTCCTCAAACAATAAGAGAATATAAAGCAACAACATTATGAAATGCTGGTAAAACTCATAGTATCAAATTATTTTTGAACGATTATATCAACTTTCGGTTTTATCATTAATTCATGAAACATTTTAACACATTTGAAACACGGCTTTATGAACGTTTGGCATTCATAATGAATGTTGTACCAATAGCACCCCCAACATCATCCTCCCGTTACTTTCGCTTTCTACGCGTCCAAACAAACTAAAAAAATAAAATAAAACTACAATCTGAGAATGCAAGCATTACAATTCATCACCCATCACTTGTATCTCTTGAAATGCAATAACACATACGTGTGATTGTTGGAAAACGTAAGAAAATATTCCATCCGAGTGTGCTTATGTCACTCGGTTGTTTAGATGATCTACAAAGTTCCCACAGGGGGATATGAACGTCAGAGCTGGCAACAGCCAATCTCTCCAACACAAATAACGGTCGCCAACGACTATGAATTGCGCAATTCAGCCAACTGTGATTCAGTAAACTAGACGAATATTCTTGTCATTTATTTTGGATTACCGTGAGCCTTAATGTACACCCATGTACACCAGAACTGTAAAGTTTAGCTTTTTATTATTATTATTTATTCGGCATAACAAAAGAACAATACAAAAAAACCCAGGAATAACAGAACAGCAAGGACAATAAGCCAATGGCACATGCCTGCATGGAATTAAAAAAGTTAACTAAATAACTGTGACTCGGAAGCCTTCAAGTCCAATGCCACTGGCTAGCTTGTAATTTACCAGCGTATCACACGCTTGTTAATGAACTTAGCTATTGGCAGTACACTTTAATTCAACCTACATGTTTGTTTCCTTCAGGCGCGATATTTGGACCTTTAAAAAAAATCAGAAATCTGGGATTTAATAGCCTGAAAATCGATTAGATTATGAACAGGTAAGTCAGCCCCTGTGCTCAACAAGTAAGTAACATTAATTTTTTATTAGGCATGGGCTGACCAACTTGGTCATAATGTCGCACGGCTTAATAGACTTTTCATGCTATTTAATTCCAACTTTTCTGAATTTTCAAAAAAAAAGGGCAAAAAAGAAAGACAAATAAATCAGAGTATAATAGGGAGAATAACAAGCCTGTTCCTTATAAAGTACTTCATAATTATTTTTTAAATATAAATGTTGTAAAATTCTATTCAGCTCACCTTGTTTTTAAAAAAATACAATTTATACTTGCAGGTTTGTGGAAAGAAACTTTAAAGTAACCAATGCATGCTTACAGGAATATTACATCACGTGTTTTTCTGTATTCTTCTTCTTCTTCTTCTTCTTCTTCCCCCCCCCCCCTCCCCTTTCGCGTCCTCCATTTTCCATAAACACAACACAACACAACCTGTGAACAATTCATCTGATTTGGTGGCCGCGTTTTTGTTTGTTTTTTATGAAGCGAAAACCAACAAGAAACAATTCATGTTAAGAGGATTTGTACACGTTTATAGTGGGCTTGTTTTGATTGCAGCAAACGAACAGAAGCAACAATGATTTCAGTGGTTTTCATGTGCTATGGGACTGGGACTAATACACATTGACATTTCAGATTGACAGCGATACTAATGTGGGTTTATTTATCTTGGTAACTAATAATAACGTAACAAAGTAACTATATGGAATAAGCAACAGCGTCACGGGTGAAGGAGTCACAGGTTATTTTCTTCACCCCATCCCAACCCACCTCCCCCCCCCCCAAATAAACAAAATATCCTTTAAAAAAATAAAAAAATAAGTAAGTAAACAAATAAGTACAAAATTAACAACAAATAAAAATAAACATAAAAAACACACCTTTGGTAGTTACTCCAAAAATTAATGACCACAAAAACTTAAGAGGCACTGCAGCTGTTGATAGTGTATAACATTTTGAGTAAACGATTCCCTTTCAAGCAAGGTGGTTTTAGAGAGAATTCAAAACATTTCAATCGTTTCTGCGTGAAACGTTTCTCAGATTGTGTATTCCAATTACGGATCATTCTTCCTGCGTGGACATAACCGCTCCAGATTATCTCAAAAAAACGCTACCACCTTTTGAACTGAAAATTTCACAGGATAGTTTCATTCTACACCTACATTTATATAGAATTAAAACAATCGAACGGTTCCAAAAACAAAAGGTGTATTTTGCCTTTAACTAAACAAAACCCACCCCATTTTGCCAAAGATGGCCGAAATAAAATTCAACCCCAAACCATTGTACATGCAATGAAAAAAAATCGCATTACCCCAGCTGTACAACAACGTTGGTATTAGTTTGACATTATAGAAAGTCAATGTTTGTTTCAACAGTACCAAATCATATGAACATTTAATGTTTTCTCCCCTTAAATTTACCCGCCTCCATTTCTGCCCCACCCCCACCCCCGATTAACAGGCTGGAACCACCACCAGTGTAGTATACATTATCTTCAGTTATTGTAACTTACATGTACATGTATCAATTTATTGCTATCTATGTGAGGACTTTCCTTTGTCCCTCTAACTTAACACTCTCCATAGACTTAGCGCTTGAAAAAATCTGAGAACACAAAAATACAAAGGATTCCAATGTGAGGACAGCATTGTCCCTTTTGTATTCCTTTGTTCTACTGTCCCCACTCTTATGGTATTACCATTACATGTTCATTCAGCTCCAACCATTGGTACTTATTACGCAGACGGACTTGGGACAGTTGCAAAATATAAATTAATTCTTGGATGACCTTGCCTTTCCTTTTTTTAAAGCTTGAGCATATATTACTCTTCACGCGGACAACCCACATCTGGATGAATGATTTAAAAAAAACCATGAAATTATTTGACTCTGAAACTGTTTTCCATACATTCGTATTACGAGACCTGTCAGGCATACAAGTGTCATGCACTTTTTTGTAAATGCAAACAAACAGTGGAAACTCCCTTGGCCACATAATATGCTGTGTTTGTCAGTTTTCTGTGAGACAAAAAAATGAGTGTAAAATGAGAAAAACTTTTGATAAACTACATGCCTGACTACTAATAGTCCTTTATCATGGTGCGGCCATCTTGATTTTCTCCCATTCAACTCAATGTAACCAAACCGAGGCTGGAAGGAAAAAGAGTCTGGTTCCGTTTTCTACAATGAATACTAGCATCCATTACTGTTATTGAATACAGGGAACATGGCCAAGATGGCGGCAGTACAATAAAGGTCTTTCAGGTGTACCAATTATTGGAGCCATATGGGTAAACGTTAAAAGATGTCAACTGCAATGACTAAAGCTGAATCTACGCAAAAAATATTTTAGCTGATGAAACCGTTAAACAACTTCGTCTTTTTTATCAGCTTTTATGAATTTAGTTTAAGAAATCTAAACTATTATTGTTCTATATTTCTGGTAATGAAATAAATGAATCCTTAAAAGTGCCTTGCACTATAACAGCACGCCTGAGGATCTCTGTGTAGAGAATATTTTGAACAAGGGTCAGTTTTAGATGTGGGAGGAGAAACTCCAAACTGGCAAATCTTATAAACCAATCTAAATGCATGACCCTGGTCAGAAACGAGTTTCCACAGAGGTGAAAGGCAGGGAAGAAAACCTGCAAGCCAACCTAAACGCCAACTTCCTGTAAAGTTAGACACACTGGCATACAGTTGTTTGTCTTTTGTACACTGCCCTAAAGTTGATTGACCTTTTTTTTTTTTTCTTCTTTTTTTTCGCAGTACTTGCTTTTTTTTTGCAACAATATAAAACAGCTTAAGAAACTGCTAAATTTTCTTGTATTATTAGTAACTTTTGTATCTGGTGAGTTGTATCTTAGTATCTTTCTATTCAAAATGGAATGACTGTCTAAACGAAAAAAGTCAAAGCATACAGATTTAAACATCAACGATTCTTTCCCGACCAGGCCTGGATTTACATGGAGGCCACGGAGGACATGGCCCCTGTTGCCTCTGGTCTTAGCCTTGGTGCCCTTCATAAAGTTTCCTAGTGGCTTTAAGATTATGGAAGTGCCCTTTGCAAGATGAAAATAGCCTTGCCCTCTCAAAGATCAAATTCCAGGGCAAGAAGTTGCATAAATTGAGCTACTGTAGATCTCCTTGAAATACAATGGCCGTCTTATCGGCAAAGCTTCAACTGCAAAATCTCCATCCTCCAAAATGATTACTATGAGGCAGTGTCATTATCTATTTCTTCTAAATCCTCGTTAGAGTCCTCTTCATCTTCAAAAACTATCACATCATCATCGTCCCCCTCCAGTATCCCATCGTCATCGAATGGCTCCGCATTGCTGCCCTCTTCCTCAGACCGCACCTCCCAAGTGCCCTCATCGATGAAGAACCTTGTGTCCTCCTCATCATCCATTTCATCGTCCTGCTCGTTTCCCATCTCATTTCCCTGCTCCTCTCTGGATTCAAAGCTATCCTCCATTTCTGCTTCAGGGGCATGCTCTACAAGATCGGCATACAAGTCCTCCTCGGTCAAGCCAATGTCTTTATCAGCAGTTACAAGGGTTTCGGCGACGTCTTCTTTTGGTTGCTCGATTTCTTTCAGATCAGAAACCCCACCACTTGGAGAGTTTCCTCCGGCTTGTGCCAATTGAGTCTCCCCAGATGCTGGCTCCGCATTACTTGACACTGTAAGATCTGTGGTTCCGGCGTCCAATTCCATGTTAGGTGGCTCTGTAGTCATGTTACTGTTTGGACCATCAGACACATTTTCAGTCTCTCTAATCGGTGGCTCATCAAAGATATCAACAAATTGATCTGTATCCATTTTGTCCAGCTCCCTAGTAGTTGTGTCTGTTACTTCTACAGATGGATCTGTAGCAGGTTTTGCCATCTCCCTGGCGTGTGACTCTACGCTCTCTTGCACATTTTTATCTGTACCACTATTGGTTAACAGTTCTTCGGTTTCTTCTATGGCTTGGTCTTCAGCCGTGTCTTCTGTAATTTCTGAGGACGGCTCTAAACTCTCTTGGACAGTTTGATCAGAAGCCTTGACTTCCATCTCAGCAGAAGTTGGATCTACAGTTTTTTCTATAGTTTGGCCTACATTTCCACTTTCCATCTTTATGGTAGGTATGTCTTTTGTCTTATCTCTGGGTTGTTCAGCGGTCTGTGTTTCCATCTTCTCAATGGATACTTCATTCTGCTCATTAACAGACAGCTCTCCCTCGGAGCGGATTTCTCCATCCTCCAGATCGCTGTCCTTGGAGGATTTGTGCTGTACTCGAACGGCACGTAGCTTCCTTTCGACAGGTCTATCGGTAGGTTGGTGGTTTTTCTCAACTTTAACCTCTGCGAACTTCGAACTTTCATTACTCTTTCCTGCATGGCCTGGCACCTTTCCGTTGCCCTCCTTGGATTTCAATGCTCCAGGGGTCAATTTAGAATCAGTTAATGTCGCGTAAGCTTTTGCCTTGTCACCAAGGCGAGGCGGGTCGGTTACCTGCGGCTCACAAGTGTCCATTTTGTCCTGGCGTTGGGGAGGCTGCTGTTTCTCGTTCGGTGTCCCCTTGACATCATCACAGTCTTCATCATCATCGATGACAATGATGGCTTCCGACTGACTGGGTTTGGTCGGTGGGCAGACCGGTTTCTTGGGTGTACTTTTGCCCGCTCTTTCATTGCTTGCTATGGGTTTCTTCTGCGGAATGGCTGTGCCATGGGACTTAAACCAAGCCTGTGTATAAAGCATAAATTGCGAACTTTAAGAATGATTGAGGTCCGTTATTGTCAGTGCAATAGTTTTCCTCCTAAAACTATATGGAATTGTTTATCAGAGTGTGTAGCCCCCTTTCTTTGATTTTGGAACGGATGAGTTTTACCCGTTTTGGGCTCACATGCTTTTATGATTTCATAGCAATGCAATGTGAAGTCAATGATTAAGTACCTACAAATTGAGTGACTGAATGTGTGACTAGGAATGAGATTGTAGAAAAATGTAAAATCCTGAAAATTCAATAACAGCGCACCTTGGTGTGGAGATGAACCCCATTGGATTTCCACGATGTTTTACATTTTAGAGTTTTTACAGACTCTCTAGTACATTATTTCAAATAGAAATTTGAATCATAACAAGAGCTGAGTTGTTTGGTCTCTGTGAGGACAATTTTGCCTCTTGCGAGGAAATCCGAGGGCCAAGGGATTTCAATTAAAAATCCTAAAATCAGGAAAATATCCTGATTAATCTCAGGCCCGGGCCCAATTTCAACCAACTTGCTTCAGCACAAAAATTAGATAAGCACAATAAAATTATGCTTACCAAATTAAGGTTACCAGCCAAAATACCACTCCACACGTACCGTCTGTTACTGGTATTCTGCTTTTTTTTTCGCTAAGCCGAAAACTATTAAGCATTAATTGCTGCTTAGGCAGCTCTATATAACTGGGCCCTAGTGACATACAACCGTGGAAAAAAATGCTACTAGTGGATTGGGCTACACAAAATCCTACCCACGCAAATACGTCTCAACGACTGAACAGCTTTTTAACTACTTCACTTATTTCACAAAGTATACACGCACTGGGGGAAAACTATAAAGAAAATCTTTTGAATGCTTCAAAAACCTTCTGTTGCCCTTGAGCTTGAAATGAAACGACAAGAAAAAGTTGGCTTATCTATGAGGACTCACCAGTGCTTTCTGCTTGTGCTCGGCCGTCATGCAGTGATTGCGTTCGGCCATGAATTTATTGTTGTAAAACTTGGAGCAGCAACGGCAAAAGAATCCAGTCACAGGAATAACAAGGTCCAAACCTAAACAGGAGACAAATTAATACAAATCAATTAAATGAGATTTGTGTGAAATGAATGAAGATATTATTACTTTTACTTCCAGTGTTATTAAAGGCAATGTATACCTTTGGTCTTTTGAACCATTTAATTGTTTTAATCCCATATGAATGTAGATATGTACAATAAAGTTAACCTGTGAAAAGGTGGTAGAGTTTTTAAGACATTGCCAAAAATCTAGAGCGGTTATGTCTTCTCAGGATTCAGGAACAAGAATCCATGATTGGAATGCACAATCTGAGAAACGTTTCATGAATGACTCCCTTTTTCTCAAACCACAGTGAAGGGAATCCTTTCTCAAATTGTTATACATTATCAACAGCTGCAGTGCTTCTTATTGTCTTACCAAGTTTTTTGGCCAGTACTTCTTGGAGTAATTACCACAGGTATACCCTCCCCTTTGTAGCAGGAATCGATCTGGTTCTATAGCATAGTTGTAGTCAAGACAGTTTCCTTAAGGTCGTGGATTCATTTTTCGTCCTCGGTCACACTGGATTTTCCTTTTAAAGGACTAGCTCAGAGTACCGACCCAATGCAACTGACATCATATAGTACATAAATCTGGTTGCATCATTTTATGTGGTGTAATCAGTAGCCTCACTATTTGGGGGGGGGGAACATGTGCCCCCCTCTCTCCTCCCCCCAAAAAAACACAAAAACAACAACAACAACAACTGATGTCCATACCCCCTGGTGCCCCACATTTGAAATGTGGACTTCTAAGATTAAAAATTACCTGAATAAAAAGGTTTTCTTTATGAGCTAATAAGAAGTATTTTCAGTGTTTTTAAAACTATTTTTCCCATTTACACGCAGACAACGGTTTGCTCGTACGTCCACGACGAAAAATCTAACAGGAAAAATGCAAACCAAAACGTTTCTTTTTAATTGGCCAAAAGTGCACCCTAAAAAGAAAGGTACAACCTCCAAACCCTGTGCCCCCCTGAAATGTTACCCTAGTTTTGGCGCTGATTGTAATACTGCAATTTAGGGGTTAAGACTTACCAATAAGTTCTTCCTTCTCCTCCTTCACTTTACCGTCCTTCTTGGTGCTCTGACCCGAGTCTGTACCGGTGGCCGGTGTCTTCATCCCTTTTAACGTCATCTTGATGGATTTCCTTTCACTTTGTAAACCTTTCATGTCAAAGAGTACAAATAATCCTCTTAGGCCCAGCATTGGCGCAGAAACTATTGTCTAACAATTTTCTGCTAAGCAAAACTGAGCAGAGTACCAGTCATAGATGGTACATGTGACATAGTATATTAGCTGGTAACCATATATTAGAAAGCACTAGAATAATATAATATTCACTCAAAAAGTCTCTCAAAACACACTTCATGTCAAAAGCATTTAGTTCCTTATTTATAACTGGATTTTCTTTTGGTTTCCTTCTCCTTTTTGTTTTTTCTTTTCCTTTGGTATAGCGCCTTGAGCACCTTTGGTGGATTTGTGCGCTTTATAAGACTTCGTTATTATTATTATCATTATTACTATTATTACCATAATTTTGTTAAGCTTAGCTACTTTTTGTGCTTAAGTAACTCTATGAAATTGGGCCAAGCTGATTGAGTACTCTGATCAATTCCTAGGTTAGGTTAACTGGGATTGAGCAGAGGATCAAAAGTGATCATAAACGCACAATTGTTTGACCAAACAAACAATAAGTACAGGACAATCTGTTCTGATGAGTGAGTAAGGACAAATGTAAACAACACTTGAGCGATGCACCTTGCATCAATTTCCAGTGTCTGGGACAAATTTAGGTGTAACCCAAAACCACTAAGTGTGTCATGGCCGAGCAGTCCAGCGCACTGGACTCAAGCTCTGGTGTTTCTGATCAGGCAGAGTTTGGGTTCGAGTCCCTGCCTTGACACTTGTGTCCTTAAGCAAGACACTTAACCAGTATTGCTGCGTCCTACGGATGGGACATAAAGCCATAGGTCCCTTGCATTGTGTAATGCATGTAAAAGAACCCAGTACACTTATCAGTTGTTGTTAAGAGAAGGGGTTTGCCTCTGTGTTTTCTGGTTTGGGTGGCTGCAGATTGCACCACAGCACGACTGAGGGCTGTAGGCCCAAAATATTTCTCACGGGTCAAGCATACCAATCTTATCCAATAGATGTCAAATTTGCATCGGATATAAAGACAATTATTTGGTATGGGTAAAACCAAATAATAATCTTTATCCAAGTCCAAACAATTTGGTGTGGAGTGACATAGGAGAGGAGGAAAATGGAGGATTGAGGTCACTGGTAGGCCTGGGGTTAATAATTTATTACACCTATACAGAGTAGCCATTTTGATTAATAGCAGGGCTCAAATTTGGCACTGGACTGCCGGTCCGAGGCCAGTGATTTGAGCCTAGGGCCAGTCAACTCATGACCTGACAAGTCCAGCGGTCTTGTATTGTTCCATTGATTAACACCCACAGTGTAAAACCTTTAATTGAAAGAAATGATGTTGAAATGTTGACCTTGAGTCTGGTACTTATACATTTCCGCTGAAAACCTAAAAAGAAAGGTACAACCTCCAAACCCTGTGCCCCCCTGAAATGTTACCCTAGTTTTGGCGCTGATTGTAATACTGCAATTTAGGGGTCGAGACTTACCAATAAGTTCTTCCTTCTCCTCCTTCACTTTACCGTCCTTCTTGGTGCTCTGACCCGAGTCTGTACCGGTGGCCGGTGTCTTCGTCCCTTTCAACGTCATCTTGATGGATTTCCTTTCACTTTGTAAACCTTTCATGGCAAAGAGTAAAAATAATCCTCTTAGGCCCAGCATTGGCAGAGAAACCATTGTCTAACAATTTTCTGCTACTAGCAAAACTGAGCAGAGTACCAGTCACAGATGGTACATGTGACATAGTGTATTAGCTGGTAACCATATATTAGTAAGCACTAGAATAATATAATATTCACTCAATAAGTCTTTCAAAACACACTTCATGTCAAAAGCATTTAGTTCCTTATTTATAACTGGATTTTCCTTTGGTTTCCTTCTCCTTTTTGTTTTTTCTTTTCCTTTGTTATAGCGTCTTGAGTACCTTTGGTGGATTTGTGCGCTTTACAAGTCTTCGTTATTACTATTTCATTCTATCACAGCATGCAAAGAAATATCACATTTTCCTTTGTGCCGGTAACTCCTCGAATCGGGCTACGTCCAGTAGCCTTAGATCTCAAGGGTCTTTCTTAGAATCCTCGCTTATTATTATTATTATTATTATTGTTATTATTATTATTATTACTATTATTACTATAATTTTGTTGTGCTTAGCTACTTTTTGTGCTTCAGCATTTCTATGAAATTGGGCCCAGCTGATTGAATGCTCTTACTAATTCCCAGGTTAGGTTAACTGGGACTGAGCAGAGAATCAAAAGTGATCATAAACGCACAATTGTTTGACCAAACAAACACTGACTATCTGTTCTGATGAGTAAGTAAGGACAAATGTGAAATATACTTGAGCGAAGCACCTTCATCATCAATTTCCAATGTCTGGGACAAATTTAGGTGTAACCCAAAACCACTAAGTGTGTCATGGCCGAGCAGTCCAGCGCACTGGACTCAAGCTCTGGTGTTTCTGATCAGGCAGAGTTTGGGTTCGAGTCCCTGCCTTGACACTTGTGTCTGTAGGCAAGAAACTTAACCAGTATTGTTGCGTCCTACGGATGGGACATAAAGCCATAGGTCCCTTGCATTGTGTAATGCATGTAAAAGAACCCAGTACACTTATCAGTTGTTGTTAAGAGAAGGGGTTTGCCTCTGTGTTTTCTGGTTTGGGTGGCTGCAGATTGCACCACAGCACGACTGAGGGCCGTTGGCCCAAAATATTTCTCACAGGTCAAGCATACCTGGTATGGGTAAAACTAAATAATAATCTTTATCCAAGTCCAAACAATTTGGTGTGGAGTGACATAGGAGAGGAGGAAATTGGAGGATTGAGGTCACTGGTAGGCCTGGGGTTAATAATTTGTTACGCCTAGACAAAGTAGCCATTGTGATTAATAGTCAGGGCTCGAATTTGTCACTGGACTGCCGGCCTGAGGCCAGTGATTTGAGCCTAGGGCCAGTCAACTCATGACCTGACAAGTCCAGCGGTCTTGTATTGTTCCATTGAATAATACCCACAGTGTAAAACCTTTAATTGAAAGAAATGATGTTGAAATGTTGACCTTGAGTCTGGTACTTATACATTTCCGCTGAAAACCTAAAAAGAAAGGTACAACCTCCAAACCCTGTGCCCCCCTGAAATGTTACCCTAGTTTTGGCGCTGATTGTAATACTGCAATTTAGGGGTCGAGACTTACCAATAAGGTCTTCCTTCTCCTCCTTCACTTTACCGTCCTTCTTGGTGCTCTGACCCGAGTCTGTACCGGTGGCCGGTGTCTTCGTCCCTTTCAACGTCATCTTGATGGATTTCCTTTCACTTTGTAAACCTTTCATGTCAAAGAGTACAAATAATCCTCTTAGGCCCAGCATTGGCAGAGAAACCATTGTCTAACAATTTTCTGCTAAGCAAAACTGAGCAGAGTACCAGTCATAGATGGTACATGTGACATAGTATATTAGCTGGTAACCATATATTAGAAAGCACTAGAATAATATAATATTCACTCAAAAAGTCTCTCAAAACACACCTCATGTCAAAAGCATTTAGTTCCTTATTTATAACTGGATTTTCTTTTGGTTTCCTTCTCCTTTTTGTTTTTTCTTTTCCTTTGGTATAGCGCCTTGAGCACCTTTGGTGGATTTGTGCGCTTTATAAGACTTCGTTATTATTATTATTATCGTCCCTTTCAACGTCATCTTGATGGATTTCCTTTCACTTTGTAAACCTTTCATGGCAAAGAGTACAAATAATCCTCTTAGGCCCAGCATTGGCAGAGAAACCATTGTCTAACACTTTTCTGCTACTAGCAAAACTGAGCAGAGTACCAGTCACAGATGGTACATGTGACATAGTGTATTAGCTGGTAACCATATATTAGTAAGCACTAGAATAATATAATATTCACTCAAAAAGTCTCTCAAAACACACTTCATGTCAAAAGCATTTAGTTCCTTATTTATAACTTGATTTTCCTTTGGTTTCGTTCTCCTTTTTTTCTTTTTTTCTTTTCCTTTGTTATAGCGTCTTGAGTACCTTTGGTGGATTTGTGCGCTTTACAAGTCTTCGTTATTACTATTTCATTCTATCACAGCATGCAAAGAAATATCACATTTTCCTTTGTGCCGGTAACTCCTCGAATCGGGCTACGTCCAGTAGCCTTAGATCTCAAGGGTCTTTCTTAGAATCCTCGCTTATTATTATTATTATTATTGTTATTATTATTATTATTACTATTATTACTATAATTTTGTTGTGCTTAGCTACTTTTTGTGCTTCAGCATTTCTATGAAATTGGGCCCAGCTGATTGAATGCTCTTACTAATTCCCAGGTTAGGTTAACTGGGACTGAGCAGAGAATCAAAAGTGATCATAAACGCACAATTGTTTGACCAAACAAACACTGACTATCTGTTCTGATGAGTAAGTATAAAAGAACAAATGTGAAATATACTTGAGTGATGCACCTTCATCATCAATTTCCAGTGTCTGGGACAAATTTAGGTGTAACCCAAAACCACTAAGTGTGTCATGGCCGAGCAGTCCAGCGCACTGGACTCAAGCTCTGGTGTTTCTGATCAGACAAGAGTTCGGGTTCGAGTCCCTGTCTAGACACTTGTGTCTATAGGCAAGAAACTTAACCAGTATTGTTGCGTCCTACGGATGGGACATAAAGCCATAGGTCCCTTGCATTGTGTAATGCATGTAAAAGAACCCAGTACACTTATCAGTTGTTGTTAAGAGAAGGGGTTTGCCTCTGTGTTTTCTGGTTTGGGTGGCTGCAGATTGCACCACAGCACGACTGAGGGCTGTAGGCCCAAAACATTTCTCACGGGTCAAGCATACCAATCTTATCCAATAGATGTCAAATTTGCATCGGATATAAAGACAATTATTTGGTATGGGTAAAACCAAATAATAATCTTTGTCCAAGTCCAAACAATTTGGTGTGGAGTGACATAGGAGAGGAGGAAATTGGAGGACTGAGGTCACTGGTAGGCCTGGGGTTAATAATTTATTACACCTAGACAAAGTAGCCATTGTGATTAATAGTCAGGGCTCGAATTTGACACTGGACTGCCGGCCTGAGGCCAGTGATTTTAAGCCTCGGGCCAGTCAACTCAGGACCCGACAAGTCCAGCGGTCTTGTATTGTTCCATTGAATAATACCCACCGTGTAAATCCTTTAATAGAAAGAAATGATGTTGAAATGTTGACCTTGAGTCTGGTATTTATACATTTCCGCTGAGAATCAAAATATACTGACTCGTAAGACGAATGAGATAAATGTTCTCTCAGTGCTTGTTCAAATAAAAATAATATGTTGAAAGCTCTTTCTTATTAAGATTCTGGTCTTGTGAAATAAATGATGGTGTGGTAAACATTTTGAGCAACACGCCCTGCGGTCTTGTGGAATTTTACCCTAAATTTGAGCCCTGTTAATAGTATTGTGGATTCTGGCAATGTACTAAAGTTAGAGTTTTATATACCTGAAATGTTCAGTGCTGTATTGTCAGTCATATCGGAGGACAGTTCTTTGGTCACTGTCGTTGACTTGTTGGACGTGGTTGCCTTGATGGCTATTGGTTTCTTGGTCGGGACGGGCCCTTTGTTGGAAACAGTAGTCTTACTGGACTCGGATGGTTTGCTGGAAACTGGTTTCGGACCCGACACGGGAACCTTTGAGGGAACTAACGCCTTGGCAGAGATCGGTGCCTTGTTTTGCGCATTTCCTGGGACCTGTTTAAAGAGTAGTTTTATGGTCAGTGTAAAGAACAGAATCCCTGCAAATCCCACCAAACATGTGGGTTTTTTTTACCGACTTTGCCCAAAGTCGGTAGGCACAGATTGAAAATAAAACAAATTCTGCTACCTTCTGTATCACAACCACACTATCTCCGTTGTCGTGGGCTCGGTTTCACAAAGCACCAAGATTCATCTAATCATAATAGGACAAGCTTTATTTGTTTGCAACCTCAATATGAAAAACAGTTGGATTAAAAAGATCTTCAAGGCTTTAGACCAGTATCCTCACTTGGCGTATCCAAAAAATATGCATAAAAGAACAAACCTGTGAAAATTTTGTTATTGTAAACGACCAGTATCCTCAATTGGTGTATCCAAATTTATCCATAAAATAACACACCTGTGAAAGTTTAGGCTCAATTGGTCATCAAAGTTGTAACAAAATGATGAAAAAAAACCAAAAAAAAACTTGTTGCATAGAATTGTGTGCTTTTAGATGCCTGCCTGAAAAAGGCTTCATGCCTGAAGCCCTTCTCAGATTCAAATTTTGGTAGTTAACAGGAATCTGTCCCCCCCCCCCATTCACTTCCAAACAATTGTTAATTTTGTCATTACCCTTTGTCAGATCCACTTACACTGCCCAAGGCTCATGCTTAACACTAGCCTGTCGTACATTGGCTAGTAAAACTGCTACAGGCTGCTAAACACCACTTCTCAACTTGCCCTGATGACCACACCGGCTCTTCTCAAAGCCAACACTCCTCCCAAAAGAGATTTACAAATAATTGAACCCACAAGTTTACTAGTTACAGTTAATTGTTATTTAAGACACCATGCAAAGCTTTATAAACATCCCTTAACTTTGGCAGCTGATTGTCATGTGATATTCAGTACTAAAAAGAAACCAAACCACAAGAATTTTGTTTACTTATAAATAGCCATTTCTGCTTCCCATTTATCAATTCTTCTTACCGTAACTGCTTCCTTTGTGAGAAGATCCTTTGACTTGATAGCTTTCATCTGAAATGAAATTACAGAAATGGAAACGGAGTTTTAATTGCAGCAATAGAACCCCAGAGAAAAACTCCTAATCTCGACTGCACTCTGTGTCCTTCTGGACCGTGGCGTGTTGATGACCAAGTGGACTGACTGGCCTGTTCATTGTTTCCCCAAAGCAAGAAAATCCACTTGCCTGCACAAATTCATTTGGTAACAAATACCTTATAAATGACATTAGTGAAAAGAAAACCTTGAGATATGGGCAAGTGAAAAAGCTGGCAGACCAGTGAAACAACAAAACAAAATCAGTCCTGCTGGCTAAACTATGAAAGAATTAAGAGTGAACTCCACACAGAACAAAACCTTTTTTGAAGTCTAGTATAGTTGCTGTCCAATTGGACGCCAAATCCCCTCCCCCAAAAAACATGTTATTTCTTTTTATGAATCTCCTACTAATATTTTATCTTACCGTAATATGAAGTTTGCTATTCTGATGCTTCACTAGGGCTCTCCAGCCTGAGCAGTACACATTGCAGAGGTAACAACACCTTCTGTGTGACTCCAAAGTCTATTACAAAACAAAACAAAGAAGAAAGAACAACAGTCAGCAAAAACTAGGTTTTTTTTCCCTCCCTAATTCAATTTAGTGAATGATTTGCCCAGTGTAGCAGAGCAAAGTGCTACGCAAAAGTAACCAGTTGCAACTCATACAGTTTTCATCTGCTACTCAGCGTTAGCGTTAAGCATGTTGAGTGTGTGTACAAAAATGTTCAGCTCAAATATTTTGCTTTGCAAAATTTGCTAGGCGAAATCCTCTGCGATCATTACCTCTTTTCAATTGTTGGTTCAAATGTTATGAAAGTAGAAACACCAATTATCAGAGAGAATAAAACTGAGAAAAAGGGGTATAAATTTGAGTTGTTTATTGAACATAGGGCTTGGTCAGTATTAAAGCATAGATTATGTTCTTTTCAAATGTATAAAAAAAATGATAAATGACCTGGGTCGACAAGCGACTCATTTTGCTTGATCGCATCCACAAATGATGCTGATGCTTAAAGCTTCCTTATCACGCAACGTGGAAAATGGGAGTAAACCCGGAATTACCCAAAGCACCTTGAACCACGACCTACCAAATGGCGTTCTGTTTTCCGGTGTTCCAGCGCTGTGCATGAATAGCCTTCCCCACACTCGTAGCAGAAGTACATCCTGTTTACATCACCAGCAGAGAGCTGCTCTGGGGTGACAGTTCTATGATTGGGCAGATTCCTCAGTGCATAGGCTATCTTCCGACATTCAAAAGCTCCTATGTTTGTTATCAGCTTGTTATACGTCTTGACGTGATTCTTCGAAATGAGGTGAATCTTATACGCCTACATTGTGGAAAAGACACAGTACATTTTGAGAGAACGAAACTATTTACTAGCATGGTATTTTTTAACTTGCCACAAGTTTGCTACAGTATCAAGTCAAGTCAAGTCGCAAGTCAGTGAAATTGGCAACTCAAGTCTGGCTCGAATCTAAGTCGCCGACTCAAGTCAACGGCACTGCAACCAACTGCAGTGCAGGCTGCAAGACCACTTCGGTAGCGCAGGAGTGATTTTTAAAATAATGTCTTACGACCCCCCAAGTAAAATACGTGAATGTGACTGGATTTTTTCTTCTTGGAGAACTGGTTGCCTGTAAATCGTATCGTGTGACATGGCCCTACAAGCCTGAAAAGACTTATTTGTTTGAATCTTTCTTTTGTAACAACTGCTTTTAGTATATTTTTTCATTGTTTTATGTTTTGTGTTGCGCCTAGAGGCTCCTGCATTATGCGCCATATAAATGTCTCGTATTATTATTATTATTATATAGGAGTCACCCATACCCTTGTAAATGGCACCCTTGGCTTCACCCCAGGAGCGACTTGCTCCTTCTGGGAGTGCAAAGCATCAGGAAACCCCCATCACAGCTGGCGACTATTTGATAATGTACAAGGTCCACACTTACCCCTCCGTTCTTTAAAGATGTGCGGCAAATGTAGCACGTCCAGAGTGTCATCACTCTGTTGTACAAGAAACCTTGGAGTTCTAATGTTTCTAGGATGTCACACTGGGGAATCCAAGCAAAGGGTCTACATTAGCATTCATTGACATCCACGTTGGAATTTTAGGTCAGACTTCTTGGTCAGCTCCTTGTGGTTTTATCACAGAGGCTGCCTTGTCAATATGGCAGGGTACATGTTGATGCATAGCAATCACACACTTTACAATAAACTGTGCAAGTCTTGTGCGTATTCGAACATTGGGACCTATTCACATGAGATTGCTTCCTTCGTGCGTTGAAGCATTTAACGTGCAGAGCAGCCAACATTTGCATCTTCCAACCAGGGAGATTTTGTACAACAATCAGGGAGCCATTAAGAGTTACATTCAACACAATAGGGACAAAGTTTCCATAATCAGCGAGATTTTTCAAATGTGTTCATCTGAACATGGAAAGATTGGTGTATTTATACAGTACATTCTGGAGAGGTCATCGTCCCAAAAATCTATCGACTAAAGAAAATCACACTTCAAACTCAACTGCACACGGGGAGTTTGGGACTTGTACAATATTATGAAATTCACTCACCAGCATCACAAAAATGCCATCTTATGCTGTAAACACTAACAAAATACGAACTTGCTGCTTTGCAAACTATGAATGAACTTAAACATTCTGGGTCATTTGGCGGCACTGCAAGACAACAAAAAACTTGTTGGCCGTTTTCACAATACATTGTGAAAATCGCCTTCCCTGGACATAGTGTTGAGAGCACACTTTATTGTGGATAGCCCATAATTATACTATTTTAAACTTTATTACAAAAAACTTTACTGACAATAAATAGTTTTCAACTAACCTGATTGCTGATGCTGTTAGCTTCTGGGTTCAAAGGTTTTGGCCGGGGTCCTTTGGTCAAGGTCTTGCCATCAACATTTTTATCTCCACTGACAGCCTGGACGCCTTTGGATTTACCCTTGTTTGGATCGGTGGTAGGTGTACCAGCTGAGGGTACATTTCCAGCTGCCTTCTCCAAGTCTGCCCCTTTTGTATGTTGAAGGTTTGGCTTCACAAGTGACTTGTCTGGTATGCCTGATTTCAATAACAAGTTAGCAAGAGTAACGTCTCCCTTGGTCTGATACACTGTTTTTGTCAATGAGAGGTTCTTTGTATTCGTCTTTAGATTTGTCTGATTCCTCGTGACGAAACCTTGCATCCTCGCAGAAACTGGTACCTCCTTTGATGGAATAGCCGGTCCAGAAAATCCTCTTTGAAAGCCATCACGAGGTAACTGCGCCCCTAACCGGTGTGCAAGTGGTTGATTCAGGAGATGTCGGTGACCACCTAAAGCGACGGACAAAGGAATAGGCTGGATTCTGCCAAGATCAAGAAGACTTCTCCTCTCAGGTAGGTTCATCATTAACTCATTAAGCCGAGGCATATCAGGATTAGGCACTTCACCTTCCCGAAGGAAGAACTCTTCATCTGGACCACGCTCCCTGTCGCCACTTCTGCTGAACTTTCGCTCGTGCCATCTCTCTCTGATTCCCACTGGTGCATCTAAGATGTCCGCCTTGGGACCATCATCCCATCTCCTCTCATCTCTTTCCTGAGACCTCCCTCTCTTGGTCCCGTAGTCAAAAGGCGGCTCTCTGTAATGACCTTCCTCTCGTCTCGGTTGGTCTACAAACTCTCCATCACTATATCTCTGGTCGGGGTAATCTCTTTCTGGGCTGTACCTTCTGGAGGTTTCTTGGTCATGTCTGTCATCAGAGTGCCAACTGCCTACATCAAAGTCTCTGTGCTTACGTTTGCGCCCGTGTCTATCGCCCCTGCCATCAAGCTGGTCATCTTGTGGGAAGTCGTTAGATTTCGATCGGAAATATCCATCACCTCTGGGAGATTCTGGGTATGGCTGGCTTTCATCTTGGTACGACCTGCTTTCACCTTGGTACGACCTGCCTTCATCCTGGTATGACCTGCCGTCATCATCACTCCTGCGACCATAACCATCGTCCTGCTCACGGTACCTCTTTTCGTGCGAGTCTGTGTCTCGGTTGCTAGAGCCTTCACGCCTTCCTCTTGGATACCCTTGTTCGTCTTCTCGGTCTCCATCATGACTCCGTCTGTCGTAAGAATGACCTCTTTCGTTTGAATTATCCCTCCAGTCACGTCCGACACTCTCCCTGGACCTACTCCTCCTGTCGTAGTAATCCTCTTCATCTGCTGATTGTCTCCTAAAGGAGTCATCCCTTGGTTCAGACCTTCCCGGAGACCTCCATTGCGCACCACCTCTTCCCTTCTTCTTAACTTTTCTGCGGGCTCTACTTTGTCTTTTGGTGTTAGCAAATCCTCCCCTAATCATCTTGGCCCTGCCCCTGCCCCTGGATTGGTTCATCTCCCGCCCGCTTCCTGATTGGTTCGTCTGGGCTCTTGGTTGGTCCATCTGGACAGTTGATTGGTTCATCTGGCTGTTCTGGTTATCCCCTTGCATCCAGTTTCCTTGAAATCCTTGAACTTCATTAAAGTTCTATTTAAAAAAAAGAAAGGAAAAAAAAGAAGAACCGAAACAGAACATTTATTGGGTGTGATAGAACATAACAAAGAGCATCTAAAGCAAAAAAGTGTGCAGTGTATCTCCTAAAATAGCACTTACGTTACATGCCAGTTTGAAATTGTCGAACATGGTACATGTATGCTGCTTAAAATAGCCGGATGTGCACACAAAACAGAGAGACAACATTTTTGCCTTGAACATTTCTTTTGAAAAATCAACACACAACATTTTTGCAATGACGCCACAATACGCAATGTCATGTTAAAGGCTTAATACTTATATGTGCCATAGGTGGGTTATTCTCTCCACTTACATACATGTACATTGTAACTACATGTACCCAAAAGCTTGCCCCGATTCTCCCAAACTATTTCACAAAGCAACATTTAGTCTGGAGGGTTTTAAAATGGAGCATTTGGTTGGGACCAACTGGGGGTTGAAATCACAGATAATTTTTTTTTGAGCCCAGTGGGTGAGCTGGCTTCTCCCCAGGATTTGTCAAAACTGGTTGGGGGGGGGGGCATTCTGAACCCAAATAGTTAATGTTTTGTTTACTTGGTGTTTATCTTTGGTTTTAAAAGCCCTACTGTGCAATCTGGAGCATTCCAAATGGAACATTTTTGTGAATTGATCTAAGTCCCTTCCCAAGTTAGGGTCACACACTACACAATCTAATATTAAAGTACAAACCGTTCCATCGTTGGCAATCATTCTCCGCTTAGGATTTGGTCCAGTCCATGCACTCCCATCGCCAAGAGCCGACTGCATGTTTTGCTGTTCCTGCTTCTGAGCGCTTAAGATTCGCGCTCGTTGCATCTCCAGCATCTGGACCCTCTCGTTAATGGCAGACAGTTCACTAACTGGCTGGTACACCACACTGTTATCCCCTCCTCCTGGACTCCCGAAGGCAGACAAGAAAAGCCGATTGATGTTGCTGATGACCTTGGGCATATCTAGATCTGTATGTACGGGTTGCTGGGGGACTGGAAAGCTGGGGACAGATTGACTCTGTGCAAAGTTAGGCTGGACGTCTCTTGTATCAAGTTCCTCAATGGCCTGCAAGAGGCTCATGGCTTGGTCAGCAGACAGACCTAATGATGCCACGTCTTGAGAGAGAAGGTGGTTTCGCAGTTGGGCTAACTGCATTGTGTTCAGCCTGCTCAGGCTCTCCCTCACAGCTCCTGGCTCCATGTTACTTTTGAAAAAAAATCCTAACACGTAGACAGACAGGTCCTCCCTTCACTAAAAAGGCCTGCTCGGATGCTTTTAAAACAGTGACAAAATTGTGCGAGGACTGGCCGCTCAGAGATCCAGCTGTTAATATAAACAGAGAGTACAATGTTTCAGTTTTTAAAGCTACAAACACAAAATCAATTTGTTGTATGGGGGAGGGAGGGTTATGTATGACTTTGGAAGACTGAATTTTTCTTAACTTGAGGCTAAGAAATAAATATGGTGCATTTTAATTCCAAAGTCAACACTCTGTTAATATTTATTTATGAATTTTAAAAAATGTAACCTTCCCAAATCCTCCAGTTTCCACATGGTAAATTGGAAGGACAATGTAGCTGGCAAATTAACTTCCATATAGCCTAGGCCTGAAAACACTTTATGCATTTTTTCTCACAAGGTTTAAACATGAATGAAGGAAGGCACAGGTTCTATTTCCAGTCAACATGGGATGGTGACGATCAACCAAACAACAGGGAAAACAGCCCACTTGTGGCATGCTTGGTGATGGTCTTACTCTTGATTCAATCAATGTACAATAATGTAAACAACCTCATGGATCGACTGCCTTACCTTTTACAAGCTCTCGTCCCGATTAGCTTACTAAAAAGACAAATCGTAACGTAACCGTTTCAGTTCATCAATTGGCGTTTCCACTTTTAAAAAAAACGTAAATTTCTTACCACGATTTCATACACACCAACTTACAACTAGCTAGTCGGTCCTGGTAGTGGTTGTATTCCCTCTTCCCCTCCTCATCACACTCACACATGTGCGCACGCGCTTGTGGGACAGTAACAACAGCGCCCTCAAGCAAGAGGCAGAGAGAAGGCTGCCCGGCTGTCGACGGTCGAGTGTGACACACATGTCTTGAGATCGCTGTCGAGCTGTAAAGAATTTTATGTGCTTACTGAAGACAAGAAATACTGAAGACAAATAACTTATCACTGTATTACTTTTGATCAGTTTTGAGAAACATCGTGAGGCTTTCCACTCCCACCCACTAAGAAATGGTAAGGATAGTTGATCAGTTGTTAAGTAAGTGTGTAAGTTACCATGAAATTATCAAATTGTATTAAAAGTGAAGCTTCCTTCATCAATTTGTTCCGCCCCAACTTGACAATCGTCCCAACTATTAAAAATTATTAGTTGGGACTGGTGGTGGTCCCAACTTTTGACGTTTGAGTGTTAAAGTTGGAGCGTCCCAACTATAGTTGGAATTGCAGTAAACACAAAGCACCTTCCATGAATAAACTAAAATTAAAAACATAACCACTGATAACAATGACAATAGTAATAAATAGTATTATTATTAACTATTATTAATAAACACCCCGACCTTGGATTTTTTTGGAGAGTTTATGCACTCTGATTGGTCGAAGACTGGTCGAAGACTGGTCACGTGGGGTTGTATTAACATGTGATATAAAGACCGGCTCAGTGAACGAGCGAATAAATGGCCCCTTAAGCACATTGTTGTGTAAAATCCTATGCACTATGACGTGCTTGTTGCGCGGCAAACTACCGGTATCAAATCAACTCATTTCTTTGTGCGTATTTATTTTTTATTTTTTTCAGCAGGGACAGATAGTGCCGCGTGCGGAAACATACCACGCGTAGGCGTGAACGCGCAGACAATGTATCAATTTAGGGTAGCTGGTACGCGCATGAAACAAACATAATGCAAAGTCATAGTCTGGTTCTTGAAAATATGTATAAACAGTTAATTATGTGTAAGAGATTAGGTACCACACAAAAGTTGAACAGCCAAACGATTGGCCCTTGAACATGAGTAGAACATTTCTATTTTTTTTTTGAAATTCTGATTTTTACAGTTTTTTTCGTTATAAGGCATTTATTAATGGGAATAACACTAACAGTGCAATGAGCCGGTCTTCACTGCGTGGTAATGACGTTGGTTGGTGGTTGGCCGCTGTTAATGGACCTCGCCTTCGACTCGGTCATTAACAGCGGCCAACCACCAGCCCGGTCATTACCACGCAGTGACGACCGGCTCATCGCACTGTTATTCCCTAAGTAAGTATCGTAGTATGAAGTTTTGAAGACCACCACTTTCCCTTGAGAATATTTGAGATTAATTAGAATTTTGGTTTTCCAAGAGAAGGGAAATTAATTATTGCGTATGCCTACTTTCATGACTTTAGTACTTTGAGACTGAAGAAAGTGTCACCTGGCATGAGCATGAGGCCGCTGTCAGAACCCTCTAAAAGCACTATTTATTTACGCCGAGTTAGCGGTCCATTATGAGCCATAGTTACAATCATTCCAAACCTCATACTGGGCACTGGCTCGCGACCGGCTCTAGCTCCATCATCAGTTTTGACATGAGTTTGTATACAGAGCCGAGACCCGGGTTTGAAATAAAGAATCTTGTTAATTAACGCCGATCGCATCAGCTTGTGCGTCTGCAGTAGTCATGGTAGTGTTACACAGTAATCCATGCATGATCGATCACGGTGTCCTGTTGAACTGTATGGGCGATCCCAACTATAGTTGGGACGTCCCAACTGTAACACTCAAGTTGAGACCAGTCCCAACTATAGTTGGGACAATTGTTAAGTTGGGACATAACAAATTGATTGTCATGGACGTTGGTAAAACGCGGAACGATTGCAGAATGATGGAATGGCGGAACGCATAAATATACGATGTAACAAACCATATTGAACGTAATGTCTCCATGCCACACACAGACGGCTGACAAATTTGCTGCACAGATTCCATAGATTCCAGTGTATAACATTATTTGAAAATGTTCCTTCAAATGTACTTTAATACCAGTGCATTTGATTGCTTGATGAACCTGCCCTTTCAAGAAAATGTTTATGTTTTATTAAATAATTTGTTTGAAACGGGCAACGTGCAGCGAACAGGTTTGGGTTCCAGCACGACACTGAGCTCTGCTGAATGAGTGCGTGTAGGCTACTGCAATGTGGACCACGTACGTATGCAATGTGGACCACGTACATATGCAATGTGGACCACGTACGTACATGTACATGTATGTAGCGTGTACTCTATACTGGATGCACATGCTGAACGGCGTGTCACGTGATGTGTGGGGCAAAACATTAAGGTGGTGTATGGACTTAGCAAAAGACTACCAAGGACAGTTTCCTTCACCTATTCCATTACACTAAATTGTGTCTCAAGGATTCCTCTTTCAGTTTCTGATCTTACTAGCTGACAGAAATTGTGGACAGGAGCTACCACTCATTGAGTTGGAAACACCAGGGCTCGAATTTTACACTTGGCCGCAGGCCCGAGGCCAGTAAATTTAGCCCTGGGCCAGTAAATTCATGACTGAACAGGCCCGGCGGTCTTGTGTATTTCAATTGAATAATAAAACCATTAACCTCAAAGTATAATAATGTTCAAATGTTGACGGAGTCTGATAAATATCTTTCAATTCTGATTGGGTTTCAAGATATATTAACCCATAAGACAAATGAGATGAATCTTTTCTTTATAATAGTGCTTGTTCAAATATGAACAGTTTACATGTTTAAACATTTTGCCAAAAGTTCTTTCTCAGTCATTTAGATTCTGGTCTTGTAAAATAAATAGTGGTCCGGTAAAAAGTTTGAGCTACATGTACAGGCCCTGAGGTCTTGTGGAACTTCACCCCAAATTCGAGCCCTGTACACGGTTTTTGCTTAGTGTCTTTTTCCAACATGTACTAAGCACGATGCTTTGTGCGAAGTGAAACAAAATTAAGGGGGTACTATGCACAAAAATTATCAAGGACAGGTTACAATAAATTGAAGTAAGTCACATTCTCTATACCAGATTTGACAGTTTGATATAGGTGGAATATGCTTGGAGTCCAGCCTATTGGCACTATTTATTGGGCTACTAACTAGTATTAGTATTTTAAATACTTTTTACCGAAAAATACATGAAAAACTCTGAAGCTGCTTCAGATGCTTGTGTATCTTCTTGTGTGTGTAATAAATATTAGTCCTATAGGGCCTATAATATTCTATTCTATTAATAGATTTAATTTTGGAGTTTAGAACTTAATTGTCTGCATCATTAAAACTTAATTTGTTAGAAGTACAGCAGCTTTCGATAGTATAAAGCATTTTGAGAATCATTTCACATCAAAGTAATGTGGTTATAATGGAAAAAATATATATTAGTTTTTATCCCCCTAAATTTGAATCTGAGAAACGTTACTGTCAGATACGTTCCTCAGATTGTGCATTCCAATTACGGATTATTCTTCCTGCATGGATATAACCACTCCGGATTTTCGGTGATATCTCAAAAATGCTACCACCTTTTGAAATGAAATTTTCACGGGTTAGTTTTATTGTAAGCTACATTTATATAGTATTGAAATACTCGAACAGTTTCAAAACCAAAGTTTTACTTTGCATTAATCTGCAAAGAACCGTAATAATAGAGGAATCCATTCATACTTCATGTACTTGAACGTCACGTTGAAGTAGCACTGGTAATGAATTGTAAGGTCTAGAGATTTCCTTTGTATTCTTGACCTTTGCCCTTGACCCTGGCCTTTGACCCTACTTTCCATCATGGAGCTACACATATGTATCTCCTTGTTACACTTCCATGGTCGATTCGATCAAATATAGTGCCTACTCAATTACACATGAAGTACTTAATATTGGTACCATAACTGCATTTTGGTACCAATACTTTAGACACCTTTCGATTCTTAAATTGGATGGGGAATCCAGATGATTGGCATTGAGTATCGGGCCTGGAATTACAAGGAGGTCACAAAGGTCATGGCCCCTGTTGCCCCTGGTCTTGGCCTTGATCGTGTTGATACACCGTTTAAAGTTTTCCAATAGATTTTAGGATTTCCAATGGAAGTGCCCTTTGCAAAATGAAAATGGCCTTGCCCTCTCAAAGAATTTCCAGGCCTGGTTCATGTATATTTACGGGGCAAGCTTCACGAAGAAAAAATATAGGATCCAGACTGCCTCTAGCTAACGTGAACTACATTGTAGGCCTACAGTATCAGTGGTCTAGTGGTAAGACATCTGACTCTAGAATGGCAAAGGTTGTGGGTTTGAATCCCACCTAGGAGTGATTTGCCTGTGGATTTTTTTTTTCTTCACACGAATCGGGAAAGTATTGAGTATGCACAGCTTTACATGTGCATCAGTGTTTTTACACAGGTAAAACCAAATAATATTCTGTATCCCTGATGCAAATTTGACATCTATTTACCTACCTTTACGTACATCCTTCATAAAACTTGCTATGTACAGATTGTAGCTCTCGGCTTTGTTAAGACTTGGTTTCTTTGTGCCAGCAGTATTCTCAGAAGAAAAAAACAAGTTTCGTGCAGCAATTTAGCTAAATGAATTCTGTCAGGCTAGAAGGGAAATATGGAGGGTCCTCAGTGGTAGCTGGTTTTAAAAGGAAATTAACAATGCTCTCATCATCAGTGCTTGAATTTGACACTGGACCGCAGGGGCAGGCCCGAGGCCAGTGATTTTAGCGTCGGGCCAGTAAACTTACAACCCTACTAGTCCGACGGTCTTGTGTTTTTGAATAATAACACCTTACTGTATTTTTAATTTAAACTGAGAAAATACATCTTTCAATTCCGTTGAGTATTCACTGGTATTTGAAGTATTACCCATTAAGAAAAATGAGATAAATCGTCTCTTAGTGCTAGTTCCAAAAACAGCTCAAATGTGAAACTGTGTAGATAGTGTTCTTCTCATTTTGGTTCCGGTCTTGTCACAAATGTTCTGGTCCAGTCAATAATTTGAGCTACAAGCCCTGCAGTCTTGTGGATTTTTTTCCCCAAATTCGAGCCCTGATCATGGTTGTTAAAAACAAAGTGTAGTGTGGTTAAAACAGTGACTTCTATCCTGTCTACACAAACATGCCACTTCACTTCGATAAATGTGTTGTAAATGGATTTCCAGTGAGTCAAGCATTACTTTTTTCAAGGGTAAAGAGTGTGACAGTCATGACAGTTAGGGGGTGCAATATTTTGCAAATTCAGATATTTTGTATTCGGAATTAAAAATGTGAGCAATAATCTTTGTTTTTAAATGTGTTTGAGTCCAATAAACTTCACTTCAGTTGAAACCAAACTTGATGTGTTTGTGCCATTTGTGTCATTTGTGTTTGACCCAGAAATGAGTGAGCAAACTCCACCACTCTACGTAGCCTTGCTGTCAGGATCCGTGGCTGGGATCTGTGTAGACTTGTCGCTCTTCCCTCTGGACACTGTCAAGACGCGTCTACAGAGCTCTGCTGGATTCCTCCAAGCTGGTGGATTTCGTGGAATCTTCTCCGGTGTTGGAGCCGCAGCTCTCGGTTCAGCGCCCACCGCTGGCCTTTTCTTTTGCGCGTACGAGTCAACGAAGCAGTTTGGTACGTCATTCGGATTGGTGGGGAATTTCCATGAGCCGATAACGCACACGGCGGCGGCGTCAATCGGTGAGGTCACAGCCTGCCTGGTCCGAGTGCCCGTGGAGGTGGTTAAGCAACGCGCCCAGGCTAGTCAAAACACGAGCGCCAACATCTTGAAGACGGTACTACGAGATGAAGGGATGCGAGGGCTTTACCGTGGTTACTTCAGCACGGTCGTCAGAGAGATTCCTTTCTCTGCCATCCAGTTTCCACTGTGGGAGTTTCTGAAATCAAGCTGGGTCGTCCGGCAAGGAGGCCCTGTGGATGCCTGGCAGTCGTCCCTCTGTGGGGCCATCGCTGGGAGTGTCGCGGCGGGATTGACGACCCCGCTGGATGTTGCGAAGACAAGGATTATGCTGGCAGAGAAGGGTTCAGCTACAGCAAAGGGAAACATACCCAGTGTCTTGAAGGATATTGCCAGGACCTCGGGGGTCCGGGGTTTATTCGCAGGACTCGTTCCTAGGACATTGTGGGTCAGCATAGGGGGCGCCATCTTCCTTGGCATCTATGAAAAAGTCAAGATTTCATTGGTCAAGGTTGAGACCAACTTGAAATGTCGAAATTCATGATGCTCATCATGACTGAGTTACTACTCATTAAATTTAAACAACGCCCAACCCATAAATTCTAAATGCATATTTCATTGGACTGAAGACTGCACTAATAAACTGATTATATGGGGATCAGGCATACCACCACAATCAGAGTCCATCAGTTTGGGTGTTGAGTGACTGAATGGTGTTGGACTGAGGACTGCACTAATAAACTGATTATATGGGGATCAGGCATACCACCATAATCAGAGTCCATCAGTTTGGGTGTTGAAGTCGTACAAGTGTTGGATTTTGTTAGGAAGGATCCTTGTAAATCACTCAAGAAAGTCAGGGTGTTTTTTATGTATAATGTACATTGTGCAATACACAGGTATAGACCCTTCTCACATCTGTCACTGTTTTATCACTCGCCATGCTGGAGTACATCACAAGCACGTCATGCACACAAGTTACTAGAATTGCGCAAAAATGTGCTATCAAATCAAACGCAACGCTGAATGGCAGTATGTGTATGTATCGTATTGTACATGCATAGTACTCAAGCAAGGCAGACCTCCCAACATTGCTGTAGACTTTATTAACAAAGCTCACCTGTTCCAGCAGGCTTACTAACAACTAACCATTCAACTGTGCCTCAGCGCCTTTGAACATGTTGAGCAAACTTTTAGATTTTGGCGCTCCATAAATGACTTTTGATTGATTGATTGATTATAGGAAAAGTAACACCATAGTTTTTGTTTTAAGAGGGTTTTAGCTGGTTTTCTTGGGAAAGAGTAAATTTATTCCATTCTGGTTTTGGTCTACACACAAGACAGACAAGTTGTGAAAATTTGTTTCTAAACTTGGTCACACTTTAGAGAGGTTTGTTTGTTTGGTTTTTTTTTTAGTGCTTGCTCTTTTCAGGCTTATTTTATTTGTGCCAATTGAAATAAGCAGTGGGGCACACAAGACAGACAAGTTGTGTGCCCAAGTCTACTTGTCTGTCTTGGTCTACACACAAGACAGACAAGTTGTGAAAATTTGTTTCTAAACTTGGTCACACTTTAGAGAGTAGAGCCCCTGTAGCTGTAGCTGCTAATTCAGACATGGCCTAAGATCAGGGCCAAATTTCAGTGAGCTGCTCAAGCAGAAAATATTGCTTGACAATTTCCTGCTAAGCAGAAATGAGCAGTAACACCGGTCACAAATGATACATAAGTGACATTGTGTTTTGACTGGTAACAAGGTAACCTTATTCTGGTCAGCATAATTTTGTTGTGCTTAGCATATTTTTTTGTGTTTAAGCAGCTCTATGAAATTGGGGCCTGGTAATGATAGAACACCACTGTTAACAGAATTCTTTCAGTATCTGTTAATTTAATGCAAACTTTACATGCCTTTAACAGTTATCTGGTTTTGTATACATTTAATGATCAGAGGAGAAATTAATAAAGGTTTACGTTTTAATCTACAAGTATTGAAATGTTGTCTCTTCTTTTGTGAAAATTGTGTTTGATAATAAACATTTGAATAGTATACTGTCAACAACAAAAAGTTAATTAAAACTAACCAAATGAAATGTGATCAACAAACGTACAGAAATTAGTGTTACAGGGTTCTTCCCAGGTTTTTTCAAACCTGGGGGGCATTTTCGACCCAAAGCATGCCAAATTTAAACAACGCTTTCAGAGTGTTTTCTACATGGTGTTTATCTTGGTTTTAAAAGCCCTACTGTCATTCTGGTTTTGTCTCGATTTTGTTAAGGGGAAAAAAAATTAAAAATTGTTGCGTATCGGATGAAATGTACACGTATCGGCAGGCATTTCGCGCGTATCGACCCGATATGCTAGCTTGTACATGGGGAGAACCCTGTGTTACATTTTAAAACTTGTAAGCTTACTTGTTGGTTATGTTTTAACTTGATTTAGATATTTTGTGTCCATTTATATTTTGTTTTGTAATGAGCAGAGAAGGACCATACTGATCAATAAATAAATCAGGTTGTGTTGAGACCATGGCCCAATTTCATAAAACCTGTAAGCACAAATACTTGCTAAGCTCAGAAAAATATTGCTTTAGCAGAAACTGGTGACCAGCCAACATTCCATAAAGTTTACATTGCTGTGACTGGTGCCCCACTCATTTTGTTCCTTAGCATATAAAATTGCTAAGCATTATTTTCTGCTTAACAGCTTTATGAAATTGGGCCCTGACGTTATCACACATAACTGGTCCAATTCATGAAGAAGGTTTAGTCTGCTAGTTAGTCCTGCATATTCATTCATCATGGTAGTTTCTACATGTGTTTGTTCAGACCGCATCTATATGCAAAGGCCATTCATACAAATTGACAGATCAACGGTAAGAATACAAATTAGCATGTTAATGGTTTTTTGGCTTAGGATTTAAAGGCATTACTGTATATACTTTTGGTAATTATCAAAGACATAAAACATGTACAGCACAACTGTACAGTTTTATGTTTAATCTCAAGTCAACAGTGTTGGAGTGTCACTGAATGGGACAGCGCCATCATTTATCTATCATATCAAAGACCAGTATCCTCACTTGGTGTATCCCAACATAATATGCATAAAATAACAAACCTGTGAAAACTTGGGCTCAATTGTTCGTCGAAGTTGCAAGAAGATAATGAAAGAAAGAAAAAAATACTTGTTGCCTGAGAAAGGCTTCATGCATGCCTTTTTCAGATGTATTTTTTGTTGTTGAAAATTTACCTAAACTACATTACTTCAAATGGTGTCATTTCTAACAATGTTTTATAATATGAGCAGCTCTCCAGTGCTCTTTACCAAGTAAGTTTTTATGGTCATTAATTTTTGGAGTAATTACCAAAGCTATACTCTCCCTTTAAAAGTGGAAGTTGTTTTTTACAACAGCATGTTTGATTTGTGCAGGTACAGTGGATTTAGTTCAAATCAATTTCCAGCTTATATAAACCATGAGAGCACGTGGGCAAAATTGGTCAAGGTCAAAGGCCAGTGCCCAATTTCATGGCTCTGCTTACCGCCGAATTCTGCGCTTGCGATCACCATTCTCTGCTTACTGTGCAAGTGCCGAATGTCTGCGCTACCTGGGTAAGCTAAGAATGCCTAGTAATGTGCACAAGCTAAAATTCCCTGCTAACTCATGAAATATGCTTGGCATGAGCTCAGAATTTCCTGCTTCCGTAAGCGTTGATACTTCATTTGCGGTAAGCAGAGCCATGAACTTGGCCCTGCAGTTGATGTAACCCAACATATACATCAAATAACAAATCTGTAAAAGTTTAAGCTCTTTCGGTCATCACATCGTCACAAGAAAATTGTGAACAAAATCTTACATTTCCACTGATTTCAAGCATTGGGTTTTGAAATCCTGAGATCAAAACTAATTATTTCACTTTTTTTTTTTAATCTATAGCATTTCAGGCAAATGTTAAAATCTGTGGAAATATATTCTTTCAACCTTGCTAATGTTGGGTGTTTTTTTATCTATGTTTTGTCTTCTGTAGGCGGTCACACTACATACTGATGTTGGCGATCTTAAGATCGAACTGTTCTGTGAGCAAGCGCCCAAAGCAAGTGAGAACTTCCTGGCGCTCTGCGCAAGTGGTTACTACGACAACTCTTTAATCCACAGGTTGGTCCATTCTCATGTGTTAACCCTGGTTCAGACCCTGGTTAGCGAAAGCGAAGTGAATTTCCCCGCGATACAATCAACAACAAAAAACAGGTACAAGATTGTTTGCGATATGTAATTCGCTTTGCATTCACTTTCACGTGAAGTATGAACCTGGCTTTACCTTAAAAGTCTGAAAAATTCAAAGTCAGTACGCATAAAAAAAATGCGCCCTTTTCATTAAAGTGCACTCTGTACAATAATGTCCACCCTTTACATTTTACCCCAGAAAGACTATTTTCTAAAAAAGCGGTCATCTTAAACAAAAATCGTGCTTGCAATTTAGGAGCGCATAAGCAGTTTGGGACCTTAAAATATCTGACATGAATGGGAACAAATTTACCAGCCTCACAAAAAAATACTATCTTATGCTGTAAACGCAGAAAAATTTTGACCTTAACTTTGCAAACCAAGTGGACCAAAACTCAGTAAGTAAAGATTCTGAGTACTTCAACGAAGCAGTTCCATAACTTCGGAACCGCAAAAGCAAAGACTCTTTCCCCAAATGTTTTAGTTCTAGCAGCAGGCATTTTGAGCGTGACATTTTTGTCTGTTCTTATGATAGAAACATCAAGGGTTTCATGGTGCAGATGGGAGATCCACTTGGCACAGGCAAAGGTGGGACCAGCATCTGGGCGAGAAAGTTTGAAGATGAGATCGTGGACAATCTCAAGGTAAGAATTTCAAGAAGGAAGGGAGCCTTCGATGAATATAATGTCAAGAGAATTTCCCATTTGAGGTTATTGAAATTCGTTGAATAAACCAGCTGCAAAAAGAGATGCTTTGTTAGTATTTTTAATGCAAGCTCACACCAAACAAGGCTAAAAGCCACTTTTATTAAGGGCTACAAGAAGAAAACATTTAGGATGAAAAGGACTCAGGGGAGCTGAAAGTAGGAATTGATATTCCTCTTAAAACAGTCTAGATTGTAGGATGGAGTGAAACATGCACCAGACAAGGAGTTCCAAAGAGATGCAGTATGTGTAATAAAGCTGTTGGAATGGTATTTTGTGTTCTACATCTCTGCAAAGCGAGAGTGTATAAGTGAGAACAAGCAGAAAGCCTGGTTTCACGCTCAAACACCCTGATAGGACAAACCAGGTCAGAGGCACTGGTAGCACATTAACCATGAAAATATCTGTAGAAAAGACGGAGGCTTGCTACAGACCTTTGATGGAAAAAGAGGTTGTAACAGTTAATCCCAACCCTTCACTGACACGATTAACAGTATGCTTCTGCACTCTACCTACTAAAGATAAATGACATGCAAAAGTTCCGGCCCAAATATGACAACAGTACTCCAGTAGAGTGTGAAGTTCTTATTTTTGAGCTCCTGGTCAATATTGTTTATTGGTCAAAAGATCTTTCCAAATTAAGTAATTGGCAAAAAGAAGCATGCGTTTTCTTAGCAAAATATTTATTTATGGACTTTGATGTATTTTTTTTCCCAGCTTTATTAGCATTTAATACTTAATGTTTTTGTGATCGGTATGAATACGAAAGTTGCAATTAGTGACCGTATAGCCCTTAAGCATACAAGGTTTTTTTACATGAAATAATGTGATGCCTAATATGAGTTGAATTTCTTTCCCAGCACAATATCCGTGGTGTGGTGTCCATGGCCAACAACGGACCGAACACCAATGGCTCACAGTTTTTCATCACCTACGCCAAACAGCCTCATCTTGACATGAAGTACACCATCATTGGCAAGTAAGTTGATCTTTTTTATTAGATTTAATGTTGGATTTCTTAACCACTGTTAACCAGCCGGAGGCTGTGCTTAGTTTCAATATTTTCAAGGACACAAAATACGGGGTACCGTTAGAACACGCACATACATAGTGACTGTGTGTGTGGAGAGGTTGCACGGAACGAGGGTTACACTGAACCGCAGGCCCGAGACCAGTGATTATAGCAGCGGGCCAGTAAACTCGTGATTGGAAGTCCGGCAGTCTTGTGTTTTTTTGTTCACCTGCTGACTTTCAGTCTGATAAATCTCTCTCAGTTCTGTTGAGTTTTCAAGAATTCTTACCTTTAATACAATGAGATAAATATTCTCCTAAGTGCTCACTCAAATTAAATCAGTTCAAACATTACACCGGTAGTTTATTTTTTTCTCTCATTTCAATTCTGGTCTTGTCCCTAAAACAAAATCTTGTCCAGTAAACATTTTGAGCTACGAGGTCTTCGTCTTGTGGATTTTTCCCAAAAGTTTCAAGCCCTGCGTTGATTTGTCAATCTGCTGAGAACATTCCGTGTGTGCTGTATTCAACGGCCGCTGGCGTGTTTAGTCACTTGGAAGCTCACCTTGTAGGATGCACTATGCATGAACTTAAGGTGTCACTCTTTGTTGGATCAGAAGAAGAAGAAACAGGTTTTGAAATCATTCCCATCTTCTTAGAATGCAGATTTGTAGGGCATTGTATTCTTTTCCGTCCAAGATATGTCCAGTGTCCTTTGGACATTTTGAACGTATAGCTGCAATCCAGGCCCAAAAGCACGGGCCACTTGACAATAAACATATACCCTCCCCCGCCTCCCACTCGAAGTTGTTATCATTTTGGATTTATTTGTTCCAGGTTCTTTTTCCCATTTCAAGATTTCCCATTTCAAGTTTGAGTCTCAGTGGTTTGGTTCACTTTTATTAATCTGCCATTTTCGAATGAGTTTCTCCCTGCCTTGCTGTTTACTGTTCCATTACATCTTTAGAAGCGGAATAGTAACAAATATAACTGGCTTGTATTGTTGCATGTTGAAATCTTGGCCGATTTATCCACGATAAGAAGTATAATAATAATAGTAGCCATCCCAGCTGGAACGCAGACCGCGCAATGAGAGTCAACACTGTTCGAGGGCCGGGGGGGCCCAAACGAGTTGTGACCAGGATTGTAGGTGCTATGTGCTTGTAGCCAACACACACTATCAGGGTTTGCTGTTAACCTCTTTAGTGACTGGCCAGTAGGACTGGTTAGCTTGTCATTTTACTAAGTCCGTCAGCTTTTTCACTAGTCAGTATTTCACATGAAATACTTGCTTGTCAGCACTGAACAAGCCAGCCGAACCACTTGCAGAGAATTTTGACTGGTCCTCATGTGTTTTAACTGGCATTTGGGCAAGTGGACCACTGTTAAGGGAGGACGCTGATTTTTATAATGCACAGATCGTTGACATAATGTAGGTGTTACATGTTCGTGTTAAGAGAAAGCGTTGAACTTAAACCTCTCTACTGGCTGAAGCTGGATTCTTTGTTGAGATGATCTTCCCGTCAAGGGAACTTGGCAAAGCTCCCACTAGGGGATAGAAACGCCAAGCTGGCAACTGCCAATCTCTCTCATACAAACATCTATGGCTACCAATTGCACAAATCAAGATATTGTGATTAAGTATTCTAGAAGTCAATACTTATTCTAGTCATTGTGAAACCATCGGTTAGCTTGGCCGGAATCGAACCCACAACCCACAAGTCCTGCAATCTAATCACTTGACCATTGTGACATATGACATGGTGATTATTACTATATCTGTTGTTCCCAAAGTTTGTCCCTCAAGATGATAAATAGCGCCCTCTGGTGTCTGAGTAGCTATTCATTTTCACTGGTTCCCAATAATAATGGCTAACAGGTGAAAATTGTGTGTCAAAAAACGGAATGCCAGTCTTAAAACTGCTCAGAGGTCATTACACTGAAGTTGCATGGGACTTCATTTGAGCACATGTAATCCTTTTCTTGTACAATGTATTCTGAACTGCATTTGGGTAGTGGCGTCACAGGCAGCTTTGCTTCTGACATTTTGTTCTCCAGGAAACTTGAAGACTAACAACAAATTATCAAATGGTGCATTCTGGCAAGTCTTGCACTTGTGTTGGCTGCCTTACTTGCAATTTGTTATACAGATTCAAGAACTGAATATTTGTAGGATTCAACTTTAGATCAATTCAACTTTCAAGAACTGATTTTTTTATATTTGTTGGATTCAACGCTAGATCAATTCAAGGACTTATTTTTGAATGTTTGTTAGATTCAACTCGACCAATTCAAGAACTTTTTTTATAAATATTTGTTAGATTCAACGCTGGATCCGACAATTCAAGGCCTGATTTTTTAAATATTTGTTGGATTCAACGCTAGATCAATTCAAGACCCTAATTTTTGAATATGTTTTTGATTCAATGCTAGATCAATTCAAGAACTTATTTTTGAATATTTGTTGGATTCAACACTTTAGATCACTTTGGATTTAATACTTTAGATCACTTTGGATTTAATACTTTAGATCACTTTGGATTTAATACTTTAGATCACTTTGGATTTAACACTTTAGATCACTTTGGATTTAATACTTTAGATCACTTTGGATTTAATACTTTTGATCACTTTGGATTTAATACTTTAGATCACTTTGGATTTAATACTTTAGATCACTTTGGATTTAATACTTTAGATCACTTTGGATTTAACACTTTAGATCACTTTGGATTTAATACTTTAGATCACTTTGGATTTAATACTTTAGATCACTTTGGATTTAATACTTTAGATCACTTTGGATTTAACACTTTAGATCAGTTCAAGGCTTGACTTTTAAATATTTTGTTTGTTTGATGAATTTTTTCTAGGCCTTTTCTAAAAATATTTGTTGGATTTAATTACTTGCCTTTTTAAATTGCCTGTGTGCTTGTTTGCCTTTTATTGTTGTAAAGCGCATTGAAACTTTATTATAAGTCATGTAAGTATTGTGTTATTGATCAATTCAAGGTCTGAATTTGAAATATATGTTTTATGTTCAAAATCATCAATTTATTTGATTAGTATCTTTCTTCTTTTTGATCATAGAATTATTTTGAAAGAAGCATCATAAATGCCATAGTTTTGCCTACTAAAGGAATTATAAGAGCGAATCAAAAAAAAAAAGAAAAAAAAAGCTGTTGCCAAATTCAGAGAGATTATATCTTCCAACATGATCAGTGCTACTGTCATTTTTGTTCCAACCAATCATTCAGATTAAAACAATTGATTGTTTTGTATATTTTTTCAGTTCTTTTCCTTGTTTTTCAAGTTGTTTATTTTATGAGTCTATCATAACCTAGTGATTTTAATATTAGTCTCAGGCTTTTTTTTGTTTTACCTCTTTCAATAATAACAGTGTTCACCGAATTCATAGCACTCATAAAGTACGGTAATTGTAGGTTATGTTTATTTAGTGTTCGATTTAGAATTTTGTAGCCAGTCATTTCTTTAAAATGTATTTGTTGTTGTTTTTTCCTTCCCATTATCCTTCCACACCCCCTTCTGTTCCTCTTTTGTTTGTTTGTACTTTAAATTAATTAAAAAGACAAGTATGACGCCATTTCTTGCTTTAAAGGTAAAGTAAATCTTTGGTTTTTGGAACTGTTCCGTTATTTCAAAAGCTGTTATTATACAAACAAATATACCACCAAATATCAGGAGCGGTTATGTCCAGGCAGGAAGAATAATCCGTCATTGGAATACACAATCTGAGAAATATTTCTGGCAGAAACCTTTCGCAGATTCAAATTTTTGAGGGGGATAAAAACTGATATTTGTTTCCATAACCACATCACTTCAAAGTGAAATGATTCTCAAAAAGGCTTTATACTATCGAAAGCTGCTATACTATTTTTATTGCCATTCATTTTTACCAGACATATACATTGCCTCTAAAGGCACTGTAATTACAGCTCCAGCCATGTCTTTAATATAGCTCTTAAAAAACAAGGGAAACTGACCGGGTAATTTTTAAATAATTTTGGGTTGAACTAAGAACTTTTTATTTCAAGAAAAAGTCGCATCCCCTTAAGGAGATCCCCCTGCTGCCACTTCCCAGGTTGTATCGGAAACTTGGGTGTGATCCCTGGCTACACGGCAGCTTACGGTTGAATGGCTTCTGACTGGCACCCCCGAACAAAGATGTTGACAAAATAGGGAGACCGCCAACATAGGGCTACAGAGCTCAGTTGGTAGAGCGCCAGCACGTATATCCAGAGGCTGCAGGTTCAAGTCCCGCTGTAGTCAACTTGTCTTTGTTCAACCCAAAACTCAAATATTTTCCATGTGGATATCACCAGCTGTTGACCCAGTTCCCTTGACGCCATCATCAAAACACTCTTGGTTGCCAATATCCCTGTGTCATGTGTGTAATGTACATGGTGTAGCTCTCACTTTCGGTACCTTATGGAGACCCAAGGACAAAACAAAAAAGGGAAAAACCAAAGGTCTCCACACGGAATTCTAAAGACCGGGGTGCTCCACAAGGAAATTTGTGTACAAAGTCTATGGGAAACTGTTAAGTGCAGGGACAAAGGAAAGTACAAAAGAATGCTCCACAAGGATGCATTTTTGAGAATGTTTGTGCAAATTTCAGATGACATAGCCTTTACACGTTTACCTGTTGACTTTCCAAATGGTGAGCATGGCACAGTCGACACGTGTGGCGTGTGTGCAACGGGTCTAAATTAAATGGTACTTTTACTATGGGAAAATTTTTTTTTATACTGAACCAAATCCAGAAGCTATTAAACAATATCATGTTCTGGGTGTTATTTTTTAGTGACACAAATAACATTTTAACGAAGAAAACACATTTTTGTATAGTCATGCAATACCTTTTTGAAATAATCCCAACTTTGTGTGAACTCAACATTTCGTAATCAAGGGTATTTTGTTTACCATATCCTTCCTGCAGGACTTCCACATTTTCATGTGAAATTCCACTGATATCGTGTTTACATTAAGTGCTTCTTTTGTTGGCGAGCTGCGAAGCAGAGTGAGCCTATGACATCCGTCTGTCCGGCCGTCCGCGTTCAGTAGAAATGTTAAAGTTTTTGTTTTAAGTATCAGTCTTTGAGTCGAGTTGTTTTATGGTACGTACAAGCCCAAGTGAGATTGTTATATATAATTGCCAGTCATTTTTTTTGTAATTTTCAACTATGTTTTCCAATAATGTTTAAGTTTTGGGAATAAAAAAAATGTTAAAGTTTTGGGAATAACAAAAATGTTAAAGTTTTTTTTTTCAGGCTCAACTAAACGAAAATGTTAAAGTTAAGTTGTAACTTTGACTTACAATTGACAACAGACAGGCTGAGCATAAAATCAGTTCCGGTTAAATGAGCTGAAAACAATTAAAAACTTAAATGGCCATAACTCCTTATTGCAATGATGTACTGACTTGAAACTTGAATCAAATAATGCTTCTTACATGTAGATTCATATGAAAAGATAAAACTCTCAGAGTTTATCACTGGTTCCAGTTGAATGAGCTAAAACAATGAAAACCTTAAATGGTCATAACTCCTTATTGCAATTAGTCATTGGTCTTCTATCTGGCGATCGGCAGCTCGCCATGGCAGCTTCGCTGTTCTAGTTTCATTTGGAACACAACTTGAGTGAGGTCACAATACATGTTTATCGTGTGTTCAGGTGTCAACCACTCATGACATGCATGAGAGGTTGTATATGTGTACACATAGCCTTTGAACCTGCTTATGATAATGTAGGAAAAACCATTCAATATTCTTTCATTTTCATATTCATTCATCCGTAAAGACCATACATGTGAATTGAAAAATGAGTGACTGCTCTGTACTGAGAAAAATCAGTTACACTTCGGTAGATGTCCTGTGAAACATCTGCATGATATTTAGCAGTAGAAATCGTGTGTATCACTCATGTACTGTTATAAAGCTGTGATTGCTGTTGCTCTTGCATGTTGTCTATCTTGGCCATTTTTAACTACAGAAAACATGGCGGGAGACGGGAGATTTTCATTTGGTGAAATAATTGACAAAAGACTATTTGAGGATAATTTGATTGAAATTGCTGGACGACTGCGCACACAAAACACAAGCATCTATGAGCTGGATGCAACCCGGGCAGACATGTCACCAGAAAAGGATAAATATGTCTTCATTTGCATTTACCAAATGCATGCGTCTATTGTTGTTGTTGACAAAGAGTTATTTAACACACTGCTGTTTGAACCAGTTTGGGGCCAGATGATTGATGGCCCACAACACAGTTTGAGTCAGTCCCATGGTGTTTACAAAAGAATGGCTACTTCGGTGCCTCTTCAACAGTACCACGTCTCCCGAGAGCACAAGAATTACATTTTGGCACGGAACATGTTCTACTTTGACTGGCTCCTCAAATCTAGAAGTTTCTACGTTGGGGAGTCGGCCTTGTCGTATCTGTACTTCCAGTTACTGGCCTTGTGCGTTGTTCCCAATCGATATCGGTTGATAGACAGCGACTGCCTGGAATTCGCAAAGAGTATGGCTAGAGAGGTCGCAGTGCGTGAAAATGGAGTTCGGGTGAAGGAAGTTGAATCTTTGTTCAGTACTCTGACTGTATCGGAGCAGTATCTCAGTACATCTTTGGAGCGGTCCTCTCGAAACAATCCTGAAAGTGCATTTTCCATGGCGACTTCGTACTTTTTAAGCTTCAAGCCAAAGAGACTTTTCGCTGTTGTTTGTGCTGCTCTATTTATTGGCTTCGTTCTAAAATACTTTCAAATCATTTGGTAAGTGTAATGTTTAAAAAAAACATGAAAACATTTCACATATATTTGATCCAACCCAAAACATTTGGAGTTGCCTTAAAAACCAATTTTTTAAATATTAATTTCAATCTTACTATCCCTAAGAAAATGTGGAAATTAACAAGTAAACGTTTTTCTTCCTGAGATTGCCTGGAACTGGTTGCCTGTAAATTGTCCCTGTGACATGGCCAATTCCAAAGTTAGCTCAGCATGCCTGTAGAAAAATAGTGAGCATTTTTTTGAGACATCATTCGGGTGTGATAATTCACTTTAATATAAGGACTGGATAAAAACAGAACAATTTGACTTGTCGTAACTCTTGAAGTTTACGATGTCTGTAGTGGGGCAGATACGGGACAAATTTGGGGGAACTGGGGGATTTGTACCTTTGATGAATACAAACAGGGCTCTCCCCAGGGTTTCTTCAAAACTGCGGGGCATTCTTGAACCAATTTTGGGAAGTTTGGCCTAGCACGCTTAATCAAACCGAGGTCATTGGAATGTTGTTTGCTTTGTGTCTACCTTGGTGCATGCAATCTGGGGCATTGTAAACGGTTTCTTTGTGGTTTTTGTAAATTTGGTCTAAAGTCCACCCCATAAAAGAAAAAATTGTATCGGCTGCAATTCACACATACAGTGTACCAGCCCAATACGCTAGCTTGTGCATTGGGGAACACTGATACAAGCATGGAATTTGGCACACAGTCAGAGCATGTCATGCGAAAGATATTTGGCTATAGGACCATTGCAGAAGTGCCCTATAGGTACACGTAGAATAACAAGCAACCAAATGGCAGCCTCCATTCTGAAAATGTAAAAAGTTGCTTGTTACTCTACCTATATTTTTTCAAAGGCTAATCAGCTGATCATCTAAAACATATTTGTTAATCTCGGAATAAAAGATTATGTACCCCCACCAACCAGTGAAAAGGAATTATGTATGCAACTACAGCGTAAATTTCTCAAAATGAAACCAATCAGTCTCAAGTGCCTCTGTATGGTTATTTCACACTACTATGGTGTGTTGTGTGGCCAAGCAGTCTACTGCATCAGTCTCAAGTTCTGGTAGTTGAATCATTGGAGTGTTGGTTCGAATCCCGGTCATGACATTTGTGTCCTTGAGCAAGGCACTTAACCATAAATGCTTCTCTTAATCCAGGTTAATTCGTTATTAACACAAGTCAATTGCGTTTTATGCCCTCTCTTGTCGAAGACTTTGTTTACCATAAGTTAATTCCTCGCATCGGTAAAGGTGCAGCACTGTGACTTGCCTGTAGGCAGAGAGGCCGTGTCCGATTGGTGGCTATGGCTGTTTCTAAGGAATGTTGCTAGGGGCCTGCAATGCTTCGACGCATAATAAAGTTGCAATCAATAAGCCACAGCCGCTTACATGTATTTGGACATGGTCTGGGATTTTAGAAAGTTAGTGGTATAGTACCATGGAACTATTTGTGCATTAATTACGTAGGCTAAGAAATGTTACAGGGGCTGTGTCTTCATGATCAAACCAGGCCTGTACATTGAATTATAAACGCTCGCCCAGTTACTGCACGCGCATGCCCGCTCTTCATAGATTGATACGAAGGCAGGGCGCACGCGTGCAGTAACTGGGTGAGAGTTCATAATTCCATGTACAGCTACAGGCCTGCTTTGGTCCGGACGTCCCAGAAGTCAGATCAAACACATGAGAGATCTCTTGATTTGTAAATATTGATAAAAGAGGATTTGTGTTTGATTGAATTCTCTCTCTCTCTCTCTCCCTTTTTATCTGTTAGAGTAATTGATGGTTTAGAAACGCTGGACGACCTGGAGAAGTTAACGGTCAATGAGAAGACTTTCCGCCCGTTGAGCGACACCAGACTCTGTAACATCACCATACATGCCAATCCAGTGGCCGATGCCACATTATAACAGATGTACACAGTGCAGGACTTTTTTATACGTTGTACATTTCAACGGCAAGTGTCTGTCTTTTTCGTTTGTCCATCACCACTCATTGCAACGGGGGGAGGAAGCTTAAAAAGGCAGGTTATACTTTGGGTAATTGTCCAAGACCAGTAGCCTCACTTTGTGATTCCCAACATTTGCATAAATAACAGAGCTGTTCAAATTTGGGTTCAATTGTTCATTGAAGCTGCAAGAAGATAGTGAAAGAAAAAAACATGCTTGTTGCATAGAATTGTGTGCCTTCAGATGCCTGAGAAAGGCTTCATGCCTGAAGCCTTTCTCAAATTCGAATTTGTGGGTGAAAATTTTCCTCTTTCTCTAAAACTACATTACTTCAAATGGGGTATTTTCTAACAATGTTTTTATTACATCACCACTAGCTCTCCAGTGCTCTCGTAAGTTTTTATGGTCATTAACTTGTGGAGTAATTACCAAAAGAACACCCTGCCTTTAGCCGTTAGCTGCACACTACAGAATCTGAGGTGTAAACAGATTTCCATGGATGTCTGTATGGTGCTTCATAGCAACTGCAGCTTCTTCAAGTGTACCTTGTTTGACGTCAAAATGCTCTCTCTCTAGTAGACACAGGCATTTTTCCGTGGTCTCCTCAAATTGTACCCGGCTTAAATCACTGGTACCGCTCCCACCACAGCCCGTTTTTCCAGTGCTGCTGCTTTTAGTTTGGTGGTAATCGCAACCTGACCATTCTCGGATGTTGTCTACCCAGCGCATCTTTGGGTCCGCCCATAGAACGACGATTCCATCCACAATGCTCAACTAACAGTTATCATGGAATAGACCAGGCAAGTCTTGCGCATATTCAAACCTTTTGGGGATCACTTTGGTCCTATGTACATTGTTTTAACGCACGAGGGAAACAAACTCATGCACTTAAACCGGTCCTAATATTCAAATAAGCACTAGACTTGCACAGTCTATAGGTTTTCATTCTACCTGAGCAGATTATTCCATTTCCCATGGTATAATGTCTCTTTTAGACAATCCTTCATTAGTTAGTTTTATTCTGGCAATTTGTTAAAAAAAAAACAGTTTATCTCTTGTATATATGTACAGAAAGTTACCCCTTTTTTCACACTATATTTGTGTAGTAAAAATACCCCAGACACTTGTGGTTTGGTCCAGGGTTCAGCCTCCTCCCCTGTGGGAGATGTGGACTTGTCCAGGTGGAAGTCTACTTGTGGAAGTAGAGACATATTTTATTTCCTTTAAACTAGGGTTCTTTTAATCAAACTTATGTTAGTACACATAGAATCATCACCTGTAGACCTACATTCTTTTGGTAACACCTATCGAGTCTAGTTCCTTTTGTTTAGTGACATCATTCACATGCAGCATGGTCCAGTCATTAACAAAGTCTCTCTATCCAATAACATGTCTTTAGTTTTTAGTTTTTCAGCTATGGGCAGAGAAAGCTAGGCTAGGGTGAGTTGGCTTTTTTTGGTGCGGCCAGACGACATCATGTGTGTGGAGGGCTGAAGGCTCGGCACTTTGGGTTGTGAGAGTTTTTTTTTTTTTTAGGTGCACTGCTTAGTTGTATCAAATCAGAGTAAGTTACTTTGAATGCTTTGGAGAGTACTTCTCATCAAGTCATTATTTTAATTCATACCCAGTTATTTTGCCTAAATTCTAGTCTGTACAAGCCACATACAATGTATAGGGACTCTACAAATAGGTTTGCCTCGGTACATTTTCCATACATTTTTAAGTATCAGCTGTTAATTTTGTGTATAGTTCATGAGGGCCAAGGTGACCAAGGTCTCCACCTGGAATTTACGTATTTTTGTACTTATTGTGAACTTTGATTAAATTGACATAATGGCTAGAAGTTAAAGCCAGCAAAATCTTGGTTCATTGTTTTGATTAAGTTTTGTGTTCCCCCGACTGTGCTACAATTGCAAAAGAATACACCATATTTTAAGTACTGTATGCAGAAAACACACGGTGTGCTGAGCTGTTTTGCTTCCTGGTGTAACAAATCGGTGTCAAATAAATTTCTCGAGAATCACTTATCCATATCTGCCTTACTACATGGTTTCCTGTTGAACTCACAAATGCTGTTAGCGCCTAGCTACGGGAAAAACCCGTTGACATGGTAGGTGAACAAAAAGTGAGTGTCTTTCTTTGTACTCACTACTTGTGATATGAGTGGGGGATCATGGTAAAATATATATCACATTAAAGAGAATGAGGTGCTCTTTGCTGTGATTTAGTTTGATGGGGTATGTTTATTTGCAAGGCACTAAATAGTTAAATTGTTATTAATGCAGCAGTAAGGAATACACAGGTTTAGGCAGGAACAGTGTCAATGTACAAACATACAGTATAATGTGTGTATTGAGGAAAATCAACCGGTGTCATCACCCTGGCTTTTGGTCTTTAGTTTTTAAATAATATTTTGTGTAGCGCCTGAACGTCTCTTCAGGTAGACTTTGGCACTTGAAGGTTTTGATATTGTTATTATTATTAATAAATGAAATTTTTCACTATCATGTTTCCATTTGTGACTCTCACCTTCTTTGTATTTAATTGCACTATCAGCATGAAGGAGTTCAAGATTGTATAACAAAGGGTCGCCAAAGGTACGATCTTTACTGGAGCTTTATCATGGGTTTCACCATCGTTAGGTTCCAAGCCTGCTTAGTGAAATAAAAGTTCTAATAGTCATTTCAAGTGAAGGTACCAGACTTTCTTTGACCTTCCAACCTCAATTTTGTTACATTGGGTTGGATGGGAAAAAGCAAAATGGCCGCACCAAGATTAAGATCTGTTCTGTATAAAATTTGTAAAATAATCAATTTTTCTATGATTTGTGAATGTTTACGAAAACTGCAAGGCATGCCCATTTGATTTTTTAAAAAACTGCGTGGGGTACCCCTAGTGGCTTACCCCAGATGGTTTACTGTGTTTTTTTCACATTTTTGAGCCAAATTCAACAAAAATGCTGAACTGAACCCCCAGTAACTTTTCAATTTTGGACCCGAATTTCAATATGCCTATCTCATGTGACTTTGTCAAATTTTGAGCCAAATAAGATACGATTTCTGGACTAACCTGTTAGTGCTTTTTTCAATTTTAAGCCAAAGTGGTTAAAAACACTGGACTTACCCCTTGTGATTTTTTTCAGTTTTCGAGCCAAATTTTATGAAAAACACTGGACTTACCCCTTATGATTTTGTTCAATTTTTGACAAAATTTTGATAAAAACGCTTGACTTACCCCTTGTGATTTTTTTCAGTTTTCGAGCCAAATTTGATTTTAAAAAAGCTGGACTTACCCCTTTTTTTTTTTTCAATTTTTGACCAAATTTTGACAAAAACTCTGGACTTAGCCCCTTGTGATTTTTTCAGTTTTCAAGCCAAATTTGATGGAAAACGCTGAACTTACCCCTTGTGATTTTGATCAAATTTTGACAAAATTTCATAAAAACGCTGGACACCCCTTGTGATTTTTTCAGTTTTCGAGCCATATTTGATGAAAAACGCTGGGCTTACCCCTTGTGATTTTGTTCAAATTTTGACAAAATTTGATAAAAACGCTGGACTTACCCCTTGTGATTTTTTCAGTTTTTGACATTTGATAAAAACGCTGGACTTACCTCTTGTGATTTTTTCAGTTTTCGAGCCAATTTTGATGAAAAACGCTGGACTTACCCCTTGTAATTTTTTCAGTTTTCGAGCCAAATTTTGATAAAAACTCTTGACTTACCCCCTTGTGATTTTTTCAATTTTCGAGCCAAAATTGAATAAAAACGCTGGGCTTACCCCTTGTGATTTTTTCAATTTTTGACCAAATTTTGATAAAAACGCTGGACTTACCCCTTGTGATTTTGTTCAAATTTTGGAAAAATTTGATACAAACGCTGGACTTAACCCTTGTGATTTTTTCAGTTTTTGACAAAATTCGATAAAAACGCTGGACTTACCCCTTGTGACTTTTTTTCAGTTTTCGAGCCAATTTTGATGAAAAATGCTGGACTTACCCCTTGTGATTTTTTCAATTTTTGACCAAATTTGATGAAAAACGCTGGACTTACCCCTTGTGATTTTGTTCAAATTTTGGAAAAATTTGATACAAACGCTGGACTTACCCCTTGTGATTTTTTCAGTTTTCGAGCCAAATTTGATGAAAAACTCTGGACTTACCCCTTGTGACTTTTTTTAGTTTTCGAGCCGATTTTGAAGAAAAACGCTAGACTTACCCCTTGTGATTTTTTCAATTTTTGACAAAATTTTAATTAAAACGCTGGACTTACTTACCCCTTGTGATTTTGTTCAATTCTTCAGAAAATTTGATAAAAACGCTGGACTTACCCCTTGTGATTTTTTCGGTTTTCAAGCCAAATTTTATGAAAAACGCTGGGCTTACCCCTTGTGATTTTTTCAGTTTTTGACAAAATTCGATAAAAACGCTGGACTTACCCCTTGTGACTTTTTTTCAGTTTTCGAGCCAATTTTGATGAAAAATGCTGGACTTACCCCTTGTGATTTTTTCAATTTTTGACCAAATTTGATGAAAAACGCTGGACTTACCCCTTGTGATTTTTTCAGTTTTCGAGCCAAATTTGATGAAAAACTCTGGACTTACCCCTTGTGATTTTTTCAATTTTTGACAAAATTTTAATAAAAACGCTTGACTTACTTACCCCTTGTTATTTTTTTAGTTTTCGAGCCAAATTTGATGAAAAACGCTTGACTTACCCCTTGTGATTTTTTCGGTTTTCAAGCCAAATTTGATGAAAAACTCTGGACTTACCCCTTGTGATTTTTTCAATTTTTGACAAAATTTTAATTAAAACGCTGGACTTACCCCTTGTGATTTTTTCAGTTTTCAAGCCAAATTTGATGAAAAACGCTTGACTTACCCCTTGTTATTTTTTTAGTTTTCAAGCCAAATTTGATGAAAAACGCTGGACTTACCCCTTGTGATTTTGTTCAATTTTTGACCAAATTTTGATTAAAGTGCTGGACTTACCCCTTGTGATTTTTTCAGTTTTCAAGCCAAATTTGATGAAAAACGCTTGACTTACCCCTTGTTATTTTTTTAGTTTTCGAGCCAAATTTGATGAAAAACACTTGACTTACCCCTTGTGATTTTTTCGGTTTTCAAGCCAAATTTGATGAAAAACGCTGGACTTGCCCCTTGTGATTTTTTCAGTTTTCGAGCCAAATTTTGATGAAAAACGCTGGATTACCCCTTGTGATTTTTTCAGTTTTTGACAAAATTCGATAAAAACGCTGGACTTACCCCTTGTGATTTTGTTCAATTCTTCAGAAAATTTGATAAAAACGCTGGACTTACCCCTTGTGATTTTTTCAGTTTTCGAGCCAAATTTGATGAAAAAAGGCTCAACTTACCCCTTGTGATTTTGTTCAATTTTTGACCAAATTTTGATTAAAGTGCTGGACTTACCCCTTGTGATTTTTTCGGTTTTCAAGCCAAATTTGATGAAAAACGCTGGACTTGCCCCTTGTGATTTTTTCAGTTTTCAAGCCAAATTTTATGAAAAACACTGAAAATCCCAAGTGACTGTCTATTAATTGCTTGTAATTTCTTTAAATTTTTGACCCAAATTTGATAACGATGATAAGCCTTGCAGTTTTCATCAAAAATGGTAAATAAACCTTGCAGTTTCATCAAAATGTTAAGGTGCTTACACAAGCATTTTTGCTGAAAAAGACAAGGCTAACGACATGTATGATTTCTAAAGAAAACGAAAAACAAACAAATAAATTCTCGAAGGCAACAACAAACTTTAAAAATCTCAAGTGACTGATTATTAATAGACAATGAAACTAATAGAAATACATACTTGCAGCTGGTAAACAAGAATTATTAGCAGAGACAGCTGTACACTTTAAACAATTAATAGTACATGTATATCAAATTGGTACAAAAAGTGTAACATGATTTATATTTATAACCTTATTTGTGATTTGACAATCGAGAGGAAAAAAAAGTACTCTACTTTCTCTGGGGTTTTTCTCAACTTGCAATTTCATTGTACATTACAAGTATGATCAGTACTAAAATATGTCAAAAACAAAAGGACAGATCGGCGATTGAGATTGCATACTGTCAACTGTCAGGTTTTTCCATGGACTGACCCGCTACCTGTGTTAAAAAAAAACGAGGGATAACCTCAGTTTTCAAGGGTAAATTGTACATGTACATGTATCAGGCATGATATTTGGTCATTGGAAAAAAATAGGAACATTTTTATCAAGTACAAGGGCTGACCTACATGTACACATGGTGAAGGCTCTAATAGACTTTTCAAGCTATATTAATAAAAACATTCTCATTTATCTCCAAGGGAAAATAAATCAGAAATCAGGAAGAATAGGAAGAATATCATGCCTGATTTCTATGTTTTACACACACACAAAATCCTACACTAGAGGGCGCTATTTCACAATCCCCAAGTCGCGGTCAACTGCTACAGGTCCAAAACAGGTCTAAATCCTGTGCAGAATGACCCTGGACTGCACTGTTGGACAACCCGCTCCGGCCTCTCGTTCAGCAATGTGTCCCCCCTGTTCAGATTTCAAATGTCAGCAGGTATGAGATTGTTAAAACAAAGTTACCCCCAGCAACTTTTAGATGTAGTTACCATGGAAATGTAAGTACAAATAGCTTGTAATGCTCTGAACCAAGTAACTTCGGCACTGTACTCCGTTTTAATTTATTTACTTCTTCATTTTTTTTACATTAGCGGTCGTACTTTGTTTTTTTTAAAACTTTGGCAAGTACATCGTGTAGGACCGCAGATGTCAAAAGTATTAAAAAAAACTAGAGTACAGCGCCCCAGTTACTGGGTCTAGTGAAGCCCTTTAAGGGTGGTTTGTAGAATAGAAAATTTAAACTAATGCAATGCACTGAGGGCTTTCTTGACATCTTCAAAACCCTTTTCAATATACCATGTTCCTCAATTCTGTACAGTCATATGATAAAGTTCTGGTCATTCCAATACAGCGCACAATCAGCGGAGATGCATTTTTCCCACGATGCATCCAGGAGAGGTGAACATCCTACCCAACTTATTCCTCATTTGTGTTAGTCTACCAAAAAGTGAAATCCTTTCACTTGCAAGATGGATGTCAATTTTAAATAATATCGCCGTGCCATTTACTGTTAATGACCAGAATCTTTATAATTACTTTTGTAAAAATAGGTAACTTTTACAGTTTAGTTTGACAAAAATAAAGTACATTTTTTATATTCTAGCTCAATTTCACAAAAAAATTGACGTATGACGTTGGTGCACTGAGGCGCCGATATTATGGCATCAACAAAAAGGGCCTATACAACATTGAGAAGTCGGGTGAGTTTAGCGGTAGCTCCATGTGTGAATCTCTTTTGAGTAGCGATGGTTCTTCTCAGTTCTGAGAAGAACCGGTGGTTGACAACTCTCAGAACCACCACTACTCAAAAGAGATTTACACATGGTGCTACCGCAAACCTACCCTGATTGTACTCCCATCATGCAAAGTTTCAAATCCTACTTAACATTGAGAAGAACCCAAAAAATTAAAAATCTTGTTTCTATTTGGTACAAATTTAATACCTGGGAAACTAGACAAAGATAGAAGAAGTCTTATAAAGGTGTTACACATCTTGTCACATATCCTTGACATTTTCAAGTAAAGCAGAATCACGCTTCCTAAAATGAAGGCCATCACTAGGCAGCGGGGATTTGATCGCTGGAAATATCCAAACCAGGTACCAGCGGGTACCAAGGGCCTCTCGAATGTTGTCTACGACACCGAGGTCGTAGGATCGGTCGTGGATTCGTCGAAGTTCATGAGTAGTCTGCCCTCGTAATGTGATGCGTAGATGGAACAAGAAGAGAATTGTGAATGCAATGGATCCAAGAACACAAGTGCTGCTCTGGAATGCAATGAAGAACGACGTGGGCTCCGTTAATACGAGCAGCCAACCGAAGATTGGAGTGAACGATGATATCACAGTCTTGAAGTTTAGGTTTGCTGCGACACTCTCCAATGCCAAGTCCATGTTCAGATAGTTTGCATAGAGGGCTCCCAGGCTAATGTACATGACGCTCATCAGGTAGTAGCGTTGATTGGCGTGCCCTACGCAGTTGCCGATAAACAGGCAGTGGTGGTCCCGTTTCAGGATGCACGTGTTGCACTGGTAGCAGTGGTAAGAACGCGGTGGGGAGTTCTGCATGCAGATCGAGCAGTAGTTCCACGTCGGTTTCAAGACGGATGGCAGTATAGAGATCCCAGTTGACAAGTCAGTGGCCATCGCCATGAACAGGTTACCGAGTGTATTGACAAATAGAAAAAGGCCGAACATGAAGGTCAGCCAGTATGACGTGGTGGCTTCTGGGTACAGGCGGGGCAGAATCACCAGCAGCTCAAAAAAGCCCTCCACTAAGAGCTCACAGAGGGCGAAGGTAACACAAAGACGGTCACCTAAAGTTCTTGGGAAGATCCGCTTCCAGCGAAGTGACGGCTTCATTTTCAGTCCAAGCTGGGAGCACAACTTATGTATGCAGTATCTGAAAAATTGAAGATGGAATATTACTATTGACATCCTACAGACCATGTAACATTTGTTCACAAAAAAAGAGTGACCTTGTATATTTCAGAGCCTTACTGGCAGGCAAGATACTGCACTTGTCTTATGGCAAATTTTCAATTTGTGTCAAAGTTTCAATAAAAATAAAAACAGCTGCAAATTTTTTAGATGTGCCCACTTTCTTCATACATGTATCAAAAGTTGATAAAAACTAGACAGTGCAATACCCATAATTCTCTAAAAAATTGTTGCAGTACCCACTGCTAAGGATTTGAACTGCCTCAAGCCAACATAGGCTAGCCTGGTGGTATAGTGGTAAGACATCCGCTCTAGCAATGCAAAGGTCACGAGTTCGAATCCCACCCGAGTGATTTGCCTGTGGATTTTTTTCACAGAGCTCAGGATAGTAATAATAATAATAATAATGGGTATACAGTGCTTCATACACATCATTGGTGCATGGGTAAAACCGCACTAAATAGCCGACTTGTTGTAGCTGATAGCATCCTGCGAAACTATTTCATCTAAAATGCTCCCATTGATTAGAACTCCGTAAAAGTATGTCACAAAATTGGAATCTCCAAAGATCACCAGCAGGACCCTTTGGAAATTTCCGTGGTTTCCATTTGAATGCTGTCCTCAATACGGCCAGAGGTGCTGTTTTCTCAACAAGTTGGCTACACTGTCTTCAGCTTGAACTTTCACAGGTGACTTTTATTGTATCTTTCTTGATAATTTCACCTTTAAAATCTGGACTAGGTTGACAAAAAAACAAATGATGACCCTACCTTTTGCGACCTAGTCTGGTAAAAAAAAAAAATACAAACCAGTTTATTTCAATTTATTTAAATGAAACTTACATTCCTTCTGTTGACGTCCCCCGTCTGCAATAACTGAATAAAGCCTTTCGTCTCGGTCAACAGTCCTGCCTTCAGTCTGCTCTGTGGAAACACCTCCTCTTTCTTTGCAATGCACTCTCTAAGAATACAATCCAGACAAATACAACTGTTACAAACAAGTCAAAATAACATTTTATGAAAACTTCCACCTGAAAAAAAAGGGAAAAAACTTGGTACATGTTCCAGGGTCTAAGTCAGAGACTGACTGTCTCCAAAATATTTTTAAAATGCCCCAAATGCAGCATAAAAATATTAGTTTATTGATGGCTGCCGTCCTAATTATCGGCCAGTCTCCAGTGGTCGTCCGTCGATCCCAGAAAAAGTTAGTGATCTCTACTAAAAAAAGGGATTGTCTCTCTTGTGGGTCTGATGACAAGGAATCAAAAGAAGCCTCGAGGGAGGACGGGTGAAAAAGAAGGATGCAGGAATAAAATTGAAAGTGTCTGATACAAAATCCAAGAGGGCTGAAGTGTGCAGAGTCAGTGTGCAGCATTCACACAAAAAGTCAAACAAATATCACAAAGGAGAAGGCCAAAAATCCATAAAGTACACCATTAATGTGATGCTTGGTGTAGTACAACACACGACACAAAGATAATGTATGATGGCATGTAGAGACTGAAAAAAATCAGTCAGCCACAAATAACTTCCATCACCCGCCCTCTACCCCGAGGTTAGATTTCTCCACTGTATAGCTCAGGGTCTATACTGCCCACGGGGAATCTCATAGACATAAGATGATCAGAAGCTGGCAGTGGCAGACTGGAAAGGATGTGAAATTGCAATTAACAACCTTATTGCACAGAGTGGATGACATGTTCATGACATTTGTTGACCAACACACAATAACGAAGATAAAATATGATGGCTTGAAGAAACTGAAGAAATCAGTCAGCCACAAATAACCTCCATCACCCGAAGAACGCCCTCTACAACGAGGTTAGATTTCTCTGCTGTATTGCTCAGGGTCTGTACTGCCCACGGGGAATCTCATAGACATTAAGATGATCAGAAGCTGGCAGTGGCAGACTGGAAATCAGTCAAGGATGTGAAATTGCAATTAACAACCTTAGTGCACAGAGGGGATGACATGTTCATGACATTTGTTGACCAACACACAATAACGAAGATAAAATATGATGGCTTGAAGGAACTGAAGAAATCAGTCAGCCACAAATAACCTCCATCACCCGAAGAACGCCCTCTACAACGAGGTTAGATTTCTCTGCTGTATTGCTCAGGGTCTGTACTGCCCACAGGGAATCTCATAGACATTAAGATGATCAGAAGCTGGCAGTGGCAGACTGAAAATCAGTCAAGGATGTGAAATTGCAATTAACAACCTTAGTGCACAGAGGGGATGACATGTTCATGACATTTGTTGACCAACACACAATAACGAAGATAAAATATGATGGCTTGAAGGAACTGAAGAAATCAGTCAGCCACAAATAACCTCCATCACCCGAAGAACGCCCTCTACAACGAGGTTAGATTTCTCTGCTGTATTGACAGGGTCTGTACTGCCCACAGGGAATCTCATAGACATTAAGATGATCAGAAGCTGGCAGTGGCAGACTGAAAATCAGTCAAGGATGTGAAATTGCAATTAACAACCTTAGTGCACAGAGTGGATGACATGTTCATGACATTTGTTGACCAACACACAATAACGAAGATAAAATATGATGGCTTGAAGGAACTGAAGAAATCAGTCAGCCACAAATAACCTCCATCACCCGAAGAACGCCCTCTACAACGAGGTTAGATTTCTCTGCTGTATAGCTCAGGGTCTGTACTGCCCACAGGGAATCTCATAGACATTAAGATGATCAGAAGCTGGCAGTGGCAGACTGGAAATCAGTCAAGGATGTGAAATTGCAATTAACAACCTTAGTGCACAGAGGGGATGACATGTTCATGACATTTGTTGACCAACACACAATAACGAAGATAAAATATGATGGCTTGTAGAGACTGAAGAAATCAGTCAGCCACAAATAACTTCCATCACCCGAAGAACGCCCTACCCCTAGGGTAGAGTTCTTCACTGTATTGCTCAGGGCCTGTACTTTATTTCTGTTTATTTTTGAGCGACCTTACACCACGGTGTGCCCGTGGTGTGGGTCATTGGTGACTCGTTTGTGCACTGGATGTCCTGGACAGCGGCGAGGTACGTTGATGGAACTTGCCTTCAGGGGTTTGAAGTGCGGTACTTTGGAAGGCGAGGTCTGCGCTTATCACAGTATAATAACTTTCTACATGTCTGGTCTTCAGCCCAGCAAACTCCAGATGTGTGTATCATCCATGTGGGTTCGAATGACCTCGGCCGCCTGCCAAAGAAGGACATACTGGGTTCCGTCCGCCGTTTATTAAGCTGGACTCGACAACTGCTACCAAACGCAGTGATATTTTGGTCCGTTATTCTACCCCGTGTCCACTATAGGGGTGCCAATAGCCAAAACAAGATGGAGCGGACACGACGGGCCATTAACCGCATCAATGGTGGCATGTTTCGTGCTTCTCCTTAGGGGGTTAATTGCCCATCTGCAAATTGTCTGGAACAAAACTGAACTTTTCGTGCAGGATGGTGTGCACCTCACAGATGAGTCAGCTCAATATTTACTTCGTAGTTGTCATGTGGCTCTTGTTTCACATTATTCCACTTATCTGAATTAAGGAATTCACGAACAAGGCTATTGTGGCGGCGGTCATTATTGCATATTGACCGTTTGGCGGGATTTCATTGTGTACACCTTCATAGTCCTCGAGTGTATTCATTCAATTGTTACTTTCTGAATCATTTGGTCTTATTTCGTTTATTTATACTTGTTGCCAAATTTAGCTTTGCAATTTATTCTGCCATTGACCTGCTAGCACAATGGTATTATGATTGATTTGATTAACATGCAACCCGGCGTATGCCATTTGAGATGCTTTTTAAATGTTCCCTTTACCTTTATTAAATGAGGATTTCGCGGATTGGATTACTACCGTAAATCAATTTGGATAATAATTGTAGGAGATTTCGCGGATTGGATTACTACCGGAAATCAATTTGGATAATAATTGTATGAGATTTTGCGGATTGGATTACTACCGGAAATCAATTTGGATAATAATTGTATGAGATTTTGCGGATTGGATTACTACCGGAAATCAATTTGGATAATAATTGTATGAGATTTCGCGGATTGTACTTAAAAAGTCTGTGAGAGGAAGTGTGCGCTAGTACAGAGATGCTAATGGCATGTACTTTATCTCCAATGGAAGGACAAAAAGGTTGTCACCATGATGTCATCCATCCACAGGGCAGATGAATGGGGTGCAGTCCAGCGCAAAGAAAAAACTAAAGAAAAGAAATGGTCTGAAATCACCATCGGCCGTCCACTATACAATGAAAACATGGGGGGTGCCGTTCTTTTCTGATCAATTCATTGCAGAGTATAACGTGTTGAAGAAAGTGAATCGATGGTGGGTCGCCCTGGGTTTTTTTCATGTTACATGTATTGACTTTGCTTCAGTCAACAGCTTCATTCTCTTTCAAGAGTGGCCAGCTCGTAATCCAGACAATCCGGACCTCAAGGGCAATGCCAGGTATGGGCAACTTGAGTTTCGTAAAGAGCAGGTTCAGCAGCTTGCTGAATTAGCTCATCCACCAGTACCAGTACCAGTCCTGGTAACTACCAGTCCCGGTAACTACCAGTCCCGGTAACTACCAGTCCCGGTAACTACCAGTACCGGTACCAGAGGAAGAGGCAGAGGTCCCTCAAGAAGACCAGCCTAGCCGATTCCTCCCCATAGGTAGCCATCACTATAGCATCATTTTTGACCCCCAACAGAGGCAACTGCGTTCTTTGCTATAGAGATAACAAAAAAGTAAACTAAGTGCACACCCTGTGTGAAGTTTGTGGGCACCATTTTCACAAAGACTCAGAGTTGATGCAAATGTATGTAAAACAATGTTGTGTTTACATCGATACAATTTTTTAGCTGTAAACCATTGTGTTGTAAAAAAAATATACAGGACGACTTCAACATGGAATAGTTGAAACTGAAATGGAACGTCCACCCTCTTGATGGCATTGCACACAAATGTAGGAGCAATCTTAAGAAATACAGAACATAACATTAAAGGCGCTATATTTGGAAGTGACTGCTGCGCTGGCAATCTAATCTATGGCATTTCAAAAATGAGATACAAGCAGGAGAAAGGGAAATCAAATTGATTTGAAGCAATTCTTGAAGCAGAAGAACATAAAGCCTGGCACAACTGTGCGCTATGTAGGTAACCGACTTTATGTTTTATTTTACCTATGCTCATCTTGTGTAAATATCAAAATACATTTTCCAAGCAGGCATTAATTCAATCCCCCCCTCAAGACAGGGAATCATGTCTCCCGCTCTACAAGGATGGATGGGAATAGTTTACAAATTCAGCCAAGAAGAAATTAATTGAGATGAACCATTCTTTTTGTGGTTTACATCTTTTGGTATCAATGGCTGAGACAATCAGTAAAACCTACAAGAATTTTGAGAAAGTTCAGTTGGGGGAAAGACAGTGTTGGTGCCACTTCACTTCCTGGTGTCAGAATATTTGGATCGGACAGTGGTTCAATGAGATTGGTTAGGAACGCATGTAAAGCATTAGCTAAAGGAGCCGATGAGAAAAGCGGTTGTCATAAGGCTTGGCAATCTTACATGCTTAAAGAAGATGACGAAGAAGATCAACTGAGTGGACGAAGCCACCGAAGGCCAAAGCGCTTCATAGAAGACGAGGATTCAGATGAATTCAGTGAAGAAGAATAAGCCTCTACTTCTAAGATAGTGCCTGCCAAAAAGGTACCTCACACTATAATACACAGGCTACTTCTTTTAGTAGCATGAGGGTCATTCCGCTACCATCTCAACAAAAGTAATAGGTGATCGTGTACACAATTTAATTGTATTCCTGTTTTTATGTCTACAATTCTTTTTTTAAACCAGATCTCGCCAAAATTAGGCTCTATGAGTTCTCATTTATAGTGACATCTGATTTCATAAAAGAACTTTAAGCATACATTACAAACGTGAAGGGCAAAAACTTTGAATACGATTTTGTACATGATAACCTATGACTATGAAGTTTGTGGAGACCGCGGAAATGAACCTCATAGTTTTAGGAGTACCCAAAAGCCACAAGTATTTGTTCTGAAAGAAAAGAAACAAGTTTTGCTTTAGTTTTCACTCTTCAAAGTGTCTCTTGAATTCTTTTTTCTTCAAACAAACAGAACATTCAAAAGGGATTGACTGGCTCTGTCTGCTAAACTCTTGGTTTTTACACATGAATTAATTACACTGTAATCTCTGTGTCTTGCTTTGTCAGGGTTGGAAGTTACTTATATTGAAGAAAACAATGATAATCTTTATTCTTAATATTTAACAGTCAAAGCGAGCCCAGGCGGAAGGCATCATTAATCAAATAAAGGAGAGGCAGCAATGTCAGACTCAGCCATCAGTTTCCTGCTCCCGTTGTAGGCGTCCGAGTGAAGAAGTGACACACCTCAAAAAGGGAAAATTTGGCCCTCCTCAAAGGTAAGGAAAAGAAATATTGACAACAGTTTCATACTACGGGGGTGTCGTGGCCGAGTGGATAAGAGCACCGAATTCAAGCTCTGGTGATTCTGTTCAGCGGAGTGTGGGTTCGAATCCCGGTCGTGACACTTGTGTCCCTGAGCAAGACACTTAACCCTTTCTTTACCATAGGCGACTTTAGTCGACTGCGGACGTACCTACGCTTCCTTACCATAGGCGACTTTAGTCGACAAAACGAACGCTCTTTTTTCGAGAGGCTGAAACTGTTTAGTTTGCTGCCCTCCAGAGTTGATTTTTGTACAGTGTGAAAGAGCGTGATGTAAGCTTTCCAATGATGTATAGAACAACAGGGGTCACCATAATGACCTTTTGAGAAAATCGAGCGCGAAGATTTTACTGCCGTGAAAATTTCTGAATTTGTTTACTCCATTTTGACGTGATGGAGGACAGAAATGCTCAGCTGTTAGCTGAAATTTTCGCAGACAGCGACTCTGAAATTGATTCGAGTGAATCAGATGATGATATCGTCATGGACTCAAAGGATCCATCGTCAGATTCTGACGAAAATGAAGCTGGGCCGAGTACGTCATCTGCTGCCAGTGCTGGGACGGCTCGCCGTGCACCCACCAGACCAAACCTTGCAGGTCGGGGGTCGCGCGGTGTACGAGTGCGTGGTGGAGGAGGTCGCCGTGGAGCAGGCCCCCGCGGTAGCCGACACAAGAGACCGGAAAGAAGTTCTTTCCGCGATGGCTGGAATCTCGTCTCAGACCACATTCCGGTACCACTTCAATTCACGGGAAGAAGTGGTCCTACCAATGACCTCACTGATTTCAGCCCAGTACAATGTTTCATGTTGTATTTTACAGCAGCTGTTTGGGATCTCCTTGTCACAGAGACAAATAGATATACCAACCAAAGCCTGCAAGGATCACCAGGTAAAGCTGAAAAATGGGCAAGTAACACTGTTGATGAGAATGAAATGAAAGCATTTGTAGCCCTGCTCCTTGCCATGGGTATAGGCCGAATGCCCCAATACCACATGTACTGGTCAACATTCATTTTACTCTTCCGTCATGTCCCGCAACCGCTTCTTATTGATCCTCCGCTACCTCCATCTCTCCAATAATGATGCACCAAGAGCACGTTCAAACAAACTTCGGAAATTGCAGCCCTTTCTCGACCTTATTCTGCCGCTATTCCTGACTGTTTACAAACCTCGTCAACATCTTTCTCCAGATAAAAGTATGTTGAAGTTCAAAGGACGCCTCAGTTTTGTCCAGTACATGCCCAAAAAACCCATCAAATGGGGCATGAAAGCATTTTCTTTGAATGAGTCATCAACAGGTTACACATGTGCCTGGAAACTGTATACAGGAAAAGAAGAACATATCATTGCACCACCTCCGGCCATCCCACAAGATCCTGCACTCCACCATCCAACTAATTTATACGTCAGCGGACATGTCATCCTTGATTTGATAGAGGGCTTCGAAAACAAGGGACACATAATTTTCTGCGACAACTACTACACAAGCCCTTCATTATTTGATAAACTTAGTCAACTTGGATTTGGATCCTGTGGGACTGTCAAGTACCATAGCAACGGTTTGCCCCCCGACGCCAATCCGAAGCATCATAAGATGAAGAAAGGTGATCCACCAACATTTCTTGAGAAAGCTGGACAGCTTTGCATTGTCTGGTTTGACAAGAAAGCCGTAACTGTATTGACCACCGTTGGAGATTGTACTGTCTCTCAGAAAAGAATCCGATCAAGGGAAAACAACACTGGCTTCAGAGAGATTTCCAAGCCGAAGGCAATTGAGGAGTACAACAAACATATGGGGGGGGACTGATCTAGCCGATCAGTTCTTCCAATATTATAACCACACACATCGAAGCATCAAGTGGTGGAAACGAGTGTTCTTCCACAAGATAGAGGTTTGCTTGGTAAATGCCTCTATTGTATACAGCAGTGTGACAACCAACACACCCTTGACCAAGCTGAAGTTTCGTCAGGCAGTCATCACGGGGTTACTTGATGGCTGGGAAAGGGATTCTTCTCGATGTGGTCGAAAGTCTTCTCGAGTAGATCTTCCGGGCCGACTGACGGAAAGAGGTCATTTTCCATCCAAGATAGAAAATGGCAGGAAACCCGATTGCATTGTTTGCAGTGACCGATCTTTGATAGGTGGGCGAAAGCAAACAACAATATGCTGTAGAAAGTGTGATAGGCCAATGTGTGCTGTGCCATGTTTTGAACGCTATCATTCCTACCTAAATTTCAAAGATGATAGACTATAGTGTAAATCTAATCTGTACAGTGTACTGTAATAGCACTTACTCCTGCTAAAAACTTGTATAAATCTCCTCATTTGCACAAATTGTTCACAACTCATGCCATTGAATTTGATTATGTCTGTTTACCAGCCTTTTGCATACATCTCAAAGTACATGTACTTTTATTTTTGTTTTGTAATGGAAGTGTGCTATTATGATATTGTTTTATCATGTTATGTTTTGACTTGCTTTTTTTTGTCTGTGTGGTCAATAAGACACATTTATTTTTGTTTTTAGCATGGTAATATGTATATATTTTGTATTACATTTTGTTTGTTTACCAATGGCAAATATGGTAAAACTGGAATGTACCAAAGAGGGAGAAATATAGTATATTATTATTTGTATTTCTTCATGTATGCTTTATTTGTTATTATTCAGAAAAGATGCACTGCGAAGCTCCTGGAAAAAACTTGTATAAATCTCCACATCTGCACAAATGATGTACAACTCGAGCCATTGAATTTGATTATGTTTATTTACCTGCCTTTTGCATACATCTCAAAGTACATGTACTTTTATTTTTGTTTTGTAATGGAAGTGTGCTATTATGAAATTGTTAATCATGTTATTTTGTTACTTGCCCTTTTTTTCTGTCTGTCAATAAGACAAATTTAGTTTAATTTTCACTTTAGTTTCCGCCCCCTGGAAAATAACTTTCTTAGTAAGTTTCCCCCTGGTAAAATAACACTGTGATAAGATACACCTTAGAACAATAGCCCCTTTGATTAAGGACCATGTGCTCAGTGTTCCTCTGTAAGACCAATTCAGATAGCAGCTTGGCAGCATGAGGGGAACACTCCACATTAAGTTCTCCCATCACAAGCTTTGAGTTTTACTTCATGTTCAAGTTTTGCCTGTTTCAAGTATTACTGCCAGAGGCAATGGCGAGAGTTTCATGGCCAGTTCCAACCGACAACAGTCTACTATAGCCCTTCAGGAAGCAGGAAGATTTAACCCCAGCTGTAGAGGAAGCTATCCTGCCTACTCCTTCCTCCGATGTGAAGTCAGCTCAACTTGAAGACACAGTTGTCTCAAGAGTCGTAGCATGGAAATCTTCTGGTGAAAAGAAGCCAGGCCCTCATCAGATGGATCGGGAACCAGGAGCACTCAAGAGACTGGTTCGCGTCTGGGATAGTCTGATGGTGAAGGATGGGGTGCTTTTCTTTGAGCAACAAGAAAGTGACCATACTCAATACCTGGAGGTTTTGCCAAAGTCTCTAAGGTGGCAGGTTTTCCGTAATCTACAAATTTCATGCAACATTAAGGGGTTTCGGGATATCATACGTATGGCATGACTTAGTTATTTTTGGCCTTGATTTTTGTAATGTTGATTTGTTTAAATTTTTTCCTGTAATTTCATTTTAGTTTGCATTGGTGTAATTTTAACATTGTTGAGGACAACAATGGGTTTTAAAAGGTGGTGAGTGTAGAGAGGGAATAATTTAAATCACCTCCTTTTTTTCAACATACTTTGCTTTGTTTAGCCACTTTAGTTTCCGCCCCCTAGAAAATAACTTTCTTAGTAAGTTTCCCCCTGGTAAAATAACACTGTGATAAGATACACCTTAGAACAAAAGCCCCTTTGATTAAGGACCATGTGCTCAGTGTTCCTCTGTAAGACCAATTCAGATAGCAGCCTGGCAGCATGAGGGGAACACTCCACATTAAGTTCTCCCATCACAAGCTTTGAGTTTTACTTCATGTTCAAGTTTTGCCTGTTTCAAGTATTACTGCTATTTAACCGGTTTTAAAGCCATTTTGATTTTAATCTGTAACTTTCTTTGGCACTGTGTTTTTTTAGGTTTCTGCTGTGTTTTTTTAATAAGGTTTATGTGGGTTTTTTTAATCACATGTGTTTTTAATGGTTTCTGGGTTTTTTATCACTGAGTTCTAGGTTCAGTTTGTGAATTTGATCTGAGTTTAGGGTTCACTGGGTTTTCTTTTGCTTAAGTTAAGGTTTCAAAAAGATCAGTTTTTAGGTCTAAAGGTGTTTTTATTGTTTTGTTGTTTTGTTGCTATTTTTTAAGGGTGGAGGAGTTATTACTGCTGAGGTCATCAGAAAGTGCCAGAATACGGACTACAAGAAAATGACCAGGGATTTGATGATCTCCCTCTTCACCCAAGAGGAAATGGCCACATCAAGTGTACTTGGAAAAAAGGCTTTTGGAGCTGGGATTGGATGAGAGGCACGGCAGCCTCTTCCAAGCAACAAGGTTGCAGCAATAATAAGTATGAACATTTATTTTTGTGTTTTTCCTTTTTTTGTATCATTGCACTAAATTTTACAGTTTAACATGCATAAGTGAACTGTTCTTGAACAAGCACTGAGACATATAAGAGAAGATTGATCTTGTTTGTTTATATGGGTATGAAGAATACTTCATTATGTCATGACTTAGAAGAATTGACAGATATTTCATCTGATGAAAGTCAATTTTGGAAAATATTATTTTGTTCAAGATTTTACACAGTGAGGCATTGTTATTCACCGTAAAACACCTCCTGCTAGTTCTGTATTCTGGTTGGCTGAAACACGGTCACGCTGGGTTAACTAATACAGGCCAGTGCATGAGATTTGCGCCACCGTGAACTAAACAAGACATCGCGCGCATCATGCGGGAAATATTCAAAGAGGGCAATAGACTTACAATTTTTGACTGTTACAGAGCCCTCAAGAAAAGTTTCCATTATTATTTAATGTTTTGGACAGAGGTGTGTTATAAAACTCATATTGATTAACATAGTTTGGTCACTAGAGCACATCTATCCCCCTCCGGCCTGTAAGTGACGAGAAGAGGGAAAATAGGTCCCTCTTTTGGTCACTCAAATACCCTAGCGGGAATAGACCTGCACTAATGACCTCATTGGTAGTCCATGTGTATATTAAGTTTTAATTATAAAACACAAGACTGCTAGCTCGGCAGTAAAACTACTGGCGGCCTGTGTAAAATTTGAGGCCTTATTTCAGGTGGTGCAACATGATTTGAGTACAAATTTCAAATTCTGCGCTATACGTTATCATAAGATGGTTGAATGTGGCTTTTATGTGCATATTTTTGTTCTGTGTACTTATTAACCATTTGCTTTAATGCTCTGTTTAATTTACAGATCAAGTCAGGAAACTCTATCCTGCAATTGAGCCGGCCCAAGTTCGCCAACTAATGGCCTACAAACTCAAAGATGTTAGGAAGACATTTGGAAAGACAAATTAAACATGAGAATAACTCATCAGTTCTCAGATTTCCAGGTGCATAAAAACAGTATTAAAAACAACAATATATTGCCAAACCTTTAAAGGGACACGTTGCCTTGGAACGGACGAGTTGGTCTTTGAAAAGCGTTTGTAACCGTTTGTTATAAAATGCATATTGTTAGAAAGATGTTTTAAAAGTAGAATACAATGATCCACACAAATATCCCTCAAAATTGTGTGGTTTTCCTTTTACCTCGTCGACTAACACGGTCGGGAAAAGGGCACTGCGAGACGTCATGAAGCGGGCATATGACGCTGGCCACCATCCCGTATTCCGCAACGGCGAACTCTTTACACAGAGGGAAGTACGAAGCAGCCAGCTAAGTACACCAAACCTCTGTATTTCAGAGCTCTGCCATTCATGTCATTCCACCACAAATTTCGTCTCATTTTTGGTCTCATTTTCTTTTTCACTTTTGTTTTCGATTTTATGTTGTTTCTGTGTTGTTTAATGTCCTGGTGTAAGACAGCGTATCACAATGTTTTTTTGTTTTGTTTTGTTTTTTCTCCAAATTCTGCCTTCTTGATTTTCAGTTTCCAAAAATTATTTGAATGAGTCATTCAACTCACGGTTCTTTTATGGATTATAATATAGATCCAGTTTAAATTTGTTAGCGGTGGATATCCAATGTCAGTATTATGACCAAGATGAGCTTATGAATACTTTTAATTCCAACACTTATACTAAACTGCTGCATATTAATGCACGCAGTTTGCCAAAAAATATAACAAGTATTGTTCATTATCTGAAATTGTTGCAAACAAGCTTTTCAATCATAGGGGTCTCGGAGTCCTGGTTGGAGGACGTCCGTGATCCGTCTTTGTCCAGTAGGCACAGCTATTTCTTCATGAGTTTGTGCTGTCTGTGTCGGCTCTTCATCCCATGGCTCATGAAAAGGTACAATTGAGTATTATTACAGGTATAATACAGGATTGGTAGATCTGGTAGAAGAGACAGTTTGTAACAGAAGACACTGGGCATGTTTTGGACATGTGTGACCACTACACAAAGTTAGACATGTTTTAGATTCACTCACTAAATCTGATGAAAACCTAGCAAAATTTATACGATGTGAGAATTCACGAAAGATTAAATTTTGTATTCATTGCCCAAACCGTGGATGCATGTCGACCTTGTAATTGCTATGATGCACCGTACACTTGCTGCATTAAAACAACTTGTTTCAAGAGTGACTGTAGTAGACTATCTACACGGGGGTAAATTTAATATGAAACAGGGAGATACAAAATAATAAGAGGACACAAAGTCTTCTCCCAAACATAATAAGCTTCTAGAACGTGTGTTTTGTCACTTGGGATTTTTGCTTGGAAAAAAACTGAACTCCAGTCTATCGCTAATGAAGCACAAGTCCTGTTTGTATTCAACCACACAGCACAGTTCATCACTTCTCTCCCTCTTGAAAAAAATGAAAGAGAGAGATAAACAAAGGCAACAAGAACTTGTCAAAAGGCAAATGGAAAAACAACAACAACGGGAAATGTCAGACAAAAACAATAGGGGTTGACCCAGAGACAAGAATCCGACCACTGGTACAAAATTTACTCAGAACGGGAACAAGTGAGTACATTCAAGAGAAAAACCGCTAAATTAGAAAACCGGTTGGAAAAGTTTTTTAAAAGAGCAAGCGCGACTTGTTATCGGAGTTTGAGTCGGAGGCTAAAGCTAAAGTAGCCAAGGTTGATCATGAAAAGAACACTAACTGGCATAATTCATACATGTACATGGCAGATCTAGAGAGCGAAACTTAACAACTTTGAGAAGAGGTTCCCAGCCTGAATGACAAGGTGGACAATCTACTGACCCAAGTTGGTGAACTGACTGGAGCTCTCCACGAAGATAGACGGAATACGATCCAATTCTATGACGAGCTGAAGCGTACATTTAAACCGCTAATTCACAAATGCGTATGGAACTTGATATCAAAGCAAATGTAAGTGATGTCACAACCAGACAACCACCATTTTAAAAAGAAGTGGGATTACCCTATGATAGGCTCCCAAGCGAGACCACCATACACAACATGAACAAAGATCGGTCATTGGTTTCACAGATTCAGGTTACGTCGATTGCTGGGAAAACTTCTAATAAAGACACTACCATTACAAACTGATGAGACACCAAAGAATGTAGAAATATACATGACATGCGCGATAACTGATCAGGCCATCGGGTCCTTTGCCAAATTCGCAATACAATCTCAGATCGCACAGCTGCTGAGACACTCTTCAACAAAATCCTAAAGACACACAGAGAGGAATATCTTTCTTTGTATACAGATATCAAGATATTGAAGAGATCCATATCAACAGCATACACTTTACCACCAAAGATGAATGTCTAGCTGCAGCAGTTGATGAATTGACTGGTGGGTTTGATGATGACAATGCTCAACATATTTGCAATACTGTGGGCAATTTGTGTGAAACTTACATTTATCTTAATGAGCAAGCTAATTTCCAAGACACCAGGCAAAAGATGATAGCCAACGTAACAAACACAATGAGTGACAGATGTGCATCTAATCATGCAGCTATAAGGATTGTAAACAGTGAATGGGGTAAATCTCTAAATGAGCTTTACTGCCACTTGCATCCTCTTGACTCTATTGCAACGTCAGTTCGATCAGCCCTAAAAAAGCATGAAGAATCAAGAGGCAAAGTCTTTGGGAAGGACTGTCAGGCAGCTAACTTAATACTACAAATGAACAAGCTAAGGTACAAGAACGGGAAAGGGGATCCAAGAGGATTTGTTGCATTTTTGGATGACAGGAACATCCCCAGAGGTGTCCTCCCACGGTACCTCAGTCAGGCCAAAAAAAGGGCTGAGCAATCTAAGTGTGGTCTAGTCAAACAAAAATGAAGCTAAGATCCAGGAAATGCAAGATAAATCAAAAGAAAATAATGAACACACTCTGGAGTTGCAACAACTCAATGTTTTGCTTGAGACTGACTTGATAAAGACTTTTGAGGATGAATAAAGACGATTTGTAAACAAGATGCAAGAAACTATAATGATCTTGTTGACTGAGTGCAACGTCAGCATGTCAAAAGTGGGAAAGGTCGTTTCAACTGTCTGTAAAAAACTTGCTGGGTCAATTACCAGAGAGACTCCCATCAAATGGCACACTGCACAGAATACTTAATGAAGCCAAATTTGTCGCCCAGATGCAGATATACCGCTACCACAAAATTCCACCATCATTATCAGGGCTTCCAGACAACCCTGAGAGATAGAAAACAAATGAGGATAGGGATGGTTGAAGTTGGTTCTGGTGACGCGGACACATACATGGAGGCATTCAAATCTGTAATCAGTGATATTGCAGAAGCTGTTACCGGTGCAAATAATGATGAAGCTCAAAGCATTGCAAATCTTGTCACCTCCCTAAAAAAAAACACTATGGGTGATCAAGGGCCCACCAACCCACACTTCAACTCGCAGGTCAAAGAGTTCCGGGAACAGCTGCTTCCCAAAGTTGTTGATAGATGGGAGTCTTTGGATACCAAGTCTCAGGAAGCAATTGCCGATATGGGCAATTATTCTTGCAAAATGCATTTGTTGGTCAGTTTGGCCACCGAGTCAGACTGTGTGATAGCAAACATTGTCTTGCAGGTAAATAAGTTACGGTACAAAGATGGTAAAGGCGATCCAAAAAAGATTTCAAACCTTCCCTCAAGGCAACAACCTTCCAAAAGGCCTAATACCAAGGCACAGAGGGAATCGACTTCACATTATGTTTCATATCTGTGGAATTTTATTCCATCACTACGAACTCTTCCTGGACTTCTTTCCTTCGGGGTCTGTCACATGTGGTGGTCTTGAAACCAGCATTAAGAACAATTACAATCTGACAATAGCAAGACTGCCTGTGTTGAAGTGCAGGTTTTGGGCCTCCTTGGTAAAATGCTAACTGGCCCGTGGATGTACAGTACATGTAACGTATGCCACGCTTGGTACGATGAACAGACAATTCAAAAAACTGTTCGGTTAGGTAGAATAGACAAACTTAAGCGCAGAAAAGGAGACATCCACTGTTATAAGATTGCCTACTGGGCCAAGGATGAGTCATATGAGGACAGTACCGACTATGATATTTCTAAGCACGCACTGGCTGTCGGTCTCATTTTTGAGGACTTGATTCTGTGTTAACTAGTAGTAGAAAGAAACAGAATCTGCACGAGCGATTCAACCCTATAAAGCTGAGGGAATCTCCAGCTGATGAGAAGTTGTTTGATGCAATGATGCAGAAATGTCTTTCGGCCATTGTTGTTGTATTGGAGAGACAGTACAAGCGATACCTCACCATCAATTTAACTGAGGAACTCAAGAAAGAAACAGAATCTGCCCATCTCCACAACATACACATGTAGATGCAGAAGAGGTGATGGGAATGTTAAGTGCAGCAAAGGAACATGCACCAAATGCCACACTGTGCTATCTATCATCACGCATCCGTGCACAGAAGAACAGGGTCGTTGACTATCTAGATAGTATGGAGGAAGAAAGACATGAAAGAAGAAGAAAAACTTATCAATATGGCCGTGACCATGGGACAAAAGCGGAGGCAGGAAAGACGAAAGCAGTACTAGGAAATCAAGGAAGAAATCTCGCAAAGGATAAGTCTCAAACGTGAGAAGAAGGAAATGGCAGAAAGGAAAAAAAATTGAGAAGAAACTAAAGAGCAAAGATCTAAACATTGCTGCTGAATTTACAGATTTGAACTCAAATGCGCAAAGTGAACTGTCTGACATCTTAGATGGCAAAGTAGTTGGCCGGCGCATTCTTCACTTGTGGTATGATCAAGACAACCAGAAAAAGACACTGTTCCACGGCAAAATAAAAAAACAAAAAAAGAAAAAAAAGACAGCAGGAACATATGTGATTGGCTACTGGACTCAAGATGAGACTTATGATGATGCAATTGATTATGACACGTCAAAATATGCCAATTTCATTTTTAAAGATCTATCAATATCCTAGAAGCATTCATGCAACTTTTTAGCTGATCTCAGCTAATTATTATTTCGTGGGGTTGTATTTGTGCAGGAATGATTTTTGTGGAGTATCATTTGGTTAATTTTTATACCTTCAGATATCTGTAGATTTTGAAAACCCTAGTAAAACGAACTAGTAAAACGAACTGTAGATAATACCAGACAATATCACGAGGACAACCAAGTATTTACAGTTTCAAAGAAAGGAGTGCTAAAATCATCTGATGAACTTTACAATAAGCTCATCATACTCATAGACACTGCAGCTTCTGCTAAGGCAACAGTAATTTCAAAAAATCACAAGGAACAAAGAAAAATCACAACTTCTAGCTGGTAAACGGATTAAACACAGATTTAGTGATGGTAAAGACTATTTGGGTGATGTTATTGGACCTGTGCCAGGGTTTCCTGAATGGTTTAATATCAAGTATGATGAGGATGAACATGGTTATACTTTCCATCTTAAAGATGATATAAAAGAAAGTTGAGAGTTTTAAACCTGGTAGGCAAGACCAGCTACCATCCGGCCGAACAGTCTCGCACATGAACAATGAAAGACTGCTAATCTCGCAACATCAAATGCAAGAGCTAACTGAAAAACAGAATTTGACTCTAGGTACAGATGAAACACCAAAAGAGGGTGATGTTTACATGACCTATACAGTGTCTGATGAGGAGAGTTCATTTGTTCTTGGACTTCTTGGGGCAATTGTGTCAAAGAGTGCTGACGACACTCTCAGTACTTTAAAAGTCATTCTTGATGACATAACAGATGTATGTAATGAGGCCACACCAGACAATGAAAGTGCAAACACAGGTCCTCAAATACTTTGTCAAATAAAAAACACAATGAGCGACAGAGCTGCAACTGAAGCTATTCTCCAAACCTATATAGATTCATGCCTTCCACTGGATAAAGAAGGATGGGACAAGTTCTCAAAATCTGCACACAAAAAATCATCACAGATGAACAATTTCTTTTGTGGTTTGCATTTTTGCTAGTGTCAATGGCAGAAACAATAAGCAAATCTTTCAAAATTTTTGAAAGTATCCGTTTGGGTGCAGACAGAGTTGGTGCACTTTCATTGTCTGTTGTTACAATCTTTGGGTCCGATAGTGGTACAGTCCGTCTAGTACATGTACATGTAGTAAGGAATGCCAAAGGTGCAGATGAAAAAGGTGGATGCCACAGGGCATGGAAAACATATATGTACGATTACATGGATTAACAAAGGCAACAGAGTTTCAGCGTTTCCCCAAATTTGCCAAGACAGCAGATGATGCAACCAAAACCATGGACAGAAACCTACACAACTTCACTTGAAAATGAAATGCAAGAACTACGACACAATGTCAAACAACTGACCATTTGCTTGAGGAAAATGAAAGTCTAAGCCAAGAACTCCATCACTTGAAAGACAAACGAGATACAATTGTATTTTTCAATAAGGATAAAAACGCGTACTATCCCTTTGTGCATAAATGTGTACGGAATTTAATTGGAAAACATGTGTCATATGCTAATGTGACTAGCGTAATAACAATTGTTCTTGAAATGTTACATTTAAAGTTTTATAGATTACCCAGCCAGTCAACAATAAGAAACATGAACAAATGAACGAACGCTAGTTTCCCAAATCCAAATTGGGCAAACAAAACACAACTCTAGGTACTAATGAAACACCCAAAAATGCAGACATCTTCATGACATATACAGTAACTGGTGATGATGGTGAATACCATCTTTTAGGCCTTAGGCAAATGGCGTCTAAGCCAGCAAAACACACCCTAGACAGTCTAAAAGAAACCCTAGCCGACATCAGCGACATCTGTGAAAAGGCGGCGAATGCTGGCAATGATGTTGGCCACAAGATTATGTGCCAAATACGAAACACAATGTCTGACAGAGCAGCAACGGAAGTTCTTTTCAATGAAATGATCCAGACGTATCGAAAAGAGTGTCTTCCTCTATATAAGTCGAACCGGAACAATTTCAGTTCCCAAGCCCAAGAGAAGTTGGCAGAAATGTTTAACATTTTTTTGTGGCCTTCACTTGTTAAACTTCCATGGCCGATTCTGTTTGTGCTTCCTTCAAAAAGTTTGAATCTTTATATTTAGATGGGAAAAAAATCGGGGCTGCAGCTTTTAAGTTAGTTATTGATACTTTATTTTTTGTCCAAGACTCTTTTTAGAGTTCTTTGATTTAATGAATGCATAGGCATAGTATCATTTAATAAAACAAAATAGGATGCATTATTAATTTCTCCCTTTTTTGTTTTCAGGTAATTCTCAAACATGGCAGAAGGTGATACAAAGGATGACGAGCTTTGGTTTGGCTCTTTTTCTAAGGACTGTGGCTTGACCGTCAAGGATTAAACCAATCCAGTTGCTGGGAAACTAACGACTGCAAAGACAGGCTTAAGTCTTGGAAATCCTGAAATTCATTCAGAATGCTTAAGGAGATGGCTGATTTGCTGATTGCTTTGGCCCATCCAGAGTCGTCTATTCATCAGTCAAAACCGGACAGCCTTCGGTTAAAGATAAATGCTGCAAAATCAAAGAAACTACATTTGCAAGGTTGCATGTGATAACTTTTTGGAGACAGACTTTGTGCCGCCAATCACAGCTCCATCCCATCCATCACCTGTCAAACGTTCATATGAAGAACTTCAAGCTGAAAATGATGAATTCAAACGAGAACTCAAACAGATGGAAGAAGAACACTTACAGGTTGAGGTTGAATTGCAGAATACAGTAAAAAATGCTGCAATTTTGAATCAAGAACTTGAAGAGGTGGTTAAGAACCAAAGAGATGTGTTACCAATGCAATCGAAAGACGTAAAGAAACTAAAATATGAGAATGATAAATTGCAAAGATCATTCACTTCCAATTAAGATGAACTCGACAAGACTGCAACAGTGAAGGTACTGCAGAAAAGGTGCCAATCAACACCGTTGCAAAGAAACTCTTCGATCCACTCAAAAACACAAGAACTGCTCCCAAGACCCAGTGCCTGATTGATGCAATGTTTCCGAGCTGCAAAGACTCCAGTGTCTTCAAATACATCAGAAATACATCAGAAATCCAGACGAGGATCTTTATGTATGTCAGTTTGAAGGAGAGGAAGATGTGATAGTTCAAACAGTTGCAGAGGTGTTGGCAGATATGGTTGTAGGCGATCTATTATTTTATGTTTAAACTAAATGTCTCCATGTATTTGACAAGAATAGTAATATCAATAGCTACAGTGCCCCATAATTTATACTTTAAAACTTCTTTGTTATTTTGATTGAATATTTATGAGACAAGCTTGTGAAAATCTCCAATTTGATAACATATTAATCTTTATTTATTTATAGCACTGGAAGTTCAGATTTTTTCTTGCCATCCAGATCCTATAAATAAAAAAAATATGGCATGTAAATCATAATGTTATATAATTTTCTCAAATCTATTTGAAATGGTAGAGTGCTTTTTGTTTGTTACACCAAGTAAAATTGTGGGGGTGCACTAATAAAACCACCTGAACCTAAGATGGATGCTCCAACGCAATAATCAGACCCATACTCTGCATTTGCAAGCATAGCTAGTACAGTAGGAAATAACGCAAGTGTAGTACCAGGAGAGGCTCAGTTTTTGAACCCTAACAGCTTTGAGACAATAGTCAAAGTCCTGCAAGAGCTAGGCAATCAAGCTGGAACTGCCCAGTACGGTGGAACACTCCGCAATTGGATTTTTGTAGAGTGCGATGGTCTGCCATACAAAATAATGAGAGATTTAATTGACAATGTATGGTATTGCCAAATGTGCAAAAAGTCATCGTATGGGTTAGATACGTACCGTGAACACATGTGCTTTATGTTACATAGAGTAGAAGGCGTTCGAGAATTTTCACGGATTGTTCCAGTCACTGGCCAACTACAGCTGGAAATGAACGCCGCCAGAAGTTTTCTGAAGTTGAACTGGACAATTTCCTTGTCACGGCTGGCCAATGTCCTTGGCTTTAAATCAGATAGAGCGCAGCAGTACTGCTTGAAAGGCAGTGACCATCACAAAAACATGGCATTTGCTTCAGATGGCATACCTGGCCCTCACAAGTGAGTTACTAGTCCCGTATGTAAAAGAGTGTGAGGATGGCTACTGGAGGTGGAGTGAAGACATCAGGGACCCTAACTACTCATACATGCAGCAGATGACTTTCACGTATCTACATGGACTCATGCTCTTTCGCTCGGGTGTCCGGAAGAATAACATTGAAGCCTTAGCCATCCAACAAGCACGCTGAAGAAAAACTCGCTGGTCTCACAAATCTCACGATTACGCATGATGGCACAACCAAATCAATGGGACACTTGACTGAAGTGCAGATCTCGTCCGAGACAATACATTCCTTCTTGGAGTTCGCCAACAGGTTGGGGGAAAGGCTGAGGATTAGGTAAATACAATTAAAGAAGTGTGTGGAAAAGATATTCTTTCGTGCGTCAAGAATACAATGACGGACAGGTGTATTACTAACGACTGTGTAGACAGAAAATTGGAAGAGGCACTTGATGGGGATCACAAAATTGAATTCCTTTAGATGTGGCGTACACCCACTTGATGCTTTTTATCATGCTTGTGAAAATGTGTTGCGTATACATGAGAAAGCACAGGTACAACCTCAACCTTCACAGCAAATGGCATACAAAAAGGGACCGGAAAGCAGCACACACGCCCTTCTCCGAGCAATAGATAAACTTTTCCATGATGTGGGGATGCAAATGTGAAAGAGAACTGAGGGAATTTCTTCGTTCCAAGGGGTACACCAATTCAACTGAGCTACATGACAAGACAGAAGTCTACTTCCGTCTTATTGGGAATCGCTTTAACATTTTTTTCCTAGATGCTATGCTGGCAATTTCCTACTCCAAGATCATTCAGGATTTTTTTTTCCAAAGATCCGTCATCCATCAAATTTACTTCAGGTTGCCGTATTTAATGCACTAACAGATGGAAGGTGCAATGTACCGATGCGGTTGAACATCCTTGATATGAACACATTCTACAATGAAGCTTTAAGAAACCTAACACACTGGAAATGTCAGCCAAGTGAAATGCTTACCAGCAAATCCTCCATCTTTGACTCCATCCCTCTGAAGGAGGATAAACATCTTCAGCATCTTCTCCAGTTTACCTCGGATGATGATAAGAAAGCTAGTGAGTCAATCCTGCAGAAACTGTTGGAGGCTATTGAAGTGGTAATCCTCGGACAACTTCACACTCGGTTACCAGGTGGTGTGTTTTCTGGGACCCCTCACCAAGTCTTCAAGGAGAGGCCAAGTCAGCAAAATCACACAACATCTCTGGTGAACGAAAATGTGCAATGGTCGATGCACATATCCGACGAGCACCCAATGCAATCATGGCAATGTGATTGGTCAATGCCAATGTTTACAAACACAAGCTGCCGCGTTTTTTGGACGGTGTATTGCTTAACCTTCATGTTGTGTGGTTTTAAATGTTCAATTTGCCTTTTTTATGGATTGTTTTTAATTTTAATGAGTCTTTTTAATTCACAGGCTTATAAAATAATCAGTTTACAGGAAACATTGACTTTCTCATGAAATTCTTTTAATGATTTTTTTTTCTTTTCTAAAATTATATTTTCATGGCTTATTTAGGTAAAAAATAATACAAGATTTCAACAGTTTCTTTGCAGCTCACACCTAAAAACAAAGAAAAATGCACGGCCTTTTAAGTTGTCTGCTATAGCATTGCTTTTCACTAGCCTGCAGCAAGTTTTTTCTGGGCTCTTGTTTAGTGCCAGTCCTTATAAATTTTGTGCTTTTTATTTCGTTTATTAGGTTGGTGAAAGGTGACAATAATGCCGCCAAAGAAAAGGAAACTGGCATTGCCAGCAAAGGTTGGTAAGCTACGCCAATACTTGACAGATAATTTTAGCATCTTCCCTAAAGAACTAAAGAATTTCAAGAAGGTGTCCACGTCAATAGTGTTCATATCACTACCCAGACAGCCTGCCACATACTTGATATGGACCAATTGGCTGGTGGTACATCAGAGGACTACGCACTACACATCAAAGAAAGTACATGTATTCAACGCATCAACGATGTGTACTGCCAGTTCTACTCAACTAACTTCACAGAAAATCGGGGAAAAAAATACTAAATAATATATCAAATACAATGTCTGACAGAGCTGCAGATAACCATGCTACCATTCAACGACTGTCATGGAGAAAACCACTAAATGAGCTAAACTGTCACCTCCATCCCTTGGATACCATCGCAAGTAAAACTAGATACATCCTCAAAACTACGGAACCTGCTGATGTTGGGAAAAAGTTATGGGGGACTGAGTCCTTGAGTCACCAACTCGTACTCGCCATCAACAAACTAAGGTATAAAGACGGTCGTGGGGATCCAAAGGGTTTTAAAACCTACTTGGATAATGCCGGCCTTCCAAGAGGACTCATTCCAAGATACAGGGGTAACCGCCCTTCACATAATGTTCCACATCTGTGGCAAACTTCATTCCCACCGTGATTTTTTCCTAAAGTTGTTTCAAAGAAGGAACTGTGACTTGTGGTGGTCTTCAGTGGGGGATAGGGCAAGATTTCTTGAATCCTTGTTCCCAAGTTGAAATTCAAATTCTGGGACTGATTGGAAAATTACTGTCAGGACCATGGATGGCCACATTTTACATGTCAAGTGAGTCCACCAATCAGCCATATCGACGGCATCACCAATGTTAAGGAAGTTGTTGGTGTTTTGAAAAACTTTTCACTCAAAGGGATTCTTCAACTCCACAGAAGTTTCTGAGAAGTCAGAAGTTTATTTTACGTTTAATTGGTAACAGGTTTAATTTTTTTTTTTCTTGATGCGATGTTAGCATTTTCGTACAGAGATGTCATGCCAGAGTTTTTCACGAAGATTTATCGACCACCTAATCTCCTGCATACTTCAGTAATAAATGCTTTAACCAGTCGAAGATGTGCTGTTACAACAAGAGCCCTTGGTCTTGTTGGGAAATTCATCACTAGTCCATGGATGAGGTTGGTCTCTAAAAATGGGAATATTCTTGGAATGAAGCGATACTACCAGGCAGCTGTAAAGAAGCTACAAACATGGAAGGAAGACCCGCATCTGATGCTTGCATCCACTACCTCAATATTCACCGACGTACCCATCACAAAGGACAAACAGTATGAGGAACTTCTTCATTTCTCATCAGATGAAGACAAAGAATCTACTAAGGCTCTACTTGCCCAACTGGTCAAGAAATATCAGTGGACGAGACAATAATACCGATCAAAGGCAGAAGCGGTATGAAGGTATGCAAACCGAACAAACCCCACAAATGGGGACTCAACTGTTGGAACATTGCCGAGTCAAACACAGGCTACATTTGGAACTCCGAACTTTACCAAGGCATAATCAACCAGGCAGCTGAAGTAGGGCTTTACACAAATGTGGTAATGGGCTTGTGCCAGCCTTTGAACGACAAAGGCCATCATATTTATATGGACAATCTCTTCACGTCCCCTGCACTGTTTTCTGCCCTTGCGGAAATCAACATAGGAGCTTGCGATACGCTGCGTGTGAATCGCATCGGCACCCCAGAGGAGATAAAGGCAACAAAACTGAAAAAGGGGGACCCACTGCGTGCTGTGCGAATTGAAGACCAGTACGACAAGCGACAAGTTAACGTCATGTCATCAGTGCATAATCAGTCCACCTTTCAGAAGGACACCTTAACAACACTGAAAGTCATTCTAGATGACATTAATGATATTCACAATGGACTTAAACAGGAGAGTGATGAAACGGATAAAGTAGGATTGGAAATCCTTTGTATAATAAAAAAATACCATGAGTGACAGGGCGGCAACAGAGGTAAAGTTCAACGATATGCTGAACAGTATTCAACACGCCGCCGGTAAAAGAGGATGCCAAAATTCCACAAACTTGTTGAGCCGAATGAAAATGATAAGGATACCACAGGTACCCTTGATCAACTTGTCTCTGAAATCAAAGCTGTGATGCAGAGGCAGCTAGTGGATCACCTCCCAGGTGGCAAATATTCAAATCCATCACCGCGGCTGGTTGATGGAGCAGCATCATGCAGTTAGTCACAACATCTCGGGAGAACGAGTGTTTGCTGTCTGGGATGCTAAGCACACCCAAGCCAAATCTGCGTGTGCAACAAAGGTCTCCTCCAAGACAATGTTCTCCATGAACAAGGTTAGGGAGCAGTTCCTTGCGGGCAAGACACAAGAAGAAAAGGCAGACATCATCCACACAGCAACAACAGAAGCCAGACTGGACCGTGTGAAGGATCTGAGAGGACGCTGGATTCTGGATTCTTGGTTAGGCTTAGGGTGCTGTAGTGTGGGGTATTTTTTTTCTAACATAAAATAGCCTTTTAAAAAATTTATTTGGGTTTTTTGGGGGGTGGGGGGTTGGCATAGTTGGGGGGGGTGGGGGTCATTTAAACGTGGATGGCAAGTGGACATGGTTGAATTGAAGTGGTTTTCAAGGTGTATGTTTTATTCAGTGTTATAAATATGAATCATTACTCTTTTCATATACGTTTAAACTCACATACACTTGTTTAGCTCTTAATTGCTTTGTCATGTTTATATATTTTTTGTTTTTTTCATCATCAGATCATGACTGACATCGATATCTTGGCAGCGCAGGTGGGGATCACCTTAGATCATGTAGATCATGTATACCATGTAGATCATGTACAGTGTATATCATGTAGATGATGCCGTCTTTCTAGACATACCGGACGTTCAAAGTATTGTTGAGGCCGAAGAATTCTGAAGTGTCTGGAATTTAATTTCCAAACATGTATCTTTTGCAAACGTCAGTGATGTTATAGCGTCTGTATTGAATATGTGCGGCCTCAAGTATGATAGGCTTTCCGAGCGAGTCGACAATTCGCAACATGAATAAGAATCGAACACTCATTTCACAAACTCAGGTCGCATTCATTGCCAACAAGACTCCCAATAAAGACACAACAATTCAAACTGATGAGACTCCGAAGAACGCCGAGATCTTTATGATGTATGCCATCATGGACCAGGACCAGTGCCGAGGACACTCTAAGCACTTTGGAAACAATCCTCGATGACATTGCTGATGTATGTAACGAATCGTTACCAGACAATGAAAGGGCAAACACAGGGGCAAAATATACTCTGTCAAATCAAAAAACACCATGAGCGACAGAGCTTCAACTGAAGCTAAATTTAATGAAATTCTGAAAACTTATAGAGATGCATGCCTTGTAACAGAAGCAATGAGCACCAGTAAGGACCTGCGAGAAAAAATGAAAAATAGAGATAAACAAAGACAGGAAGAGCTGGTAAAAAAACAAACAGAAAAACAAAAGAAAAGGGAACTAGCAGATCAGAATAAAATCAAACGAAAAGAAGGATTTAACTTGTATCATTGTTGATGCTGGTTTGTGGCAAAGTCGAGCTCAAGTTCATGAAAAAATAACTGAATGCACTACTAATAAAGACAAACATGAGGCGTGTAAAAAACAAATACAGTTAAGACGGGAAGTTCTTAACCAATATGTTGAAGGGGATAAAAAGTTTACATTCAGTGAACAAGGTAAACCCAAATCATGGGAAGCTGTAAGAGATCATTTGTTTAATTTCATTGATGCTGCATTATCTGTTAGTGCAGGGCAGTCTGTTCAGAAAACTACCCAAGACCAAGACAACATTTTTTATCCCCCTACTTATTGGTAAGACTGTTAAACACTCATTTGCTTCAGAAGGTATTGAAAAAGTTCCATATTTAGGTAAGGTAATAAGTCAAGTGCCTGGCTTTCCTGACTGGTACAACATTGTGTATGAAAATGATGATGCTGTTTATTCATACAGATTGGTTGATGACTACAGAGAAGGCAACTTAGAAATAGTGCCCGAAGCTGTAACTACATAGAGTAACATGACAACATGGCATCTCAATTGATGATTTCAGTGTTTAGATTTGTTTCTAGGGATGCTGTAGGAAAGGACTTGCCAACTATCGTGAAAACTCCAAAAAACAACATGGAAAGGCTTCTTTATTTTCTTTGACTTCTATCCACGGTGCACCGATTGCCATGAGGACCCAATTCGCAAGAGGATGGCCTGATTGATATGTTCATGGGACTTTTTGTCTCATTTTGGACAAAAATTCATGCAGACATTGGGTCATGAATCCCTGCATGACTTAATAAGCTGTCATATTGCAAAGAACAACCATTTTAGTAGTTTATGGTGTTACCTTCACAAACAAAATGGAACAGCCTGATCATTCATGTATGTGGACAAGAACTGAGGACATATCTACACTCCATCGGCTACATTAATTCCAGTGTGGTGGACAAATCTGAGATTTTTTTCCGTTTAATTGGAAATTGGTTCAATATTTTCTTTCTGGATGCAATGCTTGTATTTTCGTATTCCAATGCTATCCAAGAATTCTTCCTCCAAGTCCACCAACCAACGAACCTACTTCACACTGCTGTACAAAATGCTCTGAAGGGTGGACAATGTAACGTTACACTCAGATCTCTCGGACTTATAAGGCAAATTCATTACAGGCCCGTGGATGCGACTGACGTCTCGTGACCTTAAAATTCTTGACATGAACAAGTGCTATGAAGAAGCAATAACAAAAATCAATCTGTGGAAAGAAGATCCAGGGAACGATTTGGTCCCAAATTTTTGCATAGCAAAACTGCTATGCAATTTTTTTTTTTGCATAGCAATCTCAAAATATTGCATAGCAGTCCATAAATTTTGTATAGCAAATTTTAAAATGCCTAAATATTGTTGAAAATTTAACCCTCGACTATCCAACCAAAATGTTCAATGACAATGTCTCTATTTTTGCCAACGTCCCGCTAAAGGAAGACCGTCAACTCCAAGCTCTTCTTCAGTTTTCTTCTAAAGAAGAACAAGAAGCAACTGAAGGCCTAGTGATAAAGCTTCTGGAAGCAATCGAAAGTGTGGTCATGCGGCAATTGAAAGACCAACTTCAGGGGGGGATCTTCTGGGACCCTTCTCCACTTCTTGGAGAACAGGCCAAGTCAGTGTCATGTACTAACATCTCTGGAGAAAGAAAGTTTGCCGCAGTGGATGCACATATTAGAAGAGCTCCAAATGCTTCCATGGGGAAGATTGAATCAAAAGTCATGTTCAAGTACAACAAAACTAAAGTATGGTTGAAGGCTCAAAAGGCAGAGAAAAGGAAACAAAACATTCTTCAAGCCAAGTGGAGCGGTATAGTCCAATCAAAGAAAGATAGTGAGTATTGCTTGAGATACGAGGGTGACGACAAAGAGTACTTCCTGACCACAGATGAACTACTAACGGACTTGGTAACAGGGGAATTGCAACTTATCAATGCCCGAGTTTCATTGTGCAGCACAAAGGTAAGTGACCTGGGTTTTTCTTTTCGTTTTTTCTTTTACTAAATCCTCAAAATCAGCAGGAAACTGTGTATCAAATCAGGTATGTTTATATTTTGAGAAGAAAACGAGCAGCACTTTCAAAAAGCAAGTCCAGACCAAGTGGTAAGCTAAAACTTCAAGAAGAGGCCCAGTCAGCGAAATCTCGCATCATTTCTGGAGAACGGAAATTTGCGATGGTCGATGCGCATATCAGACGAGCACCTAATGCAACCATGGGAAAGATAGAAGCAGAAACAATGTTTAAATGCAATAAGACCGCAACTTGGCTTGGCACACAATCAAGGAAAAGAAGAAGAAAATCATAATTGAAGCAATAGCACTAGGAAGACAAGTAAGAGCAGATAATCGGGGGAGACAAATCACAAGAAGAAAACGAATCAAAGAAAGACTGGCAAGAATGCGTACAGAGATTACAGAGAGAGAGGAGAGATTGAGAGGGTGGCAAGAACATCTAATTGAAGACGTGTTAGAATCTGGGGGGATCTGGAGAACACAACAAGACATAGAGAACAACATCACACATATGAATAAGGTCAAACTTCTACGGGCATTAAAAGCGCAAATCAATATAAGAATACAAATCCTGGGGTGTAAATGTAACAAAATTGTATTTACCAAGAGTTCCACAGACCAACTGAAGAAAGAAGTAGTTCAACTCATGGGTATCCAAATAGATGAAGACAAACAGGAGCTGTACACCTTGTTGCAATGTCCAGATGGATTGGTAGGGCGAAAACTCTCACAGAAGTGGTCAGATGATGAAGGGGTAGAAATGTGGTGGACGGGCATAATTAGAAACAGAACTGAGGGAGAATTCCGTCTTCAGTTTGACAGAGACGAAAAAACATATTTTTTGGCGCCAGAGGAGATTCTTTCCGATTTAGTGACAGGGGAGATGACTCTGCTTTCATCAGATTAATATCATAACATCAAGCAGCTTGGTAAGTATACACCATTAAAAAAAAAATTTCCCCATATTAAGCAGCAGGCTAATGTAGGTAAGTACACAATATATTTATTCCAACTAAATTTTCAGATTTTTATTTGAGAAATGCGAAAAAAAAACAATTTTATTGTAGCTGTCACCTTTGACCTTTGACATTTATTAAAGGTCAAAGGTTGAAGGTTTAAGTATTTGCGGTTAAATTATTGACCTTTTGGTCAAGGTCAAGCGTTTGATCTTCAATATGTTGAGCAGCATAAGTTACCAATTAGTGTACTTTAAACATGCCAAAAACCCACTTGTACTAGCGATGTCACATGACGTCATCAATTAGGATCTTCCCATCTGCCGGTGTACAAAACATCTTTTTTTGTATCCATCCCCATCTCTCTATAAATTACTCATAACTAATTTGTTTTTATTTATAATTGTTAAGGAACATCTATATTTTCATGACATACCTCAATTTTTCTCATAAAATAACATTTTAATGCTATAATTGGTCCCGACTCCTGCTGTAATTTTACTTCATATTGTCCAAACATGGCGCCCTCCATGGGTTTCCGTGACTCGGGGAAGCTCTCAGTTTTGATGAAATTGACACACTTCCGGCGAGATTTCATGGAATTGTGGGTATTTTGTGAAAACCAAGATGGCAGATAAACTTAAGCGCTCGTGAGCTGCTGGCTACGGCACATTTTTACCTGCAATATCGGCGAAAATCGCTGCCATCGCTCACTAAATCTCGAAAAAAAGGTACTTATCTTGATCAAAGAATACCCTAAATGTGCTTGGGGAAGTAATATGGGGGTAAAGCTAAGCAAATTAAAAACTGTATCAGTTAATACAATGGATGGTGATCACTTCAGTGCTAAATTCACTTCACTGGTGCATAGCTTATTGTAACACCACGTCGGCCACAACCACATCGGCCCAGTCATCACAGCATGCTTGGAATTTGTAGACAGAAAACCCTCAAAATTACCCTCAAGATCGACTATTTCCAATATGAGCATAATGAGATTAGCCCTATCACAAAAGCAGCTCGCCACTGAATTCTCAAAGGAAAAAAAATACATGCTTGTACAGTGACGAAACGTCAAAATATTCAGAAAAGTACATGGGATACCATGGTTCTGGTAATGATGGGAGGCACTGGGTCCTTGTCATCAGAGACCTTGCTACTAAATCAGCAAATGACACCCTCGACACGTTCAAGCAAGTCCTCCAGGATATAGAAGATAGATCCTCCTCATCTGAATCTGATGCAGGAAAAAAGATTTTAGGCAACATCAGAAATATAATGTCAGTCGTGCATCAACAGAAAAACTGTGGCATGAGTTACTGGAATCTTTTCGAGAGGAGATATTACCTGAAGTTGTCGACAATTGGGCCGAGCTTACCGAAGAGGATAAGGAACCTATAGTGTCACTTAAAAATTTCTTTTGCGGACTGCATAGTTTTGTTCAATTAGCCGCAGTAACTGCTTCGTCAATATTTGAATTTGGCTGGAAAAAGTCATAGAGGTACTCCAACTCCAAATTCCCAATCCAGCAAACATCTTGACCACCACGACAGATATCTTTGGGGATGTACTAAACATGAATGACGCAACGCTGGTGAAGTTGAGGGAGGAGCCCAGTGACCTTGTGATGTTCAGCGAAATGGTGAAGGTGGGCTCAGTAGCAGTAGTTGATGTACTTGAGAGGCAGTTCAAAAAGTACTTTGAACTTGAGATCACCAAGCAACTCGAGGAGGAGACCAAATCAGCCCGGTCTCACAACATAGATGTGGAGGAGATAATGGGTATGTTTAGTTCAGCTAAACAAAAGGCCCCCAATGCCACCCTTTGCTACCTATCCTGGAAAATGAGAGCTACCAAGAACCGAACGGTTGAATACTTGGATAGTCTGGAGAAGGTGAAGCAGGATGAGGTAATGAGAAGTGCTGTTCAATTGGGCAGGAAGCAAAGGGTGAACAGAAGGAAGAAACAACTAGACATGGCAGCAGAACTATCAAGGAGACAGGCAACCAAGAAGCAAGAACGGGACACAAATCAACGAAAGAAATTAGAAAAACGGCTCAAGAATACAGAACTTATCAATATCAAAGGGGAATTTAATGAACTTGAAGAGGGGAAACTTGAAAATCTTGTAGATATTCTGGAGGGCAGAGCCATTGGACTAAACATCTGCCATGCCTGGCACGAGGATGCAGGACTTGTCCTGTATAATTAGGGACAGAATCCACAAACTGCGCATGCGTGCTGAGCCGATCGATTTTCCCATTCATAACATCGCACGGTCGGCGATGATTGGACGAGCGGGGGGGAAAGCCCCTTTAGAGCTATGAATTGCGGGTAATATTGTACCCAAGCCGCGTCTCGATCATCAACAGGATTTCTTCTAGCGATACAACGAAAACCCGACAGAAATCGACTAAATTTTCGCCGAATTCTTCCGTTTGTAAAAATATTGTGGTTTACAACATTTGTTTCTTTCCATGTTTACGGTGTTTATTTCTGCGAAACCTTTCAATTGTCTTTAAAAACAATTCGTCTCATTCTAATTTCTAGTGATTAAATATAATTTTGACATTGGTTATTGTTCCAATATTTTGACTTTAATCAATTCCTTCCTTTATTTTTTTGCAGGATTATCTTCCTTCACCCAACCATGGGAGTATCAGTAGAAGTATGGAGACAGCGTATTGGTACTTTTTCTATGCCATCGTCTAAAGCATCGAAACAGATCGGGTCTTATGAGGAATGGAGTGATGATACGCCCACATTTCTTCCGACTTTGCTGATTGCTTGCTTTGTGCTGATCATGGCATGCAATAGCCCTGCTGCCCAAATATCTCCTATCCAAACGCCATCACAGTCTGGTTACCAATACTGTCAGTGCCATCCATCATCAGTCGGTCTTAATGCTTTTCAACTCTACTTCGCTGTGTATCGTACATTGCCGATAGATGTACTGATGCAGTGTGGTGATATTGAAAGCAACCCTGGACCTGCACTGTTATCTGAAAGCCAGTTGAAGGATCTGCTAGCAGGACGACTCAATGAAAAACCTGATGTACTACTCAACCAACATGTGCAGCAACTCCAACAACTCAAACGGGAAACATCATCAACTTGGTCTCAAGTTCAGGAGTGGTTAGTACAGCTGATGGAAGTTGTCGACAAACCTAGCAATGCAGCCTTGACAGCACAGTGGACAAAACTGGCTAAGGTGAGACGAGATATGGTTCGGGCAGCCACCGCGATAAGTCATTGCTTGGAAATTGGACCAATGAACAATATAACTTACCAACTCATAAAAAGCCAACTGGACTAAGAGCATCGACTTCTGATACAACATCCAAATTTTTATACGACCAACTTAAATTGGAAAATGAATCTTTAAAGGAAGAGGTTGCCACACTAACATGCAGGCCGTCTCCCCATAAGCAACGTGTCGATAAGCGTAGAGAGCGGGATCATGTCAAATCACTGGAGAAGGGAAAGCAGGAGGTTAAGGATCTAAACAAACTTGTGGACAAAAGAGATACTCAACTGGAGAAGGCTAAAATGGGCAAAAGGTCGCTGGAGGGTGACTTTAAAGAGTTGAGTTTCAAGTGTCAGCGATTGGAGCATGATTTAGAGCAGTCGAAAACAGAAGATCTTGAGCTGAAGATTAAGGAACAGAAAGAACACATTCTTGAGTTACAAGAGGCAAATGCCAAGATAAGAGAAGAACTGGAGGTGTCCAAGTCAAAGCACAAACAGACTGTGGTAGAACTAATGCTATTGAAAAAGGGCCACTGGACATACACAGATAAAGCCGAAAATGTTGGTCCCGCCATAAAATCTGTGTTAGATATGATTGGTTTGACAGCAGAAAAGGTGCCATGTGGTAGAACTGTGGCACACATGAATGAGGAGCGCCTCATCTTGGCTCAGGCACAACTGAAGGCAGAAGCGTGTAGGGACCAGCCAAAATTTGACCTTGGCCACTGATGAAACCCCCAAAGAGGGGGACATATACATGACATACACAGTTACAGATCAGAATGATGATTCATATGTTTTGGGTTTAAGGGAAATGGTTTCAAAATCAGCAGACGACACACTCACCACATTCAAAGATATTCTTAATGACATAACAAAAGTTTGTAATGATCTCACACCAGCAAACACGAATGAGGAAACTGGCATGAAAATCCTCTGTCAGATAAAAAATACAATGAGCGACAGAGCAGCCACTGAAACAAAATTTAACCATATTCTTAAAGACTTTAGGGACGAATGCCTCCCTAAATATAAAGAGGGGTGGGAAAGTTTTTCTCAGATGGCAAAAGATAAGTTAATCACAATGAACAACTTTTTTTGCGGTTTGCACCTGTTAATATCAATGGCCGAAACAATTGCCAAATCATTCAAAGAGTTTGAAAATTCCCATTTAGGAGATGAGAAAGTTGGAGCATCTGCAGTACCAGGGGTAAATGTTTTTGGGAGTGAGAGTGGGTCAATTCGTTTGGTAAGAAACACATGCAAAGCTCTAGCTAAAGGAGCAGATGAAAAGTCTGGTTGCTACCGTTCCTGGAATACGTATTTAACCAATTTAAACTACACCAAACGGTATCTTCAGAACTTTCGGGGAAACAGATTTAATATTGTGTTCTTATTAGGTGGATGTACCTTTTTTCTACATAGCCAGGTTTTTGATTTTTTGCACAACACAAATGGACAACCAAATGGTCTTCTGAAAGCAGTTTATGCCGATGTTCAAGTTCCTACCTTTCTTGCTGGTTGTAAGGTTATCTTGAACAAACTAATAACTGCTCCACTCTGGCGACTGATTGAGAAAACCTGGTCATATCCTTGATATGTGCCGACACTTCACATATCTTAATTCATTTTTGGAAGAACTAACTTCAGAAGACCATGCGGACAAATTGTCCAGATTTTTATCTTGTGATGTTTCTTGTTTCGATGAGTCTTTAATCAACCGTGACGAGGTGTTTGTTAGACTTTCTGAACCATGTGAACATGACACGATTGCCCTAGCCATGATGAGGCACACCCTATGTGCCCTTAAACAGCTTGTAGGGCGTGTTGTGGTTGATTATTTACCTGGTGGAAAGTTTCATGATTTGAAAGATGACAAGTTGTTCCGAGAAGAATCTGTTTCAGTGCCAAAACACAACAAGCTACCAGAACGGGTCTTCGGTTATTTAGATTTTTTAATTAGGAAAAGGCCTAACATTAGTGCAATTGCCAACGAGGCCCAGGTAATTTCTTGCCAAACAGAGTCCAAAGAGTCTTGAAAACTTGATAATGACTGCCATGAGTGGACGAAAAGATGTCATACAGAAAACAAAAGAGCGAGTAATTCAAATGCACAAAATTTTGTTAGAAAAACTTAAACAAAAGCAAAAGGCAGCACAGCTTGAGGTGTCAAGGTTGAATAAGATTCAAAGGAAAGACAAAATAACTGTTACAATACTAGATGCTGGATTGTGGCAGAGCAGAGAGATGGTAGACCTAAAGATGAGGCAGTGCGCATGTGACTCTGAAAGAATCGAAGCTTGTAAGAAACAAATTCAATTTCGCCGGGTTGTTTTAGAGCAGCATTTATCAGGGGACAAACAATTTCATTTTTCAACCAAAGGAGTTAAGAAGACATGGCAGCAAGTTCGTGATCATCTACTCAATTTTATTGAGGCTGCTTTGTCTGTAGGGGAGGGTAAATCACTGAAAGAAGTTGATGATGAAATGATATCAGTACCACTACTTGTTGGCAAAATGATAAATCACTATTTCATTGATGATGATGGTATTCGTAATGCTTTTCGAGGAAAAGTCATTGGACAAGTTCCTGGTTTCCCAGCATGGTTTAACGTAATTTATGATGATGATGATGCTGTCTACTCATTCAAATTAGTAGATGACTACAAAGAAAACAACTTAGAGATAATTCCTGGTGCTACTGATTAATGAGCGATAATATGTTTGCCTGCATTTGAAATTGATCATCGGCTTGGTGTGTATCCGATGACACCCAGAACAAAAATTATTGTAGTTTGTTTGTAGACTACTCGATAACAGATCATGTACTTGGTCAGGAAACTGGAACCTGGTGTTAAACTGGATTGTTAATCTGAACTAAAAAAGAATATTGAATAAGCTGAGAGGAATTCAATTTATCAATGCAAACTACATAAATCTGGGCACTCCAAATGAAGTAAACAATTTCTAAGTAGAGTATCTGATAATACAAACAAGTTAATTTAATCATTTTAACAACAAATGTTGCCTATTACATTTGAAACTAAGTAACAATACCAGTATAGCAAAACCCACATGATGTTTTATTATGTTTATAACCAATGGTGTTGGTTTTAATGGTATCCTGTGAATTTGAAATCTTTTGTCACATACCTACTACATGCATTTCAAAATATACATGTGTAAAAACAGGAAAAAGTGTTTTTTCAGCTAATTTGCATATTTGATTGATGACAAGTGCTTTAAAGGCGTTTAAAATTTGGCATATCTCAAGAATGCTACGTTCAATTAAAATATTTTTTGCAGCAAGTGTCATCTAATTATGAACTCCATTGGTGACATCAAATACAGGCTTCTTAGACATATTTCAACATTTTGTGTAGCCACCCTATTTAAAGTAGCGATGTCACACCGACAGTCCAATTCCTACTATGCTATCTGTCACTATATTATAACGATGTTTAATATCCATTATCATCGACTCACCTGATAAATAACAGTTTATTTTCTTTGCATTTCATGATCGAGTAAGCCCTAAACTTTCCCTAATCTGTCACTTTTTATGTGTGGAATAAATTTTAGATAGTTATTTTCGGTGATTTTGTAGCTCAAGTTGGACCAGCCATTGCACACTCAATGTCCGCCTTCTTGGATTTTCTGATCTCGGGGCATCTCGCAATTCTTCAATTTATTGACTCGAAACGTTATTATAAGGAATTGTGGGTAACATAATATGTTCAACACAAGTATGGCAACCCATAGCATTTATCAACGATCTTAAAAAGGTTCCGTTGTAGATTACAATCCTCTGCAATCTTTGCCATCTCTTGCGATAAATACAAGAAAGGTAAATATTTTGTCAAATAACTTCAAAACGGAGGCAATGGGGAGTAAAAAGGAGGTGTACTTAGGTTTATTGGGGTGTTTTTTTTTATGAAATAAACTGCCTTTCATGAGTTCATCTCTGCGCATTATTGCACAGAGCGATTTACTGAATCTTGGTATGACGGTAGTTAGAAGGATTTTTCCATGTCACAAAGTTGTCCTTGTATCGAAATAAAGTCTGATGCCTTCAAAATCTGATAATTTTTGATAAAGTGTGTTCATAAATAATACATTGAACATCGTTCTCATGTGAGTTTAAAAGATTTTGTTGTTTTCATTTAATTATTTTCTTTCCCCTCGTGTGGGCTTTAAACATAAATTACCTAAAAAACAATTGAACACTCCCACCTCACCTGCTCATGTGTCAAATATGGACTCTTCCATTTTGTTGGGTGGGGGTTATTCATTTTACAAAGGAGGGGTGAATTGGAGCTTTTCTAAAGTTGTAACATGGTAATTACATTTTAATTTGTGAATGGTAATTATTAATTTATGGGTAATATTATAACATGTGTGACATTGTGCCATTCTGTTGGTACCATTTTAAGGTATTTTCTATTTTTCTTGGACAGGATATATATTGTTTTCTTATATTCTAGGTGGTCAAAACAAAATATAAAGGGACTTTGATGCAGAACAGTAATTATACAAAATTCCTGGAACTTAACTGTCTTATGCAATTCTAATTTAAAATTTAATCAATTACAAAAAGACACTTTGCCGGCTTCTAATTTGCCTAGGCTTTTCCTTCCCAACTAAATTTTTTTTTAAATTAATGTATGCCACGCCACATTGGATTTTTTTACTGTCTTCTGACACAGCTCCTTTTTTCTTCTTTTTTTAGCTTCAAAGAAATGAACTAAAATGCAGTTGTTGTGTGTTTGTTTAGATTTTTGAGTGTTGGAAACTTCAGAATAATATGGCTTCCTCCAGTTCTGCTAACCCTGGTGGTCTGTCGCTTGCTTCTCAACTACCTCATCCTCCCCCGCTTCCTCACCCACCTCATCCTCCCTCACCTCATCCTCCCTTGCCTCTTGCACAAAGCACTAGCACTTCTGCAAATGAATCTTTTGAGCTATCTAATGGCCAAGTACTAGATTACAGAAAGGAGCATGGTAAAGATGCATGTGCTCTTGGTTACAATCTACACATGTACTTACATGAACAAATGGGGATCTGATTCATGCGCATCCCTGTCAGGATACAAAGACAATGTCAAAGCACTTTTTGGCGCTTATCAGAAGGAAAATAAGACTAAGTCTCGCAAAAGTGATGGACTTAAAAACTTCACATCTTCTCCCTATCAATTTCCTTTAAAAAAAATTGTCCTCAAAAAAGCGCGAACACGCTGATGATGTTATGGATGCTGAAGCCGGTGAAATAGCTGCATCTATTCTTCACACATCAATGGAAGAAAAGGACTGTGAACTTGATGATCTTCGTACATCATTAGATGAAAAGGACTGTGAACTTGATTTGCATACGAAGCATTATTTTAAAAATACCGTTACTTCAAAAGAAAGAGGAGATCATATACAGTACAGTGTCGTACCCGTATTTCCGTTCCTCGTGTAATAGCACGAATTCGCGCCGTCGCCAGATTTTATTCTCCGTGCATAGATAGAAGTTCCTGCCATGGCACGAATTGAAGTGAACTCATTCAGATGCGCAATGCACCCATTGGACACGATTCACAAAGCATGTGAAAAATATGTAAAAGAACATGAAAGTACAATGCAATTTAATGACCGGGAGGCAATGCCATTCCAAAACCGTGGAGAAAGTAAAACCCAAGCACTTTTGCGTGCAACTGAAAAATTATTCCATGACAGTGGCTGTGGACTGCCAAAGGAACTGCCATACTTTCTTCGAACATTAGGGTTTAAAGGTAATGAGAACACCACACTTTATCCTAGATGGGTGGGAAATCGTTTCAATATTTACTTTGTCAACACAGGACTTCTTTATTCATATGAGTCACATATTCGCGAGTTTTTTTCCACAGTCCAAAAACCACGAAATTCTCTTCACAGTGCTCTCAACAATTCCTTGAAAGATGGTTCGTTGATGCCAATACTTTGCGCATTGGGATTAATGGACAAGTACCTTACATGCCTTACAGGGCCATGGATGCGATGGCAAGGCGAGGGAAACTCCATTCTCAGCACATGTGATGTTTTTACAAGTGTTTTAAATACTTTGGATGGCTTAGATGGCAGTAACCTCATCGGAGGATTCGATGAGACTGTTTTTGGAACAGATGTCAAGAAGGACAAAAAGTACGAAACGCTGATACAGTCAACCCCTCATGACGAAGAAACAGCAGAGGTGTTCAATGGACTTGTCAAGGAGGCAACAGGAGTAATGAGAAGACAACTCGAAGACTACCTACCAAATGGAAAATTTCATGACCCATCCCAGCAAAAACAAAATGACAGCCATCTTGGAAACAAAATGGCAGCCAGCTCGTTAACAAATGTCAGATTTTTTAAAAAAATGGCAGTATCCAACTTAAGCTTCAAGCAATGTATTAATATGGTTTATGTATTAGTACAACAGGTCCTATAGGTCCTATATACTCTGTGTACAAATCCGATCAGGGTCACAAAAATGGGGCCAATCCTAAATGTATATTTACCGAACACTAAAATAACAATAACTTTTGACGAGATTGTCCTATAAAGCTGGGAGACCTCTCATTTTAATGCAAAATTTGAGCTTTATCAGATGAAATCATAATCAAGTTGATAAAACATTCTTTGAAAATTCATGAATCTGCCTACTGAAGTCTACTGGAGAACTGAAAGATCACACTCCAGTTGCAGCAACTGGTGATGGAAGTTGTCTATTCAACTCCATCTCAATTGCCATCAAGGGAGACGAATCTCTATCTACCGAACTAAGACTACGCACGTGCATCGAAATGGTGAACAATTCTGAATTTCATCTTGGCATACACCGTCAAACTGGGCTGGGGGCTGTGAGTCCATCCTATAAGGAGGCTTGTCTGAGTTGTGGACGTGCGAGTGGATACTCCTCTGCTTGGACGATCCAGGCGGCGGCAAGTGTTCTTGGTGCGCCTATCATATCGGTTTATCCCCCTGTAAACGGGATGACGGATATGTGCACGTGCGTATATTGAACACGACTTTCCACCCCAGAGTCCTGCGCACAAGGGCCTCGGTGTACATTATGTGGGCGTCACTTCACCAACCATCAACTGGCATCTGGACGCCAAATCACTTCGTGCCACTTCTGCGGAGCATCAATTGCAAAAAGACTTTCGCGGAAGTGGTATAGCTACGTCAACTTCAGCAGTCATTGACCTCCGCGACGACCGTGGTAGCTACAACCATGGAGGAAGAAAATACAAGGAGTTTGAACGACCCGCCTAATCCCCACAGGGGTATTACTGGTCAATAACAAGCCAATTAGCGAGTTTGCTGGCCAGCGCTAAGCTATGCTGACCAGTGCTGACCACAAGCCGTGCGAAAGATTTACGACCGCGATAAGACCTCTCTGTGCTGAAGGACTGTTACCGACGCTCGGTCCACTCACTGGAGAAAGGATTTTTCTGCTCGCAAAACAAACGTCCAGCTGGAAACACATTTCGCATGCGCAGTACTACCATAGACACGCTACCTGTGCGCCATGTTTTCCGTTGAGAAAGTTTCGCAATTCTGAATCGATCGGTGTTTGGATTGTCAAAATCGGACTTCAGGAAGGTAAATAAAACCCAAAATCAGGTGAACATAAAAGTGACTAATAAGGACAAATATGCAGCAATATTTGTATGATTTTTGGAAATTTGTGCTGGTTTATGCCGGTCCAAAGTTGGGGTTTCGCAAAGCGTGTGGATTCTTTTGTCCATTCGTGCATCGCTATGTTTGTTGCGATGGGGTGCTGACATGTTACAAACGAAAAAAAAAAAAAATCTAAAACCCATATTTATGTTACTTTTCATTCCTTGATGCTGTTTTCTGTTATGGCCTAATGCATTTGGTAATGTGTTTTGATGTTACAATTTAATGGAACAGTTGTTATTTCTCGTTTTTGACTTGGCCTAGCCCTAGGATTTTTTTATTTATATTTTTTTGATTTGTTTAAATTTTGAGAGTTCTTAAAATATATTTTGTTTAACTAATAATGTTATTATTAATTTTATGAATATCTTAAAGGAAAACGTCATTAATATAATAATGGTTACATGGTAATCACTGCTCTAAGTCTAAAACTAAAAAAGGAAATGTTTTGGTTTTCTTTCAGTACAGGCTATACAGCCCCATTCTAAAAAAAACTATTGTATATAGGTTTTTATAGCCTTTATCATTTCAATTGACTTGATTAATTATCCCTAATGGGAAATTCATTTCAGCCTTTACATCAATAAGTTATGAAAACATTAAAATTACAATACATACAATCATTGAAGTATTTTTTGGTTTTTGTTTTTGTTTTAATCTTCCGTTGCAACTCTGAATTGATCAACTTGGTCTTGTTCTTTGTTTTTTCTTTTAGGAGTTTCTTCTCGTTCGTTTGTGTTGATTGCAAGAGAGTCTCGCAGTTTTGGGAAAAGTGTTTCAAATTTTTGTTTGGTGGTCTTCCACGTGTGTTCTCCTTTATGGTGGAATGGTTATAGTGCTATCATGGTAACGGCATGGAGGAAGGAATGACACTAAAGTCATCAAGGCTGGTGGTTCGGTATCCGGTGGTCTGTACAGAGGAGAGGGTTTTTCAGAGTTCATCATGAGTAATCCTGACCATAGAGTATGCCTTCAGATAATTTGTCGACTATGTGGCATGGAAAGGGCAATTCCAGAAGATCGACAACCCATCATGAAAGAAAGGCTTGCTGATCTTTTGATGTCATCTTTTGACATCAATGTAAGGGAAGATCTTGCAGAAATTCATCCACCGTTTATCTGCAAATCATGTGATGTCAAGTTGAGGAAATGGTGGGCCAAGTCCAAAAAAAAAGGGAAATTGAAATCACCATGCAAGATCAATTTAGTTGAGTTTAAGGCGCCATCTTGCGCAAAGTGTACTGAAGATGCTTGTTCTCCTTCACTGATGGACCATGGACGGATGGAGGAGTGGAAAGAGGAAGGTATGAAGAATGGCTTGTTTTCCTGGGAAGGGGCAGATCGACTTCAGTTTATGAGGTTCTCCAGCAAAGGTCGTCCAGTTGTTTATTTGACCATTTTCATTGATTTGACGTGGAAGCTGGAGGTTTGCAGCATTCAAGTGCCTTTACAACACCATCTTTGTGCAGTTTTTCCACCTAAGATGAATGCTACACATTTGCAGAAATTTCTGCAAAAGCTGTCTGGCTCTGAAGTGTGTGAGGGTAATGCAGATTTGGAAGAGTTGACAGCAATGATGAGTAGGGATGGGCAAACTCCCCAGAGAATTACAGCCAGCGATGTTCTGATTGATGGAACAATACGCCACTGCAAATGCAAGCTGCTGTCAGAAACCCGAAGATGCAATGTCTGTACTATCCATCGAAGTGAGCTACTGCAAGTGCTCAGCCGACATAAGTTAAAATTGACCAGGAACATTACAGTCTCTTCATCCACACCAAACAAAGTGCTCTCAACAGGTCAACTGAAATTGAAGTGCTCTCTCCTTCAAACAGAAAGACAGAATTTAAAGCGCCGGGTGCATGCTCTGCAAGACAAGGTATCTGAGCTACTGGATGAAGAGAGTGTACTTCTTGATAAATCCCATGATTTCAAGCTGCGGGATATTGTTCACAAGTGCGGGGACGAGATGAGCAATATTCTTGGTGAAAGCTCTCCCGCAGGTCTGTTATGGGAGCAACAGAAAGAATCGGCTATGAAGGGCAAACAGATGCGGTGGCATCCTGCCATTATTCGATGGTGCATCGCCCTTCATAGCAAATCTTCTTCAGCTTACAATATTCTCAGGGACACAGGGTTCTTAAGACTTCCTCACCCAAGCACTCTCCATCCTTATACCCATTTCGCAAACCCAACAACAGGATTCAACGCCGCTATGTTGAAGAGAATTGTCACAGATTTTAATGTAGAAGGATGTGCAGATCATCAAAGAAACGTGTCTCTGTTGTTTGACGAGATGAAGATCAAAGCAGGTTTGTTCTTTTCAGTTAGGTCTGGTAAAGTGGTTGGATTCACAGATGTGACCAGCATTGCAAACGAGGTTGCAGATTTTGAGAAGAGATGTCTGGGGGATAAAGAGCCAACCATTGCCACCCATGTTTTAGTTTTGATGGTTAGAGGAATTTTTTCATCAGTCCATGCTCCTGTGGGTTACTACTCTACCACTGGTGTTACCAGTAACCAGCTGTACCTCTGCTTGTACGAGTGTATTCTTTTCTTGGAGACAGCAGGGTTTAAAGTCCAGGCCCTGGTGTCTGATGGGGCATCTCCAAATAGGAAATTCTATCGTCTTCATGATAAAGATAGCTCGAAAGACGTGGTATACAAGACCATAAACCCGTTTGATCCCTCACGGAACATATACTTCATTTGCGATGTTCCACATCTCATCAAGACCACAAGGAACAACTTGGAAAATTCTGGCTGGCACAACAAAACTAAAACGCTTTGTGTAAGTTCTTATAATTTTGAGTTTTTTGACATGAATACACTTAGAATACAGTTTTAATGATCATTTCAGTTAGTTTTACCATGAAGGAAGGATTTATTTATTTCTTTGTTTATTGTTGCCCCTATGTTGGTTCTTTTTCATTATTTTCTTTTATTTCTATTTTACAGTTCAACAAACAAGACATCAGCTGGACACAGCTACTTCGACTGTACGAATGGGACGTAGGCCTGAAGAGGTCATCACCTGGGTTGCGACGGCTGCATAGGATTAGCCATGAGCACCTTCATCTTACCCCTTCATTAAGAATGCGAGTGTACATGGCAGCACAGGTAAAAAAAAAAGTCTAAATTATTTTTTGTTTTTATGTCATCACAGTGATTTCAGTTTTAATATTACATTTTGTTCAGATAAGGCACGTTGCATTAATTGCAATGTTTTTCTGAAATTTATAATTCAACAGGAAAACAAAAAAGTTTCCTTAAAAATGTCTTCCAAGCGGTAATTGCCAATACACATGTACATATTTTGCCTTAGTAGGAAAATGTCAAATTTCTCCCCAATAAATGTAACATGTATCAAGTCAGTTTCCCTTGTGGTTGATAACATTATTTTATTTTCTGTTGTCATTTCTCTTTTTAAAGGTTTTGAGTAGTACGGTTGCAAATGCCCTGGAGTCAATGGGGAATGTGGGAACGTCATCAACCGTCAAATTCATCACCCTGTTTGATCAATTTTTTGATTGCTTAAATGTGTCCAACCCGAACAAAGGAAGACGTTCCAGAAAACCTGCTATGGCACCCTACAAAAGTCCTGATGACTGGCGATTTGAAGTAAGTATTAAATTAATAACAACAAGTGGTTTTTTTTCGAAGCTTGTTTTCTCCCTCTACAGCAGCCCATGAATGTAAATGACCACACATCATGCATGAACATGTAATAAACATGTTTTAAAAATGTCATTTTTCCCCTTTTTAAATTAATAGTGGCTTGTCAAGGATTTTCTTGGATTTCTTGATGAGTGGGAAGAGCAGGTCCAATCCGATCAACATCTTGACAAAGCAGCCAAGAAGAAGATGACCCTCAGCAGAGAAACTGTTGCAGGCATCAAAATCACTGGTATGAATAAATCTAAATATGTTTTATATATATACATGTATATATTTGTTTAAGAAAATGGTAGTGTGAAAGTTGTTTCCAAATGTGCATGCAGTTTAATGGAACAGCCAGAGAAACTTTGGGAAGCAATTTTACAAAAGAACAATAGTGTTTGTTTTTTTAATTGACATTTTCAGTTTTAAATGTAATTAAATGGATGGTGCAGCATTATTGTATAGGATGAATACACTTGACTATTCATACAACCAAATCTGGTAATGTGATATCAATGGGTGCTCAAGTTTGGGAAACTGCATATACATACTTTCTCAAAGATGACAGGATTTTTTAAAAACTATCTCTGGACAATTTTTACCAGTGCTAGTTAAATACAAAGAGTTTTTGAAACAATTTTGTTTTCACTTTCTATCTGAATGTTACCAAAGCTCTACCATGTCTTCAAATTGAATGGTCTTAATTTAATTACAGTTAATTCCTTTGTCGAGCTGGGGAAGTCACTGCTGCAGCTTGAAGGTGTTGAGTATCTCCTCAGTGAAAAGTTCTCACAAGACCCACTGGAACAGTACTTCAGTAAACAGCGAGGTGCAGGAGGAGCAAGCGACAACCCCAGTGTTGAGCAGTTCGGCCATAACATGCTGGCCTTGCATGTTGCACAGGGCTGTGTGAAAGCTTCACGCAGGGGAAATTGCCGTCTTCAGGACAGAGATGACGATTATAACATCCTCGATAGTACGCCTCTCCCTCGCCGGAAATAAAATGCATGTATCGATTAATTCATTTTGCATTTTATTCTTTAAAATGAAAATGAAAACCCGAAACTGCAAACAATTGGTAAAACAACCTGTAAAATTCAGGTACTTTGAAATAAAATACAATGGCCTTAACCTGAAGTGGAGCCACTCTTCAGATCTCGGCCAAATTTCATAGAGCCGCTTAAGCAGCAAATATTGCTTAACATTTTTCTGCTTATCCGAAATGAGCAGGATACAGTCACAAATTGAACATGTGACATGGTATTTTGGCCAGTACTCTTATTCTGCAGGGTGCGAAATTAAGATAATAATATGCCACTATACTGATCTGTCAGTGTGAATGTTCTGTCCCAACTATAGAATCATAAAGCTTTATGTGGAAAATTCAAACGATCTTTTGGAGCTTGCACAATAATAAGCTATATATATATATTTATAAACAAATTTTGGGGAGACGGTAGATTTCTAACTTGATGTAAAAAATGTGCATGTTTATTCTTATTTGCAGTTTGCACAGAGTATTACACTATATGGACTACATGAAAATAAGGTTTCACTCGTAATGCATTTATTTGATGCAATCATAACTTGAATGTAAACAGAAATTATTACCATAAACATTTTGTGTAAATAACAGTAAGTGTACATGTCCATCATAATATAAGTTATCACACAAGTGAGAGTGGAATACGGAAAAATATAGCGCTTCTGCGTCCCATATCCAATGAGGCTAAAGGATATTTGACGCATGACATGGTATTTTCTTCATTATACCACTCTCATTTGTGTGATAACGAATTTATCTTCAAGCAAAGTTAACGATCAGCATTGGACACAAAGTTTCACTCCTTGTTGCTATGGATCGACCAATCAGAATCGAAGATTCAAGCCTGCTTAAAGATATTAAAATAAATTATTACATTAATTTCCACAGTGAATGAGAATTAAGTAGGACATCAACAGATTTTCTTGCTTTTGTTTGTGGTTTGACAAAGGAAATCTATTTCATGATGATTCACCGTGTACATTCCCACATTTGTGACTCTTTAAATTATGAAATACATGTACCGTTAAATTCAACATGTAAATATTGTAGAAGCCATGGTTACATGTATGATTTTGTACAAAGTAAAACTAAAGGTCTTTGCGAAGTGCCTTTTCTGCCTTCTTTGAAACATTTCCACCTGATGCTTTCTTAAGACTCAAATAAACATTTATGAATGCTTTAGCTCTTATTTTAATCCACTTTTTTATGACCATATCCAACAGCTTGCTGGAAATTTCTCCAGTAATTTTTCCTTGTGTTAAACTGCACCAGTATGTTTGTACCCGTTTGTTGGATTTTATCTTGTCAATGACCTTACCCTGAATGTCAACACCTGGGAATTTATCTAAATTTTCTACATTTAAAACGGATCTTGTTTCAAATTCCATGGTACGGAAAAATAAGTACACCCCATCTGACACATGAAACAAACCACCTCTATTCTGCACCTCTATCCATTGATTTGTGTATTCTAAAAAGGTTTTAGCAGTGTTTGTGCAACAAACTTTCCATGATTTAAGAAACTTGCAGTATGTCTGTGCTGTTACATTTAGCTGGTCTTTCAATTTTTTGTGCAGGGCGAACGGGACATACCCAGCTACATATCGCAACACTTGTTCCTCCTCTTTAGTTATTACATTTGTCTGTGGGGATTCATTCGTTGTTCCTTTAAAATCAGTTTCATTCCGATCCTTTATCATTAAATCTACCACTGCCTGAAGGAGATATTGGTACGCAATAAAAGTGTATTGCCCTCCATTGCTTAAATTCAGCAAGGTTAATAGTTCATTCCATCTTGTCAAACTAGCTAGACGAAAAGCATGGAATTCACTCCAAACCATATCGTAGGCCTCTGGCTTGAGTTTTTTGTTGTCACCAACAGTAATGACTTCCCACAGACATGTTACTGAGTCGATGCAAAACTCCTGGAATTCTGGATTATTTGTTTTTGCAAGGAGGCTAATGATGAGGCTCATAATACAAATAGCAGTTGGGTAGGTGTCTGTGAACACTGGATGATGTCTCATTTGTTCAAGTGCTGAAGCGAAGTATCCGTTTGCGTTCTTGAGAGCATCATCTAAGGCAAATTTTGCTGCAGGTCGCTCGGCAACTTCAGATAAAAACACAAATTCATGTACATTGTATAAGAATTTTTTGTCTCTCTCATTTCATAATGGATGTAAAGTTTCAAAAGCAATGTTTAGCCTTCCCTTGAAATTCGCAAGACATCAGTTTATCTTATATAATGAAGAAAATTCAATGTGTTAAATGCATAAATGTCAATGAGCAGGTTATTTAAATGTTGACAGGTCTTTTGAATTAAAATATATGTATTTTGTGTATAAATCTTTCTCATTTTAGTTTGAATTATTTCACCCACCCATCATACAATAATTTGAGCATAGTTACCTGGCTTTTTGTCTTTCTTTTTGGCACCTCCTTTGGTGTTGGTTGGTGTAGATGATGCAGTAGTTGGCTCTGTCTTCTTCTTTTTCGGACACCTCTTTTTCACAAGTTTACGTTTGCTTGCTGCTGCTGCTGTAGGCAAAGCATTTGTTGTTATTGGCTCGTCAAATGGCACATCATCGCCATCAGGTTCTAAGGCATGTGTTGGTGATGTTGGTTCTTGCTGATCGTTAACCTCTGTCTCGGATCCTATTGTGCAGTAAAAAAAAAAAATTGGACCATCAATAATAACAACAATTTTAAAATAAAATTGGGAAAAAATTAGACAATGCAAAATTACCAGGTAGAGGCTAGGCATAGGCCTATCACTTTTTATCATTATCAATCAAGAAAATCGTCTTGTTTTCAGTTGTTTTCTATTTTTACCATGTAGGCATCCACCAACAATTTTCTCCATGGAGAAATGATGGGTCGGCAGTAGGCCTAACAGTTAACTGCTATTTCATTATGATATGAAAATATAAATGATAACATACATTTTAAGAATAAGAATAAGATTATATTAACAAATAAAAGTGTGCTGAGCCGAGTGAAATCCTAAACTGGCAAACTCTAGAAAAAAATAATTGCATTACAATTAAGTAAATACATTTTAACGTTATGCACAGGTAAATAAAGGTAGCATTTGTTTACCGGCAGATTTTGGAGTAACTCCTGATTGAGAGGGACGGCAACGTTCACAAATCCAAGAATCATTGGGGATCGTATCTGCAGAAAGACCAACGCAGCTGTAGTGCCACCAAATTACAGTGCATTGGTCATCATCACAAGCTACCATTTCTCTTGTAGATGGCTTGCCACATACACAGAATTGGCAATCCTCCTCTCCGGAATCACTGCTAACATCTAACGATTCATTTACATTCAAATCATCCTCTGACACATCGCTTAAATCGCTAAAATCAGAGCCAGTAACGAAATCATCTTTATTGAAAGACGCCATTTTAGACTACGCGCTATGCGCATTCTTCGTCGTGACAACAACACAAACGACCGTGTGACGTCAGCAGCCGCAAGTGCGCAAGCGCAAGCTGCCAGACTTCCTGTCGCGTGCGGTAGGATTATCGCTTGTGGCTGTTTACTTCCAATTAGCCTGCTGCTGTTTTACGACCGCGGCAACAGTGCTAAACACTTTGAACTCCACTTCGTTCCAACTCCTTGTATTTTCTTCCTCCATGTTCCAACTAAATAAACTATTCACACTCAGTCCATGTAATCTAAAATTTTGTGATTTTACCTACAAGTTTTACAACTCACCACTCATTCATGTAGCCCTTTCCTCTTCCATGCATTTGCATCACATTGATCAGAATAATGATTTCACCAAGAGCTGATAAGAGTTAGTTTTGTTACTGTTTGTTAGCTGTCCACTTAGCAAGTCCTGGTGAGAGTGCAGAAGTCCGCCATTTTGTGTAGCAGTGCATCCACTCTGGCTATTCATAAGTAGCCCCTAGAGGGCAGTAGATAAATTGGACTGAAAATAAAAATACAACACAAAGAGTCAAAACAACAGCAGAGGGCGCTAGACTACCATTCTGAGCATGTTTTCTGTTAAGTTCTAATAATGAGAATGTTGACCAATTATAACTTTTTCCTCCTATAATAAAATGCTCCGATTCAATTACAGCATGGATCTATTAACTGAAAGGATTTACCTTAAACATTCCAGGCTACGGTACTGCCAAGTAAGTAAAATAAGCATGTTTATGGAGATCAACAAAAAAGGAGAATAAAATTGTAGGTTGCCCGTATCAAAAGCAGTTCGAGTCCCACAATAAATCCAGACGGACAGGGGAAATGAAAATGTCCTAATTGAAGACATCCAAGTGACATTTCATTCCGAGTACAATTATGAAATTGACCACTGTGTTATTATGAGTACGTCCCAAATAACCAGATAGGTCTAATAACATGTCAACTCTAGCAGGTACTATCAAAATAGAAACTACTCTCATCACATCAATCTCAAACGAAGCAGCAACATTTCTCAAGACCCAGATGAGAAAAAATGGGGGTCTGGATTCCATTCTGGTGGCAAACAAGACGGCAAAAGCCAACAGAAATAAATTACCATACTATTTTGAACCAGGGAAACAGGCGCTTGCACTTGGTGCAGAAAATCATGGCACACTTGGCAAGTGAAGAGGTGGAGGGTCCAGACGATGAGGGCCTGGAAGTTAGTTCTCTTGGAGCTCTCTATCTTCATCCAGGAGACCCTGACATGACCGAAGGGAACTGCCAGAGCGGACACAATTGTTGAACCAGGGACTAGAGGGACCAGTTCAACAGCGGGAAAGAGTACCTGCACTGCACAACCAGCCTTTGACCCCAAAATTTCAAGAGAATTTAGGATCACAGGCAAAGTTGGAGAGCCGGTGTAGAAGGATCGGGGGGGGGGGGGGGGGGGGCAGCTTTCATCCCCTGAGTATGATGACGTCATAGAGCGCAATGGAGCCATTCAGTGGTTCCTGAGCTCAATTTCACGACCAGATTTGACTGATCTTAAGAATTATGTTGATCTTATTTTCAAAGAGTGATGTCTTTAACTTATTCATCAAAGTTGAAAACGAGAACATTATTTTTCCAGGAGCGTTCACAAGTGGCACTCAGATTATAGAAAGCAAACATGAACTCAGCTTAACTGTGTGACCACAATGACGCATCGGAAGAGTGTTGCATGTGATGCAAGGAACAAGTGGCATCATCCCAGTAACACCTTCACAAACAAAAAGCAACGTCCGAAAGCATCTGAAGCACCCAATGAAAGTGGAGGTGCCAACAAGAAAATGAAGAAAGAAGGTAACTAAATTCCATGAAACATTGAAGTCCATAAGGTCCCTATGGAAAGTCTTGACAGTGGGCGACAGCAAAAAAACTCAAACCAGAGCTTAATAATAATAATAATAATTAAAACTTGTAAAGCGCCATCTATCTAAGACTAAACTTATTCCGAGGCGCATAAAAACCAAACAAAAAACAGAGAGAGTAACAAAAAAAAAATGACAAATTACCTAGCTTAGAAAGAAATAAGAGCACATTGAATAAAACAGATTTACATTTAAACGTGTCGGCAAAAACAAGTGGTAAAAAAATAACAAACAGAAAGTCAATCATAAGAAATATTAAATAGGTGAGTTTTTAGCAATGTTTTGAAAGTGTCCAGAGACTTTGTAGCTCGGGTATATGTAAAGGAAGAGAGTTCCAGAGAGTGGGTGCAGATACAGAAAAAGCGCGAACGCCGTTGGAAGTGGTTGTTTTAGGGACAGTTAAAAGAAGTTGGTTTGTAGAGCGGAGATTGCGAGTTGGCGTATATGGTGAGAGAATTTCTTTGAGTGTACAACATGGATTGGCAGGAATTTCATGCATTTCGTCTTTCAAGTGTAACAAAATGGAATAAATTACTCTCTTTATTGCAAATAACCAGTGCAGGCCAATACACAGTTATTACGGACCAATTCCTTCTTCAATCAGTAATTTATTTGATAATGAAGGATCAAAATCCAAAAGATTTCCTTTAGTTTTACTCTGTTGTATGACTATGATTGATCATGATGACCATAGATGAAGGTACTTTCTCTATGTGATGACCAATCATACGATTACTTTTTAGACCATCTCCCGATTCCAATTATTTTTAATACATTTTGTTTAAAAATTAATTGGGTATTTTTGAGCTTGGGCCTTTTGTGGAGCATTTTTGCTTTCAAGATAAATTACTAGTGTTACCTGACTACTTCTGGGTTGTTGGAATGTCACTCATAATTGTAAATAGTACAATTTTTCATATAGAAATATATTGTTGATGATCTTGTTCCCCACCCCTCCAAAAAAAGTACATAAAAATTTAAATAATTAGTACTGTCGCTCATCTTCGTATATTTTATTTTAATTTCTTTTAATTCCTTGAATCCTCACAGCGATGTTTTGCTGCCTGTTTGTTGTTTAAATGCAATTGTCAGACTGCACGTGCCATTTAAATATTCACCCTGATTGCCGCGGCTAAGCTTTCCACAGGCTTCTTGATAACTGGGCGTCTAACTTTGCTCTTGTTTAAAGACAGTTTCCTTAAAGTAAAGGGCACCTTTTTAAGGAAGATGTAAACTTCTTTTGTAACATTTTCAGGGACATGGGTGCCTCCACTGCCTCCATGAAGTGACCAGGCCTGGATATTCATCCGTGTAACTTAATTTATACAATACTTTTTGCAAAGAACTATTATCAATCAAAGTACATTGAACGATACAGAGTTTCTGAAGTGCAGGAGAAAAACACAACTCAGCCCCAGACCACTGACCCAGGACCTAGCTGTGTTCTTACATGTACTACCAACATACAATGTTAATATAACTCTAAAAAGAATCGGGCCTGAAATTAGACGGAGACCACGAGGCCATGACCTCCGTTGCCTTGAAAAGTTTCCTAAAGGAAGTGCCGTTTGCAAAATGAAAAAGGCCTTGCCCTCTCATCAATTAAATTCCAGGCCGATGAATGATGTTTAAAACTTGTCATGCTTGTCACAAATCAGGGCCCCTGTTCACAATTTACAGGGTTAACAATTACCTTGTTCAGTGACTAGACTGGAGGACCGGCTAACTTGTCTTAAAGTCCAACAGCTTTTTAACTAGTCCATCATTTATGGTTGCCTTTCAACTCTATGGGACTTGTAATTTTGAAGCAACATGAACCATAAATAATTTACATGTAGCAGTGGGAGCTCAATAAACTAGCCAGATGGACTAGTTTGACAGAATGTCGACTGGTCCTCGGGTGTTTTAACTGGCATTTGGCCAGCGGACCAATGTTAACGGAGAACACTTTCTAAAACACTTTCTTTGTCCCGTTCCACATGAAATCTAGATCTCGTCAGTTATGTCAGTGGTACAAGTTAAACACAACTCAATATCAGACGATGGCCAATAACCAGGCTGATCAAAATGACCTAGCTTACTGTATCAACCTTCTTTATCTTTGGTCTCAGTCTCTAAAGTTGTTTGTGAAAGGGACTCAGGGTTTACCCTTAACTTTTTGGGTGACTAGCCAGCAGGACCAGTTACCTTAGATGTTACTACTCCTCCGGCTTTTTTTACTAGTCCATAATTCATGTTAAATAGGATCCTTTTGAAAACTAAACCAGCTAGCCGGACCACTTGGAGTGATTTTGGACTGGTCCTCAGTTGTTTTAAGTGGCACTTGGCAAGCGGACCACTGTTAAAGGAGAACGCTGGTTATTGAGCACAACTCAATCTTGAACCAGGGCTCTAAGGCCTAGCTGTACACAAACTACCAAAACATAAAGCTAAATAAAGTACAATGTTGATACTTGAGTAGGACTCTAACACCATGTAAATGTGAAAATCTAATATTTTCTTTGTCCCGTTCCATTTGAGATCTTGTCTGTGGTGCAGGTAAAGCACAACTCAATCTTGGACCAGGGCCCCAAGACCTAGCTGAGCAGACATCTACTGCTTAGATATTTCTGAGAGTTCACGTTTGCATCCCCAACTCTTGTAAAGGGACACTTTCTTTGTGAACAGGGACCTCAACTGTACTTTGTCTTCTTGTGTCAGTTCTCAACCGATCAATAAGTTTTTTTGTGAGGGGTTTCTGCACAACTCAATCTCGAACTAAAGTTCTAAGACCTAGCTGTGCTCCCCTTTCCAACACAGGCCTGATACTTCACGGAGGCAATCGTCTCTGCTACCCCTGGTCATTGCTCGGCGCCCTTAAAAATGTTCCAAAAGAATTTTACAATTTCCTTATAGATGTCTTCTTTACCAGAATAACTCAGAAGAAATCGCCTTGGCACCCTTGCCCTTTTCAAAAATGAAGCCTTAGGCGTGTAACACATAGTGATTAGTGGGTGATTAATGTCATCGCTTGGCTGGTATAATTTCAGTCACTTGTACACATGAAATATTAACTTTCCTTTTTCCATTTCCACAAAAGATCTTGCTTGTGATAGAGGTAAAGCACAACTCAATCTTGGACAATAAAGCCCAAGTCCTAGCTGAGGAACCATTTACTTCATCTACTTTGCTTACAATTTTTCACATTTATACCATACGCCCTTTTGGTTGCTACATTGTGTATGCTAGGCCGTTGGCAACAGCTAATTCTATTTTTCTCAATTACAAACTAAGTCACACGTACTGCACTGGTTCAAGTTTGCATCTCCATCTTGTTATGAGAACACTCTTTTGTGAACTTGTGTTCATGTGAATTTCAACCTGTGTTTGTTAAAAGTTCTCAACCTTTCAATAGGTTGATTGTGAGGAGTGTTATTTTAAATGCACGACTCAATCCCGAACCATGGTTCCACTAGCCCTGTGATCAACAGGGAGATTAACGGAAGAAGATGTGTACCCATCATGAGCAGAAAGAGAAAGATTTTGTCCTTGACATCAATTGCATAAAAACACGTTTCTGTTGACAGATGAAATTTTAAAAACTTAACTAAAATTCTTTTAGTGCACAAGTCGACGAGCGCATGTTGTCTTTTTCGAGATGCGGTAATAGTTTTGCAAGTCGCCCTCTACTGTTGAATTTAGGATAACCAGAAAGCTGTTGACTCCTCTTTAGATTGGTTTACATTACAGTAGGGGTTGCCATTGCTATTTTCGAGAAAAACGACGAGCCAAACAAAAAAACCTTCTGAACGGACCAAGATTTCTTCCGAAATGTCAGCACAATGAGTGATCGCAATGCCGGTTTACTTCGGAAGTTGTTTGCAGACATTGATTCTGACATTGAATCATCTAGTTCTTCTGAAGAATCTGGTGAAAGAAGTGAAGATTTTTCAACTTCAGACATCAACGATGCTGCTGGTCTGAGCGGCGTGATTGCTAATCATGGTCACAAGCAGACCGGTCCGAAGGCTACCAGTGCCGGTGGTGCTCGTGGTGGTGGCCGAGGCCGTGGACGCCGTGATGCACCCAACTTTAGCGCTGGATGGGTTGATACTGACAACTTCAACCCCAGTCATCTTCATTTTACCGGAGTTCCTGGTCCTTCCGCCAACTATGATGGGTTTTCACCAGTGCAGTGTAAAAGTGTGGGACTTGCAGGTTACAGAGACAAACAGGTATGCCAATCAGACCATGCAGGCTAAACCAGGGTCCTACAAGTGGGGGTAGTAATCCCATTAATGTAGCTGAGATGAAGGCTTTTATAGCGATTCTTCTTGCCATGGGGATTGCTAGATTGCCTCAATACAGAATGTACTGGTCAACTACGGCAATCCTGAACAACCACTCCTATCCATCCATCATGTCACGCAACCGGTTCACAGACATTCTCCGATTCCTACACCTTGCAAACAATGACGTCTCCCTCTGGTCAGATGGTCCATTTACCCAATTTAAGAACAAGTTTGTTGCCGCAACAATCTCAACTCTGGAGCTGAAGCATGATATTAAACTAAGATGGAACTATTTTGCTACGTCCCACGGGAAAGGTCCAGTTGACAGCATAGGTGGTTCCACTAAGCGATGTTTGGGACAAGATACGTTGCAGAAAGAACATCATGAAGAATGCAGAGAGCTTTGTCACTGCTGCATCAGGGATGCCCAAAGTACATGTTATAGAAATGACAACTGCTGATATCGAAGAACGCAACAAGCGGCTTGACATGGAGAACATCTTCAACAATGCAGAGCCAATTCAAGGCATTGCTCGCATGCATTGTATTATAAATATTGACATACACTCTCACAGAAGATGCGCAAAGTGCGCAATCTCAAGTTGGTGAAACAGAAGATGAACAGCGTGGACAGAAACAAGATGATCAAGATGAAGCAGCAAGTCCAGCAAAAGAATAGATATGATCTCAGAGCCCGATGATAGCAGATCTTCCCCAAGCATCTACCAGTACAGGAGAGAAATTTCAGGTAGAAAGAGGAATTTTGAGGAACATGTTTTATAAAACTAAAACTAAAACTAAATCAACTGTGGTGAGAAAAAAAAATGATTAGTGATTTGTTGTACATGTACTATTTGATGTTTTTAAACCCTTTCTTGATTTAACAAGTGCATTTACTTCTTTACTTTTTGATAACTTGTTAACTTGTTAAGGTTTTATGGGCTTATACTTAGGGCGGTACTGTAGAAGTCGGCCTAGCGATGAAATACAACGAACCAGAAGAAGCATTTGGGAATTGCATTCATGGGGACGGGACAACTAAATACCATAAGAAATATCAGAACTTTCCGGCCACACTACCGGACGGGACATCTCGAACACTAAGCCTTCAACAGCTAGCTGGTAGTGATACTGATGCTATTGTCAATGCTTATAGAGAGAGGATGAAGGAGCTAGCTGAAGCTGTTGCGAGTGTCGATGAAGAGACCACTGAAGAAATAAATGACCACTTACTAAGTACCGTTAAAAGTGCCATGAAGAAATAAATGACCACTTACTAAGTACCGTTAAAAGTGCCATGACTGACCAGGGACCTACAACTTTGATTTAATTGACAGTTGACATTTTAAAACTATATACATGTAACGAGAATTTATATAAACGTTTGCTTAAAAATTCAAGCAATAAAAACCACAGGACTAATAATTAAATGTAATAGAATGAGAGCTGTTGTTTATCTGGGGACCTTTATAGAAATCTTAATAAAACCACGTAGGTATAAATAACAAAGCTAAGGCAGAATCAGTTTACAGTAGTTTTTAATCGACGAATAAGATATTTAAGCTTGTTGATTATATTTTATTTCAGTGAAAAAGGTCTTAATTTAACTTGTCCAAATTTTATTTATTTATTTTTTTATTTCTGTAATAACAAATCATTCATGTTTTATTCATTTTCAGGCCGCGAAGTGGGTGAATACTCAAGGTTCGTCAGTATCTCCCTTCATCATCATGAGGCTCAATAAGGGATGTCTAGAATGGGAGGGTAAGGTGGGGTTTTTTTTCGATAGATTTCTGTGTGCACTTTTTATGGGTTTTTTTCCTTTTCACTAAATGTAAGTATAAGATGTTAGTGATGAAATTTTGTCATTGTATTTTGTGTTGCAAATAGGTCCTTCATTCATGGGCACGTTTGCCACAAATGCGGCCGTCATAGCTAAGTATAAAGAATCTGCCATAACCAGACCTGTACAATTTTGTGTTGCAAATACATTGTGGGTCCTTCATTCATGGGCACGTTTGCCACAAATGCGGACGTCATAGCTAAGTTTAAAGAATCCGCCATAACCAGACCAGTACAATTTTGTGTTGCAAATAGGTCCTTCATTCATGGGCATGTTTGCCACAAATGCAGACGTCATAGCTAAGTTTAAAGAATCCACCATAACCAGACCATGCAGACTCGTACAATTTGGAAAACGAAAAGGTTAGTCTTCTCATGTTTAATCATTCGTGTTAATTGCTTCATGCCCTTAACCTGCTGAAATGCTTTACAGTGTTTGTTTACTAGTTGTGATAACCATTGTCTAATGAAGTATGCAACTTTTAAAAATATTACCACTCGGATTCCACTAGCTCATGCAGTGGTTAGACATAGTGGTATATTATTTGTTTTGAAATGCTTTAATCAATGGAGCCTTACATGTAAGTCACACACACTTTTGTTTTCAAGTGAGACAACATTAGGCCTATGTGAACTAATGAAGGAATGTTTTTTTTTTGTTTTTTTTTCCCCACCAGGCCGAAGTCAAAAGGCGTTATTGACTTGTCACTTGTACAGTGTGAGACCTTACCAGTCACTACCCTCAGACGGCTCATAACAGGCATCTCCAACCCAAATGGTACACTGTTTGTGTTTTGAGTACTGTTTTATCTGCAACTTTTTTTCTCTATGTTTTTGTAATTCGCACTAGAGTATATTCATGTATACGCAATATAAATGTATGTTATTATTATTACTACTAGCCTCAGCTATTAATTTTGTGTGTCTATGCTGCATACTGACATGGGTGTATGAATACTACACTGTCTTGTAATACAAAATTTGTTTTAATGTTTAAATTCCCTAATTGATGCTTGCAATGAACTGGTGATTTCTATGTATTTTATATAAACACAGGTTTACGTGCATTCTGGACGGAAGCTGCCAACAGGCATTCATGGTGGCCTAGAAACGAGCCCTTTCAGTCACCCAAATGGATACCAGGTATGTATTTTGCCATTATAACAAATGTCTCATTAAATAACATGCAGTTGTGTGTATTGAACAGATAGAACTACTAATGTCTATGAGATATAAAATAGCAATCTCAATTTTAAGAACAATTTCAGATAGAAAGATGAATTGTGCCAACTTTTTTTATAAAACTATAAAACTTAATGCACTGGTGAAAAAAGTATGGTGCGTGGTTTCAGTAAGGCTAGTTGGTTGAGTCATTTATAAGATAATGAGAATATTACACGTTGAATTGAAATGTACTCCCTTTCACAACAGGCAGATTGTCTAAACTGTTACGTAATCATTGAGAGACTTGAAATGAAGACATATCATGTAGACATTGTTGTTATCACTGATCAATGTGCTTTTCTAGGTGGTGGGTCCAAGCTGCATTGCGAGCAGCTCATTTGTGTGCTGGTTGCCTACAAGATGTGTCGTAATAAAGGGTCAAGACGTCCAGACCATGATGAGACGACCCAGCGCACAAGTCATCAGAGGCCTCCCTCATTCCAACCAAAACCCTCCGTTACTGAGAACATTATGAAGAAGTTTAAGGTTTCGTCTTAGAGGAGAAGTCCAACCCTGATGGAGTTTTTAAGAAACTAGACGAAATCTACAAAAGAAACGAAGTAAAATGCGTACAGTCGCTGAACGAGACCACATGGTGTGTCACCGTTGTCAATGCACAAGCAGCAGAAAAGCTTCAACGGGATGATGTGATGATCAACAAGAAGCGGGCAGCGGTCACCCTGGCGGGTAGGAAAATCACCTTCGTTAATGTTTTCAGCAATACCTAGACATTGTAATTATTGAGAAAATGCAAAACAAAACCTCTTAACTCATGGACAAAGTTTGAGCATGCTGGCAATGTAATGCAGGGATGTTAGTCCAAGATGCCTCGTTTGAAGGACCCCCATAAAGCCATATTTTGTTCATCTGCATTATCCCTTCTGCTATACAAGATGCTTATAACCTCCTTGAATGTGTAATTATTATAACAGAGTGGCGATTATAGTGGCTGTTTGAGAAAGCTTGAGACTCTGTCATGGGAGAACCTTCAACTAGTATGCAGTGACATGTTAGATCATGTCAGTAACCAGAAGCCGCCTCCAAGAGAAAACCTAAGTGTGTCAGACTTCTCTGCTGACAAAATTGATGACAGGTCAGTTTAATCATTTGTATTGAAGTTTGCATGCTGGTTGACAAGCATGTACAAATCCCAAGAATGTATTTCTGTAAACAAAACGGTTCAACCTAAAGTCCTCTTGAAAGTTTTTGTGTATTCAAAATTAATCAATTAATCTTGCATTTTTTACTGAAATCAAAATCAAAAGGCTTGAATTCTCATCACAGTCAAGTTCTGAAGCATGCATTCCAGACGTACTGTTGAAATAACAATCTATATTTCAAGCACAAATTTCGTCACAAGCTTTCCTACCATCCATCAAGATCCAAGGGGAACGTCTCCAGGTACAGATACATAATCATTGAGAGACTTGAAATGAAGACATATCATGTGGACATTGTTGTTATCACTGATCCATGTGCATTTCTAGGTGGTGGGTCCAAGCTGCATTGCGAGCAGCTTATTTGTGTGCTGGTTGCGTACAAGATGTCTCGTGATAAAAGGTCGAGACGTCCAGACCATGATGAGACGACCCAGCGCACAAGTCATCAGAGGCCTCCCTCATTCCAACCCAACCCCTCCAATACTGAGAACATTATGAAGAAGTTTAAGGTTTATCGTCTTAGAGGAGAAGTACGCTTGAGACTCTGTCATGGGAGAACCTGCACTTAGTATGTAGTGACATGTTAGATCATGTCAGTAACCAGAAGCCACTTCCAAGAGAAAACCTCAGTGTGTCAGACTTCTCTACTGACAAAGTTGATGAAAGGTCAGTTTAATCATGTGTATTGAAGTTTGCATGCTGGTTGGCAAGCATGTACAAATCCCAAAAATGTATTTCTGTAAACAAAACGGGACAACCTTAAGTCCTCTTGAAAGTTTTTGTTTATTCAAAATTAATCAATTAATCTTGCATTTTTTATTGAAATCAAAATCAAAAGGCTTGAATTCTCATCAGAGAATTCAAGTCTCCAGGTACAAATATAGAACATTGATATTGTGTTGCACAGAATAGGTTAGCAGAAGACAAGTTAAAAGCTATGCTTACCAAACTAATTAGTGCATGCCAAATTTTTGGACAAAGCACATCTTCATCAGTACAAAACTTTTTAAAAGCTGCCAATAAAACTATCAATTCATGCCAAGATAGGACTTATATAGAGTTTGTTCTACACGTACCATAGTGTTTGCTAAATCTTCCCTTAATGAGTGACGAACACATCAATATATAGTGCGGCTTATTGTTTTCCCTCACCCAAGAAAAACACAATATAATAGATACACCAATGACTAAAAAACTGTTTGGTTTTGATTTCTACACAGAACACACTGCAGAAGTTTGAACAACGCCATGGCTTTCCTCTCTGTGCTGGAGCAATACATGGCTCTCATATTCCCATTAAGGCACCAAAGGAGAATGCCAAAGATTACTATCATCGTAAAGGTTTTTATTCAGTTATTTTGCAAGCTGTGGTAGATTTTGACGGAAGGTTTGTGGATCTTTGTATTGGGTGGCCAGGAAGTGGCCACGACGCACGGGTATTTTCAAACTCGAACATAATACACCAAACTTTGTGACGGGACCCTTTTCCTCCCTACAATAAGACATATAGAAGGGGTGGACATCCTAATCTTTCTTCTGGGTGATCCAGCCTACCCCTTGATGAGAAATCTCATTAAGGGGTTTAGTGACAATGGGAGGCTGTCAAGGCAGCAGCAGACCTTCAAGACCCGGTGGAGTGGTGCAAGATGCACTGTGGAGAGAGCGTTTGGTCGCCTTAAAGGCCGCTGGAGGATTCTAGACAAGAGAAACGACCATGCACTTGATAATGTACCAAAGGTTGTACTAGCCTGCTGTATTCTCCACAATGTATGCCAGGAATACAATGAGGCATTCATGGATCATTGGCTCCATGAGCTACAACATAATGATCTGGCTTGAAACGCTAGGCATGTTCCAGTGGATGAAGAAGAAGGGGAGCAAGTGAGAAATGTGGTTCCATAGGAGTACTCTAATATCTAAAGATCATCATTGAAAGAAGATTCCTCCACTTCAGTTTTTTTAGATTCTTCTATCTTGTCAGTCAATGAGAAGTTCGGAGTGGTTGTAAGCCAATTTGGAATCCATCCTGTAACTGAGTTAATTAAAGTCATTCTAATTTCAATTGCAAGTTTGAAGGTTTGAAGGTTGCAAGTCAGAGGGTGAGTTTCTGTTTCTATTTTCTTCATTAAGGTAAATGTTTTTTCTGATTTTATTATGATTTTTGAAGTTTAGATTTGATTAATAATAGGATTTCATGAAGCTACGATGAGACCAGTGTAGGACATGCACAAGGTCATGTGCAATCATTCTCAAGGATAGGCTTACATTTACTAATATTTTTTGGAATGGTTCATTTCATCTATATTGTAGAATGACATCATAACGTGTATGAAGTGCTATTCTTTTCTTAAGAAACAAGTGCCAACTTTCACATCAGCTTAACTCAGTGAGCATGCATGTTCATCTCAATCATGAATAGACCTCCCGTCTCTGAAATATAAGTTAAATTCGGGAATGTTCAATTACACCATTGGTCAGCAAAGGCCATAGAGCATAGAATATGCACTTACAGTGTAAGTTCAAGTGCATCAAGCCAAAAACATCATCCCAGTACATTGTACAAAAAGGCATACATAGTGCGATCACTCATTTTGCCCACCAATAGTGTCAATGTGCATGCACAAAGTGTAGTTACATGTAGCTTTGGAAATATCACCACTGATGTCTTTAACTTAAATTTTACTTGACTTTTTTTCTCTTTTCTCTAGACTAAAATGCCACTGACAAGTGCTGAGAAGCAGAGGGGCTATCGAGAGCGATTGAAAGCTGCTGGCAAATATGATGACTACAGAGTGCGTCATTCTATTTTATCCAAGAAGTGCCGTGAAAGAGTTAAACAGCGTCACAACTCACTTCCCAGCGTGCAACAAAAGCAAAAACAGAAAGAAGCAAGGGAGGCAACAAGAATTCGGGTTGCTAAGTGCAGAGCACTGAAGAAGAAAGAAGCTGCAGCTACACAGGCGAAAAAAAAGCTCCCTTCAATAGTGCTCAGGCCTTTGCCAAAGCCACTTCCAGAGCAAGACGCTTGATGAATGAAGCACTCCCTAAAACACCAAGGCGTTGCAAGATTGTCTGCAAAAAGCTCTATCAAATGGAATGCAGCAACTACAAGCCATCTGATGAGAATGACAAGGGAAAATCACATGGCCTGAGTGAGGATGTGGTAAAAATGGTTCAGCAGTTCTATGAGCGTGATGATGTGAGCCGTCAATCACCGGGCCGGAAAGATGTGGTGACAGTTTGGGATGAAAATGGTGTAAAGATGAAGAAACAGAAGAGGCATCTGACATCATCCATATTGGAGACTTACGCCCTTTTTAAGAATGAAAATGAAGGTGTTAAAGTTGGAAAATCAAAATTTGCTGAACTGCGCCCAAAGCATGTTCTCCTTAGCAGCTTGAACCTTTACAAGCTGATAGAGATTTTGGCCGGCGAATCCAAATTTGTCAATCTGCAAGTAAGGCTTGTGAGCGAAGGGAAGCTCACGAAGCGCCAGAAGAAAGCCAGTACGACAAGTCAGGGAAAGATTTTTAACCTGTGGGGAAGGTTTTTGTCGGGGGAGAAAGGAACAGGGCGACTGCTGCACGCATGCGCACATATCTACGGGAGAGCGCCGGACGGACAGTAGTCACCTAGTACACTATTTTGTATATGAATTATTATTACTATTTTTTATATGAATTATTATTCTTATTTATTTGAAATTATTACACAATTTTGTTTTTTTTAATTTTTGTTGTTTCATTTTTAAAGCCGAGTATATTTAAACTGTTTAAATTATAGATTTTTTACATACTTGGTTTTAATATTATAACACTTTTTATTAGTAGAAAGTAGAAAATATCTAATACACTATTTTTATTGAATTATTCTTATCTATTTATTTCAAATTGTTTATTAATTTATTTTTTGTTTTATTTTTACAATTTTGTTTAATAATTTATTTTAATTTAATTTATTAACTTCCTGTTTATTTCAATAGTTCATTTTGCTAGTGGGTTTTTGTTACGTGGCCGATTTCAGAGTAAATTTCTTTCTGTTCGGCGGGTTATGTGTTCTCCTTTTTATGTCATAAATATATGTTCAAAGTGGACAACTTCGACAGAAAGTGTCGCGGTGAATAATTGAGGTGGACGTCGTCGTTTTCAACAGAAAGTTTACGCGGTGGACGTTGTATGGGACGCTAAATGAAGCGGCGGAGGATTTCAACGAATTAAACGCGGTGGTGAGTCAGTATAGCGACGGGACGGATTTTGGACGCGGCCAACCTCAGGATGCGGCCAACCTCAGGACGTGCTCTAGTCTAAGGTTCTACTGATTTTGTGTTCTCCTTTTTTCTGTGTGTATTGCGTTTGGTAATGATGAATGGCAATGCCGCCGAAAAAAGTGCCAAAAATTGGTCTTGTTCAACTGGTGAGCCAGGTAAAGGAGAACAATATTAAACTGACTAAATATAGATCATCATTGAAAGAAGATTCCTCCACTTCAGTTTTTTTAGATTCTTCTATCTTGTCAGTCAATGAGAAGTTCGGAGTGGTTGTAAGCCAATTTGGAATCCATCCTGTAACTGAGTTAATTAAAGTCCTCAAAGACTTTGAAGTTTATCAGTTATCATCGGCAGAGTTAATTAGTGACAACTTTGGATTTTCTTTGGATTTGTGTGAAAGTGTTATAAAACTCAACTGTTCTTACTACCTTCGGCTACTTCAAGTTCTAGGGCCAGTAATACTACTAGTAGTAGTACTAGCACTGCTACTGCTGCTTTTGCTGGTAATGTTACTACCATTGATTCTTCGACTAGAGCTCCAGGTCCACATCCAGTGACCACTGCTGGTGGTAGTGCAACTAGTGCTACTAGTACTGGTACCAAGAGTACCATAAATATAATATTTGCCCCTCCCTGCACTGAATGCCTGGAGTGTTCAGCAAAACTGTACCGGGACCATGACCCAGTTACTGTAAAGTATTTCACCTTTGATGGCCTCAAGTATTGGGTTTTTTTTTTCTGCAGATCTTGCTGGGTATACCTTACTAGCTTGACATGCCTTCTACCTTATCTGCTCATTAGGTATTCACTGGAGTTCAAGAGGTTCCACCACACTGCAGCCTGGCTTGTAACTTTTTTGTCCGACCTCGAAATTTCCCCCAAAATCAAAAACATTTTCCCGGCTTTCATTTTTGCGTGACGTCACACCAACATGGCTGATACGCTCGTTGTAAACACAATTTACCATGGCTGCTTTTTGCACCCGTTTTGTCTTGGTTTTAGCGATGAATTTCGTCCTTAATTTTGTAGCCTTGTGTGGGAATTTATATTATTATTAGTCTGCCACATGCAAAATGCCTTCTTTTTTTTTGATAATAAATGATGCATCAAAATGCAATTCAATTTCAATTCAGCATGTCAGTTAACTTTAATTTTATGATAATTTGGCTCCGGTCCCTGGCCAGGAGCGACAATTTCTCGGATAAAAGAAACAGTAGGTCATCCCGTTGGGCAACCACATGTGGTTGTTTTGAATGTGGGCACGAACGACCTGTGTTCACAATTTTTGGATCCCTTCCTGTGACAGTATGAAGGGCTACTAAGGTCGACAAGGGAAAAGTTCAAGTTCAGTAAAATCACAGTCAGCGGACTCTTGCCTCGTCATGATGGTTTCTTTTTTCAAGACAAGGTCACCATGTTTAACGTCCATCTAGCCAAACTTTGCATGAAATTTACAGATTGCAAGTTTATCGACCATTCAGAAGTGCTAGATGGGCGCCACCATTTTGCTCGAGAAGGACTTCACCTAAACTTTAGAGGCAACAAACTTTTTTTCTGCAAGCTTGCAATCTGCTATCGAGGCATTGTTAATAAGAGTAATTCCTGGTGTATTGACAAAGCCTTTCATTCCTAAAGAGCTATTGCAGCTTGTAACCAAGAAAAGAAAGAGGAGGCGGACACTATCGTCACCTCCATCTTCACCTCCATCGTCACCTGCTGTTTCTGCAGCTCCACCACCAAGCCCTTCAAAGCCGAAGAGGGTCTTCTAGGAGTAAAGGCCAACATTTTCTTCTAGAGGATGGGTTTGTTCAGGTTGGGTTACCAAACCACCCAAAAGAAGGTACTCCTACTCAGGTTCAAATTCTACCTGATTTTCCTTTTCCGTATATTCATTGTTGTTCTCTATCCTTGAGTAAACACTTTTATTTCAAGGACTCCTACATCCGCCCACCACAACCCCCTAGCCCATACATTCAACGCAAGCAGCTGGGTGAAAAGAAGCACCGTCATCGTGAAAGGGTTAAAAAAAAACAAAGAAACGGCGGAAGAGCAAGAAGCTTGGTTGTAGTAATAGTAGCTGTAATTTCCTTTTGCAGGGGTAAATCCAGAGCAAGGAGGGACAAAAAAGAAATAAACTTAACTTTAAAGAAACCTTGCTAAACTCCTCAATTTTAAGTTATTAACAAATATAAGTTAAACTCACCTAAAATAGAGAGCCAACATTCATATAAAGGGAAGTTGTCTTGAAAGTAGTCAAGCACTTGAAGAAAAAAAGGTTGAAAAGCTATGCGGCGAGGCACGTCCAGCTCGAATGAGGGCAAATGGTGGAATGCTTGGTCTGACTAAAATCTTGGGCCAAGCCAGCACTCCGACCATGCCTCAGCTAAGAAACAGCTGTGCACTCTCATTGATTGGTCTTTTTGAAACAGGGGAGATAGATAAATATTCATGGCTTCACAGCTTGGGGATGAGGTCGTGGATTAAAGCAAAAGTACTGGTTAATCCCAGGAAGGCTTTTGTGGGTGTACACACTGAAACCAGAGATAAACAAAAAGGTGTATCTCCACATCCTCCAGGAAGGTGAAAGATTAAAAGCACAGTTGAACATACAGTAGGTGAAGAACTGCTGGTCAACAGAAGTGAAAAAGACCAACAAGAATAGCCTGGCTAGTAACCACAGGTAAACAGAGGGTCGCCATGGCTAGAAAAATTGCACATGTGGGAAACAAATAAGTACATGTGCAAAAGTAAATGTAAATAAAAAATACACAATGTAATATTTCCGTATTTTGAGCCCCCAAAATGATGTGATAATTTTTGTAGGTACAATAAAACATTGTTGCTCCGTTATATGATAGTATTTTTTCGTTACAGTATTTAATTGTCCCGAAATGGATTTTTGAAACTGTGTCCTCCGAGCTAATTACGTATTCATAGCCGCGAGGGTCATGCATACGTAACAAATGAAAGGAAGCACTTTTCTGACCACTGTGCACTGACTGTAAGTGCATTCTGGGAGAAAGTTGTTGAGAGGACATCATGGTAGCCTTGTAACGTGCCGTTTCAGTCGCCCCATTGGGTTCCAGGTTTGTTTGTAACTTGCCATTAATAACTGTTTCAATAAATTACACATAGCTGTGTATTTAACACGACTCAACAGCAGAAATGTCAATGAGATAAAACAAATTATCACTTTCTCAATTTCAAGAGAAATTTCAGGTAGAAAGAAGAATTTTGCTACATAAATCAACTGTGGTGACAACAAAAATGTACGTAAATTTATAAGTCAATTTTGGTGCAAGATTTCATAATGCTAGTAAGTTTGTTGTGTCAATGTAAGATTTAAAAAAAAAAAACACTACATGGTGAAAATGTGCTTCGAACTTTCAGATTATCTGTTACATATTTTGGTAATATACTGTTACATAATTTTAAGAAACTTGAAATGTGGACATCCCATAAAGACATTGTTTTGTTCTTACTGATCAATATGCTTTCTAGGTGGAGGGGTCCAAACTGCAATGCCATCAGCTTGTTTGTTAGTTGCGACAACCGTAACCCTCCCTCTTCCCAACGGACGGTAGCACACTAATCAATAAAATATACACAATATTCAAGGAAATACAGAATAATGTATCTCAAATGAAAACAGTACACATTTTACTAGCTTAGAGTTTTTCTCTCAGTCAACCAATCCTCCGATAAGTTATTTGGGCAGTTGAATGAGCCACAAATCAGTTGGGGAAAACACAAAATGGACTATCAAACTCAAAGTTAAGCCCAGTTCATACTTCCCACGAATGCGAATGCGAAGCGAAGTTTGACGTCACAGGGCCGTTTTCGCAGCGAATGTTTCGCAGGAGTTGAGCACATTTCAACTTCTGCGAATTATTCTTTGCGAATTTGTGTCGTCAATATTCGCTTCACGTTCGCGTTCGCAGGAAGTATGAACCGGGCTTAAGTAGGCCTATAATAAATAGCTCCAATTCAAAAATATGTATCTGCGGTATACATTCAATTACCTTGTAATTTTGTTTTGTATTTTTTTTTTAACTGATAAATAATTAGTGTTTCATCCCTTCTCATACAGATCAATCTCGGTGTCATTGATGTGAACCCTTGGTCTGCTAAGGACGCTATCTCCATCCTGAATGAGTTGAACAAGTATGTCCCCAAGAAGGAAGATGGATCACCTTGGCCTGTATTGTGCAATGGGGATCAACTATCCGTTGAACGAATGGTAGATGCTCGACTAATCCAGTCAACAGCTTCTGACCCCTTAAATAGGTTCTGTGGTCTGGACCCAACTCCTCAAGAATTTCATAAACGATGCATTCTCCTTTAGGTAAAATAAAAGTATAGCTTGGTTTTTGTTTGTATTGTTTGTTTAGTTATGTTTTTTCGGGGGGGGGGGGGGGAAATATGAAAGAAAAAATTACATTGGCGCGTTATGTTGGAGGGGGGCGAGGGAAGTTGCAAATTTTGTGAAAATGAAGGTCCAATTCAAGCCACTTGGTCAATAGTTGTGCTATTTTTTTGTTTGCGCACCGTTTCTTTGTTTATTTTTTGGGGACCGATACAAAACCCCACCCCGCAAACCACCCCCTTCTGCATTTACATATCAGTCGTACACCTGAACATTGCATAGGCTCTGTCAAAAGAGAAAAATATACTTCGATTACATTGTGATATACATGTAGTGTCTGGCCAATGTTTGTTTAACTTGTGAAAATATTTGTTGGTGATGCTCTTTTTCACAGGATTACATGGATAAGTTTTTTTTGGCAACAAGTATTTCACAGCGTGGTACATTATTCAATATTCGTGAGAAGTATGGCCACAGGAACATCAAAAAGAAGGTCAACGACTGCGTTAACTACTTGGTAGACATGCTACCTGCTAGCTGCTATGAGGGTGACTAGGATGAGTGACAGAGAGGCAGTACCAGAGAGATGCCCTGCAAAAGATGCCCCTCAACCGGAGAGAGCGGAGTTTATCTCTGAAATCACCGACAAGTTTCTGCATGAGATTTAGCCAAGATAAATCAGGCGAACATCAATAAATGTGCAGCCGATACAGTTATCAAAGAGGTAACCACGGAGGAAGACAATGACGATGAAAACAATTTCTGCATCTGTAACCCTGAAGACGGTTAGTGCATGCAGATACACACATATTAATTAATCTAAACTCATACAAGGCGAGTGTTGTTTAAATGCTTACATGTATCATTGGGAGTTATACCCAAGACGGAATTTGATTAAGAACAATATCATTTGTTTTTGTATACAGAAATCGAAGACACGTGCATTGAGCGCAGTGCTAGAGCGAAGTGCTCAAGAAAGAGGTGGTACCATCTAGACTAGTCTGCCTAAACATAGATGTAGATGAAGTGGACTTCAAGGATGACTGGTGGTGCAGTGATCAATGTAAGGTACATAGCGTCTTCTGCACATGTAAACGGGCTATTGATGGAGCTGTCTATGTCGAATGTTCCAGTTAGAGAAAGTTGCACCGGCGCAAACTGGTACCATCTGGACTGTGTGGGTCTGAAAACTGTCCCTGGTATGTAATCATAATTTGTTCTATACACTTTGCAAACACACATGTGTTGTTTAAATGAATGGTAATCTTTTACAATTTATCTGTTGTGTCACAAAATACATTAAAATACATTAAAATACATTTACATTAAAGTCTGTCAACATTGGTCGAAACTGCACTTATGGTCGAATTTTGTGCTTGTTGTCTCAAACCCTCCGACGGCCGGGAGGATGGAGGGTTATGATTATCATTCACAACTACTTATTTGTGTGCTGGAGTCTTACAAGTCGATAATGATAAAAGATACAAATCGACGATACAAGTCGACTGATGATAAAGGGTCAAGATGTCCGGACCATGATGAGACCCAGATCACAGGTCACCAGAGGCCTCCCTCATTCGCAAAACCCAACCCTCTGATACAGAGAACATCCTGAAGAATTTTAAGGTTGGTTGATGTTCGACTCTCGTAGTAGTCCTAGCTGACTGGAATAAAATCCCATGCACACAGAGACCTGCATCGCGTCAACTGTGTGTTGTTCATGTTGACTCTTGTGCAAATTCCTTTCTCTTTATCTCAAACAAAACGCTATTTCAGCTTCAAAATGCCCCAAAAGAAGCCTGAAAAGCAGTCAAATGTTGTCCAACCTTCCAGGAGACAATTTAGAGAAGAATCCTTGCATTTGTCGAGTTTTGTAGATGAGAGCGATGAAAACGGCGATCTTGATAATGACGAGGAAGAAATGTTGAACGAAGGCATTGATCCCACCATAGATTGCTGGTAAGGTTTTTGATCGACTGTTCAAAGTTCGTCCATTATATGATGAGATGCGTTTAGCACAGTCGTTCTACATGCCAAATATCAATGGACACCTCAAAAGCACGTATTGGGTTAAAACAATACATCAAACTGTCTAAGATAAACCAACAAAGTGGGGCTTCAAATCGTTTGATTCCAAAAGTGGTTACACGTGCGTTCTTACCATCTATCAGTGTCTATGCTGGGAAGACAGAAGACCAGTCAGACAAGGGGCTGACATAATGATGATGTTACCAGACTTATGAGGCCCTATTTAGGACAAGAAAGGTAATCAGCTTTTTGTAAACAACTTTTATACAAGCCCGACTTTGTTTCATGACCTATTTCAGGTAAAGACACTTGCATGTGGAACCATAAGAGAAAATCGTCGTGGCTTCCCAAAGTTAAAAAGAAAACAAAATAGCCAAGAGTTCACCACGTGGAACAATTCGTTGGATACGAGACAATGAGTTACTTTTTTGGTCAAATGGAAAGACACCAGAGAAGTTACGATGCTGTCTACAATGCATCAGGGCTTGTGGACCAGATACGTACAAAGGAAAATGAAAAACCTTGAGACCAGAGCCTTTGACCGAATTAGTATCCCCACCCCGCCAGCAGTAAAGGACTACAACAAATCGATGGGTGGGGTAGACCTTTCTGATCAGGCCAAACAAAAGAATACCTGTGTTTCCTATTACACTGTGGCAGGGGAATAGGGTAGGTAGGTAGGCAATAACTTTTTTTTTTGCTTAAAGTTTTTATGGCTCCGAAAATTAGGGTAGGCTAATGTTCCGATATTTTTTTATTTTGCGCGCTCAATTGAAAGACTGACCACGTCAAATTTGTTGTTGTAAATGTCAATAGTACCTATCAGCACTGTCTATTCACTGATTTGATGGTTTGTGAATACATGGGTTCTGCCATGATTGATACATATATTTTATCTAAACACTCAAAGGTGCATACAATCTTCCTCCATGATACAATTATTGAAGCTAAAAAAAAATTAAAAAAACGGAAATGAAGTTCGCAAACTTGCGTTTTTGAACGATCTTTTCCCCTAATTTCTGCCCTTAATAAAACTTTTTTCATCAACAACCATTTCCATGGATTCGTGAATAAAGGATCGCTTGTTTAAAATCGCTTCTTTTGCAGTACATTTTCGATTAAACGATCGGTGGAACGATCGGTCGACGACGCACATTGGGGAAAATTGTGCGGCGAGAGCGATGTGTTTTTGAAAACGAGGTTACAATTTTGTATGATATATCACAGGAAGAAGGTTGTGATTAGACTCCACCGCGCGTCTTCTAACCCCTGGAAAATTGAGTTGTGTATTTCCCTACTCGCCTACGTATTGTAGTATGGGACTTCGAGGAGAGAGCCAGACTAACAACGTGCATGCATGTTTTAACGTTCGTATACTGAAATTAACGATCGCAGCTAGTAAATACCAGGGACTTTATCGACAGAAAACGAGCTGGATATCTTGAGTTTACCGGTAGATTTCCTTTTAAAAACCTACATTTTAAGTTAAATAATAAATAGTTTGGCAAGAATTTAATTTGGCAAAAAAGTTACTTCACAAAATTTGACGATGTGCACAAAAATGAGGTTTAGGGTCGGCACCATAAGATTTTATTTTATATCGTTTTTTGGAATAAAAAGATACAGGGTCGGCGTGATTTTCTAGGGACGGTCGGGTAACCGGAAACACAACTATTATTTTGTTTGGCCTCAACTTGTGCAGTATTACAATGTGCTGCACAAAACTCGTAAATGGTACAAAACTTTATTTTATCATTTTATTGGTATTGCTATTGTCAATTCATTCATAATACATTTAAGGAAATGAACACTGCTCTTGGTTTGCCGATCATCATGTGGAAATAAATGTTGGAGTTCAAATTTTCCAAAAAACAGCGAAAAACTTTTTCAATTTTTTTCATGTAAACTTTGCAGTTCCATACTGTGATTGATTTCAAAAAGACTTCACCACAAAATGGTTTTAGTTTTTTCGTTTGTTTCTGTTTTGTTTTTACAACTGAAAAGTTTTTTGGGAGCCCCCCGACAGAGATTTTATTTCTTTTGGGAAATTGTTCGGGAGCTGTTTAGTTTTGTATCCTGTATTTTTGTCAATTATTTTTACAAGATTTTCTTGTCTAATGTATGTTTTTCTTTTCCTGTGAGATAAAATATAAATAAATTTAAATAAAATCAAACATGATTTTTTTTTTTTTTTTTTTTTTTTTTTCTTTTTTTATTAGTATGAGCATCAAAAAGTTGTCGGCACTCCAAAAACACCACAGAGAGAATGGATGTAGGCCCAGGATTCACCATAACACTGGAAAGACCTTCGGACATCATCTTAGCTTTGCCGATAGCATCAGCGTTACTAACTTCATCAATAATTACGCTGAGACGCATGCTGTGCTGCTCCCTGGCCGCATTCCTGGGTTCAAGAGGGACGACCTCCGACCTCTTCCATCAAGTGAAACAAAGGCTAACGTTTGGAGGAGATACAAGCTTGCTATGGAAGAGACAGGTATTTAATAACAGTTATTAATAAACACCTTGGAGAGTTGATATCGTCTTACTGGTCAAGACCTGATCACTTGGGATGTATTAATATGTCTCAAAGTATGGGTGATGATATCAACGAATATTACAAAGACAGGGTACCGTGCATATGCTTTGTTCTCTGAAGATGCACACAAAAGTCTGGAAGTATCACCAAAATAAAAGTCACCAAATTCAGACAATTTAAGCCATTTATTTTGTTAAAAAATTGTTAACAGTGTGAGGTCCCATTCTTCACTGCATGGTAATGACCTTCGGTTGGTGGCTGGCTGCTGTTAACGGACCAAGCCGAACATCTTTAACATCAGCCAGTCATCAACCTGGTCATTACCACGCAGTGAAGAACGGGTCCTTTGCTCGGCCAGCCACCAACCAAGGTTAAATGATAAACATTTTATTTGAGTTTACTTTTGTTCCCCTTTCATTGTAGGAAACAGAGTGCTTGCACTCTCGACGCTCCGCAAGATGTGGAATCAACTCTGCCCCTTTATCGTCTGTCATAAGCCGATGACGGATGTTTGCTGGCAGTGTCAGAGAAACAATAGCCTGCTGTACAAGTCTGCCAACCTACCCGACGCTGAGAAGCAAGCCCGGTGTGTGCTGCAGCAAGCTCACCTCAAGCAGGTCAATCAGGAACGAGTGTTCTACCGGCAGCTTGTACAGCAGGCAAAAACAACCACCGAGCAGCAAGGAGTCAGCCATCTTGGGCCAAACAAAGCATGCAAGGGAAGAGTAGAGTCAACGCACTACTCTTTTGACTACGCCCAGCAGGTCCATTACCCAGCGGGCCCTTTACAACCTGGACCGGTGTATATTCTTACGCCCAGAAAGCTTGGTATCTTTGGCGTTCACTGCGAGGGCGTGACGGAACAAGTTAACTACCTAGTTGATGAAGCACTACCGATATCCAAGGGCGACCATTTCTTTAAGAGGTATGGTTTGGGAGAGCGTACTGCACATCTACACTGTGACAACTGCAGCGGCCAGAACAAGAACCGGTTCATGCTATGGTACAAAATGTATCTGCTGTGGCGATGCATGTGTGGCATGCACAAGTCCATCGAGCTAAACTTCATGGTGGCGGGCCACACCAAGTTTCGGCCTCTTCAAGCAACGCTATTGCCAAACACCAGTCTCTTGTCTGGATGAAGTCGCTGCAGTTGTCACTGGTAGTACGCAGACAGGAGTGAACATTCCTCAACTTGTGGGTGAAGAAGCTGGCAATATCTTCGTCTCTCAGTATGATTAGCAGGATGTTTCTCACCCCCTTTTTCAAGCCACTTACTTCAAGGGATCAAGAGTTTGCAACACTTTCGGTAAACATTCTGATTTTGTTTGTTTGGTACATGTACATGTAAATGGACGTGTACATGTACATGTACATATAACTGTGCGTGTACACGTACAGTACGTGTACATGTATGTGAACATGTTCATGTACATGTCCACGTACATGTCCACGTATGTGTATTGGTGTAAATGACTGGAACATTAATTTTTTGTATTATTTGTAACCATAACTTTCCCTTTGATCAATTTCTAGCTTCAGTTCTGATGAGCCAGGCGTTGTCTATGCTCGAAAGCACCTTGATGACCAGGAGGTAGGGTACCAGCTGCTGAAGTCAGTTGGCACTCGTCCTACTGCTGACCTTCCTAAGCCGCAGATTCCATCTGGGTTGGACGCGAAACGCCAATGGTATCCGTTCGAGAGAATTCGTGAATTATGTAGTGAAGGGACCAAGGACATCGTATGCCTCTTGCCTCCAATGCCGAAACTGTGGTGTTGCACCTTATTAGATGATTACGTAGCACCTTCACGTAGGCACTGCAATGGGTTGACATTTCATCAAGCATTAAAAACACCCTAGCGACCTACGAACATCCCCCATCAGCAAAGGCTAATCACTTCGCATTCCCATTCACAAACAAGATTTGAAATTTTCAGACTGATAGCATAACAGGAACATGTCTGTTGCTATAGACATTTGAGAGAGAATTTATTTTTAGTCACGAGTTCTTTTCACTTAGGGGCCTACTATGTTTAAAAGGGCTGTATCTTTAAAAGCAGTTTTGTTAAATTTGAAACTATGAATATGCAAATATCAATATATCTCGAGAAGCAAAATGCCGTAGGAGTGAAACATATACCAAATTAAAGCTTATACATGTAATGTGACTAATTTAACTTGGATAACTTCTTTTTTTAGTTTTGCGACATAATAGCCCTTTTTATAGTGCCGGTCACATGGTTTGCTTGCCAAAGCTGCAGCGAAAACCCAGCAATTTTGACAAAGAAATTACACTCAATCCAGCATCACATCGTTAGTGTTTACCAGTGGAATGGGGAATATACGAAGCACTGTGAGCATGCACCTCTACTCTAACATGTCTAACAAATGAAGAGTCAGCAGCCAGAAAATGGCTAATTGCAGGCTCCCCACCCCACAAAGCACTCCATTTATTAGAATATTATTTATATTTTCTATCAGATATTGGTCCAGAACATAGGCGGATATTGAAAAACATCAACATGACACAATAATTTCCAATCACCCAAAACTTGAAAAAATCAAAACAGTAGGGATGGCACATATTTCAACAAATGGTTGGCCAGTTAAATAGAAACTTAAGCCGTGTTCCCATTGGACTTTTTCTTCCGCGGCCACGCGGAAAGTTACCGTGACTGGATTAGGTGTAGTTCTACCGTGCGTTCCCACCTGGACTTAAATTCCGCGACAGAGTTAACTCGCTCTCCAAAACTGCCAGATCGTCACACATCGGGGGCGCTGTGCACAGTCACCTTTGACCTAAGCAGGATACGACGTGTCTGCGACGTAGTTTTCGCGCCCTATTATTGACGACGAGACGCAACGCTACATATAATACACACGCTAGTCAGTAGTATGGTACACATTCCTACAACAACACAACTTGAAAATGGCTTCTTGTTCTGCCCCAAATGCTCCGCCGTCAACGAAAGCCCCGAGAAAGAAAAAATCAAAGACAGCTAGTGGGTCTAGTGAGGGAAAAAGGAAAAAGAATTGGGGTCATGCTGAAACTGTAGGATTGATTGCGATCTGGGGGTCAGAGGAACACCAAGGAGTGATGTACAATTCGCGTGTGTGGGCATCCATTCTGGCCCAGTTTCCACCATCATTTCCCCTGTTCCTTCATCAGCATTTTCACATTCGTCTATCCCAATGGTGCTGGAAGAGTGGAAGTGTTGAGTTTTGTTGACGTCACGAATTAATTGCGATATCATCGAATATCGCGATATGTTTTTGACGATATATCGTGGATTAAAAAAAAACAGTATCGCCCAAGCTTAGGTCACATCACACACTACATATTTTCTTATCTTGTTGGCAAATAACAGCTCAAATTTACCTCATTAAACTAATTTATCATGCAAATTTAGTATTTTTACTTATTTAAGTTTTTATCCAAGAATAATCACATAGGTAGGATCTTCCCCAAGTCTGACATATTGTTTCATTAAGAGCAGTTAACATGTACAAAAGAAATTTGCATTTGTTACAAAGGAGAACATGTTAAGAAAAACAAAAGATGACCTTTGACCTCACGTCTAATAACAACCCTTACTTTGCAAAATATAATTGGCTATAACTCTTAGTTGGAATGTCGAATTTGAAAAATTTTAAGAGATTTTTTTTCTAATGATAGAACAACCCTTTCATATCACATCAATAATTTTATCTCTGGAGCCTGAAGTGTAGTGCTTAGTAACCACAGCGAGCCAGAACCCAATGCACAATGTGATAAGACCAGTAGTAAAAAAAGTTTGATCAGCGAGATAACATTTAAGTAGGCAAGCACCTGGAAGAAAGGATTTTGGGGAAAAAACAATGCACACACATAGCTGCAAGCCAAGCAGATTCATTCTTCAACACTATCCTTTTTTAACAAATCTTACCTTTTTATTTCCACACATTCATGAATACTTACCACATGATGAGTAGACCTACCAATGAGTGAATTCTACTAACTGTTTACTTTACCAGCCAGACTTTACACAGCCGGCGCAAAATGTTACTCTGCGAGAGTCAGGAATGTGCGGCGATGAAGTTCCATGGATGGTGCAGCTGCAAGCATGCTAAGCCGGGCGTACAGGATGACAATCAGCACTCCCACAAGTTCAGACCATTTACGACTGAATCAGTATCTGTAAATACAAAAGTGTTTACAAGTGCAAAGATTATTTCAAAGTTCAATTAGAGATTAAACTTAGTGAAAATCTTTCAATTCAGTTGTTGTTTTACTAGATTTTTCATTTAAATGGCAGTGTATATAGTACCAGCGACTGAACATGTGCAGTGATTGTTTTGGGGACTTAGTTAGACCTCAAAATTAAAAATTTTTACTATTTAAAATGTCGGCAGCTGGTCTTAAAACATGGAGCATGTCAGTGTACATGTAATATTAATAACTATCACATATTATGGTCTATTCAAAACATTCAATTTGGGGCTTGCCGAAGGCAAAATTACATTGAATTTACATGTACAATGTTTTTTTAATGCATCAAAATCTTACATAGGTAGGATTAAGAGAAGGTGAAACCAAGGTTTAGATGTCCGAACATTAAACAGTAACCAACAAATTGTACAAGTGTAGTAAACATTATAACACCCCTTACAAAAATTCTGCCTTTTCATTGGTTTAGAGCGCATCACATGATATGTCTTAGTTTTACTAGAAACCCGGCGGCCGTGTGATAGTCGTTTGCCATGATGGAATAGTCGACTATTACATGGCGCGCGCAGTACCCAGACGTCTTTTTTACCCACCTCGAACCCAATCAGTTGTGCATCTGTGTATCTGAAATGCGCGTACGAACGTTACGTGTACGAGGATGATAAATAGTCTGTTGGGGTGTTATAAAACAAATATTGACTGCTTTTACTCGTGCTATGGTTAAAACTCCGACTCCCTCGGTGATCCCCGGACCGTTCCATTTTCCCTCGGCTGTGCCTCGGGAAAATAGAACGCTCCGGGGATCACCTAGAGAGTCGTAGTTTTAACCATAGCACTCGAAGCAGTCAATATTTGTATACTATCAATCATCTTGCATCTTGCATCTTATCTTGTACTACAGTAAATCATGGGGGGCTGGTCATCTCGCCCCCTTGCAAGCTCGCCCCAAACAAAGTCGCCCCCTGCAAAGTCGCCCCCTAACCGGCTCGCCCTAGGTTGTTACAAAGTCGCCCCCTGACAATGTCGCCCCCAAACAATGCCGCCCCCTAGCAAAGTCGCCCCCTGACAATGTAGCCCCCAGACAATATTGCCCCCAGACAATGTCGCCCCCAGACAATGTCGCCCCCTAGCAAAGTCGCCCCTAGATGTTATTTAGTTCGGGAAGGCTTCTTATGGTAATATAATGGCTTAACTATTGTATTGAAAGGAATATTGAGTAAAGCCTACTTATAGCCTGTATGTTTAGTTTGTGCTTGGGTAAAAAACGTCATCAAATAATAAACTCCATGCCCCAAATTTACATAATTGTCATTGACTTTATTAACGTCGCTCAAAATCGTAAACTATAACACCCAACAAATACTTAATAAACGTTGTAGACATTTTTTTTTACAAATAGAATGCCTAGCAATTACTAGCCTTGTCCAAGGCTCTTTACGAAAGCACCCCGCTTTGAATTCACCAGGTAGCATAACAATCAGTGAACGATTTCCCTTGTATCGCATCGCATTTTGCGATGCAATTGGAGCGATTTGCGATGCAATTTTACAAAGTGCATCGCACAATTTGCGATGCAATTTGCGATGCAAGTTTTACTAAATTGTTGAGTTATATAAATAAGTTTACACCCACGAGGTTTCGGATTCACATTTACCTAAGCTGTGGCGGTGGGTGTTTGAGGAATTGCCTTTTATTTAGCGTGACGTCCGACAACCTAAGACTAGAGCAAGGGAAACAATCATATCGCGCACGACGCCGCGCTGTGATCCACATTCTCCCACACATGATGGGTCGATGGAAGCAGCATCGGCAGGGTTCGAAATTAGCGGTCGCCAAATGCGAGTGAAAACAGCGGCGGGCGAGTCAAAACCCTTCCCTTAGTAGCCCGCCAGGCTAGTCAAAAAATTGTTCCTTTTCACAATAAATGAGGGGTACAGTTGTAAAATCCCAAAGAGAGATTATTTTTAAGTTCGTAAAATGGTTTAGCAAGTCTTGATATTTGCTAGATTTAATGTGACCGCGATCGCGATCGTTCAATTCATAGTAACCACGCACGCACTTAACCACATGGTAGTGAGTAGCCAACGTTCGCCTGCCCGCACGCACGCACACAACACATGGTGTATTATTGTTCAGTACAACAGCAGGTCCAAAGTCCATCCTAACCAACATTCCGCACGCTGTGATTGGCGCGTCAATAAATTCATATTCATAAGGAAGCTTGGCTAGCCTCCAACTCCATACACGTTCACGAGTCGAGTAAAGAATTGCTGCACAACGTGGCGCACGCTTGCGGATTCTGTACTATACACAGCGTTGGGTTCAGGCTATTCAAGCATCGACAACTTTTGCCGATAGAGGGCGTTGCAGGGCAAAGTTCATTGAATTTTTTCTCAATGTGCGTCGTCGATCGATCGTTAACACGAAGATTTCATTGCAAAAGAAGTTCTATAAAACCGATTCTCAAATCACAAATCCATGAAAATGGTTGTTGATGAAAACAAGTACTATTTAGGGCAGAAAATAGGGGATAAGATCGTAAAAAAAAACACCAAATTTTCGTAAATTTGTTGGTTTTTTTTTTTTTTTTGACGCTACGAAAATTGTGTGCATTTAATAATACACGTAGGCTAGTGGAAAAACTTGCGGGCAACCCAAAATTTTAGTTGTCTCTAGTGAAAAAAAAGTTAAGGGAATAGGCCTTTTTCATATTAAATTTTGGAGCGTCTTATTCTTTAATTATAGACATTCTGAAAGTAGCCTTGGCCTGAAATTAAGCCTTAAAAAACACACAAATAAACCTGTGTCACAGGGTTAAATTTTCAACAATATTTAGGCATTTTAAAATTTGCTATACAAAATTTATGGACTGCTATGCAATATTTTGAGATTGCTATGCAAAAAAAAAATTGCATAGCAGTTTTGCTATGCAAAAATTTGGGACCAAATCGTTCCCTGACAATACTGGCACGGTACTGCAGTACTTGATATACAGTATACCGTGGGGTCGAAGCATGGTTTTCAACCTCGTACTAAAAAACGAGGCCGAAACAGAGCCTTGGCCGCCACTTTTTGATTCTTCTTATTTACTCAACAAATGAGATTTCAGTTCAGTGTAAATTGTAAATGGTAACAATAAAATGAGTGAAAATGTGGCGGGAAGATACGGAATTGTTTCCGATCAACATGATCAATGCCTACCTACACTACCGCAACCAGCAAGGAGCCAAACAGGAACTGCAGACCATGGAGGAACAACTGAAACTTCTTTAGAATACACAAGTGACTGAGATTTGAGAGTCTAGACCAGCGCTCCCAGCATGCAGGCAGCAGACTCGGTCATGGACGCTTCACCCAGGAGATCTCAAGAACAGTCACCGAGTCAGCAGAGCAGTGTTTGCGTGCTCCCGGAGTCTACTCCTAGAACTATTCGGTTCGTTCCGCTATCGTCTCCCCGACCCTCATAGGTCATCATGTACAAAATCCTATTCGAAACTTTTTCCCCTTCACGTTTATGCACCTGGACTTCTCTTTTGATAACGGAGCTCGCCAAAATTAGGCTCTATGTATTCATTGTTTTCACAGTGAGCTCGGGGTGGGTCCAGAAAATCCACTCCGCAAAAAAAAGGTGCAAAAAATGATAAATTCCCATCGTTATTCGGAATCGTCGCCTTCCGATAACAAAAATGGCCGCCGTCGCTTGTATCAATGGTATGCTGCGCGCAACGCTGGTTCACAATAACCAACGCGTTGCAACGGTTTACGTATAAAAGATAAGCCATTGATTATTGTGGACCAGTGTTGCGCACAGAATACTATTGAATACCGTCTTAAGGCATATCGTGGACCAGCGTTGCACGCAGCATACCAGTGATACAAGCGACGGCGGCCATTTTTGTTATCGGAAGGCGACGATTCTGAATAAACGATGGGAATTTATAATTTTTTTGCACCTTTTTTTTGCGGAGTGGATTTTCTGGACCCACCCCGAGCTCACTGTGAAAACAATGAACACATAGAGCCTAATTTTGGCTAGCTCCGTTTTCAAAAGAGAAGTCCAGGTGCATAAACGTGAAGGGGAAAAAGTTTCGAATAGGATTTTGTACATGATGACCTATGAGGGTCGGGGAGACGATAGCGGAACGAACCGAATAGTTCTAGGAGTACCCGGAGTCCTGTTGCATCATGGAGGTAAAATCCAAATAGACCTCCATGGTTGCATCAACAGCCGATCATGTCCAGCCGAACGTAGCCCAGCATGTGTGGCACACATGCTTATCTTACTTGGTCACCCAACAAGTGCGCTACATCCATAGTCCATCCATCCGTGCAGTGAACACACAGTTTACATGACATCTTCCAAGTTCTACTACTACGTACTACTAGCCAAGTCCCCGTCCACTCTTCTTGGCTTCCAAATTCCTTCACAATCACAGTCTCAAACGTTCGGCATGTTCAGCATTTTTGTTCGGCATACTGTGGGACTTTTACACAATAGAACAAAAGGTTGCCCACTGCGTTTTTCTTTGTTAAACTGGGTCTCCACTGGGCAATTCTTAAGAAAATGGAATGCAGACATTCAAGCAACGATGGCAAGTCCCCCATGACCACGCGTGCTAAAGACCGACCGATGCTATTTTATCAAACACGCCGTCTACATGTCACACGCGCGCGCGCTGTCAGCGCACGAAAAGACTAATCCCTGGGCCAAAGAGGGCGCTGTTTAATTCGTCTGCTCCGGAAAAAAGAAACTGTTTGCGAAGAACCAATTTTGTACTTTTTGGGATTGTGAATTTGGGGCAAGTAGGCCCATCAATTCATTCACGCAATCGTAATCATGAATATGGCGGCGTACAAACGGGAAAATGTGGAGTTTCCCTACTGCGAGGAGGTGTCAAAATACGAAAAATTGGCCAAGATAGGACAAGGAACGTTCGGGTAAATAAATTGTCATTCCTGTTTCGGTTGTAAGTAACTATGCGATAATCGTGTATTTCCGACACAACAATTAAGAATTGAAAATGAAATGGACCATGAAATGGTGAGGTTGGTGAATGATTTTCACACGATTGTCAGTGTGATGTTTTGTGTTGTTTTACTGTTAGTCTTCTTTTTTTAAAAAGTGACCTCTCCTGGGTAAACTGTATACATGGTAGAGCCTCTACCAATGTATACAGTTTACCCAGGAGAGGTCACTTAAGTCAAAATTAGTTGAGCAATTCACGTCTTTTTGCACCCAAGGGTGCAAAAAGACGTGAATTGCTCAACTAATTGTATTACTTTAATACTAGTGATAAAAACAATTTAAAACTCTAGTCTATCCTCATGTCACATGAGATTGTGGTGTATTTGAATTATTTTTTTTGTTTTATGTCATGCAGGGAAGTCTTCAAAGCCAGACATCGAAAAACACGTGCTGTTGTAGCTCTGAAGAAAGTACTCATGGAGAATGAAAAAGAGGGAGTAAGTCGCTGTCCTCGTATTCATTATGTTTGGTGGAAGCACAAAGTTGAGCTAGACTCGTCATGCCACTATTTAGTAACTGGCCTCCAATTCAAGTCTTAAAATAGTTGCAAATTTTTCATTCCTAAGGTTACGGGAGCATCTAAAAGTCAGGCAGGTTCTAAGCGGGAAAGAATTTTCCTGCAGCCTTAAATACTCCTGCAATCTTAAATACTCCTGCAATCATTGTGCTGAACTATGGTAACATTTTCACTTGTAATATATGCGATTTTTAATGTTATACGGCGATCCAATGCAGGTGTGCATGGTAGGTAGGCCAGCTGGACACCAAACTGATCCAATTCGATAGTTCTTACCGATCCAACTGTTGTGATGCTGCCTACAACTCGAAAGGGTCTCTTGTGGCGGGCACTTCTAAACAGGATATAAAACGAGTCCGAACATTTGTAAGGAGGTGCACCAAATCAAAGCCCAGACCAGGGTAGTGGATGCAGTCAAGTGATCCCAGGATGTCCATGGATCGATTTCACAAAGCACCAAGATTCATCTTAAGATGAGTCAGTCGACAGTTATTACTATACATGCCATAGTGATTCATTTTGTGACATCACACTTTGCTAAACGATTAAGATCGATGCATACCTGAAGATCGATCTCAGCTCTTTGTGATTTCGAGCAGTGGTGCCGATTTCACATAAGAGCTAAGATCTATCTTGAAATGTGTATCGATCTTAATTGCTTAGCAAAGTGTGATGTCACAATACAAATCACTATATATGGCAATATTGTCAACTCATCTTAAGATGAATCTTAGCTATTTGTGAAATCGAGCCCTGGTCAGGTATCTTATTTTAGACTTGTGGACAAGTCGTTAAATGTCTGTCGCGGTGATGGCGAAAACAGCTCTCTCGCAAACAGTTACTCGCGTGAGCAGTAGTCTCGTGCAGAGCAGTAGTCTCATGAGATACATGTAGTTTCAAGAGAGCCTATCACCGCGACAGACATTTAACGACTTGTCCACAAGTCTAGTATCTTGTCATCAATGATGCAGACTCTACCTGCTGACAAATGTTTGCTTATTTGGGGGAAAATTTACCACAGCCATAACCCTGTTTGAATGTTTCTGTTGCAGTTTCCAATCACGGCCTTGAGAGAAATCAAAATTCTTCAACTTCTGAAACACGAGAATGTGGTGTCACTGCTGGAGATTTGCCGCACAAAAGGTGAATTCTCTCCCACTACTTACTTGACTTTTTCTTTCAAACAACTCCTTGGGTTATGGTGGAGTAAAAACTGGTCTGAAGTTTGAGCCATCTTCACAGAAATGAAGTCGTCAAATGATGATTATAGCTAAGGTGTAGAGTTTGAACAGAAAATTTATTCCCTTTCTGGTGATCATCAATAATTGTAAACAACCACTAATATTTTTGCTGTCGGGGGGGATTTTGTGCACTTTGGGGATTTCAAATGCTTTTTTCTTGTGTTTGACAATGTTTCTCAAAGAATTATTTCTCTTGTGGATTAGTCCTGCTGTGAACTTTTTAAATTAATCAGTGAGCCGGTCAGATGGGAAACATTCATATAATAACTACCAATGCAGTGCTTCATCTGTAATGCACAGAGCATTGACAATTCTCAAAGCATGTTTGATATCTTGCCAGTGTCACATGCTTAACCTCTACCTTATGATTGTGAGGTACCTGAACAAACAAATATTTCCACCTGTTGCTTATTTTATTGGGTTTTTTTTTTTATTATTAATTAATAATCCAGGGAAACTGACTGGATTAATTTTAAATAATTTGGGGGGTAAAACAAAGAAAAATCAAAGAGAGCGGGATTTGAACCATCAACATCCGGATAAACATGATGGTGCTCTGCCAATTGAGCTATCTAGCCCTGGTGCCAGTCATAAGCTATACATACAACCTCTAACTGGGATCACAACCTAGTTTACGATACAAACTGGCAGCCAAGGGACCACCTTAAGGGGATGCAACTTTTTAATTTCATATTTATCAAGTAATAAACCGAAAGGGAAACGGACTGGGTAAATTTGAAATAATTTGGGGTTGAACAAAGAAATATAAATTTCAACTATTTTAACGTGGATTTGTTTTCTTTGTCACCAGCGACAATGTACAACCGCTACAAGGGAAGCATCTATCTTGTATTTGAATTCTGCGTCCATGACCTTGCTGGACTTCTCAGTAACCAGAACGTCAAGTTCTCCCTGGGTGAGATCAAGGAGATCATGAAGCAGCTGTTGAACGGCCTGTACTACATCCACAGCAATAAGGTCCTCCACCGCGACATGAAAGCCGCAAACATTTTCATCACAAAGGAAGGAAAACTGAAGCTGGGCGATTTTGGACTCGCCAGGGCCTTCAGCATGCCCAAACCAGGCCAGGGGAATCGGTACACAAACAGGGTGGTGACGCTGTGGTACCGTCCTCCCGAGCTGCTGCTTGGCGAGAGGAACTACACGCCCGCCATCGACCTATGGGGTGCGGGTTGCATCATGGCGGAGATGTGGACTCGTAGCCCGATCATGCAGGGCAACACTGAGCAGCATCAACTGACACTCATCAGCCACCTGTGTGGCTCTATAACGCCCGAGGTGTGGGCGGATGTCACCAATTTGGACATGTACCACAAACTGGAGCTGCCCCAGGGACAAAAGAGGAAGGTCAAGGACCGCCTGAAGAGCTACGTCAAGGATCAGTTTGCCCTGGACCTGATCGATAAACTCTTAACTCTTGACCCCAAGTCGCGGACAGACGCTGATCACGCGCTGAACCACGACTTCTTCTGGAATGACCCCATGCCTTGTAGCCTGTCTGGTATGCTTTCCATGCACAATCAGTCTATGTTTGAGTATCTGGCACCGAAAAGAAGAATAAATCATGGAACCCAACCCCACCAGCAGAGGCAGCCTCCACCAGCCAGTAGACCAGGAAACGCCACCGATGCAACGTATGACAGAATATTCTGAGGAGGATCCTGAAATACGTTGGATACAAAACTTGCTCTGGATGATATATGCTAACAATTTTCAGTTTTTGTCTCAACTGACTCTTGAGAGTTTACACTGTTTCAAGGTGAAATTGTCGCGCCAGTGCAAAAACATTGCGTCTCCATTTTCCACAAGCATCGCATCTAGCTGGAAAGTTCTCCATGCAAAAAAGTTGTATCTCGGCGTGTACTTGTTTTGTGTGTACATCCGGGCTATTTTAAATGAGATACAACGTTTTGACAGATTCAAACACACGTGTAACATACATGACATAAGTGTTATTTTAGGTAATGCAGCGTTTTTGCACCGATACAATGAAATATAGGATTTATACCCATTGAAGAAGAAAAAAATTTCATTTCTATCTGGATCATCAAGTTTGTGCCAATGGCAATCCTCCAGAAAATGTGTTGTATCTTAAATACCATCAAGCTAAGAAAATAGCATTTAACAATTGATGGTACACCATTGCATATCAAGACTACGGCAATCGAAATAAGATTGCTTGTGTCACATGCACAACGCAGACTGTTTTCATTGTTCACGGAGAAATGTAGCCACCTAATTTGACCGCCTCCATGATTGCCAGGCCTTGAATTTGGGAGGAAAAACCACGAGACCACAGGGCTTTTAGCTCAAAATGTTGACTGGATCAGAAACGTTAAGTAAAGACTAGAATTAAAATGAAAGACAAATTCCTGAGTCCTGACAGCATGCATAAATAAATGCACTAAGACATCAGCGAAGAAGATTTATCTCATACATGTATGTCATATAACTGTCTTTTGAGGTCAAGGTTTCAGCCAGGATTTGGTAAAAGGTTGCCAAATTTGCTGGAAATGTTCAAACTGTGTGTGCAAATTGTTCACTTAAATGCATCTACATGTAAATGGAAGATAAAACAGGGTGTCCAAAAGACATCCAGACACCCCTCTGACTAACACTGTGTTTGAGGTATTTTACTCGATAGAATTAAAAGGTATTTTTGAGACTCAAAGTCAACATACGAACATTTGTTTCAGTTCAAGATATTACACAGAGAAGTACATGTATTATAATTCAATTGAAAAACACAGGACCCTCGGACTTGTCCGGGCATAAGTCTATTGGCCTGACACTAAAACCACCGGCCCAGTGCGGTCCAGTGTAAATTCCAAGCCCTGCTTGTACAGTCTAACTTTTACTAAACAAGTAAAACAAAACACAAACAGGATGAACTCATTTTTAGACAACTCACAGGTAGTAGCCGAGCAAGAGTGTTATTGAATCTCACAACTTAACATTCTAAACATCACTCGTTCCTCTTTCACTGTAAATTAAAATGCATATAAATAAAAGGCAACCTATAACCCTGTTCTAAAGTGGAAAAAAAACAATGTTTACTGGTTCTGTACAGATTATTTCAACAACACAAATTTCATCGTGTATCCACAAATAATTGTACAGGTTATTTCATTGTGATAAGTGCACTGGACATCTTGGTCAAGGTAAATTCATCATGTCAGTGCAAACAAACCTTGCACGAAAATGCTATGTGCAAAAACATTGTACCAGCGAGTACTTGTTTTGTGTGAGATGTCTTCAGCAGGGTACAAAGTTTGGACATTTCAAACTCATGCGTAACGTAGGTGCTGTTTTAAGAGAGATGATTTTGCACAAACACAAAGAATCGCACCTACCAGACTGTCACAATGTACCTTATATGTTAATCCATCAACACACACAGCCTCAAAACTCTACATACATGTATGAACATGGTCATTGTATTTTTCTTGTCTTTGCTTATCTTCATGTGGTTCAAGAAAGTGCCATTGCAATACATGTTACACAAACGCTGACTGATTGTCCATTTACATATAAATTATATATTCCGTTCTGTAGTATGAACAGTAAAATAAAATCAGCACAAGAAAAAAAATCAACGTCAATATGGGCTTAAGGAGATGGTTGTGGAATTAAAATTTGAAAATATAGTCCGCTCTTGATCAAACTCCTTTCAATTATTAAAATCCCATCACAAAGTCGTCCGCCCTTTGTTCAAGCAAAAATCACTGTAGTTTGCAAGTAGTTTATGCAAGCAGCAAGCACAAGGGTATGAATAGCTAGATTCCCAAAATGACTTGTTTACAAGTCCTCTCATTTGCCTTTTTGTGATCAATGCACCACTTAGGACACTAGGTGGCAGCAGACTTGACAGGTTAGTCATTCTAAGAAATGCGCTAATGATCAGATCTGTATAGACCTTTCTATTGTTGATAAACAAACAGTGCGGGTTGGCATGGACAACCGAATGTTAAAAAAACATTAAATCGTGTTAACAGATGTTGTGACCAAATTCAACATTTCTGCAAACTTTCAATTAAAAAACAAATACATCCCAAGAATAGTTGGTTTTTTTTTTTTTCCAACAAATTCAACACTTTGTGTGTTGCATTGTCACAAACTGTGGCTACCTATTTGGGTTTTGAATTTATGGCTTTCCATACTTTTTCAACCTTAGTTCAAAAACTCTGGCAATGACGTCGCAATAGAAAGGTCTGCAGCCACCTAGTGACCCAATCTTCTCATTCCAACAACCGAGGGCGCTGTTCAAACTATTTTAACCCTAACAGTGCCCTGTATGCGTAATGCCATGCACGCTAAGCTGTAAAGTACTACTTTTATTTAAGAAATTGCAAATAAAATTTCTAGAAACAATGCCTGCAGTCAAGGCATACACAAGTTCAAAACCGACTTCCCAATTTTGAATTGGATCACAACTTGAACTTTCACAAAGGTCGTTTTAAGGTCGCATGGTGTGTTGTAACCAATACAAACGCATTATAAATAGGGCCGATTTGATCGGCTTCACCCATAGTCTGAAAATTAGGCCATTGATTTGAACAGCATGGGACAATGCTAGGATTAGCCCATTTTGATTCTTCCTGCACATGTACTCAAAAGCGACCCCTCCATAAATAGTGTAATGATTAACAGATTGAACTAGAACAAGGCAACTTACTGACAGCGAGGCTAGATTAAGTGGTCTGTACAAGAAATTTCGGGACCACAACTTTCAAAAAGCGATGCAATTTACGAAAACAAGACATTACCTGGACTCCACATTACACTGTCCAACTTTTTAACTCTCATCAATGCTCGTTTTCATCAAAAATGAAGAAAGGAAAAAAAACAAGATTTAAGCCAGCCATTTCAGCACCAAAATCTAATAAAACCATGTTTTAAACAAATTAACAAAAGGACAGATAGATAATATGCAGTCTCGAATGAATATTGTTTAATAAACACTTGCTCAAGACAAGACTACTTGCCCTTTGATTAGGAGTGTAGTTTAACATTTTAACTAGCACAAAGCACTTAACAAGTCCACACCGGCTCTCCTGTAGGCCAGCACTTCTTCCAAGAGTTTTATAAATATTTGTACCCACAAGTTTACTACTTCCCCCCCCCCTCTTTTTTCAATTTTATGAGAAGTCGCTTAACATCACAAGGCCGGACAGCCACTTCAAGGTGAGGGCTACACTTAACTGATTTGAGCTGTCTACCCTAATCAACTGTCACCAGGGGCATGTTGCCACCTACTCCTGGGGCTGAAACACAGTTACCCCTTTCACAGTACATAAGGATGTAGGCATGGGTATCATCCGCTAGGAGCCTGGCTGGTAGAGCAGAATGCACTACCTTCCCAACTTACTATACATGTAGTTTTTTTAAAGTTTAGTACACTAAAATAAGGCCAAGCCAGGGACTGGATTTCGGGAGGATTTAGAGGTTCTGGGATTTGAAATTGTAATTGCTAAAAAAAAGTTCCCCCTTTGCTCGTTTAAAACACCCTCAGTGCTGGTGATACAAATCTCACATTGTTCCTGTTCATCTCTCAGTACTTCATAAAGTGTTCACAAAATAGAAAAAGATTGTATGAAAGACAACTTTGGTTTGTTATGGCAAAATCGATTGTCTTAAATTATTAGGCTATGCCCTTTTTGTTTAAAGTTCAGGTAACTTGTTACTCTGGCACCCTCTCTACAACCCCATCCATCAACAAGGGGCGTATAGATTATAGGTGTATTCACTGGAAAATGGGGACACGACTGGAAAGATCATTGTTAGTCGACTTTGTGGATAAGTACCGATAATGAAAATTGTCCTTGTATGACCAAAATTCCATTAAGATTTTGATGAGACACTCAGACTTTGGCAAGGGCGAATAAGCAGCTTTGCCAGTGGCTACGGCTGGACCAATGAAACGGCTTACTCTGAAACACAGTCACCGCAGCCATTGCCTGGCATGATATCCTTCCCATTTTAGTCTGGTTTCCGGTTTTTAGACTGGTTTGGGGTTTGGTTTTTTTTGCCTCTTGGAAAAAATCAGAAGTTGTGATCAAATAGCCTGAAAGGTCTATTAAAGCCTACACCATGTTGGTCAGCCCTTATACTTGATAAAATGTTCCTACTTTTTTCCCAAGGACCGGACATCATGCCTTTATTGGCCATTGTCGTAGACGTTGGATCGGGGCACAGTCTAACAACACACTGCCATTGGCTTTACTATTGATTGTTACCATCCCAGCATTTTGCCCACCTGTACATATGCAAGTTAGAATTTGAATGCACTTGACTGTTGTCAAAATCGCTGGTACTCTGGTTTTTACATTTAAGTGCTCTGAGCGTCAGCACCCATCTACATATTGGTGTTTGTTATTTTTGAATCTTTTCTGCACATTTCTCACGACAACTCTTCTATCAGACTATCAGAGCTACCAACATTTGCATCTTGCATACAGGGAGATTTTGTCCAACAATCAGGGAGATGTTTAGAATTACATTCAACACAAAATAGGGAAAAGTTTCCATAACAGGGAGATTTTCAACTTTGTTCATCAGAACATACTATATCAAGATTGGTTTATTTTGAGGGAACTTTCTTCAGAATCGGGGAGAGTTGGCAGCTCTGGACTATAGAGGGACACACACATACTGAATTATGCATGAGAATCTTGACTAGACAGCACCTTTAAAAGAAACGAAACAACAAAATCTCTCGGAGCGTTACAGTTTGATAATCTAAGAAAGGGTTTCCTTGTGACCGTAAAAAAAAAAGCATCAGCATCTTATAGGAACAAAGCCTACAAAATCACCACAAAAAAAGAGCATCTCAACAATCCGATTCAAGACAATCCCCTATGTTTGTGTATTTACAAATGCATAGTTTAAAAGGTTTAAATTGTACACAATTTACATATTGTACAGATTTTGTATAAATAACGCTATCAACAAGAAACTTAATGTATTTGGCTACTGTGTGTTCTGTAATTGCGGCTTTAATAAATTATTGTACTCTAGCTAGCATATGTGACTTATTAATAACAAGATCTCGACCAATTCATTTAAGTGGGTCTTAACCAAAGCAGTGACTTGTATTCAATACAAGTAATGCCATGCATTATTTTAGGCTGTGAATTACTACTTTTCCCCAGAAATTCAAATTCTCGTTCTAGAAATATTATCTGCGGTCAAGGCATAAGACCCCCTTTGCCTATGATGTCAGAAGCTTAAACAGCGCCCTCACTGAGGTCAAAGGAAGACCTACAACTGGCTGGCGATTGTTTGTGCGTGGCGCGTATGTGCTTGCAAGTTTCCACTGTTGGACGTTGGCGTTGGCGACCTGTGCAACGGGGTCTATACACAAGTTTGGTCACAACTTGAACTTTCACAAAGGTCCTTTTGAGGTCACATGGTGTGTGTGTGTGGTGTGTGTGTAACCAATACAAATGCATTATACATACAGTCCAGCTAATCGGCACATCCATGGCCCGAATAAAAACTCTGTTTATTCAGTTCTTACAGATTCCACAAAGCTGGATGGAATTGCACTGTTCTGATTTCTGTAATTTTAACCCTCCAACTCTCCGTAAGTAATAATTTCATGTCAGTTGACCAACCAGTTGAAAACAAATGGTGATGCAGGTTGGGTATGGTGGTTCAATTGGGCCAAGCATGGGCCATTGTGGGGTCTTTTATGCAATTGAACAATAGACCCCTGAGAATTTTCCTTTGTTCAACTTGGACCCCACACAGGAATTCTTTAGAAAAGGGAATAATAGAACAACAATAGCAGGACCCCACAAACCCAACCCGTAAGTGTGTGAGTCTACTTGCGTGTACTATTTAGATGCGTATCACCTCGTATCATACTGCATGCTGGCATTGTTTTTCTGTCATTACAAACCACAGTGGATGGTATTGGGTAGTGTACTGGGTAGTATAGATGCATTCACCACATGTTATCATAGTGCAGGGTCATGGCCGTGCAATTAAGGACCTTGCCGATCGCACGCCCACGACCCTGCCGATTTGAAACAGCTGTTCAAGACATAGTCGCAACTCCTTTACTTCATTATTCAAAACCACGATGGATGATATTGAATGTTCAGGCAGTACGATCAATCTGTGAGCCTCACACCTTGCCTCATATATTTACAGGGAAATCCCTTTTTATGGTGTTCTGATTTGTAGGAAAAAGTCACATATGCCAACTGTGCCTCTACTCATATTAATACTAAAATAAACTCATTAAACATGTTAAACCTAGCTCTTTTGGCAATTTTTCAGCCATTTAGCTGCACTAAGATACGTTTGTTAATCTGCTATGCTTTAGTTCTTGCACAAGAGTACAGCAAAAAGTAGACCTCCATAATACAGAGACCCTTCTGCTCTGGTTTCCTGTGGTACATTCTAAGGCTCTAGGCAGCGATTCTCAGATCACCAAAGGTACCAGACTGTTTCCCCTCCAGCCTCATTTTGGTTAAATTATTTTATATGTGAGAAATGACAAGATGTCCGCCGGTGTGAACAGTGGATACGAGGCAATGCAAGGTTGACAGCGCTCATGCAATTGTTTTGGACTCCAAAAAACAGAACACAATTTTTAAAAAATAAAATCAACTTTAAAACAAAAATATGCAGATTTGAAAACTTGAAGACACAACCACCCCCCCCCCCCCAAAAAAAAAACCCAAAACAGTACTAAGGAGTGGCTAAATCTTATCAATTATAGGTTTTGGGTCAGGGAGCCAGCCTTTAAAACCAGCACCTTGTTTATGCCAGAAAGACACTGGTTCCCTTTTCTTTGTGGCATTGGTATTTGGCTGTCATGACATTCCCATTTGCATTATAAACACTGTGGTTGGTACACATGCATTCACATTAAACTTGCAGAGCTGGTTGAGTGGAGTACCAGCCAATTGACCTCAAGGTCAGGGCTTAGAGCTGAAGTAGGATCGACCCGGGTCATGACGCATTCGTGTGAACATTATGTGGTCGGTACCCCTGCATTCAAATTGAGCCTGTATAGCTGGTTGAGTGGAGTACCGACCAATTGACCTGAAGGTCAGGGCTGTGAGCTGAAGTAGGATGGACCCGGGTCATGAAGCATTCATGTGAACATTATGTGGTCGGTACCCATGCATTCAAATTGAGCATGTATAGCTGGTTGAGTGGAGTACCAACCAATTGGGGGGGGGGGGGACTGTACTGCGTAGATTAAACACCTGCATTCTCCTCTAGAGGAATGGCATTGAGCTGTTGTGTAGATTTATAGGTTAAGTCCAAGTCACATAAGACAGGACAATTGATGAGGGATGATGTCTGAGACGGTGCTGCGTGAACCATGAACTCTTGACTCTTCCTTTCCTCAGTCAAAGGACATTAGGTTGGCCGGTGTCTGGAGGAGACAAGGGAAATTTTCAAAGTTTCAAAACTAAAGTGGTTTACAACCAACCCTGTTGAAGGTTGAGTCTGGATTTATAATTTGCTTCAGTAGAGCACCATAAAAAACCAACCCTACAGATAGCCAAAGCTAAGCTGTAAGTTTTTGGTTTTGTTTTTTTGTTTTATGGACAAGCCCAAATGGTTTTGATGTTGATACAATCAATCCGCCCCCCCCCCTCAAACTATTGGTTATAAGATATTTTTGACAATGCAAGCACATGGGAAATAGTCAATAAATGTTACCGTGAAGTTCTTTAAACTCATGTACTTGGTAGCAAAGAATTAAAGATCATTAAAAGCAAACAAATAACAACAATAACAACAGTAAAACCCCCATTTAAAGACTGACCTTTGGCCCTTTGTGTTTCTTAGTCGCCTCATCCAGGTACCGGACCCACTGGCAAGCCATGGCGTAAGAGGGCGCTTTATATTTATAGGAGTTCCCTACAGGTAGAAAATGGAATTTGTATGAAGCTATGTATTCCAAATTGGAAAATATATATATATATACAGATAATAATATCATAGACTTGCAAACAAACAAAAAACTAATCATGTTTGTATGAGAGAGATTGGCTGTTGTCAGCTTAGTGTTTATATCCCCTAGTGGGAGCTTGGCCAAGTTCCCTTGACGGGAAGATCATCTAAACAAACAAACAAACAAACATTCCGAGTAAAACAAAACTCCTGGTTGGTTGGGGAAGTACTTTTAGAATGTCTCACCTTTGGCAAGGTCTGTTAGCAGAATGATGTTGTGTCCCCTCGTCTCTGGTAGCATGACCACCCAGTCGATGATGGAAAATAACTTACAAGGCCTTATCTTGAACTGGAATGAAAAAACAAAAATAACGGCAGCTAAAACGACTGACACTTAAAGACGGGAAAACTAGGATGGATTCAAGGTCATCCTTGTGGTAAAGATTTTAGCTGGACCTTTATTGTGTACTTTGAATGTTTTTAAAATTGTAAATTTAAGATGCAAATGGTCGTCGGACTGCAAATTTGTGAATGTTTTTAAATAAACCATAAACCATAAACCATTTGTCCTACTGTCTGACTGTTCAATATCATCCACTCTGGTTTTGAATGATAGTTTAACTATGCAAGCCTGCAATATGATAACATGTTGTGAATGCACCTACACAGTTAACCCTCCTACAGTCTGACCATTCAATATCATCCACTCTGGTTTGAATTGATAGATAAACTATGCCAGCCTGCTATAAATCTTGTGGACAGTGCACAGACAAAGTACAAAGTCAACCCTTCTACTATCTGACCTTTCAACATTACACTGCAGTTTGGAATGATAGATAAACTATGCCAGCCTGCAATATATCATTTGGCAAAATGCATCTACGCAGTACACGGTCAACCCTCCTACTGTCTGACCATTCAGTATCATCCACTGGGGTTTGGAAGTAGACTACAAAAGTGCAAAAAGTAACTCACATCTGATCTGTCATGTCCAGTGAAGTACTTAGCTGCATAGTGTACAATGTTGGTTCCCCATAGCCCCACCCAATACCTCGTCCACGCCGACACCTGAAAACCAACAAACAAACAATAATTTATCAAGGTTGCAGTGCGCCGTTTCCACCCGAGGATGGTAGAAGGCGTGAAAGACACCAACAATTCCATAATAATTCAAAAATTACATTAATATATAATAATAAAGCCTTAAAACACATTGTTTAAATCTACAAATGCAGCATAAAATTTACACAAAACAAATTTCAAAATCAGACAATATCCATAAAACAGAACAAATATATATACAAATGCAGCACAAAAGAACACAATGGAAATTTCAAAATCAGACATAGTACATAAAACAGAAAAGAAATCTGCAACTGCAGCATAAAATTACACATAATAAATTTCAAAATCAGACACCCTCATCCCTTAGTAAGAGGGAATCTAGACAATAAAATTAATACACACAATAAAATAAAGAGCGAAAATAGAATACAACCTGAGAATGCAAACAATAATCAACATAAAGATGAAGTAATAGACTTTACGCCTCCTTAAACAAGGAAGTTTCTCCGGGTTGTTTTTAAGAACTCCAGTTAACGGGAGACTTTGGAAATGCTAGGTGGCAGCAGACTTACAAAGTAAATTTCCAACTGTTAACATAATTCTGAGCATACGCGCAATTCTGAGAACAATGGGTTTACGTGGCAAGTCTGCTGCCATCTAGTGTCCCCCAATGTCTCCCATTATCCCCGTGAATCAATTTGTTATCAGCAATAAGCCCGTTCAAGTATGCGCAACCTTGTTCAAAGTGAAAGATTTGTTTGGTTAGAGCGTGCGTTGTCGCCTGCAACTCGGTACTTGAACTTCATACGCGTGTCTGGAAGATGTGTGGATGTTTGAGGGCTAAGTCGCAGACAGCAACACGTGCTCGAACTCAAACAATTTGCTGCCTGAATAAGGTGGCACATATAACCATGAAGGTGCCTATATAAATAGCAATCATAGTGACAAACAAATGGTTCAATCTGAAAGTAAAACATCTCATTGAAAATATAAGAAATCAATTGTCAAAATTACAAATTACTTACGGATACTTTTCTGCCTGCTTTCATGTCTGGCTTCCTTTTCAGATAACCTGAGTGAAGAAAGAAATTGTTTAAAAAAAAATAAAATAAAACTCTGAACTTCTGTTGTCAACATCAACGTAGCAGGCATGTGACCAACATGTGATCTACATGTGGTCGACATCCGACTTCAATCCAACAAATCCAAGAATTACTTTCTGTATTTCGACACAATAGCTTTAAATGACAAGTCAGTAGTTGCAGCTACACCTGTCACTTCGAAGACAAAGTAAATAGACCATGCAAGTATCACGCCAATTCGTATACTTTTGACGTCACTTTAAGGAAACAACCTCATGCATTGTAACGGGTCCCGGTGTTCAGCTACATGCGAGACTTGCACAGTCTAGTGCGAGCCTTTGCTGGAACTTTGAGTGAAAAACATCCAATCAGAAAGAGAACTCACCGTGTATTTTGAAAGCAGAGACTGGCACTTCTGGTATACTCTGCACTAGGTCCTCGCAACTCTCCGTCAAACTAAACACAGACAAAGACAAATCATCGAGTTGGAAAACCAGTTATAAATGTAGTACCCTTCCCTTACTAGCTCCCATCAAAATTCTCTTCAGGAAGTTGTCTGCCTTTGTATAGTATGGTACTGCACGCCCAAATCTTACTAGTATAATTCACAGAATAATGTTTGTAAGTACATGTATGTAACAATCCATAAAAGACTCTTTCATTTTGTATCTAAAAGTCGTAAAAGTTGCAAGGAACGTAGATAATGTTCAAGCCGATGCTCAGGCGTCTGATAGCACACAATTCTGTGCAACAAGTGTGCTTGTTTAACTAAGAGAGGTTTGCGGTAACACCATGTGAAAGTCTCTTTTGAGTAGTGTAGGTTCTGAAAAGAACCGGTGGTTAACGACTCAACGTTTCGATCAGTATGCTCTGATCGTCTTCAGGTGTTTGTTTTCTTTCACTATTTTCTTGCAATTTCGATGGCCAATTGAGGCAAAATTTTCACTGGTTTGATATTTCATGCATATGTTCGGGATACACCAAGTGAGGATACTGGTCATTGACAATTACCAAAAGTATACCCTGACTTTAAAGAAGGACAAGGCAATAATGGTTAAGTGTCTTGCTTAAGTGCCAAGACCAGGACTCGAACCCACACTCTGCTGATCAGAAACACCAAAGCTCAAGTCCAGTGCGCTTGACCGCTGGGCAACGACACGCCATACTTACTTGTCCCCAATCCACAGATCTTGGTCATCGCTGTGCTCAGAGCCATCATTGCTACCTGAGGTTAAACCAAAAATTGATATCCAGTGAACACAAAGAGCCATTCAGGTGTGACTGATGCTGTTAACAATCTTATCTAAAAGCTTTGCTGACCCCAAAAGTCTGAAACCATGATCCACATTTGAGGAGATACGTTGATGATGACATTTCAACCTTTTGGTACAACCTTTGATTTCACAGAGGTTTTAGGAAGTGTCCTCAGCACTAGAGAAGTAGATCAAAGGGCAAGATTTCTTTGTATATGGAAAAAATAACGGCAGCTTTTCTTTACCAGACTGACTTAAAAAGTCTGAATTTAGATAAGAGTCTGAAATTTCTCATACCTGATAGACATACTTCACGCAAATAGCAAAAGGGAAAGGAATGTCCTTACGTCACAATTGGAAAGCAGCGCCTACCTGTTTGTTTGGGTCACATAATTCGCTTCGCGTTTTGTGGTCGCCTTGAGTATGAACTAGGTTTTACTTTTGAAGTAATCCATTCACTTTTCAGAACAAGCTATGGGGACTAAATATCTTCAAAAAGATCCATCGACATGGAGTCTGACTTTACGCAGCAATGATAATTCAAACATCAAGTCATAAAAAGCACAAGGGAAACTGACTGAGCAAATTTGAAATAATTTGGGGTTGAACAAAGAAAAATTTACAACTGCGGGATTTGAACCATCGACCTCCGGTTTAATGATTCAAACATGATTCAAACGTGAGATCATGCTCACCTATCGTCATACCGTTCATTGAGCCCTCTATGGAGCTGGTGATGGAGGGGTGACCGCGGGAGCTTGTTTCCTCGAGTAAGCTGTCATCTAGAAGATGCCTGGGACCATTGCCGAAGTGACAATTGGATAAACTGGGATGGATGGAATGAGAGAGAGAGAGAAGAGCAATTTAAGAAAAACCCTGAGCGATACATGAAGAATTTGAGAGTTGTTTTCATTAGTCTCGTTTCAATCACTTTTGAGGTGAACGATGAAAAATTGACTAGAACGGATTTGAACCTGCCACCTCCAGACATGCCGGCACTCTACCAACTGAGCTATCTAGCCCTAATATTGGCAGTCTCCCTATTTTGCCGATATCTTTGTTCAGAGGTGCCAGTCAGAAGTCATTCGTCCCTAACCCAATTCAATCATGAATGAAGTAGACACACTTTTTAAATGTTACAGAAAAAGAGAAGAAAAAGTATCTTTGTAACTCATTCCAATATGGATTTTTATGAATTTTCTCTTTAAACTAAAATTTTAAAATAGCTGGCATAAGAACAGAAAATGATATAAAAAAATCAAAGAAAAAACAAACTGAAAATAGACCAGAAATTCTTGCGCATATTCAAACACTAGGACCTATCAAAGAGTGCAATATGGTTTCCTCTACATGTTAAAGTAATGTGTATGGAAAATGTATGTTCCCCAAAAATGTTGGAACACTTTTGAGACTTGCACAGTTTATAACCGAAAGCAAAAAGTGCAACAAGTGTATTGTCATGTCACTAAGACGAGCATCCCACAAACAGCGCCCCCGAGCAGAACAGCGTCGTTCACTGCTGGGCCTGCCCTGTATAGCCAACACTTAATAATAACAATAATAAAACAAGTGCATCATTTCTTCAAAACAGTGAAGACTCGTAAGCTTTTGACTCACCATAAAGACTCAATAGCTGTGTGAGATACAAACCTGTCAAGGAGAGAAAACACAAAATCAATCAATACGGGCAGTTCCTAATGCAGAGTGCCCTCTACAGTACATCACTTCATCTCTGAGAGGCCAAAATTCCCAAAACATGGTGGAACTAGCCTGAACATCTGACGTCACACTTCGAGGCCCGTGAATAACGCCAGATACCGGCCTTGAGCGCCTGGTGGGATCCCGCCAGATGTACCTTTGACCTCGCACCCAGTTCACATGGAGATTTGCAGCAAAACTGACATATACATGTACTCATATTACATAGTGAATAAAATATTACATGCATATACAAACGTTATGCACACAGGGCATGCAGACGACCGAAAGTGCAAGCTGATAAACTCGGACAAATCATAACACAAATACGGAAAGCTTAAACGTCACTGCACGTTTATCCAATAAAATCCTTGTAGCCAATGAAATCATTGGGCCTGTAAGACCGGTGCCTGTCTTTATCCATGCGGATAGAGACAGGGGACCAGTCTACGGTAATACATGCTTGGCGGAACCTGTCTCCTATAAAAACACCACTGGCGACAGATTTCCATAAGGAATATACTACCAGCAATGAATGTGTTGAGCCCAGGTTTCAAGTTTCAAGAAAATCTTCCCAAGACCAAATGTTTTCATGGCTCAACATTTACACCTAACCAGAAAATAGTTTTACAAGACCAGTGCTAATTTATTTCTCTTATGTATTGAAAAGCTGCAGAAACTCATGTTTGAGAAAAAAAAACATAAACCAAGGACCTCTTCAGTTGCGAGATTTGAGGCCCAAAGCAAAAATGACTGGACTCTGGCCAGTGGTCCAGTGGGTATTTCAAACCCTGTGGGGTTACTGGCCTAATGCTAAAATGACTGGACTCTGGCCAGTGGTCCAGTGGGTATTGCAAGCCCTGTGGGGTTACTGGCCCAGTGCTAAAATGACTGGACTCTGGCCAGTAGTCCAGTGGGTATTTCAAACCCTGTGGGTTACTGACCCAGTGCTAAAATGACTGGACTCTGGCCAGTGGTCCAGTGGGTATTTCAAAGCCCTGTGGGTTACTGGCCTAATGCTAAAATGACTGGACTCTGGCCAGTGGTCCAGTGGGTATTTCAAAGCCTGTGGGTTACTGGCCTAATGCTAAAATGACTGGACTCTGGCCAGTGGTCCAGTGGGTATTTCAAAGCCTGTGGGTTACTGGCCTAATGCTAAAATGACTGGACTCTGGCCAGAGGTCCAGTGGGTATTTCAAGCCCTGTGGGTTACTGGCCCAGTGCTAAAATTACTGGACTCTGGCCAGTGGTCCAGTGGGTATTTCAAAGCCTGTGGGTTACTGGCCAGGTGCTAAAATGACTGGACTCTGGCCAGTGGTACAGGCGGTATTTCAAAGCCTGTGAGCTATGACATAGATCGTAGGTTTGGTAAGAAAGACTTACGTCGTTCCTAAGCTTTTCGTCTTCCGATGACCAGGTACAAATCTGGCAGCTGCTTGGGGGGTTGCTGGGGTAGATTTCCCTGGTGATGAGCCTCTATCTACTACAGGCAAAAAAGAAAAAAAAGGAAAACATTTGAATTGGTCCATTTATAGGATTCGAGTTGGTGCTTGAAAAAAATACTTTACAATTATTTGCTTTGTCATATGGATAGGACATTAAGCTCTACAAGAAGGTCCTGTGAATTAGGAGAGATCGTCGTCTGCCCAGAAGATGGATGAAACAAAACGTTTTACTAAAGAAAGGGCGGCAATTTTTTGTGTAAGTTTTATCATTTCTGGTTGTGAAGCCAAGGATTCTCAGAAAAGCAAACTTAATCGCTATACTAGCCAAGAACTCCATGGAGAGAAGACAAGGAAGTTTTAGTTTGAGATGTGGGAGGAAAATCCTAAAGAATTTTCCATGGAAAAACCCACGCAATCTTGGCTAGCATAGCGATTAGGTTCCCTTTTTCTGAGAGTCCTTGGCTTCATAACCAGAATAAATGAAATGAAACATCCATGTTTCAAATTTCACATAAGTGTCTGTGAGATGGTAAAGACAATGTCACATGATCTTTCTTTTTGCAAGCTGCACAGTTGCCTCAAAGTGGTCAGTAAAAATTGCTGCGTTTGAGATGACCTTATGACCTTAACTCCATCCCATCCCTACAGAATAATCTAGGGCCTTAACCCTAACCCCCATTAGGGTCTCTCTACATACCCTGCAAAATACAACAGAATGCAACACAGTTGAAATGAGAACCATGCCAAATGCAACAAAATGCAACAAGGGATATTGTTGCATTGTGCAGGCATGCTGTTTGTGAAAGGACTGAGCAATGGTGTTTGCCCTGCTAAATGCAACAGTATGCACATAAGTGTAATGTTTAACTGTTATTATACAGTCTTTTGAATATGATTTGAATTATGATTCTTACCTAATATTACATCATACTTCTCAATACTTTTCCCATAACAATTTTTGAAATACCCATTATAAGTTGTTCAGATACAATAGAAGCACCCAAACCTATGTGAAGTCACTTCACTGCTGAATGCAACAAATTCAGTCAAAAAATGACATCTGAGTTGACTGCCAAATGCAACAGATCACAACAACTATTACCATTTGGTGCATATTGTTGCATTTAGCATGGTTAGGGTTAAGCCCTACACAGTCTGGACTGAAGAGAGGTTTGCTAGATACCTGATGCGTCTAATTCTTCCCTAGATTTGGACACACTGGACTGCTGGTTGATGGGCTCAATTTGCAAGGACAATCTGTCAACGAAAAAGAAATCACCAAAAACATTGCTACATAAAATGCAAATAAAACTTCTAAATATTTATTACAGTTCAATACAGCCAGGTTGAATCAATAATCCACAAAATATCCACTGATTGGTATTTGTGGATTTTTGCAAGCTTCTCCTTATTTTGGGCTGATATGTGGCGCAGAGGGAGTCTCCCCCCCCAAAAAAAAAATAAAAATAAAACATTTCCTGCAAGCCTGGAATTTCATCTTTGAGAGGGCAAGGCCATTTCCATTTTGCAAAAGGCACTTTCATTGGAACATCTTAAAATCTATGGGAAACTTTTGAAGGGGCCACCAAGGCCAAGACTACATTTGTGTAGGGGCAACAGAGGCCATGGCCACCATGACCTCCAAGTAACTCTGGGCCTGTCCTACACTCCAACACACTCTTCCCTGCTTGTAAAGAAGCCTCCCCCAAAAAATTAATAATAATAATAATAATTCCCTGAGATTCCCAGAACGCCATTTAATCACCAATTAATTACACACCAGTCGTTTCGCAATGACTCTGGAGCGTCTCATGAGCTGAACCTAATGTAAATGGTTTGCGGAGTTCGCCTGTCTGAAACCAACAATTTATTTGGGTCGACCTAGAGTCGCTCCTTATCTGTTCGGTGCGACTATGGATCGCCTGTCTGAACCGGGTGTTAGTGCTAATGGTCAGACAGTAGGAGGGTTAAAACTCCAACGCAAACAGTTTGATCTTGAACGTTTTTTACAAACACGCAAAATCTTTGTCTGAACTCCTGCGATATTTTATTTCTTACTTGTAATTGTCCTCTTCTACAAACTTCTGGAGCTCATCGATGTAGCGTACTGACTTGAGGTAACTCTGTACATAGGGTAGGTGCTCTATGTCGTAGGTTGACAACTGGAACTCTGCTATCGTCCGTAATACATTGTTCATCTAATCACACAACAAAACGGACAAATTAGTTTGGGGGTAAACGAAGAAAAATTGACTAGTGCAGGATTTGAACCTGCGACCTTCGGACTGGCACTCTACCAACTGAGCTATCTAGCCCTATGTTGACGGCCAGCCTATTTTGTCAATATGTTTGTTTGTTTGAATGTTTGTGGTGCCAGTCAGAAGCCATTCAACCTGTAACTGCCGTGTAGCCAGGGATCACACCCAAGGTTACGATACAACCTGGGAAGCGGCAGGAAAACAGAAAACTCATAACACATGGGTCCTATTTCATAGAGCTGCTTAAGCACAAAAGTTTACTAACCACAATTTTCTTTTTTTTGAATGCTGGAAAATGATTACCAACCAAAATACCATGTTATGTACACAAGGTGTGACTGATTCCCTGCTTCTTTGTGCTAAGCAGAAATTTCTGAAGTCATATTTTCTACTTCCGCAGACCTACAAAGCTGGGCCCTGGTGCCAGCGATTGTTTCAGAGATTCAATACCGAAATAAAAATGACAACTCTGTCCCCAAAAATTTGCTCTGCCAACCATCAAATGAGAGAATTTTGTTAGATGACAAACAAACTTATGGCAGCTTTGGGGCTGAAAGTACTTCTCTGGACTCTATAAACTCATTTAGTGTTTGTGGTTTTGGGCTTTGCTTTGTTTGTTTGGGTTTTGCGGGGGGGTTTTTTGGTGGGGGGGGGGTTAGAATGAGTCTCAGACTGACCTTGAGGGACCTTCTTTCGCTGTCAATCCCGCCGGTACTAGGGTGAGCTGCATCTATAAAAATAAGGTCTTGGAGGTACAGACCTGAGATTGAATCAAAGAAGAGGAATGTTAAAGAGGTCCTAGAACAGAGCAGGGCATCGTTAGCAAAGTTAACCCTCAGTGGACCCTGCATATTCCAGCGTTTTTAGAAACCTTGGGTTCCCACGATTATATTGGCGAAATGCGGCGTGTCGTGGCCAAGCGGTTAAGAGCACGAGACTCAAGCTCTGGTGTTTCTGATCAGCAGAGTGTGGGTTCGAGTCCTGGTCTTGACACTTGTGACCTTAAGCTACAACGTAATAACATTTTCTGGTACAGTTAACTTTTTGAGCTACAAGCCATGTAATCTTGTGGATTTTCCACCCAAATTTGAACCCTGTTTAATGGTAAGGGCTAAGTGGGGTCTCAGGCCTGGATCTTCATCTTTGAGAGGGCAAGGCCATTTTCATTTTGCGAAGGGGCACTTCCACTGGAAATGTGAAACCTTCGAAGGGGCACCAAGGCCAAAACCAGGGCAACAGAGGTCATGACCTCTGTGACCTCCGTGCATTTCCGAGCCTGGGGGGGGGTCTGACACTCAGTTGCCTTGAACTCACCTAGGTAGGGTATACAGGGGAGTCTGACGATGTCCATGTGCTCTCGTAACTTTTGTCGGTTGTCGTCTTCTGTCATGAGATCTGCTAGCTTTTCACAAGTTGTCCTCTCCTTCTTATGCAGGAGCTGAGGGTATAACGCATTAGAGAATGCAATCAGTGAGGCTAAGCTAAAGAAAAATTACTCACATTTAAGCAGTCTTTTCTGCTGAAGTAAGCAGAATAGTTTGATACCATGTTACAAACAGGCACGATATTTTGCCCTTAGAAAAAAAGTAGGAAACTTTTATTGAGTACAAGAGCTGACCTACATGTACATTAAGGCTATCTAGTTAACAATTTGCTGAAGTTTTTCTGACGGGAAAAAAAAAATGGGAAATCCAATTACAGTAGGAAGAATACCATGCCTGAATAAACCACAAGGGAAACTGACTAGGTAAATTTTAAACAATTTGGAGTAGAGCAAAGTTAAATTGACTAGTGCAGAGACCACCAACATTAGTGCTAGATAGCTCAGTTGGTAGAGCACCGGCACGTTAATCGTTGGATCAAATCCCGCTCTAGTCAATTTTTTCTTTGTTCAACCCCAAATAATTTGATCGCATTAAGCAGCTGTATGGAAGTGGCCCCAGCGCTGAGTGAGAGCGCAGTTGAATACTTACATTCCATGTTTTACTCAATCTGAAGATGGGCGCACTATGTAAGGCCGATATGACTGCCATTAACGAGTGGTAGTTGTTCAACTCAAACAGTTTCTGAAATCAAACAACAATAATAATAGCGATCATAAAGAATACTTAGTATAGCGCAGCTATTCCACCTAAAAAAGGCGCTCATGGGGCTTGAGGAGGAACAAAAATTGGGACTGTGGATTGTGTGAGTAAGATTGTTTGAACAGGTGAGGTTTCAAGTTTGTCTTGAATGTTGTGATGGATGGAGATGATTTGACAGTCAGGGGAATGTTGGTTCGATACTCGGGCTGATGCTGCAGAAAATGACCCGTTACTAAAGAGTAGACGTCCTGGGCTGATGAGGCATCATGCGCTCATTCGAACGCAGTCTGGTGTATGCTGAGGTGTATGGGTGGATGAAGGTGATGAGGTAATCTGGAGCATTGTTGTGAAAGATTTTGTAAACAAATACGCCAATAGAGAAAGACTCTGCTAGGGTAAAAAACGCAGGCCATTAACTAGGGGCTAGGGGATAGGGCCTAGGGGCTAGGGGCTAGGGGCTAGGGGCTAGGGGCTAGGGGCTAGGGGCTAGGGGCTAGGGGCTAGGGGCTAGGGGCTAGGGGCTAGGGGTTAGGGTTTTGGTTAGCATTTGTGTTAACTATTGACTCACCTTAGCAATCTTGACAAACTGTCCAACGATCTCGGCACGTATCTTTATCGACTGCGCAGTCAGGATCTCATGCACAACCCAGAAACTTACCTAAGGATGAAAAAAAAAAAATTGTTAGACACAGTCAAGTTTTCTTTTCACAATTTGGGGCATTTCACACCCGCATTCAACCACACTTGACACGGCAAATGTAACCCACACCATCGGGTCGAGACTGAACACCCAATCCGAATGCAGGGGGGTCTGGTGCATGTACTGCAAAACTCTCCTACCGTCAGTGTGTTTATGGTGACAACCAACCCACACCTCACTCTGCCACCTCACTCTGCCACCTCACTCTGCCACCTCACTCTGCCACCTCACTCTGCCACCTCACTCTGTGGCATTTGTTGAGGCACACACATGCTGGTGTAGAGAGCAGAGCCATAGTGCTTCTAGTGAGAGTGGTAAACTGGAGAAGCCTCCATGAATCTGGGCCCACTGTTGGAAGAGACCCGGTTCTCAACCTCGGTCAATTTCTGCTGTGGCAATCTTTGGCACTGATTGATCGCACGTACAAACCCAATGACGCAAATGTTGGCATGGGATACTTTGACACCCTTGTGTTTGCATAGCATATGGGAGATTTTGAGGCATCTTAGAGCATGAAATGTACCTTTATAGGAGGCTTTGAGGCAAAATTTGAACCAAGCATCAACGACAAATGTCGGACAAAAAACTTCACTAAACCCACCATGCTTACCGCCGAATTCTGCATTTGCGATCACCATTCTTCGCTTATAGGTCAAGTGGCAAATGTCTGTGCTAGCTGTGTAAGCGAAGGATACCTACTGACACATTCACACAAGCTAAAAAATCCCTGCTAACCTGTGAAATACGCTTGGTGTAAGCGCGGAATTCCCTGCTTCCGTAAGCGCCAACTCTTTGCTTACGGTAAGCAGAGCCTTGAAATTGGGCCCTTTACCACTGGAGTAAACTTGTAAAAGCCTTGCAGAAATAAAGTTTTATTTCAGAACAAAATTTAAATGGCCTCGTGAAGAGGAGGCAGGAAAGGTTCACGAGCTTATTTGCCTTACGTGATTAAACCTCCTGGTGAAGGCTACAATGTTGGGACAAAGGTTGTTTTTGTCTTTTCCTGACCAGGCACAACTGCTCAACTCCTGCAGAAGAAAAAAAAGAACAGAAAAAAAAAACATATTAGCTTTACATTTCTCATTCACTGACAAACATGTATGATAGATCATCACCCAATAAGCCGTTTCACACCAAGAACAATCTCCGTGTTGGACACGAGTTTGACGCGTGTACACTGCTTAGGGACCGTCCATAAGCGTCAAACTTTTTTCCAGGTCATACAGAAAGTTCAACTTTTGCAGTTCCCCCCCCACCCTCCCTCCCCTCAAAGAAGTACTTATCCACATTTTTCTTTCAAAATTGATGTACATTATTTAATATCTACATTTTACACACCATTTCGTAGGTGGTCTCCGAGATATGTAACTTTGCTATCACGTGGCAAATAAACCGTGTAAGTCTTGCTCGTAATTTTTGAACATGTGGGATCGTTTTACTCCCACATACATTGCTGAAATGCTTGAAGCAAACAAACTTGCACACTTTAACGGGTCCTTGGGTTTAAAAACGCACGAGACTTGCACAGTCTGTAGACTGACTGCACAGACCGCCATAGAATACAGAAGACCACAATGAGAACTCTATATGGTCTCTATAAGGGTTGAAGACCTCAATATTGCAAGAAAAACATCTAGACGTCTTCCACATGTTTGCAATGATTCAAGGTCATTTCAGCATCATTAGTTAATGTCATAAGAAATACGGTGTCATTAGTACATTTTTCTTTTAATTGCACACACATGTACACCAGGTTTGTACTTGGTTTAAATTCACAGATCTGTGTTTTGATACCGACGAGAACTGGGCCCAGTTTCATACAGCTGCTCAAGTAAAAAATATCGCCTAAAGTTAAAATTGGAACACGTGACAGGGTATTTTGGTTGGTAACCTTATTCTTAAAATTTTATAAATAAGCAGCTCTATGAAAATTGTATAAACATAAAAAAACAGCTAAGCACAAGAAGATTATGCTTACCAAATTAAGGTTACCAGCCAAAATACCATGTCACATGTTTCAATTGTGACTGGTATCCTGCTCATTTGTGCTCAGCAGAAAAATGTCAAGCAGTGTTTATTGCAGAGCCCACATGGAACTGCCAGAAAAAGTGCAAAGTCTTTGAACGCTAACATTTCTATCGTATACTTCAGTTTAGGGCTTCAGAAATGAGACGACCAGATGAAACGTTGCATACAATTATGTCTAGTAATTGGTCAGGTACAACTCCCACATGCATCGTAAAGAACGAGGGTAAGTGCCAAGTTATAGTGCATACCGTAAAACACTATAAAACACCATCTTGTTAAAAACAAGCAATTAGTCTGAAAAATGACACAAACACAAAACAGCAATATTCCTTCGGGAGTCCGTTACCAGACCAATTAGGCGATGGCAAATAAAAGGCGTCTGAAAGGGGGGATTAATGCCAAAGGTTCAATTTCGTACTTAAAGGTGATTCCTCTCGCTTATGAAATCTCTGTTTAAAAAAAAATCTAGGTAAAGGTCAGAACATGCTTCTAACTTTAACTGACATTTCAATTAACCTACAGACGACAGAGCTGCTTTAAAGCACAAAAAGTAGCTAAGCGTAAAAGCAATTATGCTTACCACAATTGTTAAGCACTATTTTCTGCTCAAAAGCAACTCTATGAATTTGGGCCCTGTTTGTACAATGTCAATTCCTCATGTGCAATTACTGCAATTTAACCGGCCGGCTGCAAAACGTGGTTTGTAATTGATTGTTTCCGTTGTTTTATTCCACAAAAGAAACATTAATCCGGAGGTCAAAGGTTCAAATCCTGCTCTAGTCAATTTGTCTGTGTGCAGTCTATGCTGTCAAGTATGTAGAGCACCAATCACAAGAGCAAACTCTGCCCACACAGGTACCCATTTACCCCCCCTGGATGAAGAAAAGCAATTACAGTAAAGTGTCTGGGTCACTGACACAAGTGTCATGACTGGGATTCAAACCCACTCCCTTAAATGACTTCACCACCAGAACTTGAGTCCAGTGCACTAGACCACTTGACCTCTGACACGCAAGATAGAAGGTGATCATTCTGAGAGGGCTTCCAGACTTTGCAAAACAAATATGAAAGCCAAGTTGAGTTTTGTTTACTGAGATTTGGGTTTGCCCTTAATTTTTTTAGTGCCTGGCCAGTCAGCTTGTCCTTTTCCTAGCCCATATTTCAAATGAGATACGGAAGCTTTAATCGCACCACTTTATCGAAACCACTTGGACTAAATTGCGACTGGTCCTCTGTTGTCTTAACTGGCATCTGGCCAGTGGACCAATGTTAAGGGAGAATGCAGGCATTTCCTATTGGCTTCTGGGAAACGTCTGAACCAGTTTGGTCTGGCTTACAGTTAGATTTACGTCACACTTACAAACAGCTTAAACAACAGCATGGAAACCCATTGAGTTTCACCACCACCCCCCCCCCCCAAACATCACCATCGTCCAAATTTTGTCTACAACAACTATCAATGTTTTAAATTCATTAAAACCCTTTAAAATCGTTTAAAAATGTAGGTCACACTCAGAAAGGTGAGGCAAGTTATTTTTCACCCAGTCCTAGCCGCCAACGCCTGAGGGTTTTTGGGATAAATCAATCCACCCCGAAAGAGCATTTTTGTTTTCCTTCTTCGACCGCTTACATCAACAACAAAAAGGCAAGCCCCGGAGAAGTAGTGCTCGGCTTTTTTTTTTTTCAGAATTAATTATTTGGCATCCGGCGATTTTATACATTATGCAGGAATGGAAATGGTCAGATGGGGATTGATGTGATTTATTGCGAGCGTTAGAATTTGAAGAGAGCAATCATTTTAAGAATTTCCAATCCCGCTACGCATCTGTTTTGGTGTGTTATGTTTTTTAAGATTGAAATTCTCCGAGGGGGAGGTGGGGGGGGGGGAATAAAGCTACAGCTTAAATACGGGATTCAATTTTAGAGCGAATCATTTCAAATGTATGCCTCTAAAGGCAAAGTATACCTCTTGTTTTTGGAACCACTCAATTGTTTTAATCCTAAATGAATGTGTAGATTATATACAATACAAGATTTGGGGTTGATCAAAATAAAATTGAAGAGTCGGTAGTGTTTCAGAAAATCTGGAGCGGTTATGTCCATGCAGGAAGAATAATCCATAATTGGAATGCACAATCTGAGGAACATTTCTGCTTAAATGTTTCTCAGATTGAAGATCTTTTGAAACCCTTTCTCTAAAACCACATTCCTTAGAAGGGAATTGTTTCTCAAAATGTTATACACTATCAACAGCTGCAGTGCTTCTTACCAAGTGAGTTTTTATGGGTATTAATTATTGGAGAGATTGTCAAATGTACACCCTCTAATAAATGAATGAAATGTAATCAAAATGGACACAACCATCATCAGTAAATTTGTCAAAGCCCAGTATCCATACTTCATGTGACCCATCATATGAAACAGCAAACCTGTCAAAGATTAAGCTCAATAGGTCAGCAGCATCAGTGAAAATACTGGGGGAAAAACATATTTTGTTTTCACTGTTTGCAAACGCCAAATTCTGGTCTCGCAACTTTGTTTTTCTCATTTCTTGAAAACTGCAACGTTTCAAGCGAAAGCATTTTAAAGGAAGTTTTCCACTATGGCTATCTTTATACCATGTAATGCTAGGTTCCAACTATTACGATTCGGGCCACGATTGGAATCGTGGTCTTAATCGGGACAATCCTATCGGATCATATCTGAACGAGAGACCAGATCGTGACAGATCGTGACAGGTCGTGTCACCTGATATTGACAAATCGTGACTATATCGCATCCAAGCGCACCAAATCGCACCAGAACGTATCGACTCGCATCAACTAGTACCCAAACATGGAATTTCAGAAAAGGAAACAAAAATTCCACGATCAGCTATGAATGGCAAATCGTGGCATTCATAACGGATCGCACGACAGTGGGAACCTAGCATTAGTTATGTGCAAATCTGTGAACACAGATATGGCTAAATTATAATATGCTTGGGTGCTGTGTTTTCATTTAACCTACAAGGAAGACTCTGCTGCGGCAGTAATCACATTTTTTTTGCAACTTTACCCAAAAGAACCATTGCTTATAAATTTTGTTTGCTGAATCAACACACACCAAAACCTGGGCCCAATTTCATAGAGCTGCTTAAAAGCACAAAAAGTAGCTAAGCGCAACAAAATTATACTTACCAGAATAAGGTTACCAACCAAGCTACCATGTCACATGTACAATTTGTGACTGGTATCCTGCTCCTTTCTGCTTAGCAGACAATTAATTGTTAAGCAATTTTTCCTGCTTAAGCAGCTCTTTGAAATTGGGCCCTGGTGGCAGCTCGCCCAAATCCCTGACAAAACATTGTTCTTCGGTGCTTTCAAACAAGAGTGGTAAGACCTGATTTGAGGAATGACTTTCACAAGAAGGTTCGATGGTGCGGTTATTTTTCATTATTATTGCTATTTTTAAAATACATTTCTAGTAATGAAACAAGAATGCCTCATAAGTGAACTTAACCACTGTAGCTCGCAAGCCTGAGGAAACCCGGAAACAAGGATGCTTGCTATGTGAAACAGAAACACCGGGGTTAATCCCTACACTTCCACGATAAGTGTTCGGAGGTTCTTTTAAGTGCATTACCAATCCTAGTACATGTACATGGTACCTACATGTACAGCTTTATGTCCCATCCGAAGGACAAAGCAATTATGGTAAAGCATCTTGCTCAAGGATAGAAGTGTCATGACCGGGACTCCAAACCACACTCTGCTGATCGGAAAACACCAGAGCTTGAGCCCAGCGCTCTTAACCACTCGGCCACGACATGCTATAATGTCATGAATGTAAAGGATGGAAATGTTGCGCATTAAAACCAATGATGTAATTGCACCTTTAATCTATTTACAGATTTGTAAAGAAGAAAAAAATCATGTGTAGTGTTTTATAGTTTTTGTTGGAACTCATGGATTAAGAGGTTAGTTTTGCCAAATCCAAATAAATGTACATGTTAGTTAAATAATTTGTTTAGTTATGTTTCACTCCTACGCTATGAGCTTCGTCAGACCATAGAGCAAGGGTCAGACTGGCAATGCTAACCTGCCTTTTTATACCCTTTCTTGATGGTCATAGAGGGCGTTGTAGGCCACCAAGAAAAGGTACATAAGGCAAGCGTTGGACATGGTTACCAGTTTGACAAAGCTCATAGCTTAGGAGTGAAACGTAACTAACACAACCTGAAAGTAACACCTACATTTATTGGGATTCCAAAAAACGAACCTCATAATCCATGATTTATCAACAATCCAGTTGAACTTACAGTACCGGCCACAAGTAATTCCAAAGCCCCGCGGGTAACTCGCAGGGCTTAACGAGTACGTGCCGGGGACCCCCGCAAAATACCCGCGAGTGTGCGGGGATCCCCGCAAAATACCCGCGAGTGTGCAGGGAACTCCGCAAAAATCACCGTGGGCCACGCAAAATACTTGCGACTTGCGAGGCCCCGCAGACATGCCCCGCAAGACTGCAATTGCGAGTCAAAACCCTTCCTTTACTAGCCCGCCGGGCGAGTCAAACAATTGTTCCTTTTCACAATAAATGAGATTATTTATAAGTTCGTAAAATGGTTTGGCAAGTCTTGACATTGCTAGATTTAATGTGATCGCGATCGCAATCACGATCGTTCATAAGTAAAACACGCACGCACGCACATAACCACATGGTAGTGAGTATCCACAGGCCCCACAACATTTGCTCGCCCGCTGGTAGTCCACACACGCACACAGCACATGGTGTATTGTACAGTACAACAGCAGGTCCAAAGTCCATCCTAACCAACATTTCGCACGCTGTGATTGGCCCGTTAAAAAATATAATATTCATAAGAAAGCTTGGCTAGCCTCCAACTCTGTACACGTTCACGAGTCGAGTAAACAAATGCTGCACAATGTGGCGCACGCCCGCGGATTCTGTACTATACACAGTGTTGGATTAAGGCTATTCAAGCATCGACAACTTTTGCTGATTGAGGGCATTGCATAAATACATAAAATATTGCATTTAATATAAATAACAAAGAAATAAAAAATCAAGGAGTCACCATTTTTGACATATTTCGTGTGTTATTTAAAAAGGGTTATTTTAAAAGTATTGCCGTTTGAGAACAATTTTTCTTAGGCCTTGTAAAGAATCACGGTCGTACTTTATCACCAAATGCACGGTATGGACAGAGATTCAATTTTAAACCGTGTAGTTGGAGCATCACTGGTCACCCTAAGCATGCTGGCAGGAAAACATCTGCTTTCTGCAAGGTACCAATCATCCATGAGGCTTCGGTAGCGCAGCGATATGCAGGAGCAGTCATGGCGGCCGCGCAGCGCAGGGATATTTTTACACGTTTTCTTTCATTCGATGTTTGAGGTTTTGAGAGTTCAGCTTAAAGTTGAATAAAGCACGGAGGAATTTATATGGAGGGGTGAAGTAAGTTTATTAGAATGATATTACATGTGTGAAATTGTTCTACATTTACATGTGTGTGTACGAGTTCGTTGCAGGACCTTTACAGGTCCCCGCAACACAGGTCCACGACACGTTCCCCGGCTTGCGGGGCCCCCGTTCCGTCCCCGCATAATTCCCGCGGGGCTTCGGGGAGCCTCGTACCCGCCATGCAGTTTAACTGCGGGTACTCGCCCGCAACTCGCAGGGTTTTGGAATCACTTGTGGCCGGTACTGTATTTGATGATTTCTTTGGAACTGTTTTCCTCTCCTTTTTTTTTTTTATAAAGAGGAAATCAGCTTAAAAGTTGCAGAAGTCAACCAACTCTTTATTACCCCACTCTGCTTCACAACTAAGGTCACCCACCCCCACGCTTCTTTACACTAGAGCATACCGGATGACACCTTGGGTGTTGTTCAACTATCAGACAGCCCACAGTAGAACTTGAGACGGCTAATCAGGTGATCAATACGACACATGACACCATTGGGGGACCTGGGCATCAGGAAACTGCATTGTAATGTACACCGCCAGATACATACAATGTACACCAAGTGTGATATCTGTAATATGTATTGAACATAGCCAAGGACGTGCACAATTGGGTTGTGGGGTGGACGGGAATAGCAAGTTGCCATGACGATATTGTTTTCTTCTTCTATTCTTCCACAGGACAATTTTGTGCTCACAGTATAAAAGGAATAAATTTGACTTACAGTGATATGTATTTAACATTCATATCAATTTGGCAAATGGGTCATTCCAAGAAGTTAGGGACAGAGGTTTGGTGAACTTTTTCAAACTTACAGTAATTAATAACAGTTCCTGTTAGCGCAGCACTAACAACCAACTTACGTCATCAAGTTTACAAATCATAATTGTTTTTGGTTTTTTCATACACAGTAAGAATAAACTGTCACTGTTGGTGTCCCTTTTTTTACATACAAAATCATTACCTTGCTTTTGCCATCTTAAGAACTTTCGCGTGTTTACAGACACCAATATTAAAATTGAAATTCTGACTTTTTGCAACGATGTGACACAAATAAGCTGCAGACACTGGTGTCACGTTACACATGAGATCCACTAACATTCAAAGTGTATGTCTCATATTCACTGAAGAGGTCTGATTTTCACATCTTTTCACTGGTCCATAAAATGCAGACATGTCAAGGCAATATCAACGGGAAATACGCCCCCAAATGTATTTTCTGGTTTCACATGTAGCCCGGACACAAATGTGGTGTCCTGTTGCATATGAAATTTGAACAAATATTTCTGTTACATATCTACCAGCTTTCTTAGAGAAGTTGAAAGTTTCATACTCTAATAAGGCCTACTGATAGGTTTATGAAATTAGTAACAATTAGACAAATTAATAAAAAGCAGAGAGAATATGAATTGTACATCTCAGTTACTGGTTTCACTTGTTAACGAGACACCACAAACGCTTGTGTGTCACCAAATTAAAATGTATGATAAACCACAAGGAAAACCGACTGCATAAGTTTGTATAACAATAACGTTTTAAAATAATTTAGGGTTGAACAAAGAAAAATTGACTAGAGCGGGATTTGAACCAACAACCTCCTGTTTAACGCCAGATTTAAAAGATAACAATAAAGCAGCATTAATAAATAACATCCATAGCTGTCTTGTGCTTAATGACAAAATCTTAACTGTCATCACACGCCGGATTATTCATGCATAAAATGCAAAGTTCTGTATCATCCCCTGGTCACGCTTTACGCACAGAGTGATCAGCGCAAGGATGAGGAGAAAAAAATGAGTCCTCTAAAATGAGAAATACTGTCCACACAGTATCTGACACACAGTGTGTCTGACTTAGGGATGGCTTTGCCAAGCACTCCGGCTGGGTCTTTGAAATACAAATTAATACAAGCTCTTCTTCTTTTCAAATACAGAGGTTTTTTGAAAGACTAAATTAACTCAGGAGTTAGAGGACTATAGAATAGGACTATCCTCAAGTATTCATCAGCCTTTTTGAGGTATGGTGGACACTTTCATGACTATAGGAGTGTTCTGTTCACCCTTACAAGATACAACATTGCGGGGTGATTTTTTAGGTAGGAACTTTACTTGCCACGACCCCCATGGAGAGAAGACAAGAAAGGAAGAGTCATGCTTTGCAATGCACTCCGGCAGGTTTTTTTTGAAATACAGAGGTTTTTGAAAGAGTAAAAAAAGTGTGAGTTTACTGGCCCGATGCTAAAATCACTGGCCTCGGGCCTGTGGTCCGGTGTTAATTTCAAGCCCTGGTGTCACAAGTATTTCATGCATTGTCCGTGGCATATCCAAAAGTAGTTGGATATCAAGTCATACACCACAAGGGAAACTGACTGGGTAAATTTGTTATAATTCTGGGTTGAACAAAGAAATATTCACGTAAACCTGCAACCTCATAATTAATGTGCCGGCGTTCTACCAACTGAGCTACATATTGGCGGTCCCCTACCACCCTGCATGAATTTTGTCTGATATCTTTGTTCCGGGGTACCAGTCAGGAGCCATTCAAACCAGGGGTTGTGCCCACGCACAAGCTAGCGTATCGGGCCAATATGCGCGAAATGCGGGCCAATACACTATGTGCATATTTCAGCCGATACGCACAAACAAATAAATATATTTAGTTTTGGCGTATTTTTTAAAACTAATTTCACAAAAATCATCGTGAGAAAACCATCTAGAATGGCCCAGCGTCCTTGGGCCAAACTTCCCAAATTTGGGTCCAGAACGCCCCCCAGTTTTGGAAAATCCTGGGGAGAACTCTGCTATAATCTGTAACTGCCGTATCACTGCGGATCACACCCAAGCAGCAGAGGGATCACTCCTCATTTCCAAGCGTAATCAACAAATTGTGCGACGCATCTTTAAGTCCATCCTTCATCTATGCAGCTATTTAGATGAAGTCGGGAATCATTTTCAGATTTCAATTTGATTGAGATTGCCGAGCGCCGTGCGTGACGGTGTGGAGGAGTCATGGGTCCTTCTCGAGCAATTCTCATCAACGTGGTTGGTCAGGCGTGACCAGGAAGTGACTGTTAGATCTGTCAAGCTCCTGGTGGGGTACCTGAAGCACAACGGCCACTGAGTGTGTCTATCACCACGGGCTCCACAAATGCCACTGGACCACTCGTCTCGAGTCCAGTCATTTAAAGTGACAAGTTGCCTTAGATTGGGCATTTGGTCTATTAAAAAACAATTTTATGAAATGGATAATGGTTGGATAGCGGTTTTAAAAGTTGAATTTTTGATCCATACAAATGTGCTTCTAAATTGTGTGGTTTTCCTTTTACTCCCTGAACATGGTCCGCCATTTTGTGGAGTCAATAATTTGGTCTGTGAGCAAGACCTGGACCCAAATTCATACAGCCGCTTTAAAAACCACAAATATTGCTAAAATGCTAAGCAGAAAAGTACAGGATACCAGTCGCAGACAGTACATGGAATGTTTTTGGGCTGGTGACCTTATTCTGGTAAGCATAATTTTGTTGTGCTTAGCTACTTTTGGGGGCTTAAGCAGCTAGCTATGAAATTGGTGGTTAGGGTTGAGCAGCTGCTAAGTAAAACAAACTCACCTCTGGCGTAATGGCTTTGAATATTGGAAGGTCCATATACGTAATTTGAGTCTGGAACAAACAAAAAACAACAAATACAAATGAATATTGACATTTGGCATGTGTCATAGACTGACTTTAATACACTGCTACAGTAAGCTCACACATGTATGCCTGCCATTTTCAGTGTCAAATTACACCTAGTATTTCGATGGCTTGTCCTGGCCGAGTGGTTAAGAGCACAGGAATCAAGCTCTGGTGTTTCTGATCAGCAGAGAGTGGATTCGAGTCCCGGTCTTGACTTAACAACTATTGCATCGTCCTTTGTATGAAACTTAAAGCAGTATGTTTTATAATGTGTGTGTTTTACAATGCACATAAAAGAACCCAGTTACACTTATCGCGAAAGGGAAGGGGTTTGCCCCGGTGTGTCTGGCAGTGGCTGCTGGATGCACAGCAACACTTTGTAAACCCTTACAAGGTGCAACATAAATCGGTCTCATAATTCAACAAATTCAAAAACCTGTCTTTAAAAACATTTCTGTTTGTTCAAGCCCCTTGAGTACCTTATTGGTAGATACGTACGCTAGAGTATGCCCATAACTTTTTCACTGATAAGCCAGCGGGGACCAGTTAGTTTGTCATTTCACTCGTCCACAAGCTTTCTCACTAGTCCATATTTCATACTAAGGAATTTTGACTGGTCCTCGGGTGTTTTTACTGGCATTTGGCAAGTGGACCACTGCTAAGGGAGACTGCTGTATGCTATTTAATGCTATTATGTTGGTGTGGCTCTAACTCTGCATGCATCGTCTAAAATATACACTTGACAGTAACACAGTGAATCTAGCTTCTTTTTGCATTCATGCTCCGGGCAAACTGTGTAGTGGTCAAGAAGTATGATATTATTGTCTTTAGAGTTATTCATACGGGGTGCACTTACAGCCAGATCGTCAGGCATCACTCTTAGCATGTCAAAGACGACTGCATCGTACGTCTTGAGCCTCGGTAGCGTCCATCGTCCACTCTCTAATGTATCTCGTCCACTCAACTAAACAAAGAAAAAGAACGAAGAGGGAAAAAAAAAGAAACGTGTGAGATAAAACGCAAGCTGAGGTTGTCCTCTGAAATGTCATTCTGCAAATTAAATTGCAGCGTAAATCTGTGCAAAGACAAATCTTGTTTCTGAGACTGTGCGCCTAGGGTTGGTAAAGAATTTGCATTTTTCAAATAAGTACATGTAAACGGCTGTTTTATCGCGTGGAATTTATCGCGAGGAGTCTACTTAATTTCGGGCTGTACTGTATTAGCAAGGCAGAACAGTTTAATGTTTGTTAAGTTTGTATCAGAGCTGCAAATGCCAAACTATATGTACATAAATTTGTACATTTGTGACAGATAGTTGATGTCAGAGACAGTGTGAGATGGTGTCATTGTGGTGTACACGTACATACATGCACACATACACGTACACCTATAAATGGCATGGTATTACCAGAAGAGTGGGGACAGTAGAACAAAGGAATACAAAAGGGACAATGCTGTCCTAACATTGGAATCCTTTGTATTTTTGTGTCCTTACCTTTTTTCATGCGCTAAGTCTACGGGGAGTCCTCACATAGGTAGCAATGTAAGAATGCATTGTACATAAAACATACACCATGTACACTGATCCAAGTACATACAATGTAGGTCCGAATAGGCGCCATCTTTACGGGCAACTTTCATTTTGACCTTGGATCGCGTCAAGCGTTCTAACTTATCTACACAGCCAAGTGGTTCACCGACCAATCACAACAGGAATTTGATAGATCTCTACTTCATGTGGTATAAATTACGCATTTGTAACACATATTTGTGTGTTCAAACATGATTTGATTTGCCTGTGTAAAGATGGCCAACTTAACACTGTGTGACACCAAGTGGGAACTATGTAGGCCTACATGTACATGTATAGGAATATGCACATGTACAGTGCAAGTTTAAATGAACAGCCCACCTCATGGATAAGTGTGAATACAGTACTATACATGTACAGTAGTACATGTGAACACATGTACATCATGTACATGTTCATGTACAACATGTACAAGGCCTTGTCCATTGTGCATCATGAAATAATGTGTGATACATGAATCATTGCATACATAAGCTCCACTTTACACAGCACAAGAGTTTCAATACACTTACCAAGTTGAAAAATGTAGTAAATCCAGCCGCCATTTTGAATCATTTTATCAAATGTGCGCCACATAGCAAAAATTTACATCTGTGTACATCCATTATACATTTCTACATAATGTGCATAATCATTATCATTGCTTCAGAATGGTTGTTATACTGGACGATACTCCGAGGTAAAGATAAGCAATTAAAAACAATTCCCTTTAACATAGGCACACAATTCAGCCATGAGTCAAAACCCACAATCTGGCAACCGAACATAGAAAACAAATGTTCTGGAAGCGCAAGTCCAAGGTAGCAAAAAACAAAAAACAAGAAGTTCTCAAATTACTGAATTAAATCCGAACGTGCAAACTGTCAATGTCATGTCTGTGACTCCAGTACCACAAAGACATTGCTTCAAAGCTAGATTTCACAAAAACTAATTTCCTCAGAGTTTACATCAATACTTTGTCAACCTACGCATTGAACAAACATCCGGAGTGACAAAATTGCGATGGAATGATCCATTTGTTGAAATCATTGCCTTTTGAATATCCCAGCATTCCACATCACAGCAGACGAGCTAGGCAGAGTACAAACAACCACGTAAATTACATTGGAATAGAGAGTATAAAATCTGAAGATTTAAATAATTATAGGCTATTCTGATGCACTCTGTAAACAGGTAAAATTAAATCAATGAATTATACATGTTATGCAAATGCAGCCATCTTTACATATTTTTGTGAAGTTTTGTTTGGAATCCACTTGTACGGGTACATGATGTACAGGGCTCGAAATTAACACTGGACCACAGGCCCGCGGCCAGTGATTTTAGCATCGGGCCAGTAGACTCACAACCGGACAAGCCCTGGTGGTCTTGTGTTGTTCAACTGAATAATAATAGGCTACCTCATTGTGTAATATTTTTGTGAAAAAAAAGTTGAGTAGAAATCTGATAAATATCTGTCAATTCTCTTCAGTATCGAAGTACACTACACATTTATTAGACAAATGAGATAGACTTTCTCTTTGTGCTGGTTCAACTTATTTGGATTCCGGTCTTGGAAAAATAAATTCTGGTCCAGTAAACATTTTGAGCTACAAGCCCTGCAGTCTTGTGGAAATTTCCACCAAATTCAAGCCCTGATGTACATTTATTACATAACCAATTGAGAGATTGACCACTTGGAATGGTGTACATTAAGTATGTAAATTTCAATGTACCGGGCTGTTTGGATCCTCTGTCTACATTGATGGTACATTTTGTTTACATTCAACAAACATGTGTGCAACAATAACACCGTGTGTTCTTGGGTTAACGGAACACTTTAGATAGCAGTTCGCTGGGCCATTGCAATCTATGTGTACACATTTACTGCCTACTGAGGCCAGTGGTTTTAGAGTTGGGCCAGTAAACTCATGACCAAACTTTGTACCTTTTTTTTGGAATCCATGGTAGTGCTGGAATGTAGCCTTCGATGTCATTACGACATCTTCATTCAGCGTAGTGAATTTGAACTACTGTCATGTGACCGCCTTTTGGGTGATCATGTGATAGCAGATTGTTCAATTCGACACGCTGAATGAAGATGCCATGATGACGTCGAAAGCTACGTCGATTCACTACCATCGATTCGGACCAACCAGTGAGAGCGACTATAAATATTAAGGTACAACACCTCATTCATGTCATTAGCACAGTCAAATTATGTAACAATAATAATATTAATAATACAAAAGTTGTGGTAAGCTTTATGACATGAGACAATAGGCCCCTATACAATGAGTGTTAACTTCAAATATTGTTGTCTGGTCTGTGTGCACGGAGGGAAATCCGAGTGCATCAACCAAAGAAACAGCAAGAACACTACAAAGAAATCACACATAACTTACACACATCAGGGCATTGATCATAATGATGGCTTTACACCTGTACACCAGGAAAATAAACTCAAGCCGTTAACAAGAATCCACTTTTCAGCAAGTATATAAATCCAAGCGAAACGTTGCGGTCGAGCCTTTGTGAGCAGCGGCGAGTGTACATATATGTAGGAAGGGGTTACTCGTATACTGTCAGCGTTAACACCGAGCGAAACACAAGACGCCTTTTATAAAAGGAAACCACCCCCTAAGCAGAGGAAGTTACCCATTAGTAACTTTCCTTCCAAATCAACCGATGAAGGAGGTCAGTTGACTTCACTTTATATATAAATATAAAGTTAGTATAAATATATATAAATAAATGTGGTGGGTTTTTTTTTTACTTAGATTTTTCAAGGAGGTAGTCCCTAATTTCATGTTGTGCATGATGTATGGTGTACCTACGATGTGCCCAGGGTGTGCCCAGGGTGTGCCCAGGGTGTGCCCAGGGTGTGCCCAGGGTGTGCCCAGGGTGTGCCCAGGGTGTGCCCAGGGTGTGCCCAGGGTGTGCCCAGGGTGTGCCCAGGGTGTGCCCAGGGTGTGCCCAGGGTGTGCCCAGGGTGTACCCACGGTGTGCCCAGGGTGTACCCAGGTATACCCAGGTGTACCCAGGGTGTACCCAGGGTGTACCCAGGGTGTACCCAGGGTGTACCCAGGGTGTACCCAGGTGTACCCAGGGTGTACCCAGGGTGTACCCAGGTGTACCCAGGGTGTACCTAGGGTGTACCCCGGGTGTACCTAGGGTGTACCCCGGACATACCCAGGGTGTACCCGCAGTCTATCCAAGGTGTACCCACAGTGTACCCAGGTTGACTAAAGAAGGAACTCCAGAAAGCCATAGATGCTCAAGACGCTCCCCGACAGCAGAGAGCAAGTTCGGGCGTTGACTTTTTGTCAAGTTGCGATTCAAATCACGCATGTGTGATTTCTTTTTCACCTGACTGTGTCTCATCAATCAACTAGTCAATTTTAAGTCAAGGTGAGTTGTTGAGCAGATGATAGGATTAGTAATTGTTGGCACATCATTTTCATTTTGTATTACTTTCCGCTATTTTCTCTACTTTGGGGAAGTAATTAACTAATGATCTCACCACATAGATTGTCATGTTGATTAAAACTACTGTAATAAATTTGTAAAACTACTTATTAATTGTACTGTAACTTGTGAACTTGAGAAACTGTGCTACAGGGGCGGGGTTGATCGAGTTGAACTACATGATGGCTAGTTGAACCAAGCAGTGTTCAGCTGACATCTAGATCAACTATGGTTTTAAGTCTAGTCAACTCATAGTCACCCACCCCCACCTTACTCAGAAATATACGAAGGTCAGAGGTTCAGGTGAAGAGTCTAATGGCTGTTCGGAGCAGCTCCGCCAGAAGGAAATTAGATTCAACGTTCAACTGCACGGTTGACTGTGCATAAAATACACACTTAAGGATTATGACCAACGAAGGTACTTTATGAATCTTTCGTGGACATGTTAAAATTTGATTGCTAACAGTGACCTTCTTTATTATGCCATTAAAAATAATGGTTATTTTTAAGCACTGTGCAATTTAGCCATTTGCCATGTTTGCTAGCAAAGAACATTTCTTTTAATAACAACCCAACAATATTAATTGAACAGGCCTACAACTGTTTATTGTTTATTGAATAACATTTATTCTTCAAAATTTGGGAAAATTTACAAAATCAGAGGCCTAAAATGTCACCTTTGAGGGGGCACTAAATGGGCCACTTTCAAAGGGCACTTCCACCAGGTCCACTGGAAAATCTTAAAGTGGGAACTTTTGAAGGGGCACCAAGGCCAAGAATGGGGCCCAATTTCATAGAGCTGTATATGCAGAAAATATAGCTTATACATTTTTCTCTGCCCAGCATAAATAAGGGGGACACCAGTCACAAATCATGGCACATTTGATACGGTATTTCGGCTGGTAACCTTATTCTGGTGAGCATATTTTGGTGTGCTTAGCTACTTTTCATACTTAAGCAGCTCTGTGAAAGTGGGCTCAGGGAAACGGAGATCATTGCCTCCATGGCCTACGTGAAATTCCAAGTCAGATTAAGAAAGCCGGCATGTGTGTGTACAATGTACTGCAACATTTTATTCACTATGACACATTTCATTTCTTATTCGCTAGGCCTAATGTTTTCTTATAGCCTTGTAAAGTGTCTTTTTTGCGATTTTTTTATTCTGTGATGAGTTTTGCTGTAATTACCTTTAATTCAGCTTAGGTTTGATATTTAATAAGCAATAATAATAATAATAATAATAATTTTAATAATTCGGGCCTGAACATTTGGTCAAAATATAATCTTTGTACATAATTTCTTTCCCCATCTTTCTCAGTGGAGTAACTCATTTCCACCTTTTGATAATCACACCATTCAATCGGTCCGTGAAAATTTCATATTGTCATGTTTTAATGCAAACATCAAAACAATTGCCAAGTTTAAAGAACAGGTATTTTGTAGTTTTGTATTATAACTACGTAGAAGCTGATGGTGAATGTGTTTTTTTGAAAAATCATCTCTATGTATTTTTCACTTTAATAGCGACTTAGAATGAACACCCTTCAAGCAACTTCATCGGGGGAAAAGAAAATTCCTGACCCCCAACAATGGAGAGCCACACACTGCCCGAGTCTTAGTAATTGGCTGTGCTTTCATTTCAGAATCCACCACTCGGCCACAAGGCCTACGAGGCGATCCATTCACCGTGTTCACGGTGGGTTTAAATGTCGGCGCACAAACACCACGGACCGTGCTGTCCGTTGAAGTTCACTTGCACGTTTGCGCTCATGTCGAGCGTGAACGAAATCCCTGCAAGTGGAAATCAACATGCGGAAAAACAACCCGAATGGGTAAGACCAATTAGCTGTGCAGTACAATGCAGTAACCCCCTGTAGTGCACAAGCCCAGGAAGGAAAAAAAAAAATACCAAAATGAGATCAGGAGAATTTGCATATTATGGCTCCATGTGCCCCTAAACATCAAATTGACTTTGCAGAGGGAAAAGTCAGGAATCCAGTCGCTCCAATCATTGTCCCCTTTAAACGCAGTCTGGCGCTGCAAGGGTCATGACTTGCATCACCTTGCAATTTGTGCACCGTGTTCATGGCATACCACACCGAATCAAGACATGCGACTGTTTCCTATACGTGTGGCGCTGTGAAATTAGACCTGCGTGAAAATTCATTTCCGCCAGCCAACAAATTCCTACGGCATAATGTGTGTTTCACATTCAAAATACCCATTTGTGCATGAGTAAATTTTTTTAAGGGGAAAGATAAATAAATACTACTAACTGTGGACTATGTCACAGCATGGAGGAAATCCATGGTCACAGTCATGTTTCTCTTAAATCAGATTTAATGTGGAGAGCTATAAAGACTTCCTCATCCTACATGTCCTACACCTTTCCAACTGGCACAGGTGTGCAGGGCTCGAAACTAACACTTGACCGTCGGCCCAAGGCCAGTGATTTTAGTGTCGGCCAGTAAACTCACGGACCAGACAAGCCTGGTGGTCTTTATAGTTGTGGTTATAAATTGAATAATCCTACCAGATTGTGGAATTTCTTTGTAAAAAAAATATTGCCTATGAACCCGATAAAAATCTTTCAATTCCGTTGAGTGTCGGAGTACACTTACATACATTAAGACAAATGAGATAGATCTTCTCTCAGTGCTTGTTCAACTCGTTTTGATTCTAGCCTTCTAATAAATTCTAAATGAGTAAATAGAATTAGCTGTTGCAAATCGCTTTACCAACCAAAAGGACCTATGGTATAAACGCCAAGAATTAGTTAGTGGTCTGACGTTTCGAACCTTGGCGCAGTCTTTCTCGACGGCTAATAAAAAGGCTTTTTAGCCTTCGAGAAAGACTCTGTTAGGGTCGAAAGGTTACGCCACTAACTAATTTTCAAGCCCTGATGTGCGCGCACATAGTTATCACATTAAACCATGTTTAACCCATGCTAAATGCAACAATATGCACCAAATGGTAATAGTTGTTGTGATCTGTTGCATTTGGCAGTCAACTCAGATGTCATTTTTTGACTGAATTTGTTGCATTCAGCAGTGAAGTGACTTCATATAGGTTTGGGTGCTTCTATTGTACATTGTATCTGAACAACTTATAATTGGTATTTCAAAATGTTTTTTATGGGAAAAGTATTGAGAAGTATGATGTAATATTAGGTAAGAATCATAATTCAAATCATTATTCAAAAGACTGTATAATAACAGTTAAACATTACACTTATGTGCACACTGTTGCATTTAGCAGGGCAAACACCATTGCTCAGTCCTTTCACAAACAGCATGCCTGCACAATGCAACAACATTCCCTTGGTGCATTTTGTTGCATTTGGCATGGTTCTCATTTCAACTGTGTTGCATTCTGTTGTATTTGGCAGGCTATGTAGAGAGACCCTAATGGGGGTTAGGGTTAATGTAGGCTTTAAAATACTAGTAGATGTACAATACTAAATTGACCCTAGACAGAGAGGTACATAATGTATGCAAGTCCAGGCAACCTGACAATGTCAGAGATCCCATCAGTATGTTAATTTCAGAAGAGTGTGTACACCTGACACTGCAAAAACATCTCATGATGCAATTTCTTTTACACAACATGGACCTGTACCAAGAGTGTCTCCCCAGAATGTGTCAAAACTGCAGGGCAATCTGAACCCCAATTCTGTAAGTTTGACCTAAGCACACTGAAGTGATTGAAATAAGGTCCTGGGAATGCATTTTACTTCGTGTTAGTGTTTGGTTTTTAAAGCCCTACTGCATGTACTGTGCAGTCTGGGCATCCAAAATGGTTTTATCTCCAGTTTTTGTCAATTTGATATACATATTTCTACATCTTTTGTTTGCACTAATAGGCTATGGGGGAATTTTTTTTTGCATTTTGGCCACAATTCATGTGTATCAGCCCAGCATACTACATGTAGTTTTTGCTTAGGGCATAGGGAGGACCCTGCTGTACGAATTACACACACATGTATGCAACGTACAATTTAGAACATTATGACTACAGCAGACTATAAGTATTAAACAGTTGTTCATTGTTATCTGGCCCAGAACTCTGTGGTAAGCACTGCCAGGAAGTTGGGCCCACGTCTTAAGCTATGGACATTGTTGGCCTATTCTTGGACAAGAAAGTAAAAAATACATGTAAATGTAGGTACATGTACGGATACGTACATGTACGTGTACGTACCCATTACGTACGTGTACGTGTACATTTATTAGACCTGACATTACATAATAGAGTATTTTGTATTCAGATGGGATGGGAGTTCTTGCCAGTCAGAATTGTCCATGTGGGTATTGACCCTTTGCATAGGTCACCATCGCTGATATCAAACAATGGAATACACACGTACGCACCGCGCACAACTCTCAGCCAATGAGAGGTCTCCATTTGACCTTAGTGAGGGCGCTGTTTGGCCTTTTCACGACCTATTGCAAGAGGCCTGTAACAATTCTGAGCCTGTGGCAATGCTTTTAGGATGAGGGAAATTTTTACAAAATATAAAAAAATATTATGCAGTTTTTCATATAATTGCTTTATCACACATGAGGGCATCTCAAAGTGCTCATTATATTTTCTATTAAGTTATGCAGAAACATTAAGACCCATTTATTTACACAGCACCATGTAACAGTTTACAAGGTGCTGTGGCGCAATCTACAGCCAACCATACCAGAAAACACCGCGGCAAACCCACTCTCTTAAGTGTACTGGGTTCTTTGACGTGCCTCACACAACACACGAGACCTACAGCTTTACGCCCCATTTGAGGGACGAAAGCATTTAATAGGAACATCGCTTGCTTCAAAGATAAATTTCAACAGGTCTTGGTTGGCAATTTGATCTATGTGTGCGTGTTGACACAGGCTGTTTTGCACTTCCTGCTGAAGCGAAAGTGACAACCACTTTCTGTGTGGTTGACAATGAAGAGCTGGAATACGTGCATTTTTCCCATAAGGCACAGAAACTTGTACTGCTTTACATTCAAGTGGACAGTGCGAACCAGGTTTCACTGCATGCATTATGATTACATGTATCATCAGGCCTGATAATTCAAAAACTGCCTCCGTTGCCCCCGATCATTGCCTTGGGGCCCTTTGAAATGTTCCAATAGAAATTTAAAATTTCCATACAGAGATGCCCTTAAGCAAGGAGAGAGCGCCTTGGTGCCCTTGCCCTTTCAAATATGAAGCACCAGGTCTGTATCCCAGTAGAAAATTATAGTTAAAAAAAAGAAATACAACCTGACCGTAGAACCAGTCTTGTTCCCTGACTGACTACTCACCCCTGTTAATGTGGATCCCCTTGATGAGGAGCTTTCCCCGCCATTAGTCAGGTCCTCCACCGACGACGCAGATAGCTGCTGCTTCAGGATTTTGTGGTTCATAATCTGTGATGAAGACAGAGCATTCAAATTTACCTACAGGTACCACGCCACGCCTTGAATCTTGCATTTAAACTTGAAGTTTCAAAGGTCATTTGTTTCTTCCACTACGAATGAAGAGACAGTGCAATGCCGCGTCCGATTTGAGCAACTTTGGCTTTTTGGCTATGGCTGTTGGCTATGGTTGTTGGCTACAAGGACAACATTTGAGAATGACTTGTCGACATTCCTGCCACAGCCGCTGCCGAAACCATTCATTCTGACACCCAAGTTTCTATCAGAAAACTATATTCCATTAATCCACAAAGCAAAGCAAAGATGGGGCTCTGGATATTTTCAAAACCACTCATGTTTTTCATTACAGTTTTGTTTTCTTCCTTTTTTTTTTAAAGAAAGGTACTTTTTTGGTACCCCATTTCTGCTAGATTTTTCTGTGCTTAACAACTTTTGCTGCTGTGCCGACCAGAGTTTAAAAATGGGGCTCTGGATGTTTACAAAACCGGCATGCCTATATCAATATTTACTTTTTCTTTTTTTAGGGCAAGTACTTTTTTGTACATGATTCCTTTTTAAATAAATGTTTTGTTTACATAAATGTAACCATTATTTACATAATTATTCAAGATCAATACATGTGGATACTGTTGGCAACCTGTGAGAGTTTGATTCGATTCCATTGTGCTGTTCCAATAAAAATTGCACGAATGTGATTCGTTTTAATAATGAAAGGGTCGCCAGCTGGTGACCCACTTCTTATTCCTCTCACGTAGATGAATCATTTTGGGGGAAAATTTATTGGATTCAGACTATTATGTTAACTTTGTGTACATTTGCCCAAAAGATTTTAACTACAGGATGTTTTTTTACACAATAATGTACCTGTTTGTGCAATTAGTTTTCATGACAAACCAAGTTTATAACCAACCAGGACCATGGGGTGGGCGCATAACTCTTGCCCTCTCCAGCAAATGAGATCCAAAACAAATGCACAAACGAATGGTTCAATACACCAAAAGCCCCCCAAATTATGTCTTTGGCCCCGATAGCTCCCCCCCCACACCATCTAAATGAAATGACTAGTTAGGCCACTGTGAATACAAGATACATTCAACGTAAAGTTCATCAGTGACGAAATTTCCCGTTTATTTGAAGAAAAAAATAGATTCCAGTTGAAAGACTTTCGTAACTTACCATGTGAAGGAGTTATCTACAATTCACAAAGAACCCGTCCTGTCTCATTGTCCTTTTGTTTCCTCCAAAAGTTGTAATATTCCTACTGAAGAAGGCGGCCAAGACACAAGAATGACAACGACCCAACAAGTCACATCGCTGAGGAGTTCCTTCTGCAATTGTCAACAGCCGCTGTTATGTTGCTCAACCCCGCCCAGACTGCCCCAACTACACTGGGAGAATCGAAACAAGACCCCAGAGGCTTTGCCTTTGAACACACTGGCTGGGTTCAATCAGGGTTCCTTTACATGAAGTCAGTGGGTTCCTAAGTTCAAACGATGTAGGAGCTGTCAAGTTAACCGCAGCTCAACAGACGGACCGGCTGAGCAGCTGATGGCGTTGTTGTACACAGGTCGCTTCAGGTCACTCTTCATGAATAATTGATGAAGTCTGAATTTGCATAATTCAGGACATTTCCTGGTATCAGGTGTGCTTCTGAACTTTCTGTACCACTTCTCATGGAATCTGAAAAAAACCCAAATCAAAAGTGAAAACGATGAATGGTTCATGACTAAACAGGCACACCACAAACATGTGAGCATACATGTACATACTTACATGTAATGAACAGTGTACATAGGTCAGATGTGAAATTTAAAAATCATTGCTTTTATATTTGCACCAAAAAAAAAAGGCTTTCGGTAAAACTTGTGGGAATTCTATACTAGCATTTTAGTGCATGCAAGTCAGAAATTTGGACAATCTACATCTTTCACTCAGTACATTGCGCCACTCAAAGCATCCACGTAAATTATTTCAGCCTGAAAGCCGCTGCCAGTGGCTCTTACTGCAAACAATTTAAACTCACTTTGTTATTGGCCCTTCAAGAAATTACGAGCAGTCAATAGCCAATGAAATGACTTGTTATATACCTTGCTCCATTATTTATTATAATAAGCTACCGAAAAGAGTCAAGAATTTTTATTGTGCAGTTTGAGACTTTCTTCTCTCTAAGCCAAACGCTTACCCTCCCAGTGAATTTCCGGCAATGACCATACAAATCTAGTGATTCTGATCTGTTGAAAATGTGAGTCAAATGACATTGTACGATTTGAAAGAACAGAATAAACCTGAGTGTTTTCTGCATTACATTGTCTGGAAAATGACTTTTAACTTCCTCTATTTCTGAAATATACATTTTTTTGAGACAGTATTGTTGATATACACAGTACCATCACATATTGTTGAAAGTTTTGTTGACACTGAAAAAAAAATAAATAAATAAAATGATAAATGTCAAAAGTGAGCGGTTAGTTTTCAAATTTGCAAATAATTGTTTTATTTTTATGATGTTGGCCCCACAAAATGGATTGACCCACACAATAAATACATCAATAATCATAAAAAAGGCATGCAAGGTTTACTTTCATATCAAAGTTAAAATTACAATATAAAATAAGGAAGTTACTCTATGCTTTGAATGAAGGAGTGTTGGGGAATGTTTTTTTTTCAACAATTCCATCACAGCAGCACATTCAATTCCGCAGTGAAAGAGCAAGGCCCTAATCCACAGAAACCTATAATGTAAAGTTAACCCCACACATTCTCATTTGATAATAAATGACAAATTGAAAAAAAAGCAATATAATGTTCAGGGAGAACAATTTACAATGGCTGCCGATCCACTGAATCCACGGTGAGCCGCCCCGTGTAACAACCCTATCCACAGTTCATACTGCTAGATTAACATGAGTAGATGGCATCTGGAAATGAGCAGTACACAAGCAATAAGCATTGGGGGGGGGAGACAAAACAGTCCAATAGGCCTACCACATTGAACATTCAGAACATTTCTTCAAAATCTCCCACGGGGGGGATGACAATGTTGAGCAGAAGGGCTGGCCGTTTCTCAGCGAGGGCTGTGCAATTGCCATATTTAGTACGGGGGGGGGGGGGGGGGGGGGGGGAGGAACTCATCTGTTTTTATTATTACTGAACCAGACTGTGACTGCCGAGGTGTTTTGGTCTGAGCTCCTCCCGACTCCTGATTAAACAGGACACTGCAGCACATGACGAGCGCATGTACCGGACCATGAAGTAGAGCATTATTGCTTTGCAGTTTTTTTAATCAACATTCATGAACACATTTAATACCATGAACGGGACGGTGAATGGCTCCAATCATGGGTGAATATTTTAGCGTGTACCACGTTGTATGGACGACAAATTGAAAACTAGTGGAAAGGTAATTAATTAAATTCACATTTTACAATTGAACAGTTCTTTGCCATCAAAAAATAAAACAAGTAAAAACACTCATTTACGAGGACCTCAGGTCAAACTTCTAAAACTTTTAAAAAAACCTGTGGAAAACCCTGGACAATGAAAATTTGAAACCTTGACCCTGCATCAAGCAAATGTTGTTAGGGCCTACCTGCCCCAGTCCTTCTGAATCATTCAATTTGGCAATTGGAAATACATGTAGGAGTATAGAAGGATTTGGCACTGTTATTATTGTAATGCGGAGACCTAAATATTTACAAAATGTACACATAGCCACAAAAAAAATGTTTGTACCACAAGAAAAGGCTGAACTAAAATTGAAAGTTTGACACACCTGTTTACTTTCTAAACATTGATGGGATGGCAAAGTTGATGCAAAATAAACTACACATTGCGAATACAGGAAAAAGCACTTCAACAGAAATCATTTTCATGGTTCATTATTCGCGGCAGACATGCTGCGCAACACAATCAAAACATTTGCATGGGAAATTCCATGGCCAACATGACAACAGTGGGCATAATGAGAATTTTGTAGTCATTACATACGTGCAAAAATTACTAATGCGAAAAAAATGGAGGAATATTGTGCTGCATAACAATAACAAACCGTTCATTATCCAACCATCCAGAGAGAACTTCAGGGAACTGGGCGATCCAGGTTTTTAAAAAACAGCAACGTTTTATGTTTTGTCAGGGATTTCTCTGAAAATGTTTTGCATATCAGGCTCACTTCGATTGCAGCAACAACATTCAAATTTTGTAGGAGTCTGACAGTATTTTCAGGCAGAAATGTTGCATCTCTTACCAAAGAAAAATTGACAAGAGCTGGACTTGAACCTGCGACCTCCGGATTAACGTACCAACGCTTCACCAACTGAGCCCGATGTTGGTGGTCTCCCCATTTTGTCAATATCTGCCGCTTCCCAGGTTGTATCGTAAACTTTATCATGTGATCCCTGGTAAGGCAACTAGAGGTTGAAAGCATTATGACTGGCACCCCGAAAATCCGAGAGAAAAAAAGTCGACAAAAATACAGAGACCACTGACATTAGGGCTAGGAAGCTCAGATGGTAGAGCGCCAGCACGTTAATCCAGAGGTCGCAAGTTCAAGTTCCGCTCTACTCAATTTGTCTTTGTTCAATCCTTAATTGTTTAAAATTTACCCAGTCAGTTTCCCTTGTGGTTTGTTACTTGAGCTTTAAGATCAGTGAGCTTTCAGATTGAAACCAATGTTGCTGTTGTGGTTTTGGGGTTGGGTTGTTTTGTTTTGGGGTTATTATTATTACTTTTTTTTGTTGGGGGGGGGGGTATGGTTTACTGTACCAATCCCGTACTTTACAGGGGCATCAAATCTCCTTCATGCTCTTGACCGTTACACTTGTCCTACACAAGTGTCTGCTATACCAAGGAATGCCGAGATATATCAATTACTCAAATACTCAATACTGTTTTGATATCGATGCTGAATTTCCAATGTTTCAATATTTTCTTTGTTGAAATCTGACATCTGGCGGTCCTTAAATGCTATACCATGTACATCGTAGCAGAGTAAATACAACCAGCTTGCTCAGCACCATTACGTATCTAGACCAGGTAATGTGTGGCATTCAGTGACATGTAATGCATTTTTGTAGAGCCTGAACAACCTGTGGGCAAGATACATGTAGGTGTACGTGCACAGCCCAATGGAGAAACATATAAAATATTATTTTATGGAAATTGCACTGTCTGACTTTTTATCGACTTTTGATATGATGAAAGGGGGCTCATCTCAAGACTTGTTCAGCTGTTACTCTTATAATTTATGCAGGAAATTATGACACAAAATGTTAACTTTCCAATATATGACCAGTGTTGAATCTTGCCTGCCACAAGGACCCTGGATGGAATGTACAAGGTCACTCTTTATTGTAAACAAAGGTTATGGTCTCCAATGGAACTGTGAACATCAACAGTGGTGACCTCGACAGCAGGTCACAGTCAGACAGACAAACAGTAACAGTTCATCACAACCCCCCTTTATCTCTCATTATGTACAATGTATAGTCAATCAAGATAATTGTGTAAATATTTGTTGGTTGACTGCATCCGAGCAGGATGACTACATGGAATTGGAATGATTGGCTCACCTGCATGGGCCTAATAATTACAGTACTTGTATAAGGAAATGACGATGGATTGCATAACATTTGAAGGCATGACATGTGTGATGTCGGCCTGTCGCCTACATGTAATGACTGGTTAAGTTTGAAGAAAAACAAATCATTTAACAATTTACAATCTGAATGCTTTCTTTAGTAACAGCAGACAATGGAGAACACTTGGTGTCAGAAATACTGCCAAAGTAAAAGTAGTGCAAAAAACAAGACTCAGTTCTAGTTGTGCACAACGTTATGCACAAAATCTAACGTAAAAAACATTGTAAACTGTTAGTGTTTGAAACTAGCTTTCTGTGTTTTTGTTTTGAAAACATGACCACCTGGTTCTAGATGATAACAAAATTATCAAACCAGAAGTTCCTGACGGGAAATGAATTTGTTATTCAAAAATCCGACAGACATTGCCCCTTAAAAGTACACGGCAGTAGTTTATGAGATCAGCTTGCAATGTTCACTGTATTATTAGTATTATTTTTATGAGATCAAATTACAGGCAAGATACAAGTATAATCAGGTAAACAAATATTTAAAATACACACAAAAAGTAAGTAAACGTTACTGGGCAACAAAATAAATACAAATTGCAGGCCTGAAGAAATTCCCTACTTTTCTGGAGCCATCCCAACTGAAATATAAATATTTACTCTTAAGATAAATACAGGTAAAACTCCCGGTCATTTATGGCAAAAAAAAGTAGCCTATTTCACTTCTATGCATTTGTATTAAAGTGCTGTTGCATAATCTGCAGTTGAAACTGTGAATTCAATTTTACTTTCAGCATGCAAGTTGATATAGTATTCAATTAATAAGAGATGGGGCCATCGTTTGGTTTTGACCCCGAAAAAATTCTGCTTAATTTCTACATATCCAAAAGCTTACTTGTTATGAAGACGGTGATAGTGGTAAGCACCCTGCAAAATTATTGAAACATATTTGAATCTAAGAAATTATTTATGCATGAATCATTTCTCAGCTTTCTGTCTGTTCCCGAATGTCGAGCCAAGAGATGCGATTAGTACCCGCTGTCACCTCGCTTAACATCGGATGGATTTCACATTTGTTTGAAAATAACGTGACCATTTTTTGCCGTTATCTCGGCAAGTAGACACTGTATTCAGCTGAAACTTTCACATGTGACTTTTATTGTACAATTGTTTACAATTTGCCTGTAAATAAGCATTATAATGACAAAACCAAATGATGACCTACCTTTGAAAGGTATTCTTTTTAGCCATGCAAAATCAGCAGACATGGTGTAACTAGAGATTTTTGCGAAAAGCTGCTGCGAATTTGAATGCTGTCCGAGTGGATTATTAAATTAAATCGATCTTTTTTAATCACGTGACAAGAAAGAAGAATTGCTTTTAAAAACATTAAGTGAAAATGGAGTGACTGTTTTGTGGAGCTTTCAATTTCTCACAAAATAGATAAATGTAATGTTTTAGTTGGACGAAAAGGCTATTTCTATAAATAAAAAAACAGAGAAAAGCCACATATAATGAGCAACTTCAAGACCAAATTGTACACACAATTGGTACCGACTGTCTGAGATTCACTTGTGCAGCTTATGTACATTACATCATGTGTACAGGCACTGTACCAGACAGGTTCAGCACATGAATTGAAAATGAAAACATCCACAATCAATGTACAGTATGTCATGTATGTACGACGTAAATTTCTAAGAAATGTTCACTGCCTGTTTATGAATTTAGCTTATCATTTCAATGGATAATGTTTCCTGGTACTCCTCCCCCAACCACAGATGTACAATAAATAACTTCAAGGTTACGCTGGTGTCAGAGCTGTGCCACAAGGCACGTTCCTCCATACCATTTACCCACACTATAAGCGACCACAACTGATGAGTCACTAGAAAATATCTATGTAGGTTGTTTTTTTATTGTTGACACAAGGCAGATCAAACAAAATTGATATTGTTGACTTTTACCGACATCAGCCTATCATCTCAAGGTTTTAAACGTATTCAGACGATTTATCAAGATTCATTGGAATTCTTAGTCACTTGGAAATGAAAAACTTGGCAAAACAATAACACATTTACTGCCAGTGAGATGCAATCGTGTAAATAAATAAGTACTGTCTACGTGTGGCAGGACTTGAACTCCTCAAAGACAAGAAACTTTTAGCATGGTGCAGCCATCATGTGTTTCTTCCATTCAAATCAATGTCGCCAAACCGAGGCTAGAAGGAAACTAGTCAGGTTCATTTTTGGTCGAATGAAATCGGCAGTCATGATCAATTGTTGGTAGGGAACAAAACAAAGATGGTGGCAACAAGACAAAACAGTCCATGGACCTTTCTATTGTTGATAAACACACCGGCGCTGGTTGGCATGGCCGGCCGAATGTTAGCAAAACATTCAATCAAAAAAAGATCTGCAAAAGATCAATACAAAAAATGAATCCCATGATCGGTTGCTTTGTTTCCAACAAATTCAACACTATTTTTGAATATTTGTATAACATTGTTACAAACTGTGGCTATCTGTTTTTGCTTTGCATTTATGGCTTCCCATAGTTTTCCAGCCTTGGTTGGCAACAACTTGGGCTGTGATGTTGCAATAGAAAAGGTCTATTTGCAACTGTACACTCGTACCTTTATTCTCTTTCTCCAGTCCAGTGAAAACTATCTTCTGATTCCTTCCTGGTGCCCTACACATCAAGCTCTGTACACATCTGCATTTTGATAACTACATTATTTGTACATTCAGGAAACTAACTACCTTGACCATTTAGATTAAGTGTACAGTACTGCTGTGACCTCTGGTCACTTCCTCAAATCCTGTGTCCATTCAAAAACCTCTGGCTAACAAGAGAGGGAATTGTTTTGCCCAACCGTTCCATTGTGACTAAACACCTTCAAATTCTTATATAAGAAAATGCACCACTTTGTATGTGTAGGCCCCCTACATGTACACGTACATTGTTGTCCAGCATTAAGTTAGCAATGACTTTGTTCAGAGTGTTTTAAAATTCTGCCTATTGCTGGGGGCATACATGTACAAATCTATAATCTAAAAACAAGCAGTTCATGCGCACATCACACCATTTGTACTTGAGTACACAGGGTGTTCCCCAGGTTTTTTCAAAACTGCGGGGCATTCTGGACCCATTTTTTTTTAATGTTTGGCCAAAGCACACTAAATTGAAACGTATTCGGAATGTTTTTCTCTATTTGATGTTTATCTTGTTTTAAAAGCCCTACTGTGCAATTTGGAGCATTAACATGGTTTTCTCTCGATTTTGTTGAGTTCTGTTTGAGGTTTTTTTTTGCGTATCGGCTGAAATTTGCGTGTATTGGCAGGCAATTCACACGTATCGGCCTGATACCATGGATACGCTAGCTGTGCATGGGGAGAACCCTGATAAGTTATGTATACAAGGGAGGTACATTGTACCACAATGCATTCAAAGACATTCATGTCAGTTCCCTTGAAGGAAAGCCCGCATCTAAACAAACAAACAACCCTGTCATGAACAAACAACTTGACCATCCCCAGTGCCCACCGTCCAAACTGCAACCTGCTTCTCCACCAACTGACAAGTCGCCCACAACCGTGCTCACCATCTTCACACTTGCATCTCCGAGACCAAACAACGTCCCATACCAATTAATAACACAATCCCCTCCAGTCAGAGCAGAGGAACCAAACAGCAGTCTGATTCAACCACTCCTTGGGCTAGCAACACTAGTAACAGGCCTCTTGATGCACTCAAATAAAGACAATTAATATCCTGTGAGATTTGTCCCTTTTCACACTGGATCACAGCCTGGAGGGATGTTTTTACTGAAGGGTCCTGACAGCCTAAAGAGAGGGTCAACTCAGGTCAACATGAGGCTACTTGTGGAATATGATGTATACAGGAATTTGTCAACTCTGCCAATAGAGCTCCAGTCCTACGGAAGTGTGTTGAAATCATCAATACAAAGCTACTGTACATGTGGGTTGATGGCTCCTTTTGTGTTTTTGACCTCTTTGATGCCTCTGCAAAAGTCTTCCCATGCTTTTTACGATTTTCTTATAAAAAGTGCCTTGCAACAACAAAAAATCATTATTTTTTATTTATTTGACTTCAGTTACATGTACATGTAGGCCTACAGGTAATATCAACTTAGCCAGAATTAAAAACCGGCCTACCACCAACCCCAACCCCCTTAGAAAAACGGCACATTGCGTGGGTTTAAATGTTGGGAAAAAGTGATCACATTATGCATGTTATGTTAAGCGAAGAACGCAAATAATTAACTATGTTTTTACATTCAAAGTTTCAAGAATCTTCTCATGTTTAACAAAGTCATTTAACATGTAGATTGAAAGACAATTACCCACAGAAATAGTTTGCTCAGTACAAGCCAAGGGAGGAAAGGTGGGATGCAGAATTTGTACCAGAAGATTAAAACACGACAGAAACGTGTTTATGTTTAGCAATTAATAATAATACTATATACAGCGCTTTATCACACCTTATGGGCATATCAAAGCACTCAGTATTTTTTTCCTACAAGGTATGTGGAGCTACGTTTTGAAGTACAGTATGAGACCAATTCCTTTATAGCACCATGTAATGGTTTACAAGATGCTGTGGCGCAATATGCTGCCAATCAAACCGAGAACATTATGTGGGGACCCCTTCTCTTTTCAGTAAGTGCACTGGGTTCTTTTACACGCATTACACAACACATGGAATCGCGGCAAAACGACCCATCGCAGCAATAATGGTTTTAAGTGTTTGCAAAGGACGAAAGTGTCACGACCGGGACTCGAACCCACACCTGGCTGATCAGAAACACCAGAGCTCTAGTCCGGTGTTCTTATCTGCTCAGCGAAGGCACACCACAAAATTGTTTTTACAAGCTTCACATCCTAAATTTAAAAACACATCACTAAACTTCACATTCAAAACAAATTATTAAGTACATTGTATATTGTACCTTTAAATTTACTAATGGTTTGAGTATCACAAGAAAACAATTGTTTTCAACTTTGTCCCCCAAACTGTATTTTAGTTGGACAAATTATAAATGTTGAATCATTAACTTGGGTTAAGGCTATGTGGTTTCTGACTGGTACCCCGAACAGAGACTGACAAAAACAGACAACACCAGCTGTAGGGCTAGCTCAGTTGGTAGAACACCAGCACATTAATCCTGATGCCGTTGGTTCAGATCCCGCTCTAGCCAATTTTTCTTTCAGTTATTTCAAATTTACTCAGTCAGTTTCCCTTGTGGTTTATCACTTGACATTTATTTTGAGGTTACCATAGTGCATACAGTATTTGACTTTGACACATAATTCACATTCCAACATCAGATGTGATTACTTATAAAAACATTCTTCTTTCAAGAGTGGTGTGTAAACAGACAATTTCATTTGGGAGACAAGCGTGGGTCTTATTGCTGGTTTCCAACAGCAGCCTTCTCGCTTAACACTGGTCCGCTGGTCAAACGCCAGTTAAAAGACCAGAGGACCAGTCACAATTCACTCCCAGTGTTGAAAAGCATCCCTATTTCACTTGAAATATGGACCATTGTGGTTTATTACTTGATAATCTCAACGAACAAAAGTTATCAGAGGATTTCTAGGTACAGCAGAAAATCTTGTGCATTGCCGAAGTCAAGGACTCGTAATGACAATATTTTTATTTGTGCGTGAGTGCTAAAGGGTTATAACCAACGTGTGAGACTGATTTTTTTTTTTTTTAAATAGAAAATAAAATAAAAGGCTTGATAACATATTTTAGGAGTGGGTTGGTTTTTTTCAGAAAACAATTTATTTTCAAAATAAAAGTGATTCAGTAAATTTCTCATGAAGTCAAGTAGCCACACATCCGAAGAATAAATTTCAGATCTAGGTAAACATATTGTGATAAATCTTTAAACATTTATTAAACACATGCCTCAGCCTACTCTGTCACTGGAACTATAAATTCAACAAAACCTTAAATTGTGTAAACATCGTTCATCACTGGTCTCAAGCTCATACTAAATTCATCATCATTAACATCTTCCTATGCAGAAACCATAATAAAGGGGAGGCTGCAGCCACCATGGATGGACCATGATGATATGGACCAACCTACTCCTAGAACTACGTACGAGGTTCATTCCGCTCGTACTTCTAGGAGTAGGACCGACCCAGGACAAAAGATGACAGATTGTGCTTTTCCACTAGCTCTTATTTCAAATAATACTAAATTAGTAAACACATGTAGGGATGCTTTGAACACTGAATTTTGACTGGTCCTACATGTACTACTATTAAAACTAAGTAATTACTAATAATAGTCATAGTATAAACTATAACAACCCTAAACTGGCATCTGGCCAGCAGACCACTGTTGACATGGTAATGGTTGATGGAAAATGCTAAAATATTAATTGAAGTAAAACAGAACACATAAATCTTTACTAAAAATGTAAGTACATACCTCGCTCTTTAAAGTAAGGTAAAGAAAGAATACCTCGTGCTGTCCTGATGCTATGTATGTGACATGTGGGCGTAGGGCCAAGAAAGAAGCGGAGGGAATCCAGCATATTGGCACTACTTATGGGGCCGTCAGATGGATTCTTAAATTTTTATTTACGTTACAGTAGTTCATGTTTCCCCATTATCCGATCGAAAAAAACCATCATAACACCAGGAAAAAAAAGGTCATAAATTAAGGTCTGAAAGTGAAACCTGAGGTTGTTTTTTAGGGAAAATGCTGTATTCAAATTAATCATTCTCGTTTCATTACTTAGGAATTATTTACAACATCCAACCGAAAGAAACTTACCCAAAAAAGACAATATGACCACAAGAAACTCTCCTTAAAAACTCGGCGTAGAAATTGCACTTGTCAAGCTGTCAAGATTTGTGTACTAAAAACAGAGAGGACTTGCCCTATGCAAACATCAACTTCGCCTGAACTGTCTAAAATGCTGCTTCACACGTTAAGCATTGTACACAGTGGTACTCGTGGTATTTCGTTTTGTAAAGCGTACAATTCGCAGGATACCAACTACATTTTGTACAGTCTGGTCCCCCTTATGTGATTTCGTGTTGTTCATACATTAAGCATTACAGGTACTAGATGTTTCTTAGAGGAACGTTCTCAAATCAATTTAAATTTAGCTTGTGCAAAATGTAAACAAATATTTATGTTTCAATATTAAAATGTAGACCAGCCCGAGCAACTGGAAAATAAAAATGTGATAAATGTTTAAAACCTAGGTAGCCTTCTCAAAAAGAAGTAAAACAAAAAGTAGTCAGTTACATTTCTATGAATAAGGGGTGGGGCCGAGACGGGGGTGGTAATGTGCCTAATGGAGTAATGGGGGGCACTTCTTTGCAAAGATAATAATTCCATTAATAGAAATATACATATTATCATGATTTAATATTAGCGATATCGGAATATTGCAACATTCCTTCTTCTTCTTCTTCTTCTTTTTCTTCTTCTTCTTTTTCTTCTTCTTCTTCTTTTTCTTCTTCTTTTTCTTCTTCTTTTTCTTCTTCTTTTTCTTCTTCTTTTTCTTCTTCTTTTTCTTCTTCTTTTTCTTCTTCTTTTTCTTCTTCTTTTTCTTCCTCTTCTTCTTCTTCTTCTTTCTTATAAATTCTTCTGTTCTGTCTTGGGTGAGTTTTTTTCTGGAGTTTGATTTGTTTTTGTTTTTTCTCCTATAATATCAATAAATGGTGGGACAAAACTATTTACTTCTAGTCAGAAAAGTAATTATGCATCATATTCGCCCATTATAAATTATTTACTGTTGCAAAAATTAAACTCTTTTTTAACTTACCGGCCGCTATCTCATCTCCGTGGCTAGTCTTGGTGCAAGACGTTTCTCGTTTACCTTTCACGCACAGTGCGGCCGACCCGCTCATTCAACTCACCAATAGCGCCCGCCACGAACCTGTGAATAGCTCCATGGCATGGAAGAAAAATTGTTCCTCCATGCTCCATGGTATTACTCACAAACCGCCCGTATACACTAACCTGACTTAGCCCACGAACCGCCCCAGCGAGAACATTTTGTTTTAAAGCGACTCGGATTCTTTTGTTTAAGAAAACATATGTTCAAAAAATTGATAGGGAAGTTCATTAACTTTTTAAGGATCGAATAAAGCATTAAATAGTCTCTTATCTCGACTTTTTTAAGTCCACAGTTTGTCATTATGACATAAATGTTGCCAAAAGAATATTTAAAATCTTCATTAATCTTTAAAGATTAAGAAATAGTGGTTAAATGTGAATCTACAGGCTTAGTAACTTTTGTGGCTTCGTCAGAGACTAGTTTGTTCACGGCTGGCCGGCCTTGCGAATATGCGGCTGGAATTTCCAGCCGTAAATTGGGAATTCGAGGCTGGCATTTGCGGAGGGAGGGATTTGCGGCTGGTATTCGCGGCTGAGAATTGGCGGCTAGCTTCAGCTAGGGGCGGAACAAGTTTGTTGGGGGGTGCATTGGGTAGCCGTTTGTTGTGCTTAGTTAGAGCCTTGCTCTATGGTTAGAGCGCTGCCACTGCTGCTGCTTGTCTTCTCTTTCAAATTCAAGTGTTTGTAACATGGACGATCGGGCTTAATTTGGGATTGGTAAGAACCATGAATGGGAAATGTTTAATCATGGGGAGGAAGGAAAAAGATTTTAGTTGTTTTTGCAAACCAAGGAAGGTTTTATTTATACCATCCATGATCCATGCTGCAGTACAGCAGTGCAGTGCTGGGTGCTGGGTCTGGGACGTCAGTTGATAATGATAAATTCAATTGTGTACTTCTTGTCACCATTTATTAGTATATTACTTAGAAGTTAGACTAGAGAGAGCAAGCCTTGCTCTGTAGATGTAAGAATATATATATATATATATATTAATTTTTTAAAACATCTATTATTATTAACATCTATCATTGTGTCTATTAAATCGTTGCAGCTCCCACTGCTATGAATTTGAACTGCCTCTATTCTAATAATCGAGCTAGGCTAGCTCGGTGGTCTTAAAAGTTAAAGTGTAAGACATCTGGTCAAAGGTCTTGGGTTCGAACCTAACTCCGATGGGTGTAAGGGTAAAAACAAATTATATTCTTATTCCCCCCTCCCCCCGATGCAAAAGGTGGAATTGCATAATTTCAACATACTTCCGAACATTTGATTCCTATTCCTAGTTTCAGATTATCTTGTCATTCTCTTACAAATACGCTGTATATTATCTTAAACTGAATCTGAGATTATATTATTTTATTAGTTTTTTTACAGAAAAAAATGAAACATCACATGGACAGCTTACTCTGCTGTTCTCTCCAAGGAGGGAACTAAAGTAACATCAATCTGAGACAGTGAGAGGCTGATCATGGCTACCACCATCACGGCTAAAGTCCCTGTCCGGTCATCAGTTGGCCGAAGGGCATCAGGTGCAGCGAACACCGCCCTCAAAGTCAAGTCGCGCAAAGAAGAAGACAAACTCAAGGTTGTCTTATCGGATCAGCTGCGTGAAGACATGACCAGGTGACAAAGATCTCTGAGCTTAAACTAACATTTCTGGCCTCGAATTTGTGGGCAAGTGTAAAATCCAAGCCCTGATAGTTTTTTTTTTTCTCAATGCTAAATTTCTTCTCTTCATTACTCTCTGTGCAGATTGCTGGAGGATGGCGCGTTCGCTGATTTGTCGTTGATCATCAACTCGGAGAAGATACCAGTTCATCGTCATCTCCTTCAATCGCGTCTGGAACCCTTCTTCTCATCCGTGGTAGAGCCACGAATGTCCTCGGGCGAGGATGGGGAGGAGATTGTCGCTGATTTGTCCTCATTGGGCGTTAGCGTCATGGATCTCAAATACCTACTCAGGTGACCTTTAAACCCTGCTAGTCATGCTAGTCTTGGTAACCTTTTTCAGCGAGTTGACCAAACATTTAAAATGCGTTCAACTGCATGAACTGTGTCTACTCTGTGTTCATCACATGATATCATATTGTAAGCTGGCATAGTGTATCATTCAACACCACTGTGGATTATATTGAATGGTCGAGGGTTGACTGTGTACTGTGTAGTTGCATTTACCACATGATATCATACAACTTATTTATCATTCAAAACCACAATGGATGATATTGACTGGTCAGACAGTAGGAGGGTTGACTGTGTACTGTGTAGATGCATTTACCACATATCTTCACATTGCAGGCCGGCATAGTTTATCTTTCATTCAAACCCACAGTAGAGGATATTGAATGGTCAGACAGTAGGAAGGTTGACTGTGAACTGTGTAGATGCATAAAATTGATATTTATTTATTTTTATTTTTTTTCTGTATTGATTTTATTACTCAGAGCTATCTATGCAGAGGACAATGTCAGTCCCTTTTGGGTTGTATTCCAGGATGCAGTCAAGTCACATGTCTCAGATCAACCAATAGAATGTGAGACAGAGCTGACTGATTATAATGGTGACCATACTCCGGTTTCTGAACGGTGTCATGACTCACTGAACCTGGAAAGCCTGGAAAATGCTCTTCAAAGTGAGTGCCAGACTGTAAAAGATACACAGCAACCTGAGGCGACAATACGTTGTGTTGAAATGAATGATGTGACCACTGGGAACCAGACGGTTGGCTCCTTTTCGCTGTCAGTGGAGGTTTGTCAATATGCTACCTTGCAAAGTATAGGACCAGAAAGTGCTGGTAAACCTAGTACCACAGTGCAGAATTCTCAAAGTGCAATGTTGAACAGTGGAGAGCCTAAAGGTAAATGTGATTCTGGGACCACTGCGACAGAAAACCACAACACTACTGCAGAACCTAAAATGGCCTGTGGCTCTGCAACCATGGTACAAAACAAACACGACGCTTCATTGCAGCGAGAAGCGAACAAAGATAAATGCAAACCTGAAACCACCCTGCTGAAAGCTAGAGATACACCTGATTTCACTAATCACACAAGTAGCCTAGAGTCTGTGGCCAGACCAAATGGGACAGTCGGAGAAACTGATAAGTCAGCCGGAGAACCCAAAACACAAGATGGTGACGGATTACCTCCAACAGCTTGTCAACTCGGCGGAGATTTACTGCGTGTTTTCCAGGGAAATGCTGGTCATGATGTCACGCTTAAAGTGGATGGCAAAAACATCCCCGCTCACAGGTACGGATTCATTGTTACAGGCCTGGAATCGCAGGCCTAAGTTTCCCGTAGACTTTAAGATTTTCCAGTGGAAGTGTCCTTTGCAAAATAAAAAACTGGCCTGGATTTACACAGAGGCCTCGGAGGCCATGGCCTCTGCTGCCCCTGGTCTTGACCTTGGTGCCTCTTCAAAAGTGTCCAATGGAAGTGCCTTCAGCAAAATGAAAATGGCCTTGCCCTCTCAAAGATAAAATTCCAAGCCAGTTGTTAGCAATGTTCATTTTATTTTAGTATGATCAAATGGAAATAGATAAATACCAGGGCAAGTTTTCTTTTAAGAACACAGACAAGTTGATGTGGTATTGGCACAACTAAGTGTTTGGTCAGCTTTGATGTAAATTTGACATTAAATTTGAAGTGGTTGTTGCTGGGTTGTTTTTTTTTCATTTATCCAAATCTGATGTGTCTTGCAGGTTTACACTTTGTGCCAGGTCGGAGTATTTCTCAGCGATGCTGGCTGGAAGCTGGAAAGAGAGTAACTCATCTGAGATCGAGATTCTTGGGTAATTTGGGGGGAACAAAATCAAGGAAAAGTACTGCAAAAGTTTTGCCACACCTTCATCAAAACAAACCTTCACAAGACTTGCCATTCATTGTAAACGATGTACAGTTTAATATTTGTTTATGACTCAACCAAAACGTCACGTGAACGCCAAAACAAAGTAAAGCTTTATTGGGTCAACATTTGGGCTGCAGTACTACTAGTTTTCGACGGTATGCAAGTTTGCCTGTCATGAGCAAACTGGTTTCAAAATCTTGATGTGTGTTGCTTTATTTCCTATAAACCAACCCAGTTCAGGTTCGTTTCATATGTCCAGTTTCAGTGGATTCCAGCACTGCTGGGACACGTTTACTCTTTTGCGTATGTATCATTGGGTGTAGGCTTTAACTCGCGCGACTCGCCACGCCGTCGTTTTGGTTGGTGATGCTCGTTGTGCATTACAAAAATGAACACTGTGCGATTCCTTGTCCCAGTAATGGCGGATTTACACTGGTACTGCACTTTCCAAACAGCTTTGTCTATACTTCCAGAAGAGTTCATCGCTTAATCAATTTGCTTGAAATGTGAACTGGGCTGAGGTTTTTGAAAATGTCTGGATTCTGGCATTCAGCCGCCTGAAATTAAGCTGGTTTCTTTGTGATAATAAGAAATAAACAATTTTGTTTTTCCACACTTAAAGGTTCAGCTATTCTGCAGTGATGCTTGCCCTACAGTGGATATATGGCGGGTTATATGAACTACCAGATGGTGTGGTGCTCAAGTGAGTTCTGTAAACTTTTGTGGAGAGAAAACATTCAGTAGGTTTTAAAAGAGTAAATTAACTACTAACCCCCCAGTGCGTAAGAAATTTAGTGAGGAGGTTTGAAAGAAAGCCCGGGGAGGAGGCTAGAGAGGGGGTAAGGAGGGCTAGAAGTGAGATAGGGGATCCACCACTAGGGCGGCCTGGATAAAACAAAATGTGTACTTGAACACTTTGACCTGAAAGCCTGCTCATGGCATGGGTGGCTAGTGCGTAAAGCACTCGACCCACCATTGTGGCCCTGGTTCGATTCCCGGCTAGGGCCATATCAGGGCTCAAAATTTTGGGAGAAAATCAACAAGACCACAGGACTTGTAGGTCAAACTTTTTTGCTGGGCCAGACATCTTTTTTTACAAGACCAGATTTGAAATGAGAAAAAAAATCAAACACATTCAATCTCTGGCTGTGCTTTGTGGTCATATATGGGTCAATGTGGCTGGCTGCCAAAGACGCCCTTGCATACCAGTGGCTCGACCACGTTGTAGCTGCATCCATCAAAATTCCACAATTCAGCTTGTCAGTTGTGAGTAAGGATGAATAGCCTCCCAAACTATCATTGTTATTTACTATCTGATTGAAAATGCGAAAGTTTATAAGTACATTACAATAGGGCTAGATAGCTCAGTTGGTAGAGCACCTGCACTTTAATCCGGAGGTCGCAGGTTTAAGTCCCGCTCTAGTCAATTTTTCGTTGTTCAACCTTTAAATAAATAAAGTGACATCACAACATGGCCATTGAGTAAGTCTTCTTTGGGCCAAGATGAAGTCCGAACCCTCTGAGTTTTTTATTGTGGTGATGTAGAGATTTCAAATGTTGCTCTTTTTACAGGGATCTGCTGTTCTTGGCTGACATGTACGGTCTGGACAAACTGACAGAGGTCATTGACTTCAAGCTCAGAAAGGATTACTGCCACTTCTTCCATAAGGTTCGTCAAGTTGGATTTTAGAAAACAGGGGGATAAGGTTAGCGTTGACACCATGGGATAAATCTCTTCATAACACCTCATACATATTTTCTGCGTTGTGATTGGTTTAGAGCGCGTCACATGATATGCCTTAGTTTTACTAGTGCATGCCACGAACGCAACGCGAACTATTCAACGGAACTATTCAACGACAGCCTAGCGACCGATGTACTGGTGAATGGATACCCTGGTACCCTGACTACATTGACTTCAAACATTGATTTAAACGAGCTGCTGACAACCTCGAACCCGGTGTAATGAACAGAATGTGTGCATTTTAAACTCGGTTTAGAGAACGAACGTAATAGCAGTAGTCTGGTACCCTCTTATTTTGTCCCTCTTCGGTATTTCAACGTAAGATTTTAGAGTTCTTGTTTGACGATTGATTGTCACGTACGTAAAGTTGTTTGACGATTGATTCTACCAGAAAAATGGAGGTGTTATAAAACAAATATTGACTGCTTTGTCTCGTGGCATAGTAAAACTAGTCACTCTCTGTGATCCCCGGAGCCGCCTATCTTCCCGAGGGGGAGTGACTAATTTTACTACACCACTCGAAGCAGTCAATATTTGTTTATTGGAGTAATGGTGACTCTTAGAAGAGCAGGTACCCACCATGGCTCTGCACTGTAAGCGACAATTATTATTGTTATTATTATTATATTATTACATATTTCTTGTAATTAAACCACGTATGCCTCAGAGGTGAACTTAATCACTGCAGCTCGCAAGCCTGAGGAAACCTGTAAACAAGGGTGCTTGCTATGTGAACCAGAAACACCGGGGTTAACCCCTACTCTTCCATGATAAGTGTTCTGGCTTTTTTTATGTACACTACCAATCCTAGTACACGGGACCTACGGCTTAATGTCACATCTGAAGGACAAAGCAATTATTGTAAAGTATCTTGCTCAAGGACACAAGTGTCACGACCGGGACTCGAACCCACACTCTGCTGATCAGTAACACCCGAGCTTGAGTCTAGTGCTCTTAACCGCTTTTTCATATATATATTTTTCTATATTCCACTCCCACACAGCCATGTAGTACATGCCTAGCGAAAGTTCCAGAATGCTTTGCTCTTTGCTCCACCGTCCAACTCTCCGACCTAGAGAACTGTGTCGTGAGGTAAGTTTGTCATTCATTGTGATTTTATTGGGGATCGAAATGGCCAAGTACTAGTAGCTTCTTACCCTGCCTTCCCCCGGTTTGAGTCCCACCTCCGGCCGGAGCCTGAACGAGTTTCAGAGAACAAGTGGTTTCTTTCCCTGCCTTTCACCTCTGTGGACCCCGGTTTGAATCCCACCTCAGGCCGGAGCCTTACATGTGGATTGAGTTTCCAGTCCCTGCCTGATTTCAGGAGTTTTCTCTTTTGGGGGTGTTCCTCCCACATCTAAAACCGAACATTTCTCTCCTACTCATTCTGTTATTGGCATTTGCGCTGTTGAGTTGTGTGACACGTGTAATGAAATCAAATAAAAACTAAAGACGTGACACATCAGTAGCTTTTGGAAGATGACATCAAACTTTTCAATGTTAATGATTTTGTTTTTGTTTTTTTGCAGTTGGCTTGTGCAATATCTTGACAGGGCCTGGATGGAGCGGACCTTTGCTGCCTTACCTCAAAAGCTTCTCCTCAAATGTAGAGACTTCGCTGTCGAGTCATTTGTGAGTTGCAGTCTCGGGTGCTCCACCTACAGAAGGTCACACCCATTCATTTTGTATTGTCTTGTATTATTATTTATGATACATTTTGTGTTGATCAGTAATCTTTATGTATCTGTATGTATGCAAGTATGAATAGCAATAAAACAAACAGTACTACAGAATTTACCCCAAAAATGATGGAGGGGACGCACATTTTGCAGCGGTGCGTTCCGCGTCTGCAAGTGGTCAATCAGGGAGTGAAGATGTATGAATGTGTATTAAAAAAAGTGATAAATGTAAAAAATGAAATCGTTTTTCAAGCCTTTCGTCTTGTTGTTTCAGAGTCCTGCATCTGCCACCCCACTCCTCCTTCAGATCGACAAACTGATCTGCAATTTACCTCACATCAAATGGGCCAACCCTGTCCGCACCATGGCTCTGCAGCTGCAAGGCACCTGCAGGCAGTACATGGCGTGTAACTTCCTGGGGATCCTTGGGGAACCGTTGTTCAGAGAGCAGCTGCGGGTGAGTTGAACTTGTGATCACCGGAATGCCCCACCTAACACCATGGCCTCCGCCTAACACTATGGCCTCCGCCTCACCATGGTGTCCTCCTAACACCATGGTGTTTGCCCAACACCATGGTGTCCACGCAACACCATTGTGTCCACCTTACAACATGGCATCCACCTAGTACCATAGATTTAATAGATGCAAATATTACATCTATTAAATAGTGGCAGTACCCGCTGCTAAGGATTCAAATCCGCCTCTAGCCATCGGGCTAGCTCTGTGGTCTAGTGGTAAGACATCTGCTCTAGCGATGCAAAGGTCGTGGGTTCGCAGAGCTCTGGAAAGCACTGAGCATAGAGTGCTTAATAAACACCGGTGTAAGGGAAAAACCAAATTAAAATAGTACCATGGAGTCGACCTAACACCATGGCGAACACTTAACACCAATTTAGCCTCAGCCAATTTTTCTTTGCTTGCTACCATTTATATGCGAATGTCTTTTACCTGATCTATATCATTTCAACATTTTGCCAGAGAAATATGATTTTCAAACCTATATTTATGAGACTGTTTGAATGATTTATATTCTCAATTCAGGGAATGAACTGGAAGAAGGATGTGGTCGAGCCGGTGTTTGCTTGCGTGCTTCCAGCTCTGACCCCTGACACGGCAAATGCAACATTCGTGGCCGTGCGTTTCTTCCATCAAGAAGTGACTGACGAGACAAATGCTGATGGCTGGAACCCGGTGAGTATCATGCACTCGGATTCATGAAACTAACATTAAACTATAATCAAAGGCATTCATTCGGGCATTTTTTAAGGATTGTATCAAAGCGCCTTGCACTATTACTACCCTTCTTCATTGAGCCTTTTCAGCATTCCTGAAACATCATCAAATCCTGTGGAGTATGCAGCACCAGCAGACAAATTGGCACATAGGTTACTAATCATTCTCCTCAACAATCTCCACCATCTACACTATTTCTACCCCTCTTAAATGGGCCTTAAGCATTCCTGAAACCATCTCAACTCCTTTGGAGTATCCAGCACCGGTAGCCAAACTAGCAGATTCATATCAACAATCTCTACCCTCGGAGGTACTCATTTACTCCTGGGTGATGAAAAGCAATTGTAATAAGTATCTTTCCCAAGAACACAAGTTTCACAACCGGGATGTGAACCCACACTCTGATGACTTGGCCATCGGTACTTGTGTTTGATTCTCTAGACCGCTCGGCTATTACACTCTAAACACACTTAACCAGTTGACGCCAACTTTTTCGAAATTGTTTACCTTGCCACCCGTGGTATTATTTTTGGTGAACAATCCGAGGGGGTCAACCGGCATTTAACAATTGAAACTCTCACAAGTTTGCCTTACAATAGATCCATTGTCATGATCACTTTTCACCAGGATGCAGTGACCATGGTGACAGAATTGTACACTCAGTTCTACAGTTACATGGTCAGTAACGCGAGTCTCTTGACGCAAGGCCCTGGATGGTCCAACCTGCCCTCGGACCTCCAAGACAGCATCAAGAAAGGTAACAGGAAAACGGTGTTTGAATATTGGCAATTCGCATTACAGAGCACCCTCTACAGTTTTCACAGGAGAGGCCATCTTTCGTATTGTGTCAATGGGAAAGCGGTCAACGAGTTTTGGCTTGGGGCCCAATGCAAAAACATTGTATCCCGATTTTGCAAAAATTGTTGTTGCAACATGATTTCTGAACTTGTATCTCGCACGGAAATTCTCCGTGCAAAAACACCGTATCTCAATGTGTACTTATTTCATGTGTACATTCAGGTTTATTCTAAGTGAGATTTTACTTTTTGACATTTTCAAACTTGCGCATGACATAAGTGCTATTTTAGGAGGTTCAAAGTTTTTGCACTTACACGTCGATAAGTTCACTCGTTGTTTTCTGTGTTTCAGCACAAGACAAACATTTTATGAGGTTGGTGTGTGTTTGTCACATTCATGTCTACTATCAAAAGGTTCCAATGTGGAAATTTATTTTGGTCGACTCTTGGGTAAACTGTAGAGGGCGCACTGTATTGGAAATCATCCTTATTGGTCACACTCTGTGCAAATATCTTGCTGTTGTCCTTTAGTACAAGTGTACAAGTGTGTGACAACTCATGTAAAGGCAAACTATTGGTAATGATTAAAAAATCAATGTTCAGTTCAAAATGAAATTGCACAAAAACCGTCACGCAGAATATTAAAAGCCTGTTTTTGTTTCAATAAAACCTGACCAAAAGTTGTGATCAAAAGTTGACCAATAAATTGTATCGAACTACCAACACAGATGAAGTTTCATGCTAACTAGGAGACTTGTTTGTTTAAATCACTCTTCTTGGCTTCTCTTCTGTGTAGAGGCGGTGTTTATTGACAGCCGAGGCAAGGTGCTGGCACGCAAACCTGTTCTCACCAGCTCACTAAAGGTAAGGTTTTGGTCAGCCACTTATGTCTAAGATTTTTGAAATATTTCCGGTCTCACCCACTGGATTAATTTTCAGAATTGTAGAAAAGAATATCGTTGTCACAATGAAACCCTGACTTAACCAAGTAAAGACAATAACAGTTTTCATAAAATGAACTGGGATTTCTTTTTCTCTTTTGAACAAAGTTTTGTGTTCACCATGAAACCGCTTGACCTTTAGCCTGAAGCCACAGTCGAAAGAAAGCAATGATAGTAGACCAAAACTAAATCTATTAATTGCAAAATGTCAATGTGTTTTGGTTTTGTAAAAGTTTTTTCTTTTGGGGGAAGGGGCAAACCGAGAAGGGGATAAAAGAAACAAATTGGGGGTGGGGGGAGTGGTCGGCAATATATCCCCTGTAGTGCCACTTTCCACATTCACCACCAATTAACAAATAGTGAGCATATAAACAACAACAACAGCACTGACAGCAGACGTCTCTCTTCAAACTATTTCTCTCAGGGCAAGTCCAGATTGGTTTCAGCAAGTTCACAGAACTTGTGAGTAGGCAAAAACCAACGACAAGTCAATGAAGCATCAGAACTGGTGAGAAAAGTTGATCTTCTCCGCATACAAGATTTATGAGATGTTTTTTGTCCGTCCTGTGGCCTTACAACAAAGTGGTCGCGTATCTTGGCCTGAACACTCCTACTGCCTGTAGCAACACTCTGCAGCTGCCAATGTTTTTCGCTGTTTAATTTTATCACTCGCCATGCTGGAGTGCTTGTACATGCTAGCATCATGCACACACGTTGTACAAACATGAGCTATGAATTGTAATGCTGGTTGTTATTTCACGTACGAATCCAGGGTTCTCCCCATGCACAAATCAGGGGCCGATACGTGCAAATTGCGTGCTGATACACGCACATTTTGAGCGATACGGCCCCCCCCCCCAAAAAAAGGGTTTTTTTTAATTAACTATTTTAATTTTATTTAGGTAGTTTTTTTATTTGGGGTTTGAACAAAGAAAAATTGACTTGAGTGGGACTTGAACCCAAGACCTCCGGATTAACATACCGGCGCTCTACCAACTGAGCTATCCAGCCCTGTGTTGGCGGTCTCCCTATTAGTCAATATCTTGGTTCGGGGGTGCTTTTTTTTTTTTTTTTAATGTGATTGAGCAAGACATGCTCGGGGAATAAATGGTGCAACGAGATTGATCAACCCCCGAGAACAAGGTTGGGTCTGTACCTTGTCTTTCAAGAACTAAGATAATCCACAGGGACCTCACAAATAAAACCGAAAGAGGCTGTCCTGTTGCTGAATAGTGTTGGATCCCGACACACAAACTGCCGTGTCAAGTTAAGTTTTTTGGGTTTTTTTCACATGCTGAGTTCTTTTTACGTGCGTCATGTAAAGGTGTACAAAACAGTGGTACATGTTCAACAAGTTGTTATGTGCAATACGTGTAGATCTCTACACATGCTTCATATAGCACGTTCAGTCACAGAGTTTTACTTTCAAATTCCATGCAGGAAGTTCTAAACCATAAAACACACAAATGAATGGGACAAAGTCTTATGAAAATGTGCAATAGATTGTTGAAGCAAAACAGAGTTTATGGCCTGACATTTTAACCCCAGCGGAGTCTTTCTCGAAGGCTAATTGACAACACAACACAACACACATAAACAGGTATACTGAAGCAGTCAAGTGGAAAGAAAATAAACGAGAGACAGAAAGCACACAGAAAAAAGCGAGGGATAAATTTTGAAAAAAGGAGACGAAGGGTGGGGGATAGATGGTTTGGTTTAAATTATTTAAATTATGCGAGTGTATTGAGTTTATTATCAGTATTTATGTGTCAAATGCGCAACAAATTTATGTCATACTTTTATATATTTTGCAGATTTAACTTCTTGTAAGTTTTTTGAGCAATATTGGTAGATTTATTTATAGATTATATTTGTGTTTATCATATCAGGAGATCATTTACAGCAAAGTCTTTTCATTTCAAGACACTTATGTGAGAATGAAGAAGTGTTTGTAATAGCTTTTTTATTAAATGATTGTATGCCAGAAAGTAGAGTAATTGAATTGGTTTGTCATTTCTTTTCAAGTTGTACTTTGAAATAAGAATAGTCTGGGCTGTAACCCGCAGTATTAATTCTTTGAGTATTTGGGTTGTTTTTTCAGAATATCATTGTCGCACCAAAACCCTAACTAAACCAAGTAAACATAACAAACATTCTTGTGATATGCACCCAGGATTTTCTTTTTCTCTCACGAGAAAATGTTCACTGTGAATCAGCTGAACCCCATATCTCGTAAATTCTCGCTTGTACAACAAAAGGACAAAGTTCTGGATTTGGGGATTACATAATAACCCCCCCCCCTCAAAAAAAAGGGAGATTTTGAACATGAATTCTGGTACCTTTGCCCCTCTTTACCTGGGTCAAACAAAGCTGTCAGTGCATGCAATGTGCAGGCTATAATAATAATAATAATAATAACAATACTGACTCTTAATATATAGCGCAATTCCAAAGAATGATCATTGTGCTCCAAACATTATTACCCCTGGTCACTGGGCCATTTATTTCATTCCTTTAACCATCTCAGCTCCCTGGGGAGTATACAGCCTGTGCTGCCAAGTATGTAGTGCACCATTCTAAAGCTAAATCAATCACAAGAACAATGTCTGCCCTCACAGGTACTCATTTACATTTAGAAGCAATTGTAGTTAAGTGTCTTGGGGTGGATTTCACAAAGAGTTAAGACTAGTCTTATCTCGAGTTAGGACGAGTTACTCGTCCTAACTTAGGACTAGCCTTAAGTTTTTAATAACTCCTAGGACTAGTCCTAAGTTAGGACTATCTTTGTGAAATCGACCCCTGCTCAAGGACACAAGTGTCATGACTGAGATACGAACCCACACCCTGATGACTCGGCACCGGAACATGAGTCCGAACAACTAAACCGCTCAGCCGCGACACACCACTCACTGGAATTTCCAGGAATCTTTACACGTCACCCCTTCTTTTTGCCTTACCAAAAAAAAACACAAAGAAAGTTCTGGCCTTTGTACATGTCTGCAATCAACATTAAAATGGCTTTATTCTTTTGGGTGTCTGCATGGTGTTAGCCAGAGGGGTGTCTGGGTGTCTTTTGGACACCCTGTTTTAAATTTGGACACCCTGTTTTATCTGTCACTTACATGTAAATGTATTGTAAGTGAACAATTTGCACACCCCGTTTTATCCGTCATTTACATGTAAAAGTGAACAACTTTGGACACCCAGTTTTTAAATTTGGATACCCTTTTACCTATCCTGGCTAAATCCTTGGGTGGCAGAGAAAGTTGTACGCGTATAATTGTTCTCCAGCATTAACAGGTTAAAACTCTAGTTTACTACATTCGTCAGCAACACTCCGCAGGTTTTCTGCATGCTTTTCTATGTTAATATTGAATTATTGAGTTTTGTTATAGAAATAGAGGGCGCACTCCTTATGTCACGCATGTAATATGATAGGTCACTAATACTCCGGTGAGGTAGTTTTTGTAACAGTTATTTATTTTTTAAATTTTACTTCTATTAAATAGTTCATTACACATACAACAACACAAAGGTCAATAACAGGATGGTGAAAAGGAGACAAGAATTGTTCAGCTTTAGACTTGGGAGGAAAACCCATGCAATCAGATACTAAAAACCCAAATCACATACAAGGCTCCAGGTCTGCAGTGGGATTCGAACCAGGGTCCAGAGGTGAAAGGCGGGGAAAGAAACATCTGCACCAACCTGATTTTCCTTGTCTAAATCAAAAGAGAGTTCTGATTATTCTTGTTATATCAACATTTGAACAAAGAAAGATCACATGCTAGGCTCCAGGTCTGCGGTGGGATTCGAACCGGGGTCCACAGAAGTGAAAGGCAGGGAAAGAAACCACTGAGCCGGCCTGATGGCTAAAAAAATTGGATTACTCGTTAAATCCGCGTTTGAACAAAGAAAGATCATGAAAAACAGTTCTATTTTATTTTATTAAAAGAATCTTTATTAAACACAGATACATGTAAAAGGGAACAAAAGTACCATATTTCACAACAATAAAATACAAAGGCAAAACAAACTGCATCCTAATTAATTAAACAATCTATTAACTCCAGCTATATTTTATTAAATGTTATATTTGAGGAGACTTGGGGGAGGGGCAGATGTGCCTTGACCCAACTATGAGATTACTTGGGAATCTTCAACTTATTAATATTTTGTGTTTTACCGAGTTCTCCCATGACAATTCTTATCAGCTTTGACTATTTTTATGGTAAAGGGGATAAAGATGATGGGTCCCACATATATTGACACAGCGCTCGATTTCACAACGAGCTAAGATTGATCTTGATTGCAAATCAATCTTAACTGCTAAGCAAAGTGTAATATCATAATTACAAATCACTGCGGTGATATTGACAACTCATCTTCAGATGAATCTTAGCGCTTTGTTAAAATCGACCCCCCAGGGATCTTAAAGTTGCATTGCCTGATCTGTCCCCCAAAGATCCTAATTTATTTATTTTCATTTGTTTTACAAGTTTTGACAGACCATGCTACTTCAATGCATTAAAAAGCATGTGCGTGCGCCGCGCGTAAAGTTAAGATTAGTATGCAAACTGGGTGTACAGGGTTGCTGGTTATGTTAGAGCCTGACAGTAATTCATTTGTTTATTTTGACTACCAATTACCAATCGTTGACAGTTTTGTTTTTGGGAAGGGTTTTTTTCTGCTACGTGTCTCAATATTGAAAATTGCTAACTTCTTGGCCTGGAGGGAAAACAGCTATTTAATATTGAAATTAATTTTCTTCAAAATCAATTTGAATATTAAAAAGCAATCGGGCAATGCATCTTTAGAGCCTAAAATTGTAGAATAGCGCAGGCTCATTTGACAACATTGTATAAAAACTCAATATCGGTTAATCTAATCTGTCTAACGTATATATATATGTATGTATAAGTATTATTGACAAAAATACATCTCTACATCAAACATATATTGTTAACCCATACCTGCCTAACTAGATGAATTCCTGTACGAAACACAATGGGAGACTTTGGACGTTTGGAACACTAGGTGGCAGCAGACTTACCAGGTAAATTTCCATTGTTTACGTGAGCGTGCGCACATAATCGAGAACAGTGGATTTACCTGGTAAGTCTGCTGCCCCCTAGCGTCCCCATTGCTGTAAACACTATGATGTTCTTCCTACTTAATTTGTTTTCCCCGTTTTTTGTTTCTTTGAAGAATCAGAAATTTTCTTATTTATGAGGCCTGAAAAGTCTATTAGAACCTACATCATGCGTACATGTAGGTCAGCCCTTGTACTAGATACAATGTTTCATATCATAAATTTACCTACAGGAAAATCCGTAAAGCGAGCAATAAGTGAGTGTCTTTCTTTGTCTACACGTTAATAGTGAAATGGCAAAATATTAAATCACATAATATAAGACAATTATTCGCCCTTTCCAATGGTAAGCAGTTTGTTCAGTTATGTTTATTTGCAGCGCAGTAAATATTTAGTGCCAATTGTAATGCAGCAATAAGCCCTACATTGTTTTTTGACCAGTCAGGCAGATGTGAGTTAAAAGTACACGCTTAATTTTTCAAAAACAAAAAACAAAAATTCATCAACACTAACCATACAAAATCTAATCTAACTCTTGTATTTACCCAACAAAATATATACCAATTCAGACTACCTTATAGGAAAATATATAAAATATCAACAAAATAGAAGAAAAAATATCTGTTCTTAGTAATTATGTTTTTCAAGTGCTTAAAACAGAGCTTCTGAAGTTCCTTTTTATTTGTACAAGTTCTTGCGCTTAAATGTGGACCAGTTGTTACTAGTTCAAACTAGTTTGCACCAGAACAGTCTTTACAATCAGTGTACACCATATGTTTAGACCAGTTTCTACCAAAAAATTATCTAAAATTTGTGTATAGATCTATATGTGCATTGGTTCAGACTAGTGCATACCAGTTGAAACCGGTGTACACCAGAACAGTCTGGAAATTCAGTACATCAATGCTATAGTGTAGAGTATTAGTCTAAACCCATCACTTCTATTCATACCAGCTCATTTTCTACAATCAGTTTAAGTGTATTAGTTGAGACCAGTGCATACCGGTCTAAACCAGTTTACACCAGAAACATCAGTATATCCATGAGTTAGTTTAGACTAGTCTTAACCGGTTCTATGAGGCCGCAAGTGCATGCCAGTTCAAACAAGTGTGTACCAAAACAATCAGTTTACTTAATAGTTCAGACCAGTGCATACCAGTTTACCAGAGAGATGTCATGTTTCAATTAATGTTTGTATGAAGTCCAACAGTGCAGTAAATTTCGTCGGTCATCAGAAAGTGAATAGTCCTCTTCAACGTTAAAGTTAATTTTGTTACATCTTTTATAAAAATTGCATCGCTCTCTTTTACATATAACATTTCAAAGTACACCAACTTCTAAAACATGCAGATGAGAAACAATTACCTCCTTAGAGTATATACTTGCTTTACACTTTAAAAAAAATATACCTTTCATTCAGTCTGATTAATTTAATTGCCAGTCTTATAATCCTTGACCAAATACTTCCAGAACAGCCTTATTAATTCCCCGTCGATCGTTGTAGTAATACACCCGTAAAATTGGACCGTTAAAATCCTGTGAAATTTTACATGTAGGAATAAATCTACATCTATCTATCTTACACTCCCACCATGTATGGTACAAGTAAAATGCAATTGTTTCATGGCTTAAAAAGTTGTCATTTTTCTGTTGAGTTAACAGTCGTCATTTCTGTGGCTAGGTGTTGATAATGTGCATTTTGCCTGTCGATCAAATGGGAGAAGACTGGAACATACACAAAGTGCGGAGTGAAACGACAAGCCATACCGAGGCAATTATTTCCTTCGGTTCTTGTTTTTTTAGTTCTATTAATTTACACCAAACTGGTTGCTGCGTATATTGCAAAGTTTTCATCTTCATATTAGCTCCTAGATGTGTAAGCTTTTTGCCTAACGAAATTTGCGCGTAAAGAGTCCACTGTCCCATTATCGTAACAGACAAAACTTTGATTTTATGTAGGGACTGCTTTTATTTTTAGATGGCTTTGTCATGTTTGGTCCAAAATCAGTTGTAGGTGTTGTAACAAAACTGATACACCACATAGACTGTTGATATAAACAGTTTAGAGGTAAAGACTACCACAACATAATTAAAACATTTTTATTCAAACGAATCATAGCCTTAACCCATATCAGAAAGTTAAATCACACGCAAAATGAGTTTAGTTTGGGGTGTTTTTCAGAATATGGCAAAAACTCGCAAATATATTTTTTTTAGTTGTTGACAGTTTGAACCAATAAAAAAAAGGCAACTCACTACATCGCATTATCATACCCATCGTTGGTGGCGCCAGCATTGTACAAGACGGCGGGTTCCTTACCGGCTTCTACACCGCGCCGTTGCTGGTACACACTGCTGCCGGGGTTCAGGCGCCCGCCGAAGGTAGTCTTGTTTTTCTTGTGAGTGTTGTAAGCCTCCAGACGGAACTTGCCGAGAGCTGGGCCCCAGTTTTCGCGAGGACAGGACATAGCCTCCCAACGCTGCCAATTACAAAGTAAAAAGTGAACATAAGTAACGGAGTCTTTCAATCACTGATGCAAGGTCTGATAAAACATCCTTAAATACCTGGGCCCAATTTCATAGAACTGCTTAAGCAGAAAATATTGCTTAACAATTGTCTGCTAAGCAGAAATGAGCAGGATACCAGTCAAAAAATTGTACATGTGACATGGTAGTTTGGCTGGTAACCTTATTCTGGTAAGCATAGTTTTGTTGTGCTCTATGAAATTGAGCCCTGGTAAGTGGGTCAGGGAAGGGAATAGTCAAAAGCCAATGAGCGAATAGAGATGTTTGCCCTTTAACCTTTGGCGACATATTTGGAATCTATGCATCTGCTACATTGTAGTCCTGTTTCCAACAGTACAATTTATAATAATGTTTGGGTTTGGGTTTTTTTGTGAACACAATCCCTTTTAAACAGTCTATTACCAACTAATAAGAACCTCTCGACTCAATTCCAACTCGATCAGCCATTTGGAAGACATCATTGATTTCAGCCAGAAGTTTGATGGCCAATCCCAAAAAATTATTTGTTGTGGATTATTTTTGGCAAAACGCATCCATGACTATAAGTGAAGTGAAGTGAAGATGACGAACATGGTCGTCTTTTGCACTGGAATTTACGGTTTTCTTTCGGAGAAAACTTGGACAGACACCTTCTTTGATGGGCTTGCCTTTGTCAGGGGGGGGGGCATAAGCCACTCCAGATAATCGGCCATGGCATGCTGGAAACTTACCTGAACAATGTTTCCGGGACTGCGGATGAACTCAAAGATCCAGACGACTGGGATCCAGATGAGTGAGCTAAGAATCATCATCCAGCCAATGGCCCTGGCCCAGACGGGGTAGTCTCCATTGTACGTCGGCTCATTCCAGTTCATCCAGTTGAACATCAGGACAAACTGCACGGTCAACACAAATCATAATGGATGGAGTATGTTATTACCCGATAGCGTCACTGATCAAACTCGGACACTGACTGTAATTATCATTGAACTTAAAGGGAGGGAAAACCTTTGGTAATTACTCCAACAACAAAATCGATGACCATAAAAACTTACTTGGTAAGAAGCACTGCAGCTGTTGATAGTGTATAACATTTTGAGAAACAATTCCCTTCAAAAGAATGTGGTTTTAGAGAGAGGGATTCAAACAAATTTAAATCTGAGAAGCGTCTCGGATTGTGTATTCCAGTTACAGATTATTCTTCCTGCTTGGGCATAACAAAAACTATAAGTTATTGTTTTTATTACAGCTTTACGACCCATCCGAAATAGACGCAGGCTTATAATGTAAAGGAGCCCTACCACTGTCCTAGACATGCTTCACAATATGCCAATACATGGAATGGTCTCCCATCCAACTACTGCCCACAGTCAATGGTAACTAAACTTAAAGAAACAGCCAAGAATTGTGTTTTTTGCACCAACCCCTCTTCTCCCGATTTACCCTCTTGCTGTTTATCAGATGGTCATGATTGCATCCAGTGAAGCTTACTTGCTATAGGTCTTATCAGAATTTACTCAGTGGGAGTTTGTTTACTTATTAATAATGCCCTGCATGGGGAAGACTTGGGAAGCAAAAGTGCAGTTTCCAACAGCCACAATTTTCTAATGGAGCAAACCCGTCACGAGTTTACTGTCTGCGGGGAATGGCTTGTACTAAGTTACAGCAGCAGACACTTACGCAGAGGAGTGCTGGGGTGAAGACGCACCAGTTGAGAGGCCACCAGACGAAGAGGGGGAAGTCCACCCAGCCACTGCCGATCATTGTGCGGATGTCGTTCTTGAAACGTTTGACGCCATAAAACCAGCTGATGGCGATGCATTCGCAGAGTCCGTAGATGAGCAGGGCGAAGCCGGCCCCGTAGCTGTCCATAAGTGACACCCAGTAGGGTCCCGCCTGTCCAAAAAGAAAAAATTAAAACAGGGCCATGTGAACTGGGGAGCTCAAAAGTTACTGCCATGTATAGAGTTGGTCGAGTACACCAACAAAACATTTGCTAGCCGTAGTGGTGTACAGGTTATATGAAAACATTTACCATGAACTGATTATATTTATTTTTGAGGAGCTGTTTGATGTTTACCTAAACATGACAAAGGTGTACAAATCTAACGGAACAAAATAACCATTCCATCAAAAGAATCAACTTAAAATGGAGTCTTGGTGCAAGACACTGTTGTTCCTTAATCACTCTACTATCATGATTCCCCCAGCTATCTGCGCACTCTAAATACACGAATGATAATGGTGAAATAAAAGTGTCGACTGCTAACAAATTGTCTTTGTATGAGAAATCTCGTAGCATCACAAGGCCAGTTGGCCTCGATCTTCAAGGAGAGGGCTACACTTAACTAATTTGGGCTGTCTACCCAAAGCAACTGTCACCAGGAGCAAGTTGCCACCTACTCCTGGGGGCTGAAACAGGGTTACCCGCTTCACAGCTAGTCCGTAAGTGTGTGGATCCACTGGTATCATCCATTAGGAGCCTGGCTAGTAGAGCAGAATGCACTGCCTTCCCCACTTTTTCCTGAAGCAATTATGGTAAAGTGCCTTGCTCAAGTGTCATGACCAGGATTCGAACCCACACTCTGCTGCCGACAACACCAGAGCTTGAGTCCAGTGAACTAGACCGCTCGGTGACGGCATGCCACAACATACAAGAACGTCTTGCACCAGGACTACATAAAATGCATGATTGCTACGGGTTTTGTGGTGACATGTCATAAATAGTGACAGCTTTTAGGGACTGGTGACTGTGACTGTGACTGACTTCGACTTACATTAGTGACGCATGTGAATCCGAGAAGAAAGCCAATGCTACAGGCAGCCAGCATGACGTAAGTTTTCTTCTTACGTAGGGATGGTACCTCGTCTACTATGGCCGTTACAACCGTCTCCATGATGGTGAACTAAAGGCAAAGAAGAACAAAAAAAACAGTCAAAAAGGTAGCCTGAACATTTGACGTCACACTTCGAGGCTCGTGAATAATGTCAGATATCGGCCTTGCCCGCCTGCCAGATGTACCTTTGACCTTCCACATCCCAATTCACACAGACAGGGATTCGTAGTATTTACACACGCATGTACACTCACACAATATGAATATAACAAAATTACATACAAACATTATGGCCTTTGTTTAATTCCAGGTCTGTCTGTAATTATTACACAGTGGCCATTGAGAAAATGGTGCTGACCCATCCTATAACACAGGTCACACGCCAGTTCACACAACCAACATTTTGTAAGTGGACATCTTTGTAACTTTTTACCGAGATTTGTCCTTTATATTTTGGGACAGCACGGTTACATGTGAACAATTTGTGCTCCCTCTCGTTCTTGCATAGCCCATATCAAACACTGTTCCAAAAAGCGCTGTTCTAACTTCACTGATTGCGCTACTTCAAGCTTCGCGTCAAGTTTGCTTGATGAAGATAAATTTGTTTGCACGCTAGCTCATGGAATATGGAAAAATATAGCATGCCCGCACCTTATATCTAACGCAGCCTTCAGCCCTGTCAGATATTGGGCACAGAAGCGCTATTTTTTTTTTCCACTGGCACTTGTGTGATAACTATTATTATGTAACTCTACGGGTTGTGTCAGTTGGTCCAATTGTAAAACTATAGAGTGTTTACAAAGCTATAGGCAAGTTTTTGAGGGATGGATTCTTGAATTGTTTCTTATGATCAATTGTAGGAGATCCGAGTCATACACACCTGACTGTCGAGACCGAGGGTGAGCAGCATGATGAAGAAGAGGATGGCCCAGAGTGGGGAGACTGGCAGACGTGCCACGGCCTCTGGGTAGGCGATGAACGCAAGACCAAACCCTAGGGCAGAAAGGAGATCAAAAAGAAGATTGGTTCAAAGTGGTTTGCAAAGATAGTTCTTGCATTTGGAGATGCTCTTAGAAAACGTTAACAGAAACCAGTTGAAGGCGGCAACCTGTCCAAAAAACAAAACATGTTGTCTCTTCACACATGTTAATTGTTCCAATCCGCGTTTCAAATAATTTCACCGTCTTTATTTCCTTATATTACACCAGTGCATATATCATACATAGCGCATTTAATATCTCTCGAATCATATTTTTATATTGCGTTCCTTTGTATATAAACTCGAATATTCAGGGCCAAAGATGGCTTTTTAGAAATTCTGTATTAAAAAAAAAAGTCTTTCTCACCAAACAAAATGTATCTTGCTGATTTGTGTTGCCTTGGTACATCCCAAAGTCAATAGCATTTCTTGAGCGATAATGCCCTCTCGTGCTAACATGTATATTATGGGTCGTACATGTACGATTGATAACACTTTTTGGGTACATAAAATAGATCGAACATGTACGATTGATAACACTTTTTGGGTACATAAAATAGATCGAACCGGTACGATTGATGACACTTTTTGAGTCCATAAAATAGATCGAACATGTACGATTGATGACACTTTTGAGTCCATAAAATAGATCAAACATGTACGATTGATAATATTTTGGGGTACATAAAATAGATCGAACATGTACGATTGATGACACTTTTTGAGTACATAAAATAGATCGTACATGTACGACCTTGGCACAGAAAAAGTTAAAAATGCCCAGTATATGCCTATTATTCCTTATCATTCAAGCTGTGTAACCATAACCTCACCTTGCTCGACGACTTTATCAACGGTCGTGTTGAGCTCCTTGGCCATAAAGCCCATAATGGAAAAGATGACAAAACCAGCAAAGAGACTGGTAGCGCAGTTCAGAGTGGCCACCAAGATGGAGTCACTGTAATCAATTAAAAGTAACAATTTATTTATTTATTTATTACAACATCTTTAGACTTGATGAAAAAATCAGCAAAAGCTGTTTTAAACCAATGTCCTGTTTTACATTTAAAAAATCAAAAATTAAAAAAAATAAAAATACAACTACTTTAAATACAGTTAAAAAAATACATTTAAAAAATACATTTAAAAATGTTGATTGAAGGAGGAATTTTGAATAGAAGAAGGAATACTATTCCTAACTTTTGCACTGGCAAACTTAAAAGATTGTTTAAAACACTTCCTGTTGGGTTTGGAGACAACATGAAGATAGTCTGCATTTCTTGTTTTAATACCATGCCTATCGAAGTACATTTCTATGTCATTACAGGCTAAATAAATGAAGGAGAGAGTGCATATAAGGTTTTCCTTCTTGTAGTAACAAAAAATATACTTTTAAGTACATGACAGAGAAAAGCAAAGGGACAGTACGCCTATACATCCAGTCTTCTGAGAAAGACAATTTGGGGATTTTGCTGAAACTTGTTTTATTGTTTGCATTTGTAGCAGTTTCTTGACAACTTTGAGCAATATTCTGGGATAAAGAAACAAAATGTGAAAAGTTATGCAACCAGCGAGAGCCCCCTGCTCAGAACCCCTACCCCCCCAAAAAAAAGCACAAATAACCCTTTGATACATCAAAGACCCCCCTCCTTAAAACAATTTTATCTTTTCTCCCCACTTGCCCCTCCCACACACAAAAAACCTGATAAGTTACGACACCGTTCCCAAATCATTTTGCAAGGTTGGTGAACTTTCTTCAGTTCCTATGATCCTATACATTCTTGAAGAGGCACTTTTGCCACTTACAGGTAGCAGTTGTTGTGGAACTTGTTGTAAGAGGAGAGGGTGATGAGACCTCCCCAGGCGGCACTGAGTGAGAAAAAGATCTGGGTAGCAGCATCCAGCCACACCTAGCAACAGGGTAATAGTCAATATACTAATCAATTCATCAACCAGTATTAAGCCAATGGTCAATCAACTTATCAATTAAATCATACATTTGTCAATCAAACAATTTAGCAATTTCAGTGTATCATAGCAATCAATGTGTTTAAACAATCAATAGCAATAAATTTATTTATATATAAAAGTAGATTAAATTCAGTTTAAATCAATAGAACAATTGAAAAAAATAAACCAATCAACATAAACAATTAATCATTTTCAAAATCAATATTATCTATTCAACAGTTGAAAACATTTACCAATCGAACAGTTCATCAATGAATACAATAAATACAATCAATACAATACAAATCATCAACGTAAAAAACCATTCAATACATAAAATACCTCAATCGGTATATCAATGAATCATAAATACCTCAATCGGTATATCAATGAATCATAAATAGGCCTACCTCAATCGGTATATCAATCAATCATCAATACTTCAATTGGTATATCAATCAATTAGTAAGTTAATGAGCAATCAGTCTGTAAACACATTTACCAACCAATCATTCAATACAAACCCAATCAACTATTGTCCTCTAGTTACTTATTCACAATTTATTGATTTGTGCAATTCATAATCATAGATGTTAAACCAGTGTTTGTATGAGAGAGATTGGCCGTTGCCAGCTTGGGGTTTATATCCCCCTGTGGGAACTTTGCCAAGTTCCCTTGTTTAGAAGAACATCTAAACAAATGAACAAATTTCAGGTCTTCTATCAGCTGAATACCAGTCAATTTGCAATAAAGATGGACTTTGTAAAATTTAAAGAGCATATAGCTCTGGTGATTTGGGTCTAATTTCATGGCTCTGCTTACGGCACAAATAGGTTTGTGTGCTTGGGTTGCTGTCAGCACAAAATTCTGTGGTAAGCAGAGCCATGAAATTGGGCCCTAGTCTAACCTGTGGTTCGGCGAGTCTTTCCCATTCGGGCGTGATGAAGAAGAGCACACCATCATAGTAACCATCGAGCGTCACCCCTCGAATCAAGAGAATGACCAGAACGACGTAGGGGAAGGTAGCGGTGAAGTAGACCACCTGGGAAGGAGGAAGGAAGGGTCAGTTATAGAAACTTATGGTCAATGCAGGGGTCGACATTTAACACATATTCAAAGTGGTCTTGATTTCTTATACATAATAACTTCTTCTGAATGTTTTAAGTGAAACTTGATTGCAGTGGATTTCACGTCCACTTTTGTATGTTATTCTATTAATGCTAAAAATTACAACTTAATTTATATCTCCTTTCTTCAATTTCTTCTTCTTTCTTCAATTTTTGTATTTTAATGCCAGTTTTTTACTGTTCGTTGTACTCCACGCCTACATATTGTGATATTGTATAGCATTTTTAATGTTTAGTTTTTACCCATTTCCAGTGAAAATCGAATTTCTATATTTTTTAATGTGGACAATAAGTGCTATCTATCTATCTATCTATTTCCTTTTCACAATAGGCGAGCGGAAAGGCATGATCAAATTTAGTCCTTGGGGGGAAAAAAAGTAGGAATAGTTCATCAAGTACAAGGGCTGACCTACAGGCACACATGGTGTAGGCATTATTAATGGGCATCTCGGGCTATCTAATCACAATTTTATGTCTGGGCAAAAAAGAATCTGCAATCAGACTAAAAAAGGAAGAATACCACGCCTGACTGCTTCATTAGTTCTGGGCTTTCTGTTTGTTTGTTTGTTTGTTGGGGTGTTTGTTTGTTTGTGTTTGTTAGTTTGTTGTATGTGGGGGGGGGGTTATGGTTATGTTTTGGGTTTTTTTAGGGGAGGTGCTTCCCATGGTAATTTAGCTAGCCTTTGTACCTTGCCAGATGACTTGATTCCCTTGATGAGGCAAAGGAAGATGATGATCCAGGCTAGGAGAAGGCACAACAGGAGTTGCCAGATGATGGTTCCCGTCTCCCCAATGGAGTCGGCTTCTTGCAGGACATTGAACCTGAAAATTTGTATCACAAGCAAATCAATTATCGAGAAAAATCAACCATTGTCATATGGTGCAAAGTTGTTGACATGGACTACACGTCAATCAGTAATAGTTTGTTTATTATTACAGGTCCGAACAGATCAGGTGCCGATTTCAAATAACCTCATGTGCATAAAGGTCTATAGACCTTTCTATTGCACTGTCCCAGCCCAAACTTTTGCCAACCAAGGCTGGAAAACTATGGGAAGCCACAAAGGCAAAGCAAAAAAGCATATCCACAGTTTGTAAATATTCAAAAGTAGTGTTGATTTTGTTGGAACAAAGCAATCAATCGTGGGATGTATTTTTTATTTTTATTTTTGGAAAGTTTGCAGAAATGATGAATTTGGACACAACATCTGTTAACAATGATTGAATGTTTTTTGCTAACGGCTATCCATGCCAACCAGCCCAGTTTGTTTATCGACAATTTGAAACGTATGTTTCAGCAAAAGGTGTTGGTATAGGCCCTACAGAAAACTTCTAACTCATGAACCGACAAATATTGTTCTAAACAAAATGGTACAATTAATTGGCTGTACATAATCGCAATCTTACTTCCAGTATTCTTCGCTTGGACGAGACCTGTCGTCTGCCAGTGGATCCGTATATAGGCTTGTGTTGTACTCGTTTGTACCAATCTGGGTGACGTTGTACTCTGCCAGTTCGCCACCACTCAAGTTGCTGATTTTAACACACCTTTAAAAAAAGAACGCAAAACACATGATAAGATTGGCTGTATAGCTTTGAAACACACTTAGCACAGAAAGATCTTGCTTAGCATTGGTCCAAAATACCATTAAATGTGGCCGCTACAAATTATTCATCCGGTTGTGGCTCAATGTTTAACATTCTGGTTTTGAAAATACAGTCCTTTGGTTTCTCTGCCAAAAGAAAATCATACTTTTGAAGACGATGAGTAACTGAACTGATCAAGGGTTTTAGAAAAACGGCACTACAGGCATCAAAACACCAACACAACCGCTTAATGGATCAATTGTTTCCACTGGTTTCCTTCAAAAGTTTTGTCAACAAAATTAATTTACTCCGGTGTTGCTTACAATAGCTTTGAACAAAAACAACTACTTCAAAAAAAAGTAAAGGTCATGATAGTAATATTAATTATATCCAGTTTTATATTGCGCATTCATCTATCAATATCTCCAGGCACTTGAACAAACAAAAATGTTTTAACAGTTTGATTTGTTGTTTAATTATGAGACCAATTTATGTAGCACCTCGTGAAATCTTTGATGGGAGTAGCTGTATTAGACGAGTGGTATACGATGTATCAAATGAGGCTATACGTTATCATAAAGTGTAGCACATGCCTGTTGGTTCACAACGTAGCGCACGGTTGAACAGATCGATTGGGATGGTGTTCGCACGCATTATAAGGGTGTACAAGGTGCTGCGACGCATTCAGCAGCCACTGCCAGAAACACCGGGGCAAACCCCTTCTCTCTTTATAGCTATGAGTGTAACTGGGTTCTTCTACGTGCATTACAAAACACACGGGACCTACTACAGCTTTACTTCCAACATCCAGAGGACAATGCAATCAATACGACTGGGACTCGAACCCACTCTCTGCTGATCACAAACGCTAGAGCTTGAGACCACTGCTCTTAACGTTTCGGCGACAACATTTTTATGGGGCTTTGCATGAAACCATGCAGGGCACCACCAGTGGCAGTGAAAACCCCCCCAAAAATGCCAGTTCAAAAATTAAAGAAGGGAAGACTAGTTTTTCTGATTTAATTTCAACAAAATTACAGGGAAGAAAACTTTACATTTATGACCAAATAACTTAAGATTTTTATCCTTTTTCTCCGTACCTTTTAGAAATATTTTTATCCACAGACTGAACCTTTAGGTTTATAGGAAAATTTAAGCTTTCCTCATCAGTCTAGTCTTCTCCATTTCTATCTTGTATCTCTTTTGTATGTAATTTTTATTGAACTTACGGAGAGAAATAAAATAATAATAATAATAATAACTAGACATAAGTTTTTGTTCCGTAACAAAAACAAGGTGTTCGGTGTAGACATTTTCGAGTAAGCAGAGGTAGTGTTTTCAAAGAGAAAACCGAAAAAACATAACTTAATACGTCAGATAATATTTCAGAGCGGGATAAAAGCATGAACAGTTGTTTGTTAAAATGTCAAGACAAGGTCACCAACATATTCATTTCTGTGAAGTATGTGAAGCCCATGTTGAAAAAATTATAAAAACTCTGCCAAAGGCTTCTAGTAAAACTCTATTTTGAACTGTTTTTAACCCACCGCAAGATGGCGATCTTAATTTTGTTTTTAACCAGACCCTTGTCAGACTGCAACATTGTTAAAATCAACTCCAAAAAAGTTGCCACTTTTAATTACAATGCACTTTCGGTTTTAACTGGAAGTAAAAGACACGTAATTTCATGCAAACAATTAAAATCGAAGACCTATATTACCTTTGTATAATCCCGCAAAAAAAGCAACCCAGGGTCTCTTACCCATTTAACATTTAAATGACGTAGATTTCCGAGGCAGCATCTGTCACAGAGCGAGCAAATCATAAAATCCCAGAGCGGGATAAAAGCATGAACAGTTGTTTGGTATAGCGCCACCCCCGCTTGTGGAATGTTTCCGTTACGTGGGACTGTACACACAGGCTTCGTGGACTTGGAACCTTATGGTTTTCATTACGTGGGACTGTACACACAGGCTTCGTGTTGCACACACACTCACACAGGCTTCGTGGACTTTGAACCTTATGATTCATGGCGCTGAACAGTCGGCTACAGTGCTTTTATGTACAAAGATTAAATGCGCGTTAATACTAACGTTGGCTGTAACACCCAGAAGTTAAGGTCATATTGGCATCATTTCTGTGCAAAAGTTTCGGAAGGATCACAGAACTGCAATCTGATGTAAAAATTGTGATAAAATGATCAGTAGTTTTTGAGATATGAATTTTTCAAATAAGTCAAGGTCAAATGAGGTCGCGTTCAGTGTAGCGTTTTTAGAGTCATACCAGGCCTATCCGATAATGTATAGATTGTGAAATACCACTGTGTAGTTTTGGAGTTATGATTTTTTCAAATATTAACCTTTGAATTAATGTAACTTGACAACCGATGACGTCATCATGACGAAACTAAAAATGGTTTCATCTACTAATGAATATCTAACTATGTGTGAAGTTTCAAGTTTATGTAAGCTTAGGAAGTGTGTCTTTGTTAGCGGACAATCGACGCCGAGAAGAAGAAGAAGAAGTAAAACTAGACATAAGAATTTGTTTGATAACAAATTCGAGGTGTTCGGATTCAAGTAAAGCTGACTGGAGTGATCGTGAGCTGTGCTGTTTGTTATTGTGAAAACAGAATGAATAGCTATTAAATAATGTTTTTAAAGCGTTTCACAGAACTTCCAGATTAGACAGGTTAAAGGTCAAGACAAGGTCACCAACATATTCATTTTTTGTGAAGTATGTGGAGCCCATGTTGAAACAATTATAAAAACTCTGCAAAAGGCTTCTATTAAAACTGTATTTTGAACTTTTTTAACCTGCCGCCAGATGGCGCTCTTAAATCTTATTTTGTTTTAACCAGACCCTTGTCAGACAACAACTTTTTGGTTCACGAGTTATGTTTTTTTCCATACACAGTACATATTCATAATATACCTGAGCGGGGATTAGCATCAATTCAATCAGATAGTTGAAAATTAAACCATGACAAAATAATGATTTTTGAAAGTAAAAAAACAAAACAAAAAACACTAGGCAAGTTCATGGATGAAACATATCAATATTATTGTAGACAAAAAATAAATGCCCCCTCTTTTTAACGGTGGTTTTGAAATAAAAGCTTACCATTTTAATCACCGTGTCTGAAGGGCATACTCAGAGGGCCTAGAGCGCCTTTGGCAGGCATGGTCACGTCGATCAACGTGACGTGGGTCTCGGTGTTTGATGAGATACAAACCAATGTCGTTCTTTTTCAGTTGAAGTTTTTGTCATTTAGTCAAAGTCATACAAATCCCTAAAGCAGGTGGACATCTCAGTAAAACCTCCTCTTTCATTCCTTGTTTTCCATTAAGCCATCAGACGAGCACAACGGAACTAAATTCACACTGAACTTTGAATGGGTTTGAGTTTTTTATGTGCGGGACACGTGTTGTTACTACGTACAAGAATAAGCAACACAATGATACATTTCCGTTGTGTGGGACTATACGCACAGGCTTCGTGGACTTTGAACCTTATGAATAATGGAGCGAACAGTCAGTTACAGCGTTTTTCTCATACACAAATTAACTGCGGTTAATACTAGCATTGGCTGTAACACCCATTTAGGACCAGAAGTTAAGGTCATATTGGCATCATGTCTGTGCAAAAGTTTCGGTAGGATGACAGAACTACAATCTGATGTAAAAATTATGATGAAATGATCAGTAGTTTTTGAGATACGAATTTTTTAAGTATTCAACTTCCGGTTTGAACCGGAAGTCAAGGTCAAATGAGGTCGCGTTCAGTGTAGCGTTTTTAGAGTCATACCAGGCCTATCCGATGATGTATAGATTGTGAAAATCCATTGTGTTGTTTTGGAGTTATGATTTTTTCAAATATTAAACTTTGATTTAACGTAACTCGACACCTGATGACGTCATCATGACGAAACCCAAAATGGTTTCATCTACTAATGAATATCTAACTATGTATAAAGTTTCAAGTTTATGTGAGCTTAGGAAGTGTGTCTTTGTTAGCGGACAATCGACGGCGAGAAGAAGAAGACGAAGTAAAAAAAAAAAAAAAAACCGAACAATAACAAGAGGTCTTCGGACTTTTGTCCGAACACCTAAAAAAAAAAAAACGAACAATAAGAAGAGGTCTTCGGACTTTTGTCCGAACACCTAATAATGACGCAAAATAAACAAAGATAACTTATCATGTTAGTTTGAGTGATTTCTTCATAGCTTAACCCACCTGTTGTCTTTAGTAACGAGTCCCCCTGCTTCTAAGCAGTCAGAAACAATGACGGAGCAATTCTCCGTATTCCAGGAGGCACCACAGGTGATCCAGGGCAACTTGGCCGTCATGGAAGCAAACATGTAGTACAGCGTGTACATGATGATCACGTTGTAGTAGATACCCACGTAGGCGGAGACGACCAACATTCCATAACCCACTCCTGAAATCAAATTGAAAAAACACATCAAGACAAATGCTCTTCCATCAAAAACAGTCAGACTTGAAAAAAATGACATTTTGAGAAAAAGCAAGTACAAAGATAAGCTGGTTTGCCATAAAAACGGGATGAAAGTGTAAAAAGAGGCCAAGATATGACATGTTACACTCAAAACCATACATGTATAGTATATATATGCCTTTGTAACTTTATTGGGTGTCATGGTCGAGCGGTTTAGAGAATCGAATTCAAGTTTTGGTGGTTAAGTCATCAGGTTGTGGGTTCGAATCCCGGTCATGACACTTGCATTCTTGAGCAAGTTGCTTCACTATAATTGCTTCTCTTCACCCATGGGTATAAATAGGTACCTGCGAGGGTAGAGGTTGATATTGTGTTTGAAAAAGCCTTCGGAGTGCCACGGCAGCCCGGGGCTGTATACTGCTCAGGGAGCTGAGAAAGATTAAAGGAATGTTATTGGCCCAATGACCGGGGCACTTATATAAAGCGCATTGATACGTTATTGTAAAATGCGCTTTATAAGAACTAGTTATTATTATTAACTTTGAAATGACAAAGCGACCTCAATCTTCCACAGAAAGATGATCTTATATCAAATAAAATAAGTTTTCGAGATGGGCTGTTTTATCATGGAAGGGCCGCTGAGGGGCGTGTCCCACTTTTTGCCACACCCAACTCATGCAAGTCAGGGATCTGTAAATAGGGGGAAATTGCTGGAAGGTAAAATGTTATTCACTTCCAAAGTTCCAGCTGGTTAAAAATAACATTCTTTGAACAGTTTTTTACAATCTGCTGATGAAGATATGAAAAGTCCGGCGCGGTGCAGCACTGCAATTTAATAGATGGAACAATTAGTTTCAACGAGGATAACAAATAATTATATTTACTGGAATTAACATCACACCTTACATCAATTGAATTAAGTCAATATAGTTTGGGTACCGTCGTGGGAGCTTTTTTTTTATCACCAAATTTGCATTAGGAACAGGAATGTGCCCTCCCAGTAAATGCCGTACACTGGCTGAACCCTTTGTGTACCCCAAACAAAAACTTTATTCAGCAAACCTGGGCTCATGCAACCGCTGTCTCTCTGTTGAATCTGCTGGGTCAGGTTTGCACAGACACTCTGACAAACAACCATTGTGCAAAGCTTGAAGAAAAAAAAAGCAGTTTCTGCTGGAAGCTTCTGTGTAAATCGATGCCCTACTGTTGACCGCAGCGTATGTATTTTAAGTTCTGTGGTGGTGAGCATGAGATGGCACCATGCCATTGCTGTCCACAGTAAGCAAGTTGCAGGTTAATTTTGAATAATGTTTCAGTGGCTTGCCTGGTTACAGTGACTATTAAAAAGATACTCTTGCTACCTCGGTGTCATATTTTTTTGCATTGCAACCTCCAAATCAGGTGGTTATAGGAACTACAATGCAAATACTAATAGCTTGCCCCAATTGGCAAAAACTTGTGCCACACATTTCTTTTAGACGTGTGCATGGGTGTTTATCCCTTAATTATTTTTATACAAATCAAAAGCCTGCAAAAGTATCAACTCTGGATCGAGCCAGAGGATTTAAAATTGAGCGTTCACTTTTGACTAATCAAGGGACCACACATTCAAATTACAGCAAGTGGCTTATTTGAAACCTTTTTTGAAACAAAACCATTTTCTTTGAAACTTCATCCACTTTTGGGTCAAGAGGGGTCCATGTCAAAGTCTACTCTTTCGAAATTGAATCTTCAATTTATGTGAAGTTTTGCCACTCTAGCAACAGGCGTTGTAATCTTCACTTGCTACATCATGTTAATAATCATAACTTTAAGTTAATTGACTTAATGTATATCTTTGTCTGAAAGTTGTCATCGAAAAAATAGTTGTCCTAAAACACCATTTTAAATTTTTCGACAGTGGGTAGGGCGTTTGAACTTTGGTCCAGCTCTCTTATCTATCCTTTTGTGAACGCATCTCAGTGACACAGCAAAAACATTGCCAAATATCATTGTTCAACTTTACCATATTGGCCGGATCTTGCGGCACTTCAAAAGGTTGGTAGGGAGACGTATGAGTGTTTCGCCCTCAAATCAGAGGGAATAACATTTTGAGTTTGAAAAATTGCAATGTCACATTTTTGTTTTGAACTGTATTACAGTGACATCATACAATGGTCTGTATAAGCTATTTGTCAAGCAAGAGTTTACACAGTTTGCAAATTAAATGCCCAGCAAAATCAAAATCCACTTTGAAGTTTTTGGGGGAATAACATTTTGTGTATGAAAATTTATGACTTCTCATTTTTGATCATACCATGGTACATGTAAACTTTTCATCAAACAAGAGTGCACACAATTTGTATGTTAGATGCCCGACAGTAAGATTCCTGTGGTAGTGTTTGTTTTTCTTACTGTTTTGTTGTGTATTTGCTTTGTAAGAACAAAGTGAAAATGCTGTGTCACTATGGATTCTTTAGTTGGACCTTATTCAGATTTGAATTTCTTAAAGCTGAATGTAACTGTTACTGAAATCCATTACAGCTTCACACTCTCAGTGTTACTTTCACACTAAAGTGAATTTTGTTCATTTTTCAACCCTTGCATATTTTGGCTGAAAGGACAATCTCAAATTTTAAATGATTAAAAACAACAAGGGTTCTCTCTCTTAGGAACAGTTCATTAGAAAAGTTGCTATACATTACCCCAAAAAAGTGAAAAAACAGGAAAAATATGAAAACCGAAAAATTGTAGAAGTACAAATTGACCTATTGAAGATGGATTTGTTTTAGTATTTTCTTTTAAGGTTTCCTTAAAAAAAATTCCATCTTATACAGATTTAAGAGTCTGAAAAACAATGCAAGTAGCACCAATCTGCTGTGATTGTTATGGAGTCCACAATTACAAATTTAATGTACGAGCCTATAACTTTATTAAAAATCAAGGTAACTATAAATAGTAAACTTGCGGGTACAGCCATGTGTAAAATCTCTTTTGGGAGGAGTGTTGGTTTTGAGAAGAAATGTTGTAGTCGTCTCTAAATTTCAAATGGTTATACTCTGCTCATCTTCCAGCATTCTTCTGAAGACAAGTAGAGTATACTGTTTCGAAAAGGTTGAGACCAAAATGGTTCCTCTGAGAATCAACAGATCCTCCCAAAAGAAATTTTATGCATGGCTGTACACACAAGTTTATCATTTATAGTTACTTTTTTTAACAAAGTCAAACATCACTTGATTAAAACATTTACAGGCAGAAGCTCTCCAAAATACCTACTCATGAAACTGTCTGCCTTTGTTATCACTGCAAATGAACATCGTTTGACCTGAAATGCCAATCTAAATTTGTTCAATAACCACGGAGTGGAGTGTTTGGAGGATCCAGGAATGTCTAGTCGAAGACACTTACAGTTGGGATATTATTTTTTAAAGAACCACTAGAACATTTTACCTTGTCCCTGAAAATTCTTTTTGCACTATTCATACCTGTTTGTTTGTATTCGGGTTTTTATTTCAAGTTTCAGTTCACCGAACATTCAAATCTGGGTGGAAAAAGTTTATTCACTTTCTATTGCTCCAGTGAAAACCCAGCTCAATGAAAAGAAATGTATAGGCCTGTAAGGCCTTGAGGTTTATGGTTCACTGAAGTTGATCCATATTCCCAGTACTTCAAAATATCATGCGACTAAAACAACAATGACTTGCTTGCTGTGTTATATTCACCCGTCTGTCATTGACTGTCAGATTGCTAGTGACTTGATTTATATTCCTGGAGCAATTCAATGAATTAACCTTAAACCCAAGAGTGATTTACTAGGATCCTTCCTCACCCAGACAAAAAAAATCCAACACCGTTCAGTAACTCAACACCCAAACTGTTGGGCTCTGATTATGGTGGTATACCTGATCCCATGTAAAGCATGATCAGTTTACTAGTGCAGTCCTCAGTCCAACACCATTCAGAAACTCAACACCCAAACTGTTGGACTCTGATTATGGTGGTATGCCTGATCCCATGTAAAGCATGATCAGTTTACTAGTGCAGTCCTCAGTCCAACACCATTCAGTAACATCAACACCCAAACTGTTGGACTCTGATTATGGTAGTATGCCTGATCCCATGTAAAGCATAATCAGTTTACTAGCGCAGTCCTCAGTCCAACACCATTCAGTAAACTCAACACCCAAACTGTTGGGCTCTGATTATGGTGGTATGCCTGATCCCATGTAAAGCATGATCATTTTACTAGTGCAGTCCTCAGTCCAACACCATTCAGTAACATCAACACCCAAACTGTTGGACTCTGATTATGGTGGTATGCCTGATCCCATGTAAAGCATAATCAGTTTACTAGTGCTGTCCTCAGTCCAACACCATTCAGTAAACTCAACACCCAAACTGTTGGACTCTGATTATGGTAGTATGCCTGATCCCATGTAAAGCATGATCAGTTTACTAGTTCAGTCCTCAGTCCAACAGAGTCCAAACAAATCATGCAGTTGGATTTTGATAGGATTGTGGGTGGTAAGGGTTTTTTAATGACAAGCCAACCACAATTTCTGAAGTTTTTCTTGCAACGTTATTTTCTAGAAATCTCTTTACCAGCATTGTTATCCTAGCGACGGACAGACCTTCTGAACTCTTGCGAGAAAACCAGTTCCTTTTGGAACCACGCCTACTCAAATGAGAGATCTAAACACATGGTTTCACTGCAAATATCTTGAGGCCTTACCACACGGCGCAATTTTTACTGGCAATTTGGAGCAGCGGCAAAATAAACTTGGCAGTGGCACAGAGGACATTTTTCATACAAGTCTTACTATCCACAAAAAAAATATTGTGAAATTTGAAATGTGAAATTTGTCTATTTCCTTGGAGATTGCCTGGAACTGGTTGCCTGTAAATTTGCCGTGTAGTAGTGTGACATGGTCCTTACAGTAACAGTATCAAACTTACCTCTGAACATTGGGACAGCTCTCCAGCAGGTGATCGGACCTTGACTGCAATACTGACCGAAGCTGACCTCCAGGAAGAAGAGGGGTAGACCGGCAAACGCCAACATGATGATGTAAGGGATGAGGAAAGCACCTGGGAAGATGGAGTGAAGACACTCATATTTTTAAAAGATAATCCATTTCTGAAATAATGGCTACAGCTGTGGATCACCACTAAATTGCATAAAATGTAGTGGGAAATATCAACAAGAAAACAGGGCTTGTAGCTCAAACTTTTTACTGGACCAACAAGTTTGTTACAAGACCAAAATCAAAAATAAGAAGGAAAAATTTAAACAGTGCCACAATTAAACTTTATTGATTTGAAAAAGCACTAAGAGAAGATTTATCTCTTTGGTCTTCTGGATAATACTTTCTCACTCATCAGTCAGAGTCAGCATTTGTAAATAATGTTTTATTTCATTAAAGATGCAGCTAGTTATTATCAATCCAAAAACACAAGACCTCCGAACTTGTAAGGTGGTCTCAAACAGTGCCTGCAGTCCAGTGTTAATTTCTATCCCACATGCTCGTATAGAAAAACCCTTGGCCACAGCTTATATTCTATCAATCAAATGTCATGAGAAATGTTTGCCACTTTCCAGACATCGTAAATATAAACATTTGTTTGTGTTTTTATTATAAACCTCATTGATTTATGTCCCAGTGCTACCAGGGCTTGCTTTCACAAAGAGCGTATAAGATTGATCATTAACTGCCAAACATTCACTCTTAATTGCTAAGCAAAGTGTGATGTCTCAATACAACTCAATACTGACAGCTCATCTTAAAATGAATCTTGGCACTTTACGAATTCAGCCCCTCCTCCAAAAAAAAAAACTTCAATCTTAAATACTGCCCAAAAGTCATAAAAATAGGCACAGACCATCATAATCACTGTTGCTTATTTTGATAAGCCGTATTGAACATGCTCAAAATCCCTGAAAAATTGTTCACTTGTTTAACTTAAATGTGACCAGCCGTCGATTTCACCAAACTCTTCCTAACTTAGGATTATCTTAGGACTTTAGGACGAGTCCCAGCCTTGCACTGTAACATGTAAACCTTAAGATTAATCCTAAGTTAGGACTAGTTACTCGTCCTAACTCGAGATAGGATTAATCCTAGCGTTTCGTGAAATCGGCTGCAGCAACCTTAACTAGAAACTCACCTCCTCCATTACGGTAGCAGAGATAGGGAAACCTCCACACGTTACCGAGGCCTACAGCGTAACCCGTACAGGACAAGAGGAACTCAAACTTGTTGGACCAGTTTCCTCTCTCCTCATTCTCATCCCCATCACTTGACTCGACCAGCTCCACTTCACCCTGGAATACAAAAGTATATAGATTCAAATTAGGTAACCCTTGGCCTTATTACTATCGGTCTACTCTCCTACACAACTGGCCCTCGTGGGCTACAAAATGCCACAGGAGACCGTAGAGACGAAGTCCACTAATACACAACCCAACAGGGTATTCTCATGCCAATTTGGCCTTGTGGGCTACAAAATGCCACAGGAGACCGTAGAGACTATAAGTCCACAAGTAACACAACCCAACAGGGTATTCTCATGCCAATTTGGCCTTGTGGACTACAAAATGCCACAGGAGACCGTGGAGATGAAGTCCAACAATACACAACCCGACCGTCAGTGTATTCTCCTGACAAACTAGGCCTTGTGGGCTACAAAATGCCACAAGGAGACCGTGGAGACGAAGTCCACCAGTGCACAACCCATCAGTGTACTCTCCTGCCCATAACTGGCCCCTATCACAACATTCTACAGGACACTGTGTAGAATAAGTTCACAGTAAACAAGCCATGGGGTTGCCATATAAAATACAAACTGAAAAGAATCCCATGCATGCTTCCAAATGCTAGCCGAAGGTATGGTACTTCGTGGCAGTCTTTGGGATCCCTAATTACCAACAAACACATTGTCATTACCCCCATGAAATATCACTTACTTCAAGCCCAACTTTCACCGTGAATGGTACCAAGCATGTACAAGATATCCCTTATCAGAAACGGGTTACCAGCCACTAATTTTGGTTTAGCAAATAAATATTCAGCAATAATTTCTACTTAAAAGCTTTACTTAATGGGCAGGTTGACAGAAAACAGCTATAGTCTCACCAGTCTGTGCTAAAAAAAAACATAAAAAAAAAAAAACAGGTTGCATTTCAAATCATTCTTTACAACAGGTGAGATTATCATGGAAGATTTGTTGCCCTCCATAGGCTACACGAGATTAAAATCCCCCACCTCCACCCCCAACACTTTTATGGGATGATCCAATTGCTAACAGCCACAAAGATGACAAAGTACTACTAATTTAAAAAAAAATTAAACGGCATGAGCTTTCGTAGCTGAACAACTAGGCCTACTTCATCAACTTCACCAGATGAAGCTGGGGACGAAACGTCAGGCCATTAACTATTTCTTGCAAAAAGGTATTCTAGTAAATTGTACGCTACTTTCAATTGAGTTACGTCATGCACGTCCTAATGCGAACAAGGTAAGGACATAACAAAAGCTGAGTACCCATATTATTATAAATCCAACATCAAACAAATTTGTTTTCTCAAATGTTCTTGATGACAGAACAAATTGTGGGAAAAAACCACCGTGTCGGTTGGACTTTTAGCAGCTACACGTTCAGACTGGTGGCACAATAGCAAATATTTACATAAATACCGCTGATGAATTGAACGTGGGTGTGGGCAGCATGGGTTTATGGTCCACTTGTGCTTTTGGTTTGCTTTGCTTTATTACCCATTCGACTGATCTAAATAATAATGATTGTAAATCGTAATGTACAGTCAACCCCTCGTTACAAAGACCACGTAAAGGCCTGGTTCATACTTCCTGCGAATGCGAAGCGAATGTTGACGTCACAAATTCGCAACGAATAATTCGCAGCAGTTGAAATGTGCTCAACTCCCGCGAAACATTCGCTGCGAAAACGGCCCTGTGACGTCAAAATTCTCTTCGCATTCGCAGGAAGTATGAACCGGGCTTTAATCTCATTTCTGCTTTGTGTTTCTGTGTTTTGCTGTCCCTGTTATATAACGATCCTGTTATAAAGAGGTGATTTGGCCAGTCCAAGCGATCTTGTTATAACGAAACTCGACTGCCTACTAGATCTCTGCATTCTCGGTGGATGAAGAGAACATAAAAAAATCACACCTTGCTCACCATGCCAAGCCAGAAGTGTCTCCCAGCATGTGGAACAAAACAAAATGTAGGATGTAAAAAATCTATTTTGGTGGGATTACATTTCTAGTTGACAGTTGTATTGGGTTTGTGTCAACACCATGGAACGAGTGTAGTTGCGTCTTGGTTCTTCACAGCAATGGGTTCTGAAAAGAACCACCACAATTCAGAGTCTGTTTCCGAAAAACCTGTCTAGACTATGAGCAACACAAGTCTGACGGCCTTCCCAACGTCCTATTGAAAATCGTCAATCAAGGAATTTACATTCGAAGCGATGCAACTTCACAAGTTTCTACCTCTGAACAAAACATATACTTTAACTGCTAACTGATTGCTGAGTGAAGGTTCCACGTACTCACCATATGTTCTAAAAAATATCCCCCCCCCAAAAAAAAAAAAAAAAAAATTAAAAAGAATTTTAAAAAAATTATAAAAAAATATATATAGGCCTATATGAATATAAATGGATATGTTTGTGTTTGTTCTTGTTTATGCCTCTGACGAAGGTCCGGATTGGACCGAAAGCTAAGGCCATCTCCCCTACTAATTTTATATATAGGCCTATATATATAAATAAATAAATAAATAGACAAATAAATAGATAAATAAATAAGTAAAGTAGTAAGTAAATAAGTAAAGAAAGAAAGGAAGAAAGGAAGAAAGGAAGAAATTAAGAAAGAAAGAAAGAAAGAAAGAAAGAAAGGAAGAAATTAAGAAAGAAAGAAAGAAAGAAAGTAAGGAAGAAAGAAAGAAAGAAAGAAAGAAAGAAAGAATGAAGTAAAACATAAATAAATAATTAAATAATAAAGAATACAAAGTGAAAATAAATAAGTAAATAAATAAATAAACTTTTTTTTTAAAGTAAACTACGATAAAGATCTACAAAAATCTTTATTTTTTATAATTACCTAATCTAGACACAAATAAATTCCTTGATAAATTACTTTGCCAAATACATATTGTTCTTATTACTATGACCACATGATTATAGGGTTTTTTTCCTAGCACGAGCGACTTTCAAAATGATTCATAACTTGGATATGTTTATTTTAATGAATATTGAAAAAAAAAAAGTTTAGTCATCAAACTTGTCACTGGCCTCCTTTCCTCACCTCTCTTGAACAACTCGTAACAATAAACTATTGAATTATTTCTTCACTTATTCTAGCTGGAAGGTCATTTACCACACAGCAGGGACAGTCACCGACAATACCCCCACGGTGTGCGGACATTTTAAACGCAGACAAAAAACTCTGACCTCGCGAAACTTTTATATCGACAGTTTAAGCGAGTACAAAATAGGCCATCTGAATACTCGCCAGCTCACTAACTTGACATGTGTGGAATGCACGTTTAAAATACTCAATTAAAAAGTGTTTTTGTAAAACCTTTTGCATTCAGCTGAGTATTATGTAATTTTGTAAATTCCGTTTGCAGTAGCTTTCAAAATTTACCCTCTTATAATTATTAACAATATCTTGCCCAGGACGTTTTTTTCCCCTAGTACTTATGGTCTATCAACTTTCGTTCTTAAAATGATCAGGCTGGGCATGCTTACCTTAGAATCTAAACAAGTTGGAAAACGTTATCGTACAAGGGTAGAACAGGCCCACAATTATGGTACATGCTTTAAGATAAGGCCATCCAGAAATAATTTTGCTAATTGTTCTGAGAGCAAACAAATCGAAAATCGGACTTAAGTAGGAAGAATATCGTGCCTGTTAAAAGTTTTATGAATTTAGGCCTTTGCTCGACAGCTTCTTTTCAATTGAATCCAGGAAAATTAGCCTTTAAAAAAAAATGAATTAAAACCTGTAATTTAAACATATCAAATTTTCTAAGATTCTGACAATCACCTTCATGATTGCAAAAACAGAGTGAGGAAACTACCGAGAACATTGTTAACAGTGTTTTCAGTTTTTAACGTCACTAGGATAAAAGAAGAAAGAAGAAAGATGGGATATTCTGAGAAATTGCACTCATGTGAAGGTCTTTGACCTTGCTTTTAAGACAAACTTTCTTCAGCCAATCTTATGACATGGCCATGCTGATGTCATAATGTTTTCATTTAGTATCAAATGCAAATGGGAGCTACAGTTTTACTTGGCCGAAAGTGCTCCCTAAAAAAAATGTGCCCCCCTCGTGCCCCCTAACCCTAAAATTGTACCCTAGTTTTCGGCACTAATTGTGAGGTATTGATTTGCGACACAGATTGATCGCAATGCCGTGGGCTATTTTAAGTTCATTATAGCTACTACATCGCATTTATCAGTATAGACTTACACATGTGACTGTTACATGCTGCCCAAAACCTTCACAAAATACATTTGAATGAGAAATATTTTCAACTTCTTTCAATTATCCAAAACGTCACTGCTTTTTTAATCATTTCCTTCCCTTTTCAGTTTTCGTCTTGGTAAAGTAAATTCTTTATTCATAAGGCACTCTGCTACAAGCGTTGACTTATCAGAAATGTGCCTTCACTGACTCGATCTATTCACTCTGTAATTATTGTGTAAAGGTAAATGAAATCTATGCAAATAAATGTCATTGAAAGACATTAACATTTATTATTGGATGCAGCTTCAATTCAAAGCGCAAGACAAATTGCAGATTTGTCTTTTGGCAGAAAAAAAATGGAATTTTGAAATGTTCAACTGATTCGACTTTTAATGTCACTTGGAAAAGATATCTTAGAAAGACATTTTAAAAATTCGTTTAGATTAATATCATATAAATCGGATACATTTTTTCAACAACTGTGTTATTTTTTCTTTCAAGTATATTTGAAGACTTTTGCCATAAATATAAGGAGGTCTTTTCAAACAGTCCAAGTGACCCTTTCTGGTTAATTTTCTTTTTTCACAATCCAGACAACAAACAGTAAGTAACAACAATTTATTTGCAAGGTTTCATGATTTCAAAGATTATTGTAATGGCATCAAGAACCTGAGGGCAGTTGTTAAAAAAAAAACAGCAATCTTAAACCCTAATTTACTTTGGATATCCCTACATTTTTCACACAAAATTTGTGAACATGTTTTTAAATTGGACAATTAGGGTATACCTTTGGTAAATGTAAAAAGGACCAGTCCTCACTTGGTGTATCCCAACATATGCATAAAATAACAAACCTGTAGAAATTTGGGCTCAATTGGTCAACGAAGTTGAAAGAAAATAATGAAAGAAAAACACCCTTGTTGTGTAGAATTGTTTGCTTTCAGATGCCTGAGAAAGGCTTCAAGCCTGAAGCCTTTCTCAGATTCCAAATTTCTGGGTGAAAAAAATCATCTCTTTCTCTAAAACTACATTACTTCAAAGGGGTTCGTTTATAACAATGTTTGATAATATCAGCAGCTCTCTAATACCAAATAAGTTTTTATGGTCAATGGTGGTTGGAGTAAGTACCAAAAGTACACACACACCTTTAATGAAAGGAGCATTAACTTTTAAATGTCATTCACAATGTAAATTATGTATACTTTGAAAACAAAAATTCCCATTATTGAAGTAACTAAGGATAGTTCCATGTATTTAAGATTGTATCAATATTCAAGGGAAAGTTGTACATTCAAGGGAAAGATGTGCATTTTTACCAGGATCTAATTTGTTAAAAAAGAAAAGATTTTCATACCCGACTGTCACTTGTCCACTAATTTTTACCAGAAGCAATTTCTCATTTGAGAAAAAAGAGAGATTATTTTATTACTAAAGAAAAGGTGGCATTCGGATACGGGAATTTAACAAAAAACTTGTAATAAGCAAGTTAGAAAAGTTCACTAAAAATTAAAGCAAATCATAATCTCGTCAAACCGGTCTTGTCCCTCTCAGCTAACCCCTTCCCACTACGAACTCGGACTATTCACAAAAATTGCATTTCGTAAAAGTTGTCTCCATAAGTTAAAACATTTTGAAGGTATGAATAGTTTGCCGCCAGTTGGCTGAACTAACTGCACACTCACGTCAGAAAGTACCTCACGTCAGAATGTCATTTTCACAAGTTCACTTTATAAAAAAAAACTAAAGCTGAATGTTACGTGTCCAGTCACACCACGATACACTAAATTAAATGTAGACCCCCGTGGCGCACCCAGATACTACTTCAACAATCATTTTGTGTGCGAGTATGACGCAGTTTTGTGAAGCTTCTTCTGGTTCCTTTTAAATGTTGTCAGTAAATCTGCTACCACTCAGAATTCTTACCTGATAATCATCGATTTCTTTCCCCATGTTTGGTCGCCGACTTCTTGTCGAATTTCGGCAGAGAATTCAAAGTACTTTCTGCGGGGTGAGCGAGATCAGTTCGAACGTGACTTCATAAAAATGGCGACGCCCCGAAAATATTCCACTTGGTCCCAACGCAAGCACATTTGTACACTCTTGAAGGTTCCGCTCCGTTGAACGGGCTCAAAGAAAATTCTTGTTACCTCCAAGAACTGTCTTTATTATGTTAATTTTCGATGGGTGTTTTCCGGTAGAGTGAATATGCTTTAGAATTAGTCACTTCGCTTTGTCAGTCGCTATAGTAGGGAAACCATTTGGGGCCTAACCCAATCAAAGTTAACTTTGTTAATGGTAAGTTGGTAGTGGAAAATAAAAGGCGCCACCATCCGGTTGGCAAAAGTTGTACTTTGGGGGGGGGGGGGTGATTTTGCAAAAACTCATCCCTGTACCCCATGCCTTACCCCACCCCCCCCCCCCAAAAAAAAGCCCCGCAAAACAACAACAACAACAACAACAACAACAACAACAACAACAACAACAACAACAACAACAACAACAACAACAACAACAATAACAACAACAACAGGGAACTTGACTAGATAAAGAACAAGTTTGTAGAAAATAGAATGCAGAAACCGAGCAGAAATATGTTTATTGCGGAATAAAAAACAAATGATTTTATTTTCTGGGGAAAAAAAAAAGTAAATGGCCTGACGTTTCAACTCAAGCAGCAGAGACTTTCTTGAAGGCTAAAATGAAGGCTTGATTTTCTGTTAAACCCCATACCTCCTGTCTCTTCTTCACTTTACTGCCCCCTCCAAGAGTTGACTCGAGCTGAAATGTTTTGCCGGTTTGTTCTTATGAAATTTCGTAGCAGGAACAACTTTCACCAGTTAGTAAATATTTTATTCAATTGTTCCAAAAGTTCATGGTAAAAATTTCGTCCGTTGTTTTATAAAGATGCCGTTGAAAAAATTGCCATATTTTCCGAAGCGGATGCAATTAGCAACGAATTAAAAGGCGACAACACCAAACAACCAAAACAAAAACAAACATGCACATAAACAACATTTTAAATACAGAAGTTGTACCAAGAGCTGTATTTCTTTAATTGAAAAATACAAAATATGTTTCAATCAAAATTTACATACAGAATTTAATTGTCCACCATTTCGATATGTCATTTGAAGATTACATTTAACTTCAAAAAGTATCAAATTTGCAAACTCTCTTTCCTCGAGATTCACTCATCAGCCATGAGAAGAATAATCCCCTTCTGAATGAGGAAAGCTTATTTTAAAAAATGACTATAAAGGACACATTGTTGGATAATTACTTGCACAGTTATTTACGCAAAAGTCTGTTTAAAAAATGTGATGAGTTTTATGAAGAACACCTTTATCTTTACCCTTGTCGGTTACCATGTACTTTGATGGAAACCTGGGGTTGGGCGGCAGTCTTCACTTTTAGGCAGGGTATACCTTTGGTAATTACTCAAAAAATATATGACCATAAAAACTTACTTGGTAAAGAGCACTGGAGAGCTGTTGATATTATAACAACATTGTTAGAAACGAGACCATTTGAAGTAATGTAGTTTCAGAGGAAGAGGTAATTTTTTCCACCACATTTGAGAATGGCTTCGGGCATGAAGCCTTTCAATTCTAATGCAACAAGGGTGTTTTTTCTTTCATTGTTATCTTGCAACTTCAATGACCAATTTAAGCCCGAGTTTTCACATGTTTGTTATTGTATGCATAATTATGTTGGGATACACCAAGTGAGGATCATGGTCTTTGACAATTACCAAAAGTATACCCCGCTTTTAAAGAACGTGACCTACCAGGGGACAAACCGTCATCGAGACCCCCCCCCCCCCAATCTCATTCCCCCAATAATCTCAACACAAAAGCCTTTTCGAAACTACGTCCTGGACTTGGGTTAAGGCTCCAACAGTTATTTAAAAACGTGCGCTTTCTTTATGGGGCTTCAATCGGGCTATGAGGGGGAGCCCAAGCCCAAGCCCAAGCCCAAGCCCGAGCCCGAGCCGGACTTTTGAAAAGGGACATAATTCAACACAGTAGCAGAAACACATGTTGCAAGCCAAAAAACAGAGTATTGTGTATCGTATAGCATTTTGGATTGGTTTTCAACAGAATTTAGCTAAGCATTTTTTATTGTATTTTGTTTAAATTTATTTTACAAAACTAATTGTATGCAAAGTTATAGCTCAATCGAATGGGGCCCAAATCACAAATTATTTTGTACAAAATCACAAGGACTTTGGGATGAGGTCTACAAGTCTATTGACAAAACCGTCTTCTTACTTCATATATGATAACTTTAGAATTTAACAATGAAAAAACAAACTGACGATGACTAAAAGTTGTGATTTGAAAATAAAAGTATTGTGCGAGTTTGCTATTATAAATTATTAATATTAATAATAAATTAGTACAACGGATCTTTGTCAGACTGCCGCCATTTGTCATGTTCCATGTGTAATATAGCAATAAGTCAATCATGAAGAAAAGGCGTCCAGTCTAATTTCTTCTTTCCAACACCTGTTTGTTTGATATCCTGTAGAGGTAGTGGGTTTTTGGGTGGGTTTTTTTCACTAGGGAGTGGGAAGGGCACGGGGGGGGGGGGGGGGGGGGTTGATTTTCAGTTGGGTGGCGGGGGGGGGGGGGGGCATTTGTTGTTTCCTTTCCAAACAAAAATGAGGTAAAAACAAAATGGCGGCACACTGACATAAGCCAATTCAAACACACAACATATATTTAAGGCCGTTTCCAGATTGCCGGTGTGGCAGGAGCTTTTGTCCCCCCCCCAAGATTCTGTCCCCCCCACCCCCCCCCCCACCCCCCATTATGGCAAATTGTGTACAAACTTTAGTCTGATAATGCCCTCTTTTGAATCAACCTCCTCCAGCCCATGTTAATTTCCCATATGGGGGACAGAATCTCCGGGGGACAGATTTCCCTGGGACACCGGCTTCGGCAGTGGCTACGGCTATGGATTGCTGATATAAGGCCAGCAGTTCTTCAGCATTATTGTACTGTACCCAACAGCCATAGCCAGGACCAAAGTCGCTTAGTTCAGACACAGGCTTCAGTTGAAACAACCAGAATGAAAACTAGATTATTATAAATTTAAGAAGTAATAATTTCATAATTTACACTATAAGAATTTCCAGTATTGATAAAAACATTTCTAAACTGTACAGAAATATTAGTTATTCATATTGGAATGTAATTAAACTCACACAAAAAACTTTTCCTAAAATATACAAATATTGGCAACTTATCCCTGTACTAGTGCATAAAAGAAAGATTACAGAAGAGATATGACATAATTGTGTACAAAAAGGAACATTTCTACAAAGAATAAAAAGGAAAATGCCAAGTGTACATTGATAACGCACTCTTTTCTTCCTCTATGTGTACAACAAGGATTTTCTTTTGAGTGGCCAGCCACTTTTATGTTCTTTTTGGGAATGAGGTTGTCTGGGGAGTTCATTTGGTGCTCGATATGTGGCATGTTGTTAGTTATCACATAAGCGTGAGCAGAATACGGAAAATGCGCTTCTGCGTCCCATATCCAACGCGCAGCTTAACGCAGTATGCTGTGTTGTAACAGCTGTACATTTATTTTGCGTATTACAACAGCGCAAGACGCAGGTTGTGATACTGGCCGTGGTTATAAGGTTTATACCACATATCTTGTTGCTATAGGTCGACCAATCAGAATTGCTAATTCGAGTTGGCTTGAGGATATACAGCCCGAACATCTGACGTCACACTTCGAGGCTCGTGAATAACGCCAGATACCTGGCAGACCGGATGTTGGCAGGTGTACCTTTGACCTAGAATTCATTTCACACGGACACTTAACAACGCTATACATGATGTATCCAATGAAATCATTGGGCCTTAAGACCAGTACCTGTCAACCTCTTCCCCAGGGTGTGTCGAGCAGTACGAGGTTGACTGCTCTCTCACCCTGGTATTGGAACATTTGCATATCCAAAAATTTTGTATAGGATGCAAATTAGAATAGTCTGGCTGCATATCGAAATTCACATCTTCGCCATAGTCTCGTGGTCCGGTACCAGATTTAGTAGTTTGTATGTATTGGAAACATGTACATGTGCTAATGTAATGTTGTCCAATCAGGGTCCAAGTGAGGAGTTTCCATCCCAGGGTTTACTATTTACAAACATGGTTGGAAATAAAGTAAACCATGGGGACGAGGTTGCAGTACCTGTCTTTATCCTTGCGGATAAAGGCAGGGAACCAGTCTAGAGGATATATTATGTTTATCACATATGGGCGTAAAACATTCGTCGAAGGCCCTGTAGAGGGCGTAAGGCTCTATGCCCTTCTTCCGGGTGAACAAAGTACGTTTTCCAGAAACCAAAGGCCATAAGTAATAAAACAGCTCCTCTCACACACAAAATGGCGTTACTGTTAAACTGTCGTTGTTAGAAATATCCCTTTGAGTTTAACCTTCCTATGATGACTAATGAATTGCAGAAAACCGATCAATCTTTCACACTCAGTTTTCTTGAAACACAATTTTGCACATTAATTGCTTACGCCTTCCCCCCCCCCCCCCCCCCGTAACATTCCATTACGAATTTCTTCAAGGCACACAACGAATTTATCCTGTATACAATAATTACATCAATTAAAATATCTCACTTTTTCCTTGCGAAATTGGACTGAAATCTTGGCTTTCCCAAATATTATGTATTTGAATGAAAACATTGGGTCTACCAAGAAATATACATGTGTAATATTTATTATAAAATATACTGTGTATTAAATGGTACAACTATCACCATTACATTCAGTTCAGTCAAGAAGAATACTATTCCCGCTCTAAGCTATTTCCAAAACTATATATAAATATATTATATAGTTCATTGTCCAATACCATAAATATTCTGATTTATTCTGTCATTTGAGAATTTCCTTACCATGCGGTGATTTCCTAACATGATTTGAAGAATTATTCGGAGTGGGCGGGGGAGGAGGGGGGTTGGAACATAGGGTGTTTTGTCCCATGTGCAAACTCAGAATAGTATTTTTGAGCACAATGGAATTCGATATACTGGCAGATGCAGTGTTTGTCACATCGAATTGAAAACCAAGAGCAATGCCCTCCCAAAACAGTCATTTTTCAATGATGGTTGTCTTTGAGGCAAGTTCATTGTGAAAATACACTTTGAGACCCTCCCCAACCCCGCCCCCCCGCCCCCGCCCCCATCATCCCCTGGTTGAATCACTGCCCAAGTTCATGGTGCGAACACATTAACTGCTTCGGTGACTCCAATTGTTATACAATATTGATTACAAAAAAATATTTTATTTTGAAAACTGCTCTCCGAAAAAGTTATTAAAAATCGCAAGGCACTGTTTAGTTGTGTATAACAAAACATCAAGTCCAATTAAGATAATTTTAAAAATGTACATCTGCTATACATTTCCCTCTACTTTAAAAAAGATTTATTATTCATAAATGTGAACTTCTTATTTTCAATGCTAAAGGCACTGGTGCACTATTGAAAACAAATTGTTTATAAATTACTTGTCCGAGCTTTGCACGTCCCAATCAAATTGTTTTTAGAATTTTTTTCCATAAAAAATAGCACTCCGCACTGACACTAAAACTATCAGTACCTGGATCTCAGACAACGTGTCAAATTTTTACTAACGTATGCGTAACGTAAAATTGTTTGCACAGGGCTGATGGACGTGATTCAATGTTGGTATTCCAACAATACTTTATTTGGCAGGGTTTTTGTAACGTGAAATAACCTTCAATAAAAGCCTGTAACTTTCTTGAATCTATAAAAATAGCTATTGGTAGTATCTGACCTAAAAATAAAGAGCGCAAAAAAAGTAATGAATTTAAGCGATGAAGCTTTAAGATTACAACGTATGAACAAATGAAGTTACAGATCATCGAAACCTCTTGATTTTTGGAAGACATAGATGTGGATAAAATCTGCAACTTGCAACAAACCCCAAATCACTTGAGAAGTCCACTTTGGTCCATTCGGCCCAAAACAGACAGGTATAAAGTTGTATGGCTTCTGACTGGCACCCCGCGAACAAAGGAATTGACATAATAGGGAGACCACTGGATAGCTCAGTTGCTAGAGCACCGGCACGAAATCCGGAGGTCGCAGGTTCAAATCCCACTTTGTTCAATTTTCCTTTGATCACCCCCTAAAAATTATTATCGTAGCCGGTGTTCTCCAATCCCGCACTGTAAATAACGGCGGGCATCTTAGCGCTGTCGCTGTTTGGCAGCCTCGTTGCGAGAGCGCCCGTCTGGTTGTGGAGACGTCCGCCGAACGTTGTCCCGTGTTGACCGTGGACTTCACTCGCCTCAATGCGGAACTTGCCCAGGGCGGGTCCCCAGTTCTCCTGTGGGTTTGACATCGCCGTCCAACGCTAAAGGGGGAAGAATTCATGAAAAAACAAATCATTATAACAATTTAGTTGTGAAATATTCAGACATGCAACTTTGCATTTGCCAAAACGAAGAAAACATAAAATGTCCGATCATGGTTAATAGTATCAGTGTTCGATGGAATTATTGTTAGAGAAGAACGAGGAAATCAGCTGATCATTGACAATGACTAGAAAGTTGCAAAACCCCCAAAAATCAAAGTCAGCTCCATCAAGGTAAAAAAAATACAGATCAGGGGTGTGAGTCATTTCTGACGGAAAAGTCTGAAATAGAGATCCAGATCTGTTGAAATGATGGCATTTCCACCTTAGGATAACCCCTGGAGTTATAGATTCCAAGGAGCTTCTGAAACAGTATCTTCAGCGCTAAAAAAGTAGATCAAAGAGCAGGACTTATTTTTATCTGGTGAAAATATCAGCATTTAATTTTTTCACCAGGCAGACAAAAAAAGTCTGAGTTCAGATACAACAATTCTCTCATGAAAACTAAGCCATCAGAGCTTAAGTTTGATTGCTCTAGACTGCTCACTTCGACTGAAAAAAAATTCCTCCTTGGAATGTCAAGATCCATTAGTTGACTTGTTAAAATCCAACGACATCATGTTTCAAATTTCACTCTGAAAAAACTCAAATGTAAACCAAAACATCCCCCTATGAAAAATGTAGAGACCCATTTTTCTCAGAATGACGTCATCAGATTTTTTGGATGTTGACTAATTTTGCAATGGAAAGGTATCAAATACTATGGCTACTGACAACATTTGAACGTGAGATTAGCTTGTAACTTTTTCCCCACCTACCTCATGAGGACTCTATCTATTGGAAAATGGGTTGACCTTTCAAAATTGCATTTGACCTTTCCCTACCTCTTATCAATGTTGTCAGCGTGCTTTATGACCACAGAGTCTGAGAATTGAGATCGGTCTTTGAAACCTAAAAACACCTACCTCCATCACCGTTCCTGGCGTTTTCACAAACTCATAGATCATGATGATGGGAATCCAGACCAATGAGCTCATGATCATCATCCAGCCAATGGCGTGAGCCCATGTCGGGAACGGTCCATTGTACTCGGGGGAGGTCCAATTCATCCAGTTGAAGAGCAGTACAAACTAGCAGAGTAGAGAAAGTTTATTTTTGTAAGTTTTCCTTCGTGTTAATGAAAGAAGAATCAAGCTTGGCATAACACGGAGGCACTGTTGCCCTGGTCTTGGCCATAATGCAACCCTCAAAAGTTTCCCATATTCTTTACAATTTTCTAATGAAAAAGCTTTTTTCCAAAATGAAAATGGTCTGCCCTCTCTAAGATTCAACTCGAGGCTCGCCAAATGTCTACATATTCCTTTATTTATCATATCATCTTGCAATGTGTGATGACCGACTCCCCCAAAAAATTGGAAATAACAAAATTAAATCAAATATTCTTTTAAAATACATGAAAGCTTGCATCATGATAAATTGAAACATGTGAGCTCAGTTCCAAGCGATGCTAGAACTCTTCAAAGAATAAACAATGTATTCAGGAATTTGATTAATAATAACAATAATTTGGGAGGCTAATCATCCTTATTTGCAGCTGAAAAACTGAATTGTGATGGATGCGGCTACAACGTAGTCAAGCCGCAGCCACACAAGGGCCCCCTTGGCAGCCAGCCACATTGACCCACATATGAACCACAGAGCACAGCCTAAGATTGAAAGTGTTTGATTTTTCCGGAGGGAGGAAAACCGGGAGGCCTGGAGAAAAAAAACCTTGTGGCATCGGATCGGAGAGAACCAAAGCACAACTCTACGCACATATGGCCTTAGCTGGGTATCGAACCAGGGACACAGTGGTGAGAGGCGAGCACTTTACACACTATAGCCACCCTGCTAACCCTGATAGCGTTTTCATTTGAATCCTTTCAAGTGTATTTTGAGTATTGGTCCAATCTTAAAGATGAAACACTTACGCTGAGAAGAGCGGGCGTGATGGCACACCAGTTGAGAGGCCACCAGAAAAAGGTTGGGAAATCCACGTACGAATCGCCGACCATCGTGCGGATGTCGTTGATGAAACGCTTGACCCCGTAGAGCCAGCTGATGGCTATACACTCGCAGAGTCCGTAGATGAGGAGGGAGAAACTAGCACCGTAGCTGTCCATAAGCTCCACCCAGTAGGGGCCAGCCTGGAGGGTCAAAACAGAGATCAGGGTTTAACAATAGAGTACATTTACAAAGCGTCATTTCTGTCATAAATGGCGACGTTTACACCTCTAGCATTGTTCTTCTAGGAACCCCCTTTTATAAATTAGGCACTTTGTTTACCTTGACCACTCCTACAGTGCTCGAACTTCAACGCACCTTCCAGACTCTCATCTATGAAGTTTCAGTACCGAGTTGCTCAGCGCTCGAACTTTAACGCACCTTCCAGACTCTCATGTATGAAGTTTCAGTGCCGAGTTGCAGACAGCAACAAGCGTTCGAAGTAAACAAATCTGCCCCCTGAACAAGACGGCGCATAATAAACCATGAAATTGCTTATTGCTTACCCTTGTTATACATGTGAAGCCAAGCAGGTAGCCTATAAAGCAAGCAGCCAACATAAGGTATGTCTTCTTTTTTCGTATGTGTGGGAATTCATCGACGATGGCCGTCACAACCGTCTCCATGATGGTGAACTAGAACGAGAACAACGAAATATGCACAGTGCTACTGAAATGATGTTGTAGCCTCCAATAGAAGTAACCATACAATGCACTGAAAATCTCTCCTCCAAGATTTAAGATTTGGAGGTGGGGGTCATATTTTTGTGAGTCCTACAAAAGTTAATGACCATAAAAACTTATTTGGTGAAAAGCACTGCAGCTGTTGACAGTATATAAGCAATTTTCAGAAAGAATTCCCTTCTGAGGTTATATGGATTGGATTAATTTGTCACACAAAACATTTGAATCTGAGAAACGATTCATGCATGAATCATTTTCTCAGAAATTTCTGAGAGTTGATGTTCATTCGTGAATGCTGCGGTCAGAGATGCAGTTGGTACCCACTGTCACCTCGCTAAACGAGGATGGATTCAAAGTTCATGTGAAAATAACCCGACAGTCTTTTGCCGTTGTCTCAGCAAGTAGACACTGTATGCACTTGCACAAGTGACTTATACTGTATCTTTCTTTATGGCTTATAAATCAGCCATTATGTAGCCAAAGACCAATTCATGATCATTTCTTTAAAATCCGTCTCTGGTAGACAGACGAGCATACTATTCAAAATGTTGAGTCGTCACCTCATGATCATATCATCATTGCTTTCATGATTACTGATATTGCGGTATATGTGTGATTGCCCTATTACTGTTATCTTATTGGACTCTTCTGTTCATTCTTATGGAACACGTAGTTTGTGTAAATTAGGCAGAGCGGCCAACATTTGCATCTTGCAATCAGGGAGATTTATTACAAGAATCAGGAAGTATTTAGAATTACATTAAACATAATAGGGGCAAAGTTTCTATAATCAGGGAGATTTCATCTGTTTGCAAGACACTTATCTATAATACTGAACAGTTTATATAATTTATATTATTTTGTATCAGTTTATATTATTTTGTATCAGTTTATATTATTAAAATTGTCCATCTTTGGTGCCACGTGAGCTATTTCTTGACTCCTCAGAGTAAAATTCATAGTAAATTCTGATAAGATTTGAACAAGGGAAGATCTGTTTCCAAGTTTGTACAGATGAGGTAAACTGGCCTACCTGACTGTCGAGACCGAGGGTGAGCAGCATGATGAAGAAGAGGATGGCCCAGAGTGGGGAGACTGGCAGACGTGCCACGGCCTCAGGGTAGGCGATGAACGCAAGACCAAACCCTGATGGAAGACATGAAATGTTCAAGGAAGACATTGAGGTTAAGTTTTGAAGCACACTGGTAATTTCAAAAGAGTGCAATGTTGCACAGCGATGGCCATTTTCTGCCGACGCGAGTGTGGGGACAATTTTGTCATTGACCTCACAAACTGACACACACCTAAGTACCAGTAGAAACTAACAATTGAAATAAACGGCAATTTGAGTTGAATGCTATCCTTTAAACACTCTTCAAAAATTTCAAAGTATTTTCAACTAGTTTTCTTGTAGTTGACAACACTTGATGCTTAGAACTTGATGACTATACTGTTTCTGGATGTTTTACATCCTAAATTTATAAGCAATAATGTAAGAAAGGTGTTTGTCAGTTTGTGAAACCCCTTAAATAAACATTCCAATGTATTTCAACATTACATGTGTCACTTCAAGAAAATGGAGGTGATCAGCAAGCCCAAGCATACACAAGGTTTGTGTCAGTTTATGAAAATGCTTTTATTAACATTTAAGAATAGTGCACGACGTGGATTACATTGGTAAATCAAACCTTTGTCAGTTGGTGAAAACGAAAATTGTCACTTTATACAAAGGTTGCAAAGGATTATAATCACAACTAAAAAAGTACATCTCTTGAAGTTTTTAGACTTCATGAAATAGTAGCCCTTGACTAATATTGTATAACACCTTTTAAAACATTTTTTTAAATAAAATAAAAAAGAAGTGGTTTCGTTCCCAAGGTGTCAGTTTGTAGCGTCAGTGATGAATACGCTGTTTTGACCCCAGGTGCTAGATCATTCACAATTCAGTACACCTAGGAATTTTTCCCTATAGCCTCTCAGCTAGAGAAGTAGATTAAAACAGCAGAATTTCTTCAAATTGGAAGTAAAAAACAACTGTTTTCTTTCACAAGGAAGACATAAAAAAGTCTGAGTTCAGATAAAAAGTCTAAAATTTCTCATCTCCATGTTTTTGAGCCACCAGCGCAATCGATTGAAAATGAAGTGCAGAATTCGTCCTCGGACAGTAACAGCATCTCCCGACCCCCCAGTGTAAAACAAATGAAAAACAAATTACAATTTATAGAAGCCCAAAATTTCTCATCCCAATATTTTTTGAGCCACCAGCCCGTCAAACGAAAATGAAATATAGAATTCATTCTCGGAAAGTAACATCTCCAGACCCCCCAGTGTAAAACAGATGAAAAACAAATTACAATTTATGGAAGTCTAAACTTTCTCATCCCAAAATGCTTGAGCCACCAGCCCATCGAACGAAAATGAAATATAGAATTCATTCTCGAAAAGTAACATCTACAGACCCCCCAGTGTAAAACAGATGAAAAACAAATTACAATTTATAGAAGCCTAACTACTGACAATTATGGTTGGTGGAAACGAAAGTGTCATTTAGGAAAACAATTTAAGGGCATGCTGGAACGTTTTGTCATGTTTCTAAAAAATAAAAGCCGTTCATTTAAAGTTTGAGTTGCTGAGTGGGGACAGTGACGCATATTGCACAGCAGCAATCATAATATTGATAAGGAAATTAATCCACACAAGGACAAGTTACAACTTTCAAAGATAACCTCAGACTAACCTTCATCGACGACCTCCCCGACTTCGCGTCCCAGCTCATTGGCCATGAAGCCCATGATGGAGAAGATTACAAACCCCGCAAAAATACTGGTGCAACAGTTCAGCGTCGCGACCAGGACAGCATCACTTACGGAAAAGAAAAGAAAAATATTTGCCAAATTATCACAATTTATTGTAACCAATAATATTTTACATCGATTAAAAAAACATCCAACAAAAGGCCAAATGGCCACTCAAGTTGAATGCTACAAGAAAGATCCAGACAATTTCCTGCAACCTTCGATCCGGAAATAAATATCTTCTTCAAGAAGTAAAATCTCATCGCACCTGGGGAGACGGATCATTCTCCGTTGCAGCACCACATCTCTGGAATCAGCTGCCCCTTCACATTAAAACCTCAAATAATATCCACTCATTCAAAAAGTCTCTCAAAACACACCTCATGTCAAAAGCATTTAGTTCCTCTTAACTGAATTTTTCTTTTGGTCCGTTCCCCTTTTGTTTTTTTTCTTCCTTTGTTACAGTGCCTTGAGCACCTTTGGTGGATTTGAGTGCTTTATAAGACTTCATTATTATTATTATTTTTATTATTAGAGAGATCTTTTCATATTATTCTTAAACTGGAATAGATTGTAAATTAAAATGGTGGAAAACGAGATACAAGTGGGTCGCTCCAAAAGTGCAGCTATTGGTGCAATACCAGAACTCTGCTATAAACTCTATTATTATTATCATTATTGCTGTTATTATTGGGCTCCCCGTAGTGACCTGGTCGAGAGAGAGTCAGACAAACATTATGAGGTTCAAATGATTTCTCTCACCATTGCAGACAAGGAGAGAGTACGGCTCTTACGATACTTACAAGTAACAGTTGTTGTGAAATTTGTTGTAAGAGGACAGCGTGATGAGACCACCCCAGGCTGCACTCAGTGAGTAAAAGATCTGCACCGCTGCATCCAGCCACACCTAATGACAACAACAACAACAACAACAACAATAGCAACAACAACAACATAGTTAACAATCTTCATGAATGTTTTCAATCTTGTTCTAATCTTTAAACATTTTTAAACTCTGTATACAAATAAAAGTAAATTTTAATCATGTGAAAATAACAGTTTGCAATCTCTGTGAAAACATAAAATCCTGTTATTTTTAGTGTCAATTACATTCGTCCGCAATCTGGTAATGCGTCACCAAGTAGTGTAAATTCAATTGTTGTCGACTAAATTCAGGCCTGATACTTCACGCAGACAGTGGAGAAAAACTGCCCCGACGCCCCTGTGGTCATCGCTTGGGTGCCCTTTGAAATGTTCCAGAGCAAATTTACATATCTCTCAATAAAGCACCCTTTACTAAGTAAAAACTGCCATGCCCAGACATAACAATGAACAATCAGGCCTGAAAATTGTCTCTGCTAACAAGTTGCAAACATTGTAGACACTAATGTGGTCCCTGGTTATACGGCAGTTACAGGTTGAATGGCTTCAGACTGGCCCCCTCCGAACAAAGATATTCACAAAATAGGGAGACCACCAACATTGAGGGATAGATAGTGCAGTGGGTAAAAGCACCAGCACTATAACCCAAAGGTGGCAGGTTCAAAACCCATTCTAGTCAATTTTCCTTTGTTTGCCCCCAAAAATAAAATTGTGGTGGAAGCTTAGGTCATGAAGTTCCATAAAAATGACCCCTTGATGGAATAGTTACCTGTGGATTGGCGAGGGTCTCCCACCTCGGCGTGATGAAGAAGGTGACCCCTTTTTCATAACCCTCCAGGGTTACGCCCCGGATCAGCAAGATGACCAAGACAAGGTACGGGAACGTAGCTGTGAAGTACACCACCTGGTCAGAAGAAAGCAGGCAAGAAAGACTGTAACATGGGAAGCAGTCCAGTAAAAAATAAAGTTCCAGACGTCTGGATTATTTTTTAAAATAAATAAAATAAATTCTAAAATTATCACAAAAATGAAATACAATTTTTGAAACAGGTATGATATTTGGCCTTCAGAAAAAAAGTAGGAAAAGATTTATTGAGGGCTGAACAACGTATGATACATGGAAATAAATAAAAAGAACTAGCTTTTGGACTTGCCTCCTACTTATGTTTTGCAGAGTTGCAAGTGTTATTACTACTTTCTGGTTGGCCATTATATGTTTGTTATCATGTACCTTCACTTTAATGATGTACACATGTATTTAATCACGACAACATTGAACTAAATGCATTATGTATCTACTTGTATTTTGACAGCAAGTGAAAAGGTTTGTCAACAAGCGATGTCAAAGGTTTGTCAACAATAATGGAAGTCCTCCATCTGTCACATAACCTGCACTCCAGACCATAAAGTACCTTCCCAGATGACTTGACTCCCTTGAAGAGGCACAAGAATATGATGATCCAGGCTAGGAGTAAACATAACGCTAGCTGCCATTGAATACCGCCTGGCTCCCCAATAGAGTCCGCTTCTTGTAATACCTGAAACCTGTTGATTAAAAAACATTCCAGCTATCAAATCGTAATGCCCTCAAAAAACCAAAATGAGTCAGCAAACATTAATTGAAATCATAAGATTTGCTAAACATGCACACAAAAAAGACTTGCCAAACATATTCTTCCAAAAAAACTAGATTTGCTAAATGTGACCCACTCTGTGAAAATGAGTCAGATGTCGCCCAATGCATTATTATGTAATGGACAATTCAATGTGGAAAATATTATTATTATTATTATTTTTTATTTTTTTTTTTTTACTTTTAAGATCTATATTTACATGGTTAACTTTTAGAACACTTATTTTTAGGCAATAAAGCTATGAAAACAACAATTTTGTGATCATACTTTAGTCTAATTTGTATCCTTTTGCGCGAAATGGTAGTTTAAAACGTCACTTTACCTGTAATTCGTTTTTAACAAAAAATGATATATTGACTAATTTCAAACAGGAGTAACTCAGCAACACGATACACCCCAAAGCTTAGACATATACCAACTAACTGCTGCTGGTGTGTTCTTTCCAGCCATGCATATAACTCAATTCTTTAAATTGTCAACATCTGACTCATTTTCACAGAGCGGGTCACAAATATAAACTTGCAAAAAAAAAAGATTTGCCACACATACTTACAAAAAGCAAGATTTGCCAAACATTTACTTGCAAAAGACAAGACTTGCCAAACATATACTTGCAAAAAATAAGATTCACAAAACATGGCACTTATGTGCTTCTGTGGACCGCCAACATAAGGGCTAGACAGCTCAGTTGGTAGAGCGCTGCCACGTTAATTCGGAGGTCACAGGTTCAAGTCCCGCTGTGCGGCCCTTCCATGGCGGAGTACGGAGATAAGCTGTTTTGCCATAAAAACGTTAAAAAAGTGTGAAAAGAGGCTGAGATAGGACATGTTATATTCAAAACCATACATAGTACGGTATGACTTTGAAACTTTGAAGTGAAAAAAGCGCCCTCAATTTACCCAGAAATGATCTTATATAAAATATTTTTAAAATTCGAGTTGGGCTGTTTTGCCATGGAAGGGACGCGCTCTTGTCAATTTTTTCTTTGTTCAACCCAGAACTAGTCTTAACCAAATCTATAAAACAAAGATACTTACTTCCAGTATTCTTCCGATGCCGTTCTTCTCATTTTAAGAAAGGGATCAGTGTAGAGTGACAGATTGTAGCCTCCATAATTACCGGTGACATTATAAAGATCAAGCTCTGCCATTGATAAACTTGATAATTTAACACATCTGAATAACAAAATTAGAAAACACAAACAGAAAAAAATAACCATTGCATTCTGAAGATGAAATGGATTTAATCTGAGATAACTTGTGACCGAGTGGGTAGGGTCAGCGTAGTGGTGTCTTTCCTTGCCGTCCACCTCTGAGGACGATGAGGATTGGGTTTTCAGTCCCTACCTGATTGCGTGAGGTTTCCCTGGAATCGTTCTCTAATTTTGTTTTCAAACTTTTTATTAAGGTTGCTTTTCTGAGAGTCCTTGGCTTCACGACCAGAATGAATAAATGAATAAATGTACCAGAAATAAATGTCACTCAAATGAAACTCACAAATGGCTTATTTTAGGACAGCGCACTTGAACAATTCTCTAAATCCCGGCCGCCCGCCATTCACCGTTCGTGCCCAACTCCCTCACTAACCCACCCCGTCCCAAACAGTTTATCTTACGTGTTATTAAATGTCATGATTCCTTCCGAGCTCAGACAGTCTTGGACAAGGTTAACACATAAGGGCGTGTTCCACGGTTGACCACACCCGATCCATGGTAGCACCGTAGTGAACGAAGCAAACATGTAGTACAGCGTGTACATGATGATCACATTGTAGTAGATACCCACGTAGGCTGAGACTATCATCATTCCATAACCAACCCCTGAAATCAAATCAACAAGATAAAATATCAGGAGGGCGTGTCACCTTTCACAAAACTTCGCCACACCCTACAAAGAGTGGTTGTTGATGTTGAGGAAAACATGTATACAACAGTGCAAACATGATGATCACATTGTAGTAGATACCCACATAGCCAGATATCATTCAATAATCCACCCCTGAAATAATTCAAAAAGACAAGCATCCCCAGGAGGGCGTGTCACCTGGGTGTGGCTTAGCAACACCCAAACCAGAGTGGTTGTCGATGCTAAAGAAAAGAACATGTAGTGTGTACATACAAAAATACCTGCATAATGATAACTATCAGTGAATAAACCCTTTGCATATGACATTACAAGCTCAAACAGCGCCCTCACTGAGGTCAAAGTTCAACCTATCAATGGCGGAGAGTTGTGCATGGCGCATCTGCGCCTTTCCATTGTTTGAACCCAGTGGTGGGGGTCATACAAGAAGTCTATGGACATAAACAACCCCGTTAACCCACCCTGGGGGAAGAAACAAGAAAAAACATTTCGGTAGAACATGTTCTTGAAGATGTCATTTGATGCAATTTCTGCTTACTTTTATTCCCGTGAAAGGAAATTGATAAAACAGTGATAATGTGTATGAAGGTTACTGCATACGAAGAACAAATTATTTTGGCAGACTAAACATCATATTTTTCTTTCACATTTTTCTGCCATTTCCCAACTCAGTTGAATGGCTTTGTTTCGATGTAATTTCTGTATATTTTTATATTCCCGTGGAAGAAAATTTATAAAACAATGAAAATGTGTATGTAGGTAACTTCACACATGATGAAGACACCCAAAACTTAAACAGCCAAATGGAAAAAGACACATTAACAATTTCATAATCTATTTATTTATAATCACACAAAAAAAGAAAATTTCCTACTTGGGGGGGGGGGTGGTGGGGGTGACTAAAGTTGGTCCATTAATAACATACCATAACAATCAGAGAAAACTTTTTAGTTTTCATGATGAAGAAAGGAACAGTTGAGTCAGGAAGAAAACAAAGCCTTGTTTAGTATTCCCAAGAACAAACACAGTATATTATGCCAAATTTCTTTTTCTTGTTTTAACTCTTTAGGCTTTCAGTCCCAAGACCTTCTCTTAATGGCTTGCTATTTTTGCTTCATAAATCTATAGTACCCACCCAAGGATACTTTTTAATGAACGGGAAAACTTGACAGTGGAGTCAGGCAAAAAACAGAGCCATGTTTGATGTGCCTCAAGCACATACAATGTATGCCTATATGGTTTTCTGTCTGCTTGCTTAAAATCTTTTAGCTTTTAGTCCGAGGCTTGCTCAAAAGAGCCAACAAATTTGAAAATATAGTTCTACTTTTGATCGCAGAAGTGGGTCATAAGTGTTGAATTCAATCAATTCAGCTTCAAATCTGGCTTCTAAAAGTTTGAAGAAAAAAGAAGAAGATCCCAACAACATTGTTCTACCGGTGCACGCAAACTTTTGCAAGAAAAAGGCATGTGACAGGGTTTGCTAGACTAGCCAGCAGGACCATTGAGCTGGTTGTTTTACTAGTCCGCCAGGTTATTTTTCACAAGTCCATATTTTTTACATAAGTAGAGAAGCTTTTCAAGACTGAACTCGCCAGCTGGGCCAATTTGAGAGAACTTTGACTGGTCCTCGGCTGTTTTAACCTGCATTTGGCCAAGCGAACCACTGTTAAGGGAGAACGCAGCGGTGATTGAAATGCTAATTTGCCCAATGTTTACCGAGCACTGTGTGTACCTTTCTTACGATACAAAAGCCAGCCCACCCCTGAGAGACCCTGGCCTTGTGCATTGGTCAGGCATCTCAAGGCCTTTATAAATGTAAATGAATTCACAAATATAGTCAATTTTTCTTTTTTTCAAACCCAAATTATTTAAAATTTTCCCAGTCAGTTTCCTTTGTGGTTTATTACTTGATATTTGATATTAAAAAGTCGCATCCCCTTAAGGTGATCCCGTGGCTGCCGCTTCCCAGGTGTATTGTAAACTTGGGTGTGATCCCTGGCTACACGGCAGCTCACGGTCGAATGGCTTCTGACTGGCACCCCCGAACAAAGATATTGCCTAATAGGGAGACCGCCAACATAGGGCTGGATAGCCCAGTTGGTAGAGCACCGATACGTTATCCGGATGTCCTTGGATCAAGTCCTGCTCCAGTCAATTTTTCTTTTTCATTGTTCAAACCCAAAATATAGGTTACAGTACACAATACCAAAGACAACAAGAACTTGCACAAACAGCACGCGGAAACCTTTCTCTAGCTGTGAACGCTAACTCAAACAAAGTCTCCACCATTATCGGAACAGCGCGGTAATAAACTTAACTTTTAAAAGTGGATTTTACACTCCAATACAACAAATAAATATTGACAATATTTGTTTTATTAACTCGAAGGTTCAATTCAAAGGAGTGTAAAGTTGGATCAGTACACACCTGTGATTTTGTTCTTGCTGTCAATATTGACTGAGAAAGCAATAAAAGCCGCCCAGGCCCAAGGGTTTACGAGGTTCAATAAGTTACTTGGTATTCAGAACTTATACAATATACACTACCATTCAGGAGGATTTCATATGGATTAAAAAAACTAAACCTCAAAATGTTCGTCTTTTTTTTTCTTGTTTTCTTTTTTTTTTCTTCCGATGAACAGATAAAAGCTCTCTTGTTGATTGGAGATAAAGAAACATTATCGAGCATTTAAAGGCAGTGTATACTTTTGGTAATTGTCAAAGACAACTGGAGGGTGCCAATCAGAAGCCATTCAACCATTAGTTGTGATGATCGTAACCCTCCATCCTCCCGACGGTCGCGACTGTCGGGAGGATGGAGGGTTACGATCATCGCAACTATTCAACCATTAGCTGCCGTGTAGCCAGGGATCACACCCAAGTTTACGATACAACCTGGGAAGCGGCAGCCAGGGGATCACCTTAAGGGTGATGCACATTTTTCATTTCAAGTATCAACTTATAAACCACAAGGAAAATGAACTAGGTAAATTCTAAATAATATGGTAAAATTTACCCAGTCAGTTTTCCTAGTGGATTATAACTCGATATCTAAAATATTTAGACTACGTGTGTAATTTGACCCACAGAACCTCTCTGAGATCCTTAATTAAATTAAAATGAAAAGGGAAATTTAAGATCAAAGCACTTACAAATCATGCGTCCAGACACTATTTGTCTAGACCTACTCAACACAGTGTTTTTTTTTTAAGATGGCAGTTCATATTTCAGTGCATTCTCACTTCACACACTGGTCAAAATTTTCCATCATGCGTCGAAACTAATGCAATTCCTTCCTCCGTGAGGGTGCGTGTGAATGATTAGGTTCTTTCTCAAGTTACGCAAAACCAGGAGACTCCTTCCCTTTGATCAAAACTAAACGACTTACAAAAGATTTGACGAAAAAACCATTTCACAGTAACTCAATCAGTTTCTGTTTTAGTTTCACACAGCCATTCAATTCACTTTGACAACACTTCCTGTGTCATTATGGAGTCTTTATAAACCATGGAAGAAAGGAAACTGTATGAACATACATGTATGAACAGATTCAACACGTGTTCTACTGGGTAATTGATAGGCGATAGCGTAGCTTGTTTATGAATTTAAATACAAACAATGCTGTCAGGGTTATTTGCGGTGGTACACATTACTAATTATACAGCAGGTATTTTTTTTTTTATATTCAGCCAGGGATTGCTGTGCGTGGAATGTAATAGGTGTTAAATGCTGGTAGATGGTAACAACAAGACGGTAATGGAATACCACTGTGGCATGTTTCCATTAGCGTTTGATCGTGCTTTTTACTAAAGCTCTGCAATTCAGCTTGCAATGTCTGAGCTAAGACTTAATCTACAAGAAATTTGCAGACTGGTTTGTAAGAAGTATAGAGTAGGTCCACAAATGGTCCCAGTTTCAACAGCCCCCCGAAATCAAGCAAAGAAGTGAGAACAATTTGGGCACAGCAAGAGAAACAAATAATGCACAGGGAAAGCAAACAAAGACTTCCTACTACCAGGTATTAGAAATTGGTACGTATAATTTTATCTGAGTGGGAACCATCTTTTGGCCGATAACCCAGATCTCGAGGTCACATGTCAACTGTCTGGGTTTGTGCCTTTCGGGATTACGTCACTTGAAAGCACAACTGCTTTTAGCATTACACCAACATGATCTAGGCCTACTTGTGAATACTCTCCCTCACATCCTCCTCCCCCCATTTCTAAATAAAGGAACAAACATCACTAATATCCACCAATGTGACATACTACTTTGGAAAAAATGGCATCTCCAATCACAACAACTTGTTCAAGGATAATGTGGCAGGTCTAAAAACAAAAGTGTACTTCAAACTTAACGAACACCGAATGAAACATTTGATGAACATACCTCTGAACATTGGTACGGCCCTCCAACATGAGATGGGTCCCAGACTGCAATACTGACCAAAGCTGACCTCCAGGAAGAACAGGGGTAGACCGGCAAACGCCAACATGATGATGTAAGGGATAAGGAAAGCACCTGGGAAGGAGGAGAAGGTTTACATGTTTTAAGATGTAACAACATTCTATATATTTCTTGTTCTGTTCATTGTTCTGGTTTGCTCTATAATAGACCATGTAAACCTTTCTTTACAAAAAGAGTGACCTTGTACAATCCAGGGCCTTTCTGGCAGGCAAGATACTTCACTGGTCTTTCATTTTGAAATTTTACATTTTTTGTTATAATTTCCACATAGTTTGAAAAGTTTCGACAACAACAAAAAACATTCCTTAGAAGGGAATCGCTTCTGCAGTGCTTCTTAACAGCTGCAGTGCTTCTTAACAGCTGCAGTGCTTCTTAACAGCTGCAGTGCTTCTTACCAGCTGCAGTGCTTCTTACCAGCTGCAGTGCTTCTTACCAGCTGCAGTGCTTCTTACCAGCTGCAGTGCTTCTTACCAGCTGCAGTGCTTCTTACCAGCTGCAGTGCATTCATCCTCTCATATTTAAATTACGCAATATTATCCTGGGGTCACGGAAAGGCCCTTTGTAACAAACTTTTACTATTGCAAAAGAAAGCCGTTCGAATTATCACAAAAGCCATCTCATTCAGCTCCTATATTTGCCAAACTTAAAGTGCTCAAATTTAATGACCTGTATTGTCTGAACTTGGGTAATTTCATGTCCAAGTACAATTACGGCCTATTACCCAACAGCTTTAATGAAATGTTTACTATAGCTTCATCGATACACTCTTATGGCACTCGTAAAGCATTAAAAGGGGATTTGTATGTCAACTATAATAGAACTTCCATTCACAAAAATAGTGTTGTGCAACGAGGAACAGAATATTGGAATAGTCTTCCCAGAAATGTTAAGCAACCTGCTACAATAAGTACATTTTCAAGAAAACTTAAACATTACTTGTTAGATACATATCTGTAATGCCATCATAATCTACTGGGTTTTAATCGGCCATGTTCGTTTGGTCTTAGCTGTCAGCTTGTGTATACGTGTGTGTCTGTTTTGTCTGTCAAATAGGGAAAAGAACAAAAGTAACATTGTTTGCTTCACTTTCTTCCTACATATTGACTCATGTACATAAATTTTCTGCTAAATCATATAGTGTGATACACATGTATTGATTAAATATTTGCTTTTCTACAATGTATGTATCTCATTGCTGAGTCAGTATGAAATAAATGTTTCCTTGAATTGAATTGAATTCTTACCAAGAAAGTTGTTATGGTCGTTAATTTTTGTTAATACCTACCAAATGGACCCTCCCTGTAAGAGTGTTTGTGGCATACTTAGCAGCAGATTCATGAACCACATCACCCTCTAAAACCCCTACAGGGTGCTGTTAAATCGTGATGTGATCAAGCAAAATAAGTCGTCTGTCGACCCAGGTAAAAAAAAACTGTCAAAACTCCATGTTGATACCACCTTTGGTTCAAAAGTTGAGAAAGTAGAAACACCAGGAGATGCGAGAGAATAAAACTGAGGAAAAGGGGTTTAACGTCGACTTGTTAATTGAAAATAAATCAGCACATTTTCTTTCAATGCTAATTTAAACCCCTTTTTGAAAGTTGCCAATATAAAATAAGATATATTTTTGCATTTAAATCTACGATATTTTTGTTGTTGAAAATTTCACCCCTGTTGGTGTGTTTTGGCTCGTTTCTCCATACTGATATTTCCGACAAACAACAAATTTAGCTTGACGGCATCACAATTGGTCTCTTAAATAATCCACTCACAACCCTGCAGAAAAACTGCATTATTATAATGACTAGTATTAAGAGGATGAATGGATTATGGTTTCTCAAGGATGGCAAATTTAGCATCTTCTGATAAGAGGGAGAACTCCGTCGATTGAGTGGGCAGGAAGATGGCCATGAGATTGAGAAGCTCAAAAGTCAGAGACTGAGTAACAGGAGAGACAATATAACCCGCAAAGATTCTTATCTCACAACTAGTTAGCTGCATCATCTTATTGACAACTCAACTGCTTGACGTACATGCGGCTGTCCTTCAGCTGTCACAAACATTCACTATCAAAAGCAAAAAGTTCGTCACTATTTGGCAGTTGTCATAATCTGCAGAATTTGCCTTTCAAATTAGAGCCAAAAAAGGTCTTTACCACTTGCACCAAATGTCACATTGTATCTGCAAAATTTGCCTTTCAAATTTGAGCTGTTTATCTTCAGTCTGCACCTGACCTTTTGGGACTATAAATCATTGCTCTCTAACAGAAGCAATTCTCCTGAACAGTAGAGCCTCTGTAATTTAAGGCTTTAACAGATTTTCAGCTGGATTGTTCATGTAAATCAAACGCAGCTCGCAGAGGAGCTCTTACAGGCTTTGAGGCAAGTCTGAAGCAGTCAAGGTTTCACATGGAATTGCCAATTTCCTTTTTTTGTATCCCTATCTTGGGGATTCGGGAAGAAATTAGCTGTATTCATGCAATTCCCGATGCTGTTTTTTTAGTTTACTTACACTGTACTTTCTTTAAGCATGGATCATACAGAACAGGGCTCGAGTTTGGGGAAACAAAATTCACAAGAGTGCAGGGCTTGTAGCTGGACCAGAAAATTAGTCACAAGACCAGAATCCAAATGTGACACAGTGTCACGTTTATTTGTACTTATGGATACAACTTTCAGAAATACTCAACAGAATTGAAGGATATTTATCGGAATCAAAGTCAACATTGGAACATAATTTTTTGAAAAAATAAAGATTGGGTGAGGTATTTATTATTCAATCACACAAGACCGCCGGACATGTCCAGTCATGAGTTTACTGGCCCGATGCTAAAAACACTGGCCTCGGGCCTGCAGTCCAGTGTTAATTTTGAGTCCTGCAGACTGGGAGAGCATGTGGCCTAGTTCCTCTAATATCTTCTTCTCCGATGTCACTCAAAATGGATATAAAAGGATAAGACATTAAGACGCTTGATGCTGCTAAAAAAAACATCTCCAAACAGTTCACAGTACTAAGATTAACAGCAGGTTAACAGTTTGTAACAGCACAGCAGACCAGCCAAAAGATAAATGCAAACATAATATTATCAATGTCTTGTACCCACCTCCACCATTGCGATAGCACAGGTACGGGAAGCGCCAGACATTCCCCAGACCGACGGCATACCCGGTACACGAGAGAAGAAATTCAAATTTGTTGCCCCAGTTTCCACGTTCTTCATTTTCATCTCCACCTTCATCCGCCTCCACAAGGTCCACTTTACTCTGAATAAGAAAAAAAAAAAACCCAATAAACAAGAGAAAAAACTCATTTGTTTTATTTATTTATTTATTTATTTATTTATTTATTTATTCTGGTTGTGAACCCACGTAATCTCAGAGAAGAAAACTTGGTCACTACACAAACCAAGAAGCAATGGAGAGAAGACATGAAAGGAATTTTCAGTTTTAGATGTGGGAGGAAAACCTCCGGATGAGCAAACCCTGGTACCAGTATGCCATTCATTCACAATTGTGTATGGGTGTTCGGCATCTCCTACGTAACTACGCAAAAGTGCAAAAGCTTGCCCCGAATCATGTGACATAGCAACTGTCTCTATAAGTCTGAGGAATTCAAATTTAAGTGTTAACTTGAGTTCAAGCACGCCATTGTACCAGAAAATATTCAAATCTCACACGCAAATGGTTTATTGGCTGCAAATGGCAACACATTCCATAATTATATGTTATTATACTCCTCACATATAAATTCCCATTTTTCTAAATGCCTACAGCAGACAAACAAAAGACAAAACTATAATAATATTTGTGTATCCCCAATGCAATCATTTTATCTATTACAGGTAGCTAAAACATATGGTTCAACATAAGGCCATCTTCAAAATGTAAGTAAAAATGACTGTAAATAAAATAAAAATTATTTATGTATTTTTTCATTTATGTATTTATTCATTTATTTATTTAAATATAAAAAAATATATATATATATATTTTTTTTTTTTGTTTTTTTTTTTATTATAATTTTTTGTTTGGGGGGTGTGTACAACATCAAGAACTCAGCTCTTTTAAAATGCAAAAAAATGGGTAACGACGCTAAACAGTTCCATAACTATGCCAACTTGATATTTGTTTAAACCAATTTGGGGAAAGAAAAGCTGGACTTAAAGTAAATACTTCTGTACATGGAACTTTACAAGTTATACACTGAAAAGTTTGTCGTAATACTTGTGGTGAAGTGTTTAAACATGATAAACAAGGACTTGAATATTGTTTGCCCCCACATGTCCGTGATTCTATCCCAAACGAATATTTACTCCACAAACCAATAAATCAATTCAATTGAGACTCTGCCGACATTATTGATAAAACTTGTTGAACCTGCGGATCCTATTTACTGTGTAGCATTGAATGCTTGGGCGTGTGTCCACTGAACAGCTGTGAAAACTGACAGCCACCTACAACGATCTGTTGTCAACTCAATTTTTGAGAGTTGTATTGTATTGATTTAAGTGACAAAGACTCCACTACAATGATTCACTATTTGAGCCTACTGTAAACAACCCACTTTATTTATCTACAGCAGGTCTGTTTACCAACATGTAATAAAACTAGATATAACAGGCCTTCGGCAAAAAGTCTTCAACAGCACTGTTCAATTTTTGACACATAATCATGATTGTTTGAAAAGGACAAAAAAAACATCTCTGTTTTTAGTCTGAGGAATTCAAAGTTGCACATTCAATCATGTCCAAAATCGTTGTTTTGTAACAGGCTTTATTCCGATGTAACTTACAATCGGCCTTGATGAACATATCCCACTACATTATAGAGTCCCCATAATACTGCAGATTGTTAATTAATTGTTACTTAATCATAAACAAATGGTCTTTTTCAGTTTTGATACACAGTTTAAATTTTACAAAAAACAACACTTAATATTATATGGCAGGGCTTACGCTTAACACGAATGCCATCATGCGTTGAAGTATAGTACGTATACTTAGCAACACCCTTAGCAACAGCCACAGCCATAGCTGTACCCGCCAATTCTGATACAACCTTAGCTGTGATTTGAAAGCTCTCCTTCCAGTTAATGAGATTTGGCGAGACGTGCCTGCACGTTGGCAATTTTTACAACTCACAACAATTAGCCTTTATAATCAGTCACGATCCAAAAACCATTTGTCACCAATCATCAACACTACTTCAACAAAATAAAATGAAAACCCCCAAAAGTGCAGTTCAGAGTGAGGTCAAAGAGTCTGTAATTACAACATATAGAGCTGAACTGCTGATGCGTTGGAAATGTCAGAATGTTTCCCGAGGAAAACAAATTATTGAAACGTTGTAACGAAATGCTACAATAGCGTCCCTTAAAAATGGCATTCCAGGTGCGAACTACTAACAAAGCATGGCTCAAACAATACACTATGGTATCCTACTCCAGTCATATATATTTTCCAGCCTTATGCACCGCGTGTTAACCTTGTCACAAGAACACAATGGTTCGTCTTCTCCAACCGACGTAGTATGGCATTCCATTTGACTAACAAAATGTGATTCATTATGTTTAATACAAATTTTTCTCTTCGGCGTATGGTTGCATTTCAACAAGTATAAGTCTGTCAGATCTACATGACCTACAAACAGCAAGTTCATGTACAACATGTTGAGACGCTCCGAGTACCAGCAAGACCACTGCAAAAGATACAGAAGCTCCGCCAGGACATGCCATATAAAGATTATCATGGAGGAAACCTTCCATCAAAAAAATATATTGTGCTCAAAATGCTATAGTTTTGAGAACTGAGTTAGCCCAAAACAGATGTTTGAAAAAAATGAAGACAACGTGTTTTTTTACATTATTTTATCATGACTCTGATGACCGATCGATATTAACCTTTCACAGGGCTGTGGATATTTTGGGTCACACAAAGAGCCGGCACTGATCTTTGACAATAATGTTGTCGGCATGCTTTCAATGCAATAAATGTTTTGCAAGGTTCAACAGCTTCTGGCAATAAAGCAGGGTGAAGTTCCCGTAAAACCAGCTGTATTCACCCGAGGTTTACACAATGAAAAAACACCAGACAAACTCCAGAGTTGTATAAGCATCAATAAAACTTTTTCGAGTGAGGTAACATGTCAACATAATGTTGGGCAGGTGTGAATCCTGTTACATCAAGATCCAAGGTTTGTCTTCCTTCTTAGGACCAAGTGACACTCACTTTATAGATGCAGGACTCGAATTTTACACTGGACTGCAGGCCCGAGGCCAGTGGTTTTACTGTCGGGCCAGTAAACTTATAACCAAACATGTCCGCAATTGTTTTGCTCAATTGTTGAAGTCTAAAAAAACACCTTTTAATTCTATTGAGAAATGATGTTAACCTAATATATTTCAAAGAGACAGATGAGATAAATCTTCTCCTACAGATGTCTCAGTGCATTTAAATGCATGTTGTCTGGACTTAGGAAGTTTTTTTTCTCATTTTGATTCTGGTCTTTTACAAACATTTCTGGTCCAGTAAACATTTTGATCTACAAGCCCAGCAGTCTTGTAGACTTTTCTCCCAAATTCGAGCCCTGAGGTGATGCACTATTTGTGGAAAGACAACCCAAAAAAATATAATAAGTTTACACCCCTGCAGTTTTGGCAAATTTTCAGTAAAGTACTCAAACTAAAACATAAATTTCATAAAGTACCCAATTTAAAACTAGTGTCAATGGCACACCCATTAGAAGGAGGGGGAGAAAATAATTTTGCGTTCAACAAGGGGAGTTCAAGTTATAAGTGTAAAATTAAACAATAATGCAGAACACCCCACTTCAATGTTATGGGTTCCTCTTTGTAACATTTACCTCTACCCTTTTTTTTACATGCCCTGGTGGGGGCCCAAAGCCTCCTGAACCCCTCCACATGCCACACCCTTGGTTGTGGCTCGAGTGTTCAGTGTTTAGAACGAGGTACAAGGTGATGCAGCAAATAATCTTGAACATAAGTTTTGCCGTATCTCGTAATGATGCTTAAAAGTGAGTTTTGGTGGCGCTGAAAAGAAACTGCCTCTCCCCAGAGGTTGTCATGGCCGAGCAGTTTAGAGCATCAAATTCAAGTTCTTGTGGTTAAGTCATCGGGGTTGTGGGTTCGAATCCTGGTCATGACACTAGTGTCCTTGAGCAAGATACTTTACTATAATTGCTTCTCTTCTCCCAGGGGTAAAAATGGGTACCTGCGAGGGTAGAGGTTGATATTGTGTTTAAAAAAGCCTTTGGAGCACCACAGCAGCCCAAGGCTGTATACTCCCCAGGGAGCTGAGAAAGATTACAGGAATGCTATTGGCCCAAAGACCAGGGCATTAATGTAAAGTGCATTGATACGTTTTTGTAAAATGCACTATATAAGAATTAGTTATTATTATTATTGGGTTAGCTCGGTGGTCTAGTGGTAAGACATCTGGTACAGCATGGCAAAGGTCCTGGGTTCGAATCCCACCTGTGTGATGTGCAGGGTTTGCCCCTAAATGTTTCCATGACTAGCCAGCAGGACCAGTTAGTTTCTCATTTCACTGGTCGCCCAGTTTGTTTCACTGGTCGATATTTAATATAAAATAGAGATGCTTTTCAACACTGAACTAGCCAGCCAGACCACTTGCTAATTTTGACTGGTTCTCAGTTTTTTTCCACTGGCATTTTGCCAGCAGACCACTGCTAAGAAAGAACCCTGGATATGCCCGTGGATTTGTTTCACAGAACTCGGGAAAGTACTGAGTGTATGGGCAAAAACCAATAAAAAACCCAGTTTTACATTATCTCACTTTCAACTGCTACCATGCCTAGGGGGGGGGGGGAGGGAAACAACTTCCCTGGTCGTTTTGCCAGCAATTCAAGTGCAAAAGGTCTGCCAGATTTTCTTGGGAATATCCCAGGAAATCCGTAAAATGTGAAAGGGGCTGTTGAAGAGCTTGGGTAGCCAGACATTGACATGGGGGGGGGGGGGGAGGGGTCTTTCTTATCTAAAATGTCATTTACAATCGTTATTAATCACCCTAATGGTGTGGAAGGTAACTTCACTTATCTTAGTCATACTTGCTTAGCATGTCGGCAGGTTGATAATGAACAATATTATCAGTGACTAATTGCATTGCCTGTTTTGATAAGATTGATGTTATAAATATTTTTAAAACTTTTTTTAATTCGACAATTGACAATGAGACAAACTGTGCCCCTCCTTATTTTTTTACCGAATCCCGGATCTGCCGTTTAACGAAATATTTCGGGGACGTCCCACTTCAACTTGACCGGCTTAATTACCCGACTGTAATCAGCAACTGTTGCTTTTCCTGTCTGACCATTGGTCATGTGGTGTTTACTGTGACTTGAACATTGGAATAATCTATCAAAATCTCAAGCACATAAATCAAAAGTAAGACAGGGAAAAGTGTCCGATGTACGGCATTCACAAACGTAACATTTAGTCAGGCTACCAGTTAATATCCTGTTTCTTTTTATGCTTTTTGAGACCGGTTCACACGAGGCTAGTTAAAGGAAAGGTACCTCTGCATTCAATCCAAAAATTAGTGAGCATAAAAAACTAACTCAGTAAAGAGCACTGGAGAGCTGTTGATATTACAAAACGTTGCTAGAAACGACCCCCTTTGAAGTAATGTAGTTTTTGAGAAAGAGGTCATTTTTCACCAAAAAATCTGAACCTGAGAAAAGGTTCAGGCATGAAGCTTTCTCAGGTATCTGAAAACACAAAATTCTTTTCAACAAGGATGTTTTTTTCAATTGACAAATTGAGCCAAACAATTTTTCACAGAACTTTTACTTTTATGCATGTGTTGGGATACGCTTAGTGAAGATACTGGGGTGGATTCCACAAAGAGTTAAGACTAATCTTATCTCGAGTTAGGACGTGTTACTTGTCCTAACTTACATGTAGGACTAGCTTTAATTTTTTAATAACTCCTATAGGACTAGTCCTAAGTTAGGACTATCTTTGTGAAATCGACCCCTGGTATACCCTGCCTTTAAGGTTGTTGAATGGAGATAATGTTATCGATGATAAATATACTTTTCAAAGATTAACAGGAATTGCTTTTGATCTGTGTGTGCAGTGTGCACCAAGTGTGCAACAAGTGAAGAGTAAATATACAATGCGGATACTGTGTGGTAATTACAAATAACACAGTCATGAGATACCAGTATGTTAGAGTGCAATGGCGAATTGGTCCAGCGCACCGGACTCAAGTTCTTGTGGCGAAGTCATCCGGGTGTGGGTTCAAATCCCGGTCATGACAAGTGTGCCCATGCGCAATATACTTGTTTTGAATTGCTTCTCTTCGCCCAGGTGTAAATGGGTGCCTGTGAGGGCAGAGATGGTCCTTGTGATTGATTTAGCTTGGTGCGCTACATACTTGGCAGCACAGGCTGTATACTCCCCATGGAGCTGAGATGGTTTAAGGAATTATATAAATGACCCAATGACAGGGGTAATCATTTTTGTGAAAAATAAGTGCCAAAGTTGGTGGATAGCGGCTCTAAATAAACGTCCATTCGCTATAAAGAAACCCCCTCCCAGCATTCAAGTGTTTTGTTTGAGCACGGGGGCAGCATCGTCTGGATATAGTCTGGCAGGCCTGGAATTACACGGAGGCCATGGCTTCTGTTGCCCCTTCAGAAGTTTCTCATAAGTTTTAAGATTTTCCCAATGGAAGTGCCCTTTTCACAATGAAAATGGCCTTGCCCTCTCAAAGATGAAATGCCAGGACTGGTCTGGGTATAGTCTGGGTATAGTCTGGGTATCAAGACTGTGTAGCCACTTTTCAGGACATCCTCTTGTAATTTTGACATTACCTTTTATACCCTCAATTTACCTACAATAAAATTTCAATAAAATAAGGTGGTTTTTTTTAATAAGTTTTGCCAGCCTGTTCTTTTTCAGTAGACCTGCAGTATACGACAGCAAATTTTTACCATTGACTTTTATTAACTTTTCACTTGCTTATAAAACCCTGCCCCCATATTACAGAATACAATGACAAATGGATTGGGAAAAAGTTATTGAAGTGCAGATAATTCGGTTTTTACTTTATTTTAAATCTTGAGCACTTCACAACCACGAACACCAGAAGCCATTTCTCGGCAAACCTCAGCCAGGTACAGTGTGTATTGACGTCTGACTAAAAACGAACAGTTGATGGCACAATAAATTAATAAAATACTGCATGTCATCACAAGGTGGTGTTGTTTTGGGGTTGGGTTTTTTTTTGCGGCAGCTAGGTCTACAGTTTCCATCATGAAGACTTTTCACTCAGGTGGAAAAAAGGTTATAAAGATCGATACATGTTTACACACAGTGGGTTTCAAGGAAAGGTGTATAAATGTCGGCATGTGAAATAATTGAAAAGGTGCTTTCTTTATGTGAGTTTTATGTGATAAACCACAAGACAAGCTGGCTCGATTGAAAAAAAACCTCAGTTTAATACGATACAAATATGAATTAATATTCACGAGTACAATATTTGTCATCAGTTGAAATTATGTCAAAATTTCAAAATTTCACATATCAACATTTTACACACATTTTAAATTTGTATGTGGTTTCCGAACCCATCCTCCAACATACTCTTTGTATGGCGCGTGAAAATGTTGCGACTTTCGGCCCCACTGGTAACTCAACATCAGAACTGATGGACTCTGATTATGGTGGTGTGCTTGATCCCATGTAAAGCATGATCAGTTTACTAGTGCAGTCCTCAGTCCAACATCATTCAGTAAACTCTACACCCAAACTGTTGGACTCTGATTATGGTGGTATGCCTGATCCCATGTAAAGCATAATCAGTTTACTAGTGCAGTCCTTGGTCCGACACCATTCAGTAACTCAACACCCAAACTGTTGGATTAAATTTTTGTGAATTTTGCCTGATCCCAACTAAGTTTATAGTGCCCAATCCTCAGTCCAATAGAATCAAACAAACAAAAATTTGCATTTTGATGAGTTGGGGTTTTAAATGTTACATTGTTTTCCAAAATGGAAATTCACTCCAATAGATTAAGTTATAAACCAGTCAAAATCTCCTTGGTGGTAAGAACAAATTATGAGAACTACACCACATTAAGGCCGTTTTTAGGGATTTCATAATTATTGTATAATCCTTTGGCTTGGCAAACATTTATTAGGCCAAGTTAAAAGAAAACAGCACTTAATCGTCTCAGCCGCTCATCCTAATATCCATGTAAGCTCAAAAAGAACCAACTGTTCATGTATTTTGCTTGATCTTGGCATCATTCTTTTGAAGATCGATTTAATTTTCTCATATTTTATACTTCTAAGTTTTACTAAGCCAGCAAATTTGTAATCTTGCTCTTTCCTCCTTGAAGAACAAAAAAAAGGGATAAAGGCTATCATGCTCTTCTTTTTGGAAAACAACCTGCCAAACCAAAGCAAAGAGATCAACTCGGCCCTTCTATGGCAAAATAGCCCAACTCGAAAATTTTGTTTTTACATCAGATCATTTCTGGGTAAAATGAGGGTGCTTTTCCCATTTCAAAGTTTTAAAGGCATCCTCTATATGCTTTCTGAATATAACATGTCCTATCTCAGCCTCTTTTTACACTTTCACCCATTCTTATGGCAAAACAGCTTATCTCTGTACTTGCTTTTCTCAAAATGTCAATTTTTGAGTAAGGCTGTTTTGCCATGGAAGGGTCGAACTGGTGTGTTTGTTTTACATACCCTTACTAGAAGTTTAGTGTTGAGGGTAATTATTAATTCTTACTTTGGGTAAATTATATTCTTGACAGCAATTTTTGACAATAGTTAGAATCTAAAACTCATTTGTATTTAAAGATTTTCAGTTTAAAACTTTTCTGACCATAACTATAATCAAGTAATAAAGCACAATTAAAAAGGGGAAAGTGACTGGGTAATTTTTGTTAAATTTTGTGCAAGCACTCTACCGACTGAGCTATCTATAGAGCCCTATGTTGGCAGCACAAGATCATACCACCCAAACAAATTCCAACTCATTACAAGTCGCACCCAGCTTTACGGATCCTCCTTCTTCCCCCGGACTGTCTCAATGTGGAACAACCTCCCTGGGATTGTCCTCACTGCTCCATCTGTGATGGCTTTCCGGGAAGCAGTAGCTGCTAATCTTTGAGCAGTAAAAGCTGTTTTTACTTGCACCACTGTCTGAAGTCCTGCACAGTTGTGTTGCCACTGTTCGTTTATATATGTACACGTATAGCACTTTTTCCTTCAGGCCCTTTTGTTAGCCTGGAGACACTTGTATTTCTACTGCTTGAGCACCAATCAACCACCCTTAGCATTACGTCCAAACTTATGGATCCTGCTGAGTCAATCAACGTATACGTAAACGTAAACGTAAACGTAAACGTCACCTAGACCCAGTAACAATGAGGTGCTGTACTCTGTTTTATATTATTTTAATTTTGACACCTGCAGTTGTACTAATTTTGACATCTGCAGTTGTACTAATTTTGACATCTGCAGTTGTACTAATTTTGACATCTGCAGTTGTACTAATTTTGACACCTGCAGTTGTACTAATTTTGACATCTGCAGTTGTACTAATTTTGACACCTGCAGTTGTACTAATTTTGACACCTGCAGTTGTACTAATTTTGACATCTGCAGTTGTACTAATTTTGACACCTGCAGTTGTACTAATTTTGACATCTGCAGTTGTACTAATTTTGACACCTGCAGTTGTACTAATTTTGACATCTGCAGTTGTACTAATTTTGACACCTGCAGTTGTACTAATTTTGACATCTGCAGTTGTACTAATTTTGACATCTGCAGTTGTACTAATTTTGACACCTGCAGTTGTACTAATTTTGACATCTGCAGTTGTACTAATTTTGACACCTGCAGTTGTACTAATTTTGACACCTGCAGTTGTACTAATTTTGACATCTGCAGTTGTACTAATTTTGACATCTGCAGTTGTACTAATTTTGACATCTGCAGTTGTACTAATTTTGACATCTGCAGTTGTACTAATTTTGACATCTGCAGTTGTACTAATTTTGACACCTGCAGTTGTACTAATTTTGACATCTGCGGTTGTACTAATAGTATGCCGCAAATATAAAAATTTCGAAAAAACAGAGTACAGTGCCCAAGTTACTGGGTCTAGGTCTCTCTATTTTGCATTATCTTTGTTAAAAATGTTCGGGGGGGCGGGGGCGGTGTAGGAGCTATCCAAGTAACTGCCTTGTAAGTTATAAGCAGGGATCACCCCAGTTAATGATACAACCTGGGAAGCAGCACTCCCAGCAAGAGAGAGAGATCACCATTGAAGGGGATGTGACTAATTATTTCAAATATCAAGTAATAAACCATGAAGGTAGGCCTATGTAATTATACACCTTGCTTGTGAATATTAAACTATTACTTTCAAAACATTTAGTTTAATGCACAACGGAATAATCATGGCGGTACACAGGTGCCTGCATTTTGTGCATGGAGAAATTCCAGAGGCAAAAACCTAACATACCCACATACAAGATTCCACTTACCCCCTCCCCCACTTCCCAAACCCATCACCGATGGCGACTATACACAGTTAAAAGAAAAAGATAAACACTTACAGATCCTGAAGGAACCACATCGTCTTCTTTCCCCATATTGCCTGCTATCGGGGGTTGCGACGAACTAGCAGTTATAAATGGAGGCTGGTTTAGTGTGACGTCCAACCCAGAATTGAAATTTCAGGCACCAGGATCTGAGAAGTAAAAACCCTAACTGTCCCGCTTTTTGGCCCTCCGGTTCAAAAGTGATAAATGGGGGTCGCAAACCGGGTAATTTAACTGTGAATTGGGTCAGTGGCGACCCATCCTGGTGAATGGGGACGGTTTGTGTGATCCTTTTGTTATGTAAATTTTGTGATGGGGTAAATCATTCCCGAGTAGGATCATGTGTTGTGAGGTGAGATTTCAGCGCCGTATGCGAACGGCGCCATACGCTTTAGGTGGTGATCAACCATGCGTGTATTTTGAGTGTACTCCGGTATCAGGTAGAGCCATGTAATAATGCTATTGTTACGTGATCATCACCATTGGCAGACTGAACAGCGCCCTCTGTTTTCGGTTGTGCGTGATAGTCGACTTTTTTGCTTGAGATTGTACATCAAAACGCGTGACCACCCCATTCCCATTTGTTTTCTAAGCAGTGTAACAAATAAAGGCCTGACACTTGGTTCTTAAGCAGCTCAGATATAATATCTTAGTGTAGCTAGCAAGATCAAGGTGCTTTACAACTCCTGTTCGTCAGACATACAGTCAGACTGTCCTCAAACTTTCTCAACTTCCTGGGGAGCATGCAGCTCCTTAGGTGATAATGGGTTAAATCCAACACAATACTGTCTCAGCCCTCTCCGGTTCCCATTTGTGCACCTGGATTAAGAGAAGTAATTATGGTTAAGTGTCTAGCTCAAGGAAACAAGTTTCATGACCGGGAATCGAACCTACACTCTTTGATTAACAAATAAAGTCTGTTACTCGAGTCTAGGCCTTGAATCAAACTTTTCGGAAAATAATTTGCATTACGGCTGTAGAAAAATACACACTTAAAAGACAGGGTATACTTTAGGTAATTTGCACAGACCAGACCCTATTTCATAGAGCTGCTTAACGGTAAGCAAATTTTCGTGCTAACTATAGCAGCAAAATTTGCTTAATTAAGCGTAAGCGTATTTCACAGGTTAGCAAGAAAATTAGGCAGCCATCTTGCGCGTTCACCATGGATTTGCATTGTTACGTCATTTTATTTTGTTTTCATACAGTAAGCACTGGAAGGTAAGCATGCCTTTGCGTGTGCTTACGGTTGGCAGCGCTATGAAATGGAAATCGCGCAGTAGGCACAGAATCGGCCGTTAAGCAGCTCTATGAAATTGGGCCCTGGGCCCTGGGCCCAATTTCATGGCTCAGCTTTATACTGCTGTATTCTGCTCTTACGGTCACCATTCTCCGCTTATTTTGCAAGCGCCGAATTACTGCGCTAGCTGTGTAAGCAAAGAATGCCTAGTAACGTTGAGTACGCACGCGCACCAGCAAAGAAAAAACCCTGCTTACCCCTGAAATACGCTTGACGAAAGCGCGGAATTCCCTGCTTTCGTAAGCGCCGATTCTTAATTTGCTTACGGTAAGCAGAGCCATGAAATTAGGCCCAGTATCCTCACTTGGTGTATCCCACCATATTTTGCACTGGAAGGATATTGATTACAACAGAAAATTTACACCATTTTAACGTGTAGTTAGAAACTTGTCAGTTTTTCCCCACTCACAATATGAGAACTTTATCTATTGGAAAAATGAGTACACCACAAAATTGAATTGGTCATTTCCTTTCATTTTAAGTTGAATCTTGGCGGCTTGTGAAATCAAGCCCTGAATGAAAATAGGCCCAGTTCACTTGTTAACGCCATTGCATTAGAAATCAAAACATTTCCTGTCAGAATTGTTGTTGTTTTTTGTCCTTCGGTTATTCTGGGATTAAAGTTCTGCTTTTCTTATATCAAATTATCCACTTTAATGCGATTTAATGTGTTTGTTATGTTAAGTTCTGTAATGTCAATGTATTCATTACCATAAAAATATTTACTCTGTCTAGTTCACCTGCGTCACCCTCGCCCGAGTCCTAATAAAGCACGGGGTAAACTGGACACACTCTTCCGTCCCGTCATTATGGCCTCAAGTACGGAGCAATCCCCATTTTATCAACTAGACATTTTTTTTTAAAGGAATTTTTCAAAATATATATTGGATGGTGTGATAGTATTGGCTCGTCGTGGTAAAGTCGGGGGGCATTGCTTAGATAATTAGAAAAATATAGCAATTACTTGGTAGCTAAAGGATTAAAATAATCCTAGACAATGGCAGGGCGTGTAAAGAAGTCACTTTAGAAGTAAAAATTGTTGGGAAATGCACAGAAAATATTTTTAAATATACCTTGGATGGTGTGGTAGGAACTGTTGGCCCTTTTAGCATTTTGCGTATAAATGAGGCTTTTCACGCATTTAAGGGTAAGAAAATCTTGCACTCAGGAGACTACAAACCAAACCCCACTGATCTCTATTATACTGACAGTGTAATAGAGATTAGTGCCAAACCCCCGTAATCTAAGATTATAGCAGACTTTGCTGTCATTAACCGTCCACCGGGAGTGTCCATACAGCGCGCGTCCGGACATCCTACGGCATAAGGCCATGAATTCCTTCCGTTCCGACTTTTCATCTTCGACAGAGATGAGAACTAAAGGATATAGTTTCCTTTTTTCCCGTGCGCATTTCTAGTCTCGATAATGCCGAGTTCCTAATCCGGTGTAAACAATAACAAGAGCTCTGTCTTGTGTCTGAGAAAAATGGCAGAGAACCTAAGCCGGTCGAGTTCTGTGTAAATGTGTCACTAAATAATAGGCAGGAAGTGACCGTGTTATCTGCCGATATAAGATTGTAATCTCCTCTCAGACCTCAGTAATCACAACGCAGGGATGACGGCCAATGAACTTCGAAATGTGTTTGGCTTCGCCCCCTCAAAAAAGTACAGCGCCACCTAGTGGTTACATGGATAATTCGCCCTGGTTGGTCCAAAGTTTCCACACACACGATAGAAACCAAATTTGTTGTTGTTGTTGTTGATGTTGTTGTTGTTGTTGTTGTTGTTGTTGTTGTCGTTGTTGTTGGTTGCTGTTGCTGCTGCTGCTGCTGTTGTTGTTGTTTGTTGTTGTTGTTGTTGTTGTTGTTGTTGTTGTTGTTGTTGTTGTTGGTGGTGGTGGTGGTGGTGGTGTTGTTGTTGTTGTTGCTGCTGCTGCTGTTGTTGTTGTTGTTGTTGTTGTTGTTGCTGTTGTTGTTGTTGTTGTTGTTGTTGTTGTTGTTGTTGTTGTGATTGTTGTTGTTGTTGTTGAAATGTGTTTGGCTTCGCCCCCTCAAAAAAGTACAGCGCCACCTAGTGGTTACATGGATAATTCGCCCTGGTTGGTCCAAAGTTTCCACACACACGATAAAAACCAAATTTGTTGTTGTTGTTGTTGATGTTGTTGTTGTTGTTGTTGTTGTTGTTGTTGTTGTCGTTGTTGTTGGTTGCTGTTGCTGCTGCTGCTGCTGTTGTTGTTGTTTGTTGTTGTTGTTGTTGTTGTTGTTGTTGTTGTTGTTGTTGTTGGTGGTGTTGTTGTTGTTGTTGCTGCTGCTGCTGTTGTTGTTGTTGTTGTTGTTGTTGTTGCTGTTGTTGTTGTTGTTGTTGTTGTTGTTGTTGTTGTTGTTGTTGTGATTGTTGTTGTTGTTGTTGTTGTTGTTGTTGTTGTTGTTGTTGTTGTTGTTGTTGATGATGTCGTCGTCGTCGCCGCCGCCGCCGCCGCCGCTGCCGCCGCCTCCGTATCTCTATTGTGTATTACTTTGTTCTGCTTTGTACTGCTGTATAATATTCAATATCATACAATAGTTTTTAATAATTATAGGCATACCTTTATGGTTATAGAGAATACATAAAACACGTACGCTTACAAATTTATATATCGAGTCTTCTCTGTGAAAAAGGAAATTCGAATCAATTATTTGCAACAACTCACGCAAAAAAATTGTTGTCTCTTTTTTAGGAGCCAATTTCCCCGCAATTTTGTTCGGCAGTGTAGACAACTTCATCATGCGAAAGACACCGCAGACGCGTGTGGACGAAAACATTTTCAATTATTCGCTCGACTGGACTTTTTTTTTTAAATATACAAAAACTAAATAGACTAAATTAGGCCAACATTTCATAGAGCTTCTTGCACAATAAGTAGCCAAGCAAAAATGTTACACTGACTAGAATATGGTTGCCGGTGTGGCAGGAGACTATTTATCCCCCGGAGATTCTGCCAAACCCCCCCCCCCCCACCCATACGGGTGCACCCCACTAAACTCAAATAGCAGACAGTGCCAAATGCTAAATATTCAAAAATACACACAAAATACTTAGAAGTCTCACAGCTTTTTACAGTAAAGGGGAAATTATTCATTGACTCTTGAGCTGTTATCCTTTGCTCAATTTAGTATGGGAGTTCCTGGGCTCGTTGAGTTATTCCCCCTCCAAATAAAAACACCCCTACATTGGTGTAATTACCTTACGTCCGAGCATCAATTTTGAAAAATGTCCCAACAGCTCTCGGCAAATATAAAGGACACATTTATTTAATGTATGTTTAGTTTCATTTGTTTGTTTGTTCGTTTGTTGGGGGTGCTTGCGCTTTTGTTTTGTATTTTTCTATTGTTTGTCTTTTTGCCCCAATGGCCGTCCGTATGAATGGGCGGCGAGCAGTAACAAAAGGTTGGATTTCAGGCTTTGGGGTCTTTTATCTAGTAGGCCTACCTGACATTTAAATAATTAAAGGATTACTGGCCGCCAGTCATGGTTGACCGGCTAGAGCTGTGAAGCTCACTCTGAATTTTGAATCTCGATGAGATGCACTTTCACTAAATATTAATTGGATACAATTTTTTCCTCACATGTTTGGTTTGATTTCACCTAAGATGTTGAAAATTTCAGGCGTAAATGTAATAGTCACCATCTGATATCATGGTTATTTTGTTGTGTGCGGAATTTTGTGGACTGAAAAATTAGTAGGATAAGCAAACATATCAAACTAAATACTTCGATTATTAAAAAACAATAATCATTATCTTTGATGGCAAAGACCGTAATTGACAAAGACGAAATAAATTATTTAAATTTTACTCAACTAAAACATGCGAGGAAATTTATTCGATAAGGTCTATCAACAAAAATCCACCATTTAATTATTTTAATGCATTCGCCTGTTTCAATTTTTACGTTATTATGAAACAGCTTTTGTCTTATTATTTTTTTATTTTTTATTTATACCATAGGTCCTTTTGGTTGGTAAGCAGTTTACAACAGCTAAATACTATTTTTCGCCTCACACAGAAGTTAACATTTCTATAATAGAAACGGTTTGGACTAAATGCGTCCTATATGCTCACAATTTAACGCCAAAGAATGTCATTTCACATTACAATGAAAGTGCAATATTACCCCCCAAAACAATGTTTGAAATAATGTTAATGGATCTGTATCATGGGGCCTAATTCATGAACTCCAGATAAGCATCTGGGCCCAATTTCATGGCTCTGCTTACCGCCGATTCTGCGCTTACGTTCACCATTCTCCGCTTACTGTGCAAGCGTCAAATTTCTGCGCTAGCTGTGTAAGCGAAGAATGCCTAGTAACGTGGAGTACGCAAGCGCACAAGCAACAATTCTCTGCTAACCCGTGAAATACGCTTACGTGCGGAAATCTCTGCTTCCGTAAGCGCCGATTCTTTGCTTACAGTAAGCAGAGCCATGAAATTGAGCCCTGTTCAGCGGAAACAAAGTCTTCATTGTTGTTTTGCTCCAATGAGTTTGACGCTCAGGCCCACCATGCATTAAATCCGTTCGCAACACACCAATGTTTTAGTTTTGCGCCTAAAATGGGTGAACTTCAATCCAAAAAAGCACGCGCACAAGCAAAAATTTCCCCGCTAACCCGTGAAATACGCTTGACGTAAGCGCGGAATTCCCTGCTGCCGTAAGCGCCGATTCTTTGCTTACGGTAAAGCAGAGCCATGAAATTGGGCCCAGGTATAGCCTGTGTGAAATTAAGCTCATTTGTTTGCCTAATTAAGAAAAATTGACCGACCAATTTTTGCATAATACACAAAAGATGCTAACAGAGTTTTGTCCTGCCCTTTCGAACCAAACCATCACAGTCCCATCTTGATTGACACCCCATAATTATTAGGAAGTGCAGCAGCACGGTCCAGCTTAGGCTTTTATGGCATAATGAGCCGACCAGTGAATGATGTGGTCAAGACAATGGAAATATTAAAATATGACAGTATGTGCTGACAACGTAATGCGTTTGAAGTTTTTTTTTTAAATGAACCTAGGCCTTATTAGCTAACGTCAAAGATTATTATAAAAGATTCATGTCCGAAAGTTAATGGCATCTGAAAATATGGCATTATGAGTTGACTGTGAACGATGTAGTTCAGACAATGTCAGCATAAAAAAATTAGTATGTGCTGACATCGGCCCTCACGGCCGGGTTTAAAGAGAGAAAAAAACTCTTATAATATATTTCTGATGGCGGAAATCATGCCATGCAACAGTTATTTACATATTTTCAAGTTAAACACATATTCTTTGGAACTTAATAGACAATGGGCGTGTAGTTACTTCGAGTTTTTTATCGCAATGAGAAAAAGATGGCAGCCACACTGCGATGCACATGGGAAAGGGAGGGGACACGCCCCTCCTCACCACTACTACACGCTCACCCCCTCTCCGCCCGATTAAAGTCAAATTTTGGTCGAGCCTTTAAGCAGGCAAACTGTTCGCTTTGAAAGGGAAGGTACACCTTTGGTAATTACTCGACAAATTAATTACCATAACAGCTTACTTGGTAAAGAGCACTGGAACGCTGATGATATCATAAAACGTTTTATTTGTTTTGTTTTTGCTTTTAGAAACGACCACCTTTGGAGTAATGTAGTTTTAGAGAAAGAGGTAGTTATCTTTTCACCCAAAAGTTTGAATCTCAGAAAGGCTTCAGGCATGAAGCCTTTCTTAGGCTTCAGAAAGCACACAGTTCGATGCAACATAGTTTTTTTTTCTGGTGGGGTTTCTTTCCTTATTTTCTTGCAACTTCGATGACCAATAATTGAGCAAAAATTGTCACCGTTTTTTTTTAAATTTTATACATGTTGGGAGACACCACACCAAGTGAGGATACTGGTCTTTGACCAAAGTATAACCTGCCTTTAAAAATGGAATATTTTCCGTAGGACGTCTATGCAGTCTTTTCGAAAGCGCCTGTTTGCAATTCCGTAGATGACAGGGTTGACCACGTTGTTCATAAACAGAATGGGCTTGAGGTTGAAGACGGCATCAGCAGACACGGGAGGTGCATCAGTTTGTCCACCTCTACCCCTGGTCAACGTGGTCCCAGCGTACACTCCCTGCGGCAGCCACGTTACTATGAACACCACGCTAGTGAGGAATAACATGCGGGTTGTTTTCCGTTGCAGGGACTGCCCGTTTCGATTGCCGTCGTTGCGGCTTGTTTCCCCGTCATCATTGGCACGTCGCCCCCGGTCTCCGTCCTCGGTGGATGCGGCCCAGGCTACGGTTGCATACTTCAAGCGCTTGGCAGGCCTGGTTGGTGACTCCGAATGGCCATCTCCTTGGTGGACTGTTACTGGGTCTGGGGAGATGATCGGTGCAATGCCAGCGCCGGAATCAGACGTACTCGAACCCGCCACTGTTGAGAGGTTCAACACGGTCAAATCTGTGGCTCTAGTTGGATGCGCAGACGTCATTGTTGAGACTAAACGCTCTCCAACCTTTCGCTGACTTATGTTTTGGCCAGGAGAAACTCTGGGCCGCACCTCCTGCATTCCAACACCCACTTTAACATGTTGCCTGATTCGGTTGTACACTTTAGCGTAGCACAAGATAATCAGGACGAACGATATTAAAAAAGTGATTACCTGAAACAAAGTTTTGAGAAAAACGACGAACAGCGGGCGACTTTCGGATGGAAGAAAAATCTCCACAACAAGAGGTACATTTGCAATGACGGACAGCATAACGCATCCCACCGCTGCCACCAATGTTCTTTTGTGGGTCAGGAAACGGCTATATGGGCGGCACACGCAGTCGTACCGGTCAAATGCTATGACCCCAGTCACGGTAACTGTGGTGGCAATCGCAATTTTGTCCGGTATCTCAAAGTACAAGATGACAGGGGAAACGGTACCCTGTGTCGCGGCAGCGTATAGGAAAGCCAAGTTTCTAAAGCGGAACAGGCAAACGAAGAGGTCGGATACTGCAAGCGCCTTGACCAGAGTACAGGTGGTCTTCTTATTGGTGTTGTTATCAGACTTGATTGAATAGACGTGGAGGATGAGACTGTTGCCAAGTATCCCAAAGATGATCACGAACACGTAGAAAACAATCTGGAACACAATCCAGTCGGTGTTTTGTGAGCTAGGACGGGGTTCGAATCCACTGGCCACTGTCGTGCTATCTTGGGGATCAAACACAGAGTCCCCGGTGATGTTCACTGGAAAGCTGGTGTCTCCCATGCTGTCTTGCCGGGAGTCTGACTCGCCTGCTTGCTTGTGGGCTACAATGCTATAGAAGTGTCTTTTATATTTATCAAGTTGTCGATCTCTTGATGAGTCACCCTTATGAAGTGAGAGACGTTGATGAGTTGGTGCTTTTAAATAGTTGCAGAGTACAGCAAGATGATCAGAAACCCCTGTTTTCCCGCCTAAAGAATAAAGTCATAATTCTCGTAGATAAATACCCACTTGCAATGTAAGCTTGCGGAATATACGTCACTAGCAGGTCGGGTTTAATGAAATACTACGGATGCCTGCAAACTGTTGCCTTGGACTCGTCGGTTGTCTTGGTTACGCAAAATGTTGACGCGTTAAAAAAGGAACGCAGGTGACCGAAACCTTTTGCACGATTATCAGACTGTACTAATAATAATTATCTTCACTTTGTGCATCTGACCATGGTGCGCACCACCCATTGTATTTAGGCTTATGAATATGACCGCACTTCTCATGTAGCACGGGTCATTTACGCGCCGCTGTGTAAATTGCAAAATAGTCTAGCGTGAGACAATTAATATAAAGACACGGTATACTTTCAGTTTTAATTGTCGACGACAAGGTATCCTCACTTGATGTATCCCAACATAATAATGCACGAAATAACAAACCTGTGAGCTTTTGGGCTCAATTGGTCATCAAAGTTGCAAGAAAAAATGATGAAAGAAAAATCACCATTGCATTGTGTGCATTCAGATGCCTTAGGAAGGCTTTATGCCTGAAGCCGATTCAAATTTTGATGGTGAAAATTACCTCTTACTCTAAAACTACACTTCTTCAAAGAGTGTCGTTTATAACAAAGTTTTATAACATCAACAGCTCTCCAGGACTCTTTTCCAAGTAACTTGTTATGGTCATTAACTTATGTGGGTACACGGACGCACGCGCGTGCACAAGCCGCGGCGGCCGTACATCTACAAGGGATATTTTATTTTACTTAGCGATAACTATACAAAATATGTATTAAAATGACCCCGAAAAGAAAGTGTGTCATGTTTATCAGAAGGCCTACTAACTATAAAGACACTTGTGGAAGGCATCCTGCAAAATTATTTCGTCTGAAGTTCCACCATTGGTTACAAATTGTAAAAAAAATGTAAAAAAATTTGAAACTCCAAAGATCACCTAATAAAAAAAATTGCATTTCAAGCAAATTTCAAGGGAAGTTTTCCACAATCTTTATACCACGTAAGTTGTGTAAAATACTGTGTAAAAAACTTGTTCACGCTCTTGGCAATATTATACACAATCTTTAAAATTTCTTGTAGAAATAACAGTTGTAAGGCCTGCAAGTTTTGGGAAGTGCTCCCGTTTTTCGTACCCACGGGTTGATAAAAAACTGCACACTACCAACAACTTCCTAGAAAAGTCTAATATTTTAAAGGGAATTACGTCATTGTTTTAATTATCATCCTAAATCTTATAACCAACTAGTGAAAATGTCATGAAATCTTCAGGTATTAGTGAAAGCAACAAAAAACGGTTTATGCATTGTCAAAGATTTGGTCCACGTTCTTACAAGATTTTTTATTTATTTAAAGATTATTTTGGGGGAGTCAGATGACATTTTCTCGCTTTCTTGACAATATTTATAAAATCTTTCTCTTAAAGAAACGGAGCTCTGGAAGTGCCATCCGACATGTTGAGATCCTGACATAATTATCTCTGGATGACGACATCCTCAACGCAAACTAGTCGACATATCGAGATAATTATTTCGGGATCTTGACATTCTAAAGGTAGGATGTCGTCTTGCTGTGATAATTTATTTCGGGATGTCGACATCCTTAAAGTAGGATGTCGTCTTCCAGTGATAATTTATCTCGGGATGTCGACATCCTAAAAGTAGGATGTCGTCTTCCTGTGATAATTTATCTTGGGATGACGTAGGCACGGGTGTCACTCGTAGGCCTATACTAAAAGATAAATCGCGAAGGCCGCGTGTACGACATCCTACCTTTAAAGATGTCGACATCCCGAGATAAATTATCACAGGAAGACGACATCCTACCTTTAGGATGTCGACATCCCGAGATAAATTATCACAGCAAGACGACATCCTACTTTTAGGATGTCGACATCCCGAGATAAACTATCACAGCAAGATGACATCCTACCTTTAGGATGTCGACATCCCGACATAATTATCTCGGTATGACGACTAATTTGCGTTGAGGATGTCGTCATCCAGAGATAATTATGTCAGGATCTCAACATGTCGGATGGCACTTCCAGAGCTCCGTATAAAGAGGAAGGGAAATGACCAATACAATTTTGTGATGTACTCATTTTCCAATAGACAGAGTCCTCATCTGAGTGAGGAAACAAATTACTAGTCTCTAACCTTACGTTAAAAATGGTTTAAATTGCCATTGTATTCGATACCCTTCCAGTGCAAAATTTGTCAACATCCCAAACATCTGATAGCATCATTCTGAGATAAACGGGTCTCTCTACATGTTGTACGGGGATGTTTTGGTTCATAACTGACTTTTTTCAGAGCTGAAATTGAAACACGACGTAATAGGATTTCAACAACTAAAGGATCTTTACATCCCAAGGAGGAATTTTCCATCAGTCAAAAGGTCAAATTCGAGGCCGCTTTGATTTTGTCTTTTGCTGCCTTGTACACTCATGGTAACAAATATAAAAGCTGCTCTTTCCCCCGGGACTCAAGAAAACAAAATCTCCAGAAATGTTGTCCATCCCAAGATGACAATCTCGAAGACAGAACAACAACCCTAAAGGTTAATGTATAGCCTGGAGAGTTCCATACCAAATTGGAGGTATTAAATCTAAAGACGAGGTAGACAACATCTCTATTTGGAGTCTCGCGCAGATTTGTACAACCGACCAGCCTTGTACATAAAAACCAAATGTGGAAGATGAATTACAAAGAAACGATCTTTTAGCAACAACAATTCTATTGAGTGCACTAAGTGCCAACTTGAAATTCTAGATCTAGGCCGGACACCCTGTAATTCATTCCTAAGGCCATGTTAGTCATTAATGCATCCACTGCACCTAGGAGTGGATAGGGTCAGAATGACTGATTACAGTGTTGCTAGTAAAGTAAGTGGAACAGCCACGGGGATGAAATGGTCTTTGTACTTTCTTAAATAAGGAATGATGTTCACCTGCAACAACAACCGAAAGGCATTTTTAGGGTCTCAAATTAAATGGCTTTCAATTGAAAGAAAAACAAGACGACCACTCTTTTGTAAAGATCCACGGACTAAATATACAAGGTTTTCTGAGCAGGTGTAATTTTGTGCATTCTGTAGTCCACATTGCTCAGAGGCACAAGGCTTGAATTTGGGTGGAAAATCCACAATACCGTAGGGCTTGCAGCTCAAACTTTTTACTGAACCACAAATATTTTTACAAGACCGGAAACAAAATGAGAAAACAAAATAATTCCACTCAGTGTAACATATAAACAGCTTTTATTTCAAAGCACTTAGAAAAGATTGATATAATTTGGCAGTTGGTAAAAGTCGGAAGTCGGAGCTAGCCTAAGTTGGAGCTACCTGGAGGTTGCGTTTATAACGTTATCATTAAAAAAAGACTACTCACGTACTCCAAATGAAGGGTTGAAGATTCTTAGGCAGGTATGGGGGGAATGGAAAAGTGAATCTTTACCCTACACTCTACCTGAAAACCTTCCGAAAAACATTTGGAGTGCGTGAGTAGCTACTTTTAATGATATTTCACGTAATAAATGCAACCTCCGGCTAGCTCCGACCTCCGACTTTTACCAACACCCTATAATTTGTCGTCGGTAAGGTATACTCTGATACTCAACAGATATTTATCAGACTAGAAAAACAACATTTGAACATAATCTATTTTACAATTAAAAATATATTACATTATTTTGTTTTGCCCTTACAAGGATCTGTGTAAAGCACTGTATACACTCACCACTTTCCCCAGTCCTGTGAAAAAACCCCAAAGACATACTACTCGGGTGGGATTCAAACCCACGACATTTGCCTTCTAGAGCAGATGTCGTACCAACTAGACCACCGAGATTGCCCGGTAGCTAGAGGCAGTTCAAATCCTATATTTGAGCAGCGAGTACTGCAACAATTTAATAGAAGTCAATCTTTGTTTTTTTCCTGATGCAAATTTAACATCTATTAAACATAGTTATTACAGTTGAAAAACACAAGACTGCTGGAATGCTCAAAGCCTGAGATCCAGTGTTAATTTCAAGCCCCAAATAGTTGGTTCGAAACCTACCATCTTTCATTCAATCGATCCTTTATAATACAAATAAAATATACAACAAAAACATCTGCTTGAATCTTCTCTTCCTATAGACCTTTATCATGATGCAGCCATCTTGATTTTTCTCCCATTCAACTCAAATGTAACCAAACCGAGGCTGGAAGGAAAAACAGTCTGGTTCCTTTCTGTACAATGAATATCAGCACCAATTACTGTTACTGGACACAGGGAGCACGACCAAGATGGTGGCAGCATGATAAAGGCCTATTCATCAGTCTTTGGAAAAAATGGCCTCATCTTCTGTGCGGCTTTTCGGGTGCTGGATGTAGAAAAGAAAATGGAAGGGGAAATAAAGTTGGGTGTAAAATTATTCAGTGACTTTGTCGAAATAGCAACAAGATTTGATGAATTCATGTTACAATTCATGTTACAATATGGGTGCTGGAATATACTAAAGCACCCAGACCAAGATTACATTAAAGCTGAATAAAATCATCATTATTAACATTTTACAAGTCAACTGTGAAGGGGGAAATTAATAATGATCTATCAAAGCCTTTACAAATATTTTGTTCATGCTTATAAATAAAAATCAACATAAAAATTACCGGTAGCCGTTAACGAGAGGCTCTTATTGTTCCCTATTTATGTGCCAAATCATGTCTCTGATTGCATGACAGAGCTTTTAAGTTAAGAGGGCCCGAACCATACGCCGTAATGGCTTTGCGCTCTGCTCACGCCAATCGTCCTAGAAAAACCCAGCACCCCTTTGCAAAAAATTTGTTCTCGTGGGCCTGGGTTGAAGGCAGTTAATCTGCAGTAATACACCAATCGAAACATAGTATTTAATGCATTTAATTTAAAACACTTCTGGGGCCATGATTAGATTTTTATTAGCTGTTCCAACGTAGCAGTCGGAGGGGCTTTTGTTTTCGTCAAGATTTGTACTTGTTTTTCTAGACAGGTACTAATTCTTTTCGCCACAACACATTGGCCTTACACATGAATTTGTCAGTGGCAAAACCCATATTTAGGGAGACAAAAAAAACCCATAAAATTTTATACCGTATCATGGAAGCTTAAGCCTCATCTTAGTTTTAAATTTTTATTTCAAATTCTGAATGCAAGTTTGCCCCAAACAAGGCTAAAAGCCACTCTTGGTATGGGGCTACAAGAAGAAAATATTAACGGTGAAAGTTACTCAGGAGAGCTGAAAGTAGGAATTGATATTCCTCTTAAAACAGTCTAGATTGTAGGATGGAGGGAAACATGCACCAGGCAAGGAGTCCCAAAGAGATGCAGTAACATGGAATAAAGCGCTGTTGGAATTGCAAAGTGCATGTTGCCAAATCTAGGCACAAGTGTTTCGTAGGCCCTAGGTACCAGTGTTCCATAGCCCCCAGGCACCAGGGTTTCGTAGGCCCTAGGCACTAGTGTTTCCTAGGCCAAAAGCACCAGTGTTTTGTAGGCCATAGGCAACAGTGTTTCATATGAACCACAAAATAAAACGCTACAAAAATAAAACACACAAAAACAGCAGAGATTCCGAATGTGCCAACCCCTCTCCCTTTAATGCTTAAAACAATCCTTTCGGTAACAATATTTTCCCTTCCCTTTTGGATGTTATCTCTTGGAAGTGAAAAAAACAACTTACGAGGTTCGGCCATTTTGACAACGATGGGTTCAAGTATTTCAGAGAGGACCTGTTTCTGTTTGTTGAAGTCTGCCACCGTTAAATTCTCTCCTCCGTTGTCGAGCCACTCTTGCTTCTCCGTGCATGCGTTCAGGGCCGTCATCTGCAAGATTACAGTCGTTAAAAACAGACATCAACTCTATGTATTGTAAGTGATATTCGAAGCGTTACATGATGCCGAAAGTAAGAAGTAACTATTACTAGTAACTTGCGGGTACAATCATGCGTAAACCTCTTATGGGAGGTCGGTGTTGGCTCTGAAAAGAGATGGGCCCAATTTCATAGAGCTGCTTAAGCACAAAAAGTAGCTAAGCACAAAAAAATTATGCTTACCAGAATAAGGTTACCAGCCAAACTACCATGTCCCATGTACAATTTGTGACTGGTATCCTGCTCATTTCTGCTTAGCAGACACTTGTTAAGCAATGTTTTCTGCTTAAGCAGCTCTATGAAATTGGGCCCTGATGTGATCTTGACATTTCAAACAGCATACTCTGCTCGTCTTCAGGAGAATGCTGGAATGCTGATGATGATGATAAGGCTTAAGTAGGTTTGGAGGGATGAATTTTTTGGTTGGAAACTCTATGGTTTAACCTTAGAATATGCCATGTATTTTAAGCTGTAAATGTTTTGGATGTGATAAAACAAATATTGACTGCTTTTACTCGTGTTATGGTTAAACCTAAGACTCCCTCAGTGGGCCCTGGACAGTGTTGTATGACTCGAGTCCAGGACTCGGACTCGAGTCCGTCTCGAGTCCCAATTTCGGTGACTCGGACTTGACTCGAGTCACGTCTGCAAAAGACTCGGACTCGGACTCGGACTCGACTATCGTGACTCGGACTTGTCCCCGAGGACTCGTGACTTGCGAGTCACGTATTTTCACAAACAATACCTTTTTTCAATATTAAAAACGATTCCGATGATCCGATTGTCATTCCCGGAGTGCACATGGATGGAGGAATATTAACGTCTTAGCACAAGAAGTACACTATAGTATGGTGTTGCGAGTAATAGTGTTCGTGATTATTGTAGTAGTATTGTGTAGTAGATGGCACTGTACATACAGCGCGTGTATGTTCGATTCGTATGTTCAATACGCACAATAACACTGAGATGCACGACACCAATATTAATGCTGGTTATCTGTCAACGTTAACACCATAGTCACTGCTTGCGTGAAGCAATTGTGCGTATTACCAGGGAAATGGCATGTCTGGTACCTGTAAAACACTGCTTGCATTATTGCACTGTGATGGCTGTGTGTTATTTGCACCAGTTTCCACACATGGTCAACACGCACACGCGAAACTTGGTCAGGAAACTTTTTTAATCATGGCATCCGCCGTTCCGCCCCGTATCGTTTCTTTGACAATTACCAAAGGTGTCCAGTGTCTTTAAGGATTAAGTTTTTAACTCCTTGCCCCTTATCCAGAATATCTTTTAAGGATTTAAAATGATTTTTTTCTCTTCAAAATAACCAATTATATACTGATTTATTTATTTCAGAAAGGTAGGTAGCCAACAAGGTTTATGGTTTAGAGAAAGTTTTTTTAAATTTGTTGGCTATTTAACCTTTCTGAAATAAATAAATCAGTACATAATTGGTTATTTTGAAGTGAAAAAAAAATCATTTTAAATCCTTAAAAGATATTCTGGATAAGGGGCAAGGAGTTAAACCTCAAATAAAGTTGTAACTGCAGGTACAGAACTTTGTTTAAATTAAATGTGTTTTATTTTGTCATTTCCAATGCTTATTTTACAACATTTGGTTTGCAATCAATATTTAAACAAGTGACTCGTGACTCGGACTCGGACTCGGACCAAGTGAGTCGTGACTCGGACTCGGACTCGGACCAAGTGACTCGTGACTCGGACTCGGACTCGGACCAAGTGACTCGTGACTCGGACTCGGACTCGGACCAAGTGACTCGTGACTCGGACTCGGACCAAGTGACTCGGGACTCGGACTCGGACTCGGACCAAGTGACTCGTGACTCGGACTCGGACTCGACACAGGTGACTCGACTACAAAACTGGCCCTGGAGCGTTCTATTCTTTGCCTCGGGAAAACAGAATGCGCTGAGTATCACCTTGGCGTCGTAGTTTTAACCATCACACTCGAAGCAGTCAATATTTGTATACTAACTTGCAAATGGCATATTGCCTTCACTGCCCCTGGTCATAATCTTAGAGCCCCTTGAAATGGTCCAGTAGAAATGTAAATTTTTCTCACAGAGCTGCATTTTTTTTTTTAAGAAAACTGCCTGGCCTGTACAAGAACAAAATATCCGAACTGATGCAACTTAAAGGTGTTGAAGTGGTATTTTTTCACATTACATTTTGGGGGCTAAATGTATGATTTGAGAATAATAAATAATTTATAATAATAACAACAAGTTCTTATATAGTGCATTTTACAAGAACGTTTCAATGCGCTTTACATTAGTGCCCTGGTCATTGGGCCAATAACGTTCCTGTAATCTTTCTCAGCTCCCTGGGGAGTATACAGCCCTGGCTGCCGTGGCGCTCCGAAGGCTTTTTCAAATACAATATCAACCTCTACCCTCGCAGGTACCTATTTATACCCCTGGGTGAAGAGAAGCAATTATAGTAAAACATCTTGCTCAAGTGTCATGACCGGGATTCGAACCCACAACCCGATGACTTAACCACCAGAACTTGAATTCGATGCTGTAAACCACTCGGCCATAACACCCTATGATAACACTTTCTGTTTTTGTGACTTTGGTATGAGTTATTAATTTTTAATTTGATAACACTTTCTGTTTTTGTGACTTTGGTATGAGTTATTAATTTTTAATTTATCACTCAAAAGGTGTATTATTCATTTTGATATTGCCTGGTGGTGCACTTTCATGATGCAGAACGAAGCACCGAATGACCATTTAGCTCTGGTATGTTTCACTGCAGCCGTTCGAACTCATTGGTATTCAGGATCTGATGAAAAGCTGTGTAGACTGACATGGTCTTTAGCAGTGTTGCAACTGGCAACAATACACCTTCATGGAATTTTTCCATGTAACAAAAGCCAAATATCACAAGTTTTGGACAAAGACACAAAGTGCATGAATTTACATAAGGTTAAATGTTGCATCACAGCCACACGTATCGATCACTACGCACCAACCGACTGCAAGAGCCTTTGTCTACATCACAAATTTGTCCCATTTTAGGGGTGCGGATTTCACCGCTAATTTTAGGTGTTTTTTTTTGTGTGTGATATAAAGCCTCCTATGAATTTCGAACAAACATGCATTTAACGGCTAACAAGTGCATAAATTTGAAATGTTAAGCTGGAAACGAATTTCACTTAAGGACCTTTGAAATGAATTCTTGGGATCCATTACAGCATAAATGTGCATGTTCACAACAATAAATAAAAAGGGGATCCAATTCAAACCGTAAACGCAGTCAAAGTATTTGCGGCATTGTAAAGGACCTTCCAGCAATTGCAGACTGTTGACCATCCTGGATTCGGTTCAATTGGAGCGAAACATTTATTGCCCACGTAACAGTTCTATTGATGAGGCGGCACTTTAAACAAAAGGGATGTGACTTTGGTTAAATTGCTTCTTGGAATGGGTACTTAATGACTCAATTTAAAACCTTCTCTTGTAGTTTTTTTGAATCGAGTGAAGCGAGGCTCAGAGAAGAAAATAATTTCCCATTTCAGCTCAAGGTGCTTTCTGCTACTATTGTAAATAACAATCGTTATGTTGGCCTTAGAAAAACAACCAATAAAATTGCAATATATGTAATTTCCACTGGACTGGAAAATTAAACTTTCCACCAAAGAAACCTGTACTCACTGAGGTGGTACTAGTGTTGGGTCTCCGGTGGAACGTTGAATTAAAAACTGGGTCATTCGTAAATATAAATCATTTACTCAAAACTATAAGGTCATTAGTTGCAATTTCATATTCGTAATGATCAAAAGTTCATTAAATGAAAAATGTATAAATTTTTAAAAAATAACAAAAAATCAAGAAATAAATGTTTTACTTAGAAAATGAATGTTTCTTTTTGCCAAAGAAATACTGTTAAGACCACTCTTGATCTACAAACCCCATTCACCAGGAGCTCCAAAATATGCAAAAGCAATTTTATGAGACCCATACAAATTGCACTGATGACCTTATAGTTCTGAGCAGACGAAATGTACTTTGTGCATGACAAACATTTCATGTAATGACACGTAAAACGATCGGCAGCAACAGGAAAAAAAAGAATGTTGTGCAAAACACAGCTGGACGGCTCGCTAGCTAGAACACTGTGCCAACCTAAAAACCTGGGGCAAATATTGCAAAGAGTTAAACGATGTGTGCTACACTGCCTTGAACATTATGCCATGTCTAAATTTCTAAAGCTCTTACATAGCTGACAGCAAGAAGGACTTTCTCACAAGGAAAGGTCAAGCATGGAACGCATGTAACAAACTCCACTCTATCTGGAAATCCAACATATCACGACCTACTAAGCTTGCTTTCTTCCGAGCCTCTGTTCGAAAGCATTTTGTTATATGGTGCTGAGACATGGACTATGAAAAAGCAGCTCAAACAGAGACTAGACGGTACCTACACTCGCCTTCTCATGAGAGTGCAAAACATTTCCTGGAGGGAACATAAGACAAAAGCAGAAATATACGGCAGTATCCCACCTATCTCAACTACAGTAGCACAACGCAGAGCCCGCTTTGCCGGCCACTGCTATAGAGCAAAAGAGCAAGTTGTCTCCGACCTCATCTGCTGGAGATTGCCTTGCCCCAACAGAGGGAGGAGACCCCTTAACTACGTTGACATGGTATGCAAGGATGTGAGCCAGCACGTTGATGACATCACCACGGCCATGGCGGACAAGGGACTCTGGAAGAGTTTGGTTGCGTGCATCTCGGCTGCGGCTGCCCGATGATGATGAAATTTATTGTTAACCCAAAAGAGACCTATTCAATTCGGTATACATTTCGTACATTTATTAAAGAGAGGGTTGGTAATCACTCCAAAAATTAATACCCATTATCCATAAAAACTAACTTGGTAAGAAGCACTGCAGCTGTTGATAATGTCTAACATTTTGAGAAACGATTCCCTTTAAGTAGTGCGGTTTTAGAGAAAGAGATTTGAAAATAATTCAATTCACGTTTCTGCATGAAATGTTTCTCAGATTGTGTATTCCAATTACGGATTATTCTCCCTGCGTGGACATAACCGCTCCAGATTTTTGAGGAAATCTCAAAAACACTACCATTTTAAAATGAAATTTTCACAGGTTAGTTTTAATGTATGACATTTATGGATTACAACAATTTAACAGTTTCAAAAACCAAAGGTATACTTTAATTGCCTTTGAGATATGGACAGCATTCAACGCCATTTTTGTAATTTCATTTCATTTATTTCAATTCTGGTTGTGAAGCCAAGGATTCTGAGAAAAGTGAACTTAATCACCTTTTTAGCCAAGAGCCACCATAGAGGGAAGACAGGAAGTTTCAGTTTTTAGTTGTGGGAGGAAAACCCTGAAGAAATGTAACCCCCGCGGGATTTTAATTCTAACCAGGGTCCTAGAGGCGGAAGTCAAGGAAAGGCGACACTACGCCAACCCGAACAACCAATAATCATCGCAATACGCCCATACATGGCTAATATTGCTGATTTTTGTACTGACAAAAAAACAAAACAAAACCCAATATGAAACAGAAATTCTGTTTTGTTTTACAGATGTAAATACTATGTCAACATGAGAAACATTTGAACATGTCAATTCTATGACCTCTTTGTGTGAATGGAAGTAGGCCATATACTAACTCAAGCAACTATTTGTGGTCGCTATGAAATCTTCTAAAGGGTTGTAAACTAAAGGCAGGGTATACTATTTTGGTAAGTACTCCACAAGTTAATGACCATAAAAACTTACTTGGTAACAAGCATTGGAGAGCTGTTGATATTATAAAACATTGTTAGAAACAGATCCCCTTTGAAGTAATGTAGTTTTAGAGAAAGAGGTAATTTTCACCCACAAATTTGAATCTGAGAAAGGCTTCAGGCATGAAGCCTTTCTCAGGCATCTGAAGGCACACAATTCTATGAAACAAGGGTAATTTTTTTTTTCCATTATTTTCTTGCAACTTCGATGACCAATTGAGCTATGAGCCATGTGTCAATCTCGTTTGGAAGGAGTCTTGGCTCTGAAAAGAACCGGAGTGGTCTGGACATTTCAAAGAGTACACTCTGCTTATCTGCAGGGGAATGAAGACATGAAAACCAGCAGAGTATACTGTTCGAAACGTCAAGCTCATTTCAGAACCAACACTCCTCCCAAAAGAGCTTTACACATGGTTGTACCTGCAAATTTACTATTTAAATCTACTTCTGATTTATTATAATCAAGTAATCACATACAAACTTTTGCATGGCATATGGACATGGTAGTACAGCAGAAGTGTTGTAGGTCTTGAGACTGGTCTCAAGACCGAGATCGGGTGGTCTTGATCTCGACCTTCTGGTCTCAGACTCGGACCTTCAGGGCCCAATTTCATTGCATGGTAAGCAAATTTTCATGCTAACTAAAGCAGAATAATTTGCTTAAGCGTAAGCGTATTTCACAGGTTAGCAAGAAAGTTAGACAGCCAGCTTGCGCATTCACCATGGATTTGCATTGTTTCGGAAGGTTAGCATGCCTTTTTGTGTGCTTATGGTAAGCAGAGCTATGAAATGAAAACTCACGCAGTAAGCACAAAATTGGCCGTTTAGCCCTGGGCCCAATTTCATAAAGCTGTTAAGTAGAAAATTCTGCTTGGCAAATTTCTTTACTTAGCAAGAAATGAGCAGGGTACCAGTGGCAACAATGTAAACTTTATGGAATGTTGGCTGGTAATCTGTTTCTGCTAAGCAATATTTTTCTGTGCTTAGCAAGTTTTTGTGCTTACAGGCTTTATGAAATTGGGCCCAGGTCTTAGTCTCGGACTATTGGGTCTCAACTACAACACTGATAATTAACAGCAGACACACTTTAAAAAGCCGAACTTGGCCACAGATACACTGCTAGAAAAAAACAACCCCAAAACACCCAAGATGCCGTTTTTTCTCTTACCCGTTCGTCCTTGGTGAGTCTGCCTTGGACCTTCTGCACATCCTCCACGTTCTCTTTAATCTCTCTTATGACGGCAAGAAGGGAACGGCGTGCTTCTGTTGTAACAATTAAACAATAAAGATACTGGATTTGTGGAGAAAATATTGACTGATAGATTTCTTCCGTGTCATTTGAAGTAATAAATCACAAGAGAAACTAACTGAGTAAATTTCAAATAACTTTTGGGATGAACAAACACAAATTTACTAAAGCGAGTCAATTTTTCAATCTTTGTTCAAGCCGAAATTTAAACGTTTACCCAGTCAGTTTCCCTTCTGGTTTATTTCTTGATACTTGAAATAAAAAAGTTGCATCAAGTTGATCCCTCTCCTACAACTTTGCAAATTCGGGTGTGATTGCTGGATATACAGCAGTTACAGGTTGAATCACTTCTGACTGGCACCCCGAACAAAGATGACAAAATTGGGATACCGCTATCGTTAGAGTTAGACGGCTCAGTTGGTGGAGTGCAGGCACGTTAATCCGGAAGTGACAGGTACTAATCCTGCTCTAGTCAATTTGTCTTTGTTCAACCCAAGATTAAGCAAAAGTTTGCAGGAAATTAACCAGTCAAAAATCATACGTAATATGACATGGCATCTTGGTTGGTAACCTTTTTACTTGTAAGCACTTTTTGTTTGCCCTGCTAATTATGTGCTTAACCTGAGCAAGGCCCTAAGTTAAACGCATTGTAATGCCAAGCATTTGAAGCGGTACATCACTACGTCTTTAAAAGAAATTGTAAATAATAATTCAAAAAAAAAATGACTGCAGTTAAGTTTAAAGCTGACTTCCCAAACTTTACTTTGGACAAAAACTTTAACTTTGACAAAGGTCGTTTTAAGGTCACATGGTGTGTTGTAACCAGAATGTTGCTTTTATTAGTTATGTCTCAAGGAGAGAAGGCGATAGAAGTGTGCAAGGAAAGGTAGCCGTTCACGGGGTAGACAGAAACTCCACTGGACCGATGGAATAAAGGAACTGACAGGCATGTATCTGACCTCAGCCTACCGGTCAGCTTTGGACACAATGAGTCAGTCATGGCTGTCAAGATGATGACAGCAACGAGGGAGTGTTGTAACCAATACAAATGCAGTATTAACAGGCCGCTTTGAGTAGCCCTACCACTGAACAGCCTGAAATTGGGTTGATTAAATTGGCCCAGAACACTGCTAGGGGTTAAGCAGCTCTATAAAACTGGGCACAATTGGAGGGGTCAAGAGGGTCACCTACATGTACCCACTTTGACCTTGAATCCATGTACCTTAGAGGGGTCAAGAGGGTCACCTACATGTACCCACTTTAACCTTGAATCCATGTACCTTAGCTAAGACTGTGAGCTCGAACAAAGTCACAGAATTGTGAATGAAAAGCTCTTGGGGTTTTAATTGAGTAGTCTTATCTTACCGGACCAGTTTAGGTACTGCGCACATTTTTCGTGGTGATATCTCAATGCTGTCTCGTGAGGGCGCTCTCCGTGGCTCGTCTTGACCTGAAGATTGGCACCGAACTGAATCAGTAGTTTCAGGCAGGCTATTTTACCCCAGGCGGCAGCATGATGCAGAGCTGTGTAGCCTTGAAGTAATAAACCAAAAATAATAATAAAAAATGATTTGAATTGAATTTACTGCTACTAAGTGACAAAAGCAAAAGCAATTAAAACTGTAATATCACAAAGACAATGAATTATAATAAGTCAATAAGGTTTTTGTTGCAAATAAATGTTAAATAATAGTGCTAATCATAATGCAAGTTTCCAAAGACCTGTCAATCCTTAAATTTCAGCTGTGAAAAGTTGTTCTCTGCATAATCTTGTGTTACATTGCTTCAGGTAAGGGGTGTTCAAGGCAAAACTATGAATATATAGCATAATTGTAGGTTGTTTTTTTACTCTAAAAATTTCAGGATTCTCTACAGGATTTGTTTCTAAATTGTGGGGGGGGGGGGACACCACACACACACATTCCCTTTATACCTCTGTCTGTTGAGGAGTCACCATCAGTTCCTTTCTCAAGTAGCTCCTTCACCATATCCTCCCTGTCTAAGATGCAAGCCATGTCCAGTGCTGTTCGGCCAGTACTTGGATTTCTCATACTTGGATCAGATCCCTGGTAGAAAATATAATGTCAACCATTCACATCAATATAAAGACTAATTTGTTATTAAAGGGCAAGGGCAGGTTTTCTCCTTGGTAAAAAGACAGTTCAAGGAAATTGTAAATCTGTAATCTGGAACATGTCAAGGGGGCACCAAGGCAATGACCAGGGGCAAGTGGACTATATAAGCAGCAGACATTCCAACAATCAAAAATATGTTGTTGTTAATGTTGGCGACTTGAGCATGTTGTTAACTACACGTCAAAGACTGAAACAGGGACAGGGTTAGACCTAGCCCAGGTTCGACTCCTCCGTTGGACTCCAACGCGACGGAGTCCAGGGTATAAGCCTACCGTAGCAATGCGAAAAATTTTATACCAAAATTTTAACATTATGGGCTTAGAATCGTTGATTTTATCCTTGGATGACATTATTTGCGAAAATAAAATGGAAATTGACGTCTCCTCTGTAACTTTCTGTGCAGACTCCGTTTATGAACACTCACACGCAAGCGCGCCCATAGTAAGTTCGTCACACAAAGTCTTGCACCTAGACTACATTCTTTCGCGCTACAAGGTGCCTTGACCCGGAAGTCGATGGAACCGCTATGCATTTCGCACATGCGCACACGTGCTTACTCGTCAATCGGTACACGATGTTTAAAACGTTAGCGTGGATGTGCGATTTATTTTCTGGAATAATATCATCCATGAATATATTTGTTATTTTTTTATGGATCAAAAGTGTAGTTATGGCCATGAAGAATATAACAAGAGAATTTCAGCTTCTTAAATCAGGTAAAAATATAAAAAAACATTAGTCAAAAATTGGTTCGCATTGCAGAGAAGCTTTATACCCAGGACGTCAGTGCAGTGGCACTGACGTCCTACCAGGGCTAGGTTAGACCCAGTACCTATACAATGTACTTGCAGTGCCCGTAACCAGGCTTTTATAAACAGCCGTTGATTTAATCCACTGTGTACATGATCTACCGCTTGCCGCAACAACAAGTTTAATAGGCAGGGCACCCGACTAGCCAGGTATGAGAGATGGCTGTGTCGCTGGGGGACGGATGATCTACAACAATTCGCTGGGGCGCTAGTACGACCGACAACATTTCGAAAAAAGGAGTACAGCGCCCCAGTTACTGGGTCTAGGACAGGGTGATGCATTACAGGATTCGCTGGCAAAAGAATAGTAAATTTAGCTAGTGCCAGTATAACATACATTATCTTGGCGTTATTTTTAATGTTGATAAATTATAGTATATCTGTCGATTTAATTTTTAGAAAAATTTGGTATTTTATTTTTAATCATAAAATTAAATTAAAATTCATAAATTCATCTTGTCAAAGTAGTTATTTTCTTAAATGTTTAGGCAATATGTTTAATTTCCATTCTCCCCCAAAATATCTGCAAAATACAAGAATGCCATGAAAAGTAGTAACCTTTTCTATGAGAAGTTTTAGTATCTCCATATGACCCTCCGTGCAGGCGATTTCGACCGGCGACCTGCCGTCATCGTCCCGGGAATTTAGCTGGCCTTCCACCCGGTCGTGGTACGGGTCGTCCTCCTTCGAAAAACAGTCTTGAAGACGGGCTGCGTCACCTTTTGTTGCACATTGCAACACGATGTTGAGCCGTTTGCCGGATTTCTTCGGCTGAGAGGAAACATCTGTTTCTGAATTTGAAGGTTCCACTGTCATTTTTCAGAGGAAAATTGGGGTTTTCTAAAAGTTTTTTTCGTGACAGACTAGGATGACAACGTGAGTGACAGCGTTCGGTTTCCAGGATGATTGACCTCTATCAACACTATTGTTTTGATCACTTTTTTAAATAACTGTTTAAAAAGATTTTTAAGCATAATTAAGTTTATATATAATTTATATTAACTATGAATTATTTGGTAAATAAAATAATAATTTGTTTAATATATTTATTTTAAACTGTTGCCTGTTTTAAAAGAACTTCAGAAAGAATGTTTACCTGACCAATTTGGAAGATTGGTGGCGCTGTTCAATTTAAAGGTCAAAGATTCCGCTGAATTGACGCCATTTTCACCTTTCGTGGGAGATTTTGTAACTCTTTTTGAGTGGAAAATTAAGCAACAATTTCTTTGTGGCAATTTGTAGACTCCCTCAGAATTGTGTAAGTTAATTTAGTTTTCATTTTTTTAATTAAAAATTTGTTTTTTCAGTGTAGTTTGTTGTGGATAATTGATATTAAGATTTCGTTTCTGATGCGGCGGGGGGACAGTAGCAAGAAGCAGGCACATCATTCATGTCATTAGTTTAATTGTATTTTTTTTTGTAGTAATTGTTTGATTGTATTTTTTGTAGTCTGTGTCTGATGACTCATTAATTAGTCATTTTTGTTGAATTTTATTTTATAGAGAATCTTCACCCATGTCCTACTGCATTTTTTGTACTAAAAACTATTATTGTTATAATTAAACACCTTTATTCTGAAGCCAATTATTTGTTTTCAAGGTAAGTTTCGATTACTGAGAACCGACTCAGTCTTTCATTTTCAAGAACGGAAATATTTCCATATTCGACAGACTGCCACTTTTTCACTCATTGTTACCAAAAACAATCTCTCATATGAGCAAATAAGGTACTATTTTAAATTTATAATAAATGAAAATGTGGCAGTCAGATATGGACATTTTTCCTTAAAAAATAGTATTACTATTTACTAGTATTTGAAGCAATATTAGAATGTCGGTCACTTCGTACCCAAGTCACTTCATACCCAAGTCACTTCGTACCCAAGTCGTTTCGTACCCAGGTCGTTTCGTACCAAAGTCACTTCGTACCCGAGTCACTTCGTACCCAAGTCACTTCATACCCACGTCAAGTCTTACGCATAGTGGCGGTATTGGGTACGATTGTTGAAACCAACCTCTGTGTATCGCTCGTTTAATAACGAAGTACCGCATTTTAGTAAACACACACGCCCTTCATTTATATCTTGATCTGAAAAGATCCATTTTGTTAGTGGAGTTTTGAGCAGAAAGATTCATTTTTTAAACTGCGTTGTGGGAAAGTTTAAGTTTTTAAAAATTTAAGTTATGGATTTGCTTTTAAAATCCTTTTTGACCAAACAATTATTTTTATTTAAGTTGAGTTGTGTGCAACTTTATATTTTTTTCTGGTTTATTTATCATAACAAAGTTAAGGATGTTGTTTTCGTTGAGTTTTTTTCAGTGACAAGGTTTGGGAAGTATATATATATATATATATAAATAGTTCGGGTTTGAACAAAGAAAAATTGACTGGAGCGGGACTTGAACCAACGACCTCCGGATTAACGTACCGGCGCTCTACCAACTGAGCTATCCAGCCCTATGTTGGCAGTCTCCCTATTAGTCAAATATCTTTGTTCGGGGTGCCAGTCAGAAGCCATACAACCGTTAACTGCCGTGTAGCCAGGGATCACACCCACGTTTACGATTCAACCTGGGAAGCGGCAGCCACAGGATCACCTTAAGGGGATGCGACTTTTTAATATTAAATAGCTAGTCATGAACCACAAGGGAAACTGACTGGGAAATTTTATTTAAATAGTTCGGGTTTGAACAAAGAAAAATTGACTGGAGCGGGACTTGAACCAACGACCTCCGGATAAACGTACCGGCGCTCTACCAACTGAGCTATCCAGCCCTATGTTGGCAGTCTCCCAATTAGTCAAATATCTTTGTTCGGGGTGCCAGTCAGAAGCCATACAACTGTTAATCCGTACGTTAATCCGGAGGTCGTTGGTTCAAGTCCCGCTCCAGTCAATTTTTCTTTGTTCAAACCCGAACTATTTAAATAAAATGTCCCAGTCAGTTTCCCTTGTGGTTCATGACTAGCTATTTAATATTAAAAAGTCGCATCCCCTTAAGGTGATCCCGTGGCTGCCGCTTCCCAGGTTGAATCGTAAACGTGGGTGTGATCCCTGGCTACACGGCAGTTAACGGTTGTATGGCTTCTGACTGGCACCCCGAACAAAGATATTTGACTAATAGGGAGACCGCCAACATAGGGCTGGATAGCTCAGTTGGTAGAGCACCGGTACGTTAATCCGGAGGTCGTTGGTTCAAGTCCCGCTCCAGTCAATTTTTCTTTGTTCAAACCCGAACTATTTATATATATATATATTAAATTCAACTTTAGAATACACAAATTAAATTTTTTCATTGAGTTTTGGGGAAATTTTTTCTTGGTTTTTCAATCGACATTTTGATCAAAAAAGATTCTTCTTTTTCTTATGCTTACTCTTTTGTTTTATTAAAGGTTCCCTTTTTTCAAAATTAAACTTTGGAATACACAAATTTTTCCCAAAACTCAACGAAAAAATATAATTTCAAACTATATTTTTTCGTTGAGTTTTGGGAAAAATCTTTTGTTAGTAAACCCGAATTCGGCAATTACAAACAATCATACAAACAACGTAAGTAAACCCGAATTCGGCAATTACAAACAAACATACAAACAACGTAAGTAAACCCGAATTCGGCAATTACAAACAAACACACAAACAATGTAAATAAATCACGCGCGCCCGACAACGCGTGACTGCCGGCATACAATCGAGCTACGAAACGACCTGGGTACGAAACGACTTGGGTACGAAACGACTTGGGTAGGAAGTGACTTGGGTACGAAGTGACCAGGGTATGATATTTTGGGTACAAAGTGACTTGGGTACAAAGTGACTTGGGTACGAAGTGACCGACACCCCAATATTACTATTAGTAAACATTATCACTAAAAAAAGTATTTTGTTTTCCCAAGTAGGTTCAAGTTGAATTTGTCTGCATTGGTACATCATTGGTGTTACACTATGGGAGATAAATGTAATTTTTACACTGTACTAGACCCAGTAGCTGGGGCGCTGTACTCCTTAAAAAAAACCAATTTGACATCTGCAGATGGGTCTAACACTGACATGACACAAAAATCCCAAACATAGCAAAAAACTGTTAACTTTATCCACTCTCAACATGATCACACACATGTAACTTTCAACAACTCTTTGTCTAACCTTAAAATCTGTTTATTGCAGAGAATTTATTTTTTTTGTATGGCAATGGATCAGGACCAATTTCAATCGCATGATAATAACTCATTTAGACTTTGTTATTAAAAATTAATGTAAATTTTTGTTTGTCTGATTTACTGTGCAGCATATAGGAGTCCTCTGCATATTCGTTCCTCAAAATGGCAGGGGCCCAACAAGTGTTTGAAACGCCCTCGCAGTCAACGCGCTTTGTCTACACGTCAGACCGCCACCCACGGGAAACGTTAGAGATGATCAACATCCTTCGCAGGCAGCGTGAACTTTGCGACGTTGTCATCGTAGTCAACGAGAACAAAATCTATGCCCATCGGATTATCCTGTCTGCTTGTAGTCCCTACTTTCGTGCAATGTTCACCGGAGAGCTGGCCGAGAGTCGCCAGACGGAGGTGACAATACGAGACATTGACGAACGCGCCATGGAGCAACTCATAGACTTTGCGTACACGTCTACCATCACGGTGGAAGAGAGCAATGTACAGACGCTCCTTCCTGCGGCGTGTCTCTTGCAGCTGTCCGAGATCCAGGAGGCGTGCTGTGAGTTTCTAAAGAGACAGCTAGATCCATCCAACTGTTTAGGCATCAGGGCATTTGCTGACACACACGCCTGTAGGGACCTGCTTCGGGTGGCCGATAAATTTACACAACAGAACTTCTTGCAGGTAAATAGGAGTAGAGAAGTGAGCATCAGACTTTCAAACAACCAAGTTGCCATTACTCATCTTAGCATGAGTTCCGAAAGAGTGAAACGCTTGTACATGTTGTTTGGGACAGCTCCCGGCCAGAACATTGGGGGAGTAAGGGCAAAAGCTAACCCACGTTATTATAATTTATAGTAACCCTCACCAACAAAATATGAAGGCTGTGCTAGTAAACTGATCATGCTTTACACTGGATTAGGCATACCCCTGTAATCAGAGTCCAACAGTTTGGGTGTTGAGTTACTGAATAGTGTTGGACTGGGGACTGTACTAGTAAACTGATCATGCTTTACATGGGATCAGGCATCCACCATAATCAGAGTCCAACAGTTTGGGTGTTGAGTTACTGAATAGTGTCAGACTGGAGACTGTACTAGTAAACTGATTATGCTTTACATGGGATCAGGCATACCACCATAATCAGAGTCCAACAGTTTGAGTGTTGAGTTACTGAATGGTGTTGGACTGAGGACTACACTAGTAAACTGATCATGCTTTACATGGGATCAGGCATACCACCATAATCAGAGTCCAACAGTTTGGTTGTTGAGTTACTGAATGGTGTTGGACTGAGGACTGTACTAGTAAACTGATCATGCTTTACATGGGATCATGCATACCACCACAATCAGAGTTCAACAGTTTGGGTGTTGAGTTACTGTATGGTGTTGGACTGAGGACTGCACTAGTAAACTGATCATGCTTTACATGGGATCAGGCATACCACCATAATCAGAGTCCAACAGTTTGGGTGTTTAGTTACTGAATAGTGTTGGACTGAGGACTGTACTAGTAAACTGATCATGCTTTACATGGGATCAGGCATACCACCATAATCAGAGTCCAACAGTTTGGGTGTTTAGTTAATGAATAGTGTTGGACTGAGGACTGTACTAGTAAACTGATCATGCTTTACAATGGGATCAGGCATAGCACCATAATCAGGGCAAGGCAATTTTCCCATTGTAAAAGGCTTCTCTATGAGGGACATTAAAATGTCTGCTTGTTTTTCAACCCTAAGCATCCATCAGTCGTCATCTAGGCACCCTGCTAACTGCAGCAAAATGCAACACAGTTGAAAATGGGACACAGTTGAAAATAAAAACTCTGCTAAATGTATCAAAATGGGATACAGTTGAAAATAAAAACCCTGCTTAATGCATCAAAACGCAACACAGTTGAAATGGGAACCTTGCTGAATGCAGCAAAATGGGACACAGTTGAAAATAAAAACCCTGCTTAATGCATCAAAACGCAACACAGTTGAAATGGGAACCTTGCTGAATGCAGCAAAATGGGACACAGTTGAAAATAAAAACCCTGCTTAATGTATCAAAATGGGACACAGTTGAAAATAAAAACCCTGCTTAATGCATCAAAACGCAACACAGTTGAAATGGGAACCTTGCTAAATGTATCAAAATGGGACACAGTTGAAAATAAAACCCTGCTTAATGCATCAAAACGCAACACAGTTGAAATGGGAACCTTGCTGAATGCAGCAAAATGGGACACAGTTGAAAATAAAAACCCTGCTTTTATGTATCAAAATGGGATACAGTTGAAAATAAAAACCCTGCTTAATGTATCAAAATGCAACACAGTTGAAATGGGAACCTTGCTGAATGCAGCAAAATGGGACACAGTTGAAAATAAAACCCTGCTTAATGCATCAAAACGCAACACAGTTGAAATGGGAACCTTGCTGAATGCAGCAAAATGGGACACAGCTGAAAATAAAAACCCTGCTTAATGCATCAAAACGCAACACAGCTGAAATGGGAACCTTGCTGAATGCAGCAAAATGGGACAGAGGGATTCTGTTCCACTGTGAAGCGAACCACCCTTGGCACTGGACATTTACCCTGCTAAATGCACCAATATGCCTTCAAGTTTACTGGGGACTGGAATTGTACATGGACATGTCATGTCAGGGCCGGGTATAACCCTTCTAAATGCAGCACAGCGCAACAGAGTCGGGCATTATGTTGTCTATGGCGGGGATAGGGTTAAGGGTGTACCAATGTAATTATCAGGGGCATGTAGGGTTTGTCAGTGTCTGGCCTGTGGGACCAGCTATTTTGTCATTTCAATGGTCCACCAGCCTCTTCACTGGTCCACATTTAGTACGATCTTCTGTCAACACTGTCATGTTGTATGGTACATGTACCTCAGTTTGAAACCAGTGCAGTCAGTGGCTCACAGCTAGCTTTTGGAAGCAATGAACTAGCCAGCAGGACCACTAGGACAGAATTGTGATTGGTCCTTGATAACTGGCATTTGGCCATGGTACCACTGTTAAGGGTAAACGCTGGGCATGGGGACAACTGTTTCTCTATTGCCTCCATGAAGTATCAGGCCTGGACTTTGATGTGATTTGTCTTCTTCCTTTGTGATAAGGTTATGGAGAGTGAGGAGTTTATGCTTCTGCCAGTCAATCAGCTGATCGAGATCACGGGCAGTGACGAGCTGAACGTCCGCAGTGAAGAACAGGTCTACAGCTCAGTTATATCCTGGGTCAAGTACAACATCCCCGAGAGGAGGAGTGAATTAGCAAAGGTAAGTCTAGGTTCTGCTCTTTAGGTCCTCTTTAGGTCCTCAATAGTCTCTGCAAGTATCGCCCGTATCCAAAAAGAGAAAACAACTGGAACGAAGACTAAATTTTTCTTAAACACAGTGATCTCTTCCACAACTAAGAAGAACTATGGCGGTCAGGTTGGGTGGTGAGGTTGGCGTAGTGATATCTTTCCTTTGCCTTTCACCTCTAGGACCCTGGTGCAAATCAAGTTGATTGGGATCTCAGTCCCTGCCTGATTGCGTGGGTTTTCCCTGGAATATTTCTCATAGGTTTTCCTCCCACATCTTAAACTTAAACTTCCTTCTTTGTCTTCTCTCCATGGGGTTCTTGGCTTGTATAATGATTAAGGGGCCATTCAGAATGTCAACGTTAAAAAATTAGATTTTTGTTAATTAAAAAAAAATTTGTTGACCCACCCACCCACCCTAAATTTCGATTTTGAAATAAAGAATGGCTTCATAATATAATCTATACACTGAAAAACAAAGTAATGCCTCAAATGAACCAGATATTTTAGACCAAAGGTCTCCAACATCAGTAGTTTTCAATATTTTTTTCCTGGCTTAAACAAACATCTTTGTAGTTTATCAGGAATTAAATTGATGATCTTGGCCAGCTGGGTACTTTTTCTTCTTCTTTTTCAATTGTTAATTTATATACTTTTTGTAAAATAAAAACTGAATTTTTGATTTTCAGTTATTTCTTGTGAAACCCACCCTCCCAACCACAATTTCAAGAAAAACAAAAATAATTTTTTTTTTAAACATTGACTACTCTGAATGGCCCCTAAGTTCGCTTTTCTGAGGGTCCTTGCCTTCGCAACCGGAATTAATAAATGAAACTGAAACTATTCCCGGTTCCCCCAACCAGGTCCTCCAGCACGTTCGTCTCCCTCTTCTCAACCCCAAATTCCTAGTGGGCACCGTCAGCACAGATCTTCTCATTCGCAGTGACGAGGCATGTAGGGACCTCGTTGACGAGGCCAAGAACTACCTTCTGCTTCCCCAGGAGAGACCCTTGATGCAGGGTCCAAGGACAAGGCCCAGGAAGCCCATCCGATGTGGCGAGGTGCTCTTTGCTGGTAAGGCTATTAAACTTTTAACAGGCATGGTATTTTCTTCCTACGTTAGTCAGATTTCTTATTTTTTTTTTCGTCCTTGGGAAAAAAAATCTGATTAAAGTGTGTTTAAAGGCAGGGTATACTGTTGGTATTTGTCAAAGACCAGTATCCTCACTTGGTGTATTCTAGCATTTGCAGAAAATAACAAACCTGTGAACATTTGGGCTCAGTTGGTCATTGAAGTTGCAAGAAATTAATGTAAGAAAGAAACACCCTTGTTGCATAGAATTGTGTGCTTTCAGATGCCTGAAAAAGGCTTCATGCCTGAAACTTTTCTCAGATTCAAATATTTATTTTTTTTTTTTGGGGGGGGAAATTGTCTCTTTCTCTAAAACTACATTACTTTAAAGGGGGTCGTTTCTAACATCGTTTTATAATATCAACAGCTCCCCAGTGCTCTTTACCAAGTAAGTTTTTATGGTCATTAACTTTGGTGGAGTAATTACCAAAAGTACACCCTACCTTTCAATAATCTGAAAAGCTTACTAAACCCACACCATATGTACATGTAGGAAAAGGTAGGTTAAGATTTAGTTTTAGTTGTTTCTTGAATATAGTAGTGACTTTATTAAATAATATGTGTATAATTTACATGTACATGCAGACCTGCAAGGCCCCAGTTTTGTCGTACTTAACGATCGTCATGATTTTGACACAACTAGACTGTTCTTTCATTATTAAATTAATGTAAATTTTGATGATGGAAATTTTTTAAAACAACAATGAATTTTTGTACGGATCCTGACATTATCGCACATCCATTTTTCCCATTTGAAGTGGCATTATCTTCCAAAGTTTTTAACACTGAACTAACCAGCCGGACCACTTAGAGTAAAGTTTAACTGGTCCTCGGTTGTTTTAACTGGTATTCGGCCATTGGACCACTGTTAAGGGCGAAGGCTGAAGGGGTCAATGATCGGGGATACTTTTCTTCCAGGGGTTACCAAAATGTCAAATATTTAAACATGCCTCCCAAAAAGTAGGATCGTAGGTTTTTGTCCTCAACTACTCAGACCCCTAAAACGACTATACCTCTCTTTTATCTAGTTGGTGGATGGTGCAGCGGCGATGCCATCTCGAGCGTCGAGCGGTTTGACCCCCAGAGCGCTGAATGGCGGATGGTCGCACCAATGAGCAAGAGACGTTGTGGGGTGGGTGTGGCTGTCTTGGATGACCTTCTGTATGCAGTTGGAGGACATGACGGCTCGTCGTATCTCAATAGTATAGAGAGGTAAGTTTCAAAGACAATAATACCTAACGAGAGAGAGAGACGTGTTGAATTAAGTGTTAGCTTGGGGTCAACTGCGTTGTATCTTGGGGTTCATAAGGTTTGCCTCTAAGTTGCTGTCCGCCATTTTGTGGAGACAAAAATTTGGTTCTACAAAATGGCGGACCGTGTTAGTTCATGAGGTAAAAGGAAAACCACACAAGTTGGAGGGATATTTGTGCAAGTCGTTGTATTCTACTTTTAAAACATCTTTCTTACCATATTCATTTCACAACGAACACTTTTTATATCCCAAATGGCCCAGACCAAGGCAACATGTCCCTTTAAGAAAAGTTGTTATTGTTCAGTTCATAGTGCCTTGTGAGAAATGCAGAGTTTTCATTGAAATGAGTTACTTTCTTGGTGTGATATCTGCAATTTCAAAGACAAACTATGTGCGACCTTTTTATGTAAAACTGTAAAGTTTAGCCTTTCAGTTATAGACTTTGATCGCTGTGCAGCCATTTAGGGTGGAAGGGAAGATAGTCAAATCCCTTTGTATAAATTGAGAATTATAACTAGCAGTGTCATTGTGAATACAGGGAACCATACAAAGAAGGCCGCAGTGTGATAAATTGTCTCTAACCTCTCTCCTGTAAACCAGATATGACCCGCAGACCAACCAGTGGAGCAGCGACGTTGCACCGACGAGCACCTGCAGGACCAGCGTTGGCGTTGCTGTGCTGGATAACTTCATGTACGCAGTGGGCGGCCAGGACGGGGTGTCCTGTCTCAACATCGTAGAAAGGTAAGTGCGTGTTGGTGGAAACGAGATCAAGTTGTCAATTTGCCTTTTAAATTCATAGTGTTTAAAGGTATGGTCATAGAATGGTAAATACTCCAAAAATTCATGACCATAAAAATGTTCTCGGTGAGAAGCACTGCAGCTGATGACAGTATAAACTGTTTTGAGAAAGGATTGCCTTCGAAGTAGTTTGGTTTGGACAATTTTTCATCCAAGAACATTTGAATCTGAGAAACGATTCATGCATGAAACATTCTCAGATTTCTGAGGGTTGGTGTCCGTTTGTGAATGCTGCAGCCAGAGATGCAGATGGTACCCGCTGCCATCTCTATAAACACTGATGGGGTCGACGTTCTTGTGAAAATACTGGGACAGTGTTGTGCTGTTTTCTCAGCAATATTTTGTGCTGTTTTCTCAGCAAGTAGACACTGTACTTAGCTGAAACTAACACATGTTATTTTTATTGTATCTTTCTTTATAATTTCACCTATAAATAAAAATGTTGTTGACTAAAACCAATCTATGACCCTACCTTTTAAAGGTGTGCTCTCGTTGTGTATATCCAGACCATCTGGTGCTTCAAATACCAACATTTGTTGTGTTTTTACTTATAGATAGTTCCCAATAGACGCCATCTTTACGGGCAAATTGCATTTTGGCTTGCAGGCGCATCAAGCGTTCATGCTATTAACGCAGCAGCACTGTTCACTAACCAATCGTGAAACAAGTTTTGTGAAATGTGCGCGTGCTGCACGCCATTCTCACGCAAAACGCATGACTGTGTGTTCCAAATTGCCCGTAAAGATGGCCGATTTACGTCATATTGCAACCTATCTATAAGTTAAAACGGGGCAGGGAGATGGTTGTACCGCTGACTCAATAAGTATGGTCATTAAAAAGTGGGTAAAAGATAGGACTGTGATGAAGTGAATTGTCTAGGAAAAAGCACATTGGAAATATTTATGAAAAAGGCAGGTCAAAATTTCTATGTACAGAGTTACAGGTTTTTTTAAATGCTTAAAATTGTATTAAACAGAAGTATAATTTTCTTTTCAACTTTAGTAAGCATAAGAAGTAGAATGCATGTTTTTCATGTCCATTTGGTTAAGTTGAAATAACATTTTTTGTCAGATTTTTTTATGTTGCAGTTGTCACAAAAGCATAAGTGTATCTACTTAGTTTTCTCGTAAATGTCAATTTGAATTACTCTCTGTTTTTACTTACAAAGATACGAACCTCACGCTAATCGTTGGACTCGTGTAGCCTCCATGAGCACGCGTAGACTCGGCGTGGCCGTGGCCGTGCTCGGCGGCTTCCTATACGCCGTAGGGGGCTCGGATGGCACGTCGCCCCTCAACACCGTCGAGCGCTACGACCCCCGGTCTAACAAGTGGACGCCGGTCGCCCCCATGGGAACGCGGCGGAAACACCTCGGTTGCGCCGTCTATAACGATATGCTGTACGCCGTCGGGGGTAGGGACGACCAGACTGAGCTGAGCAGCGCTGAGAGGTACGATCCCACGACCAATACGTGGAAGCCGATTGTTGCCATGAATTCAAGACGAAGCGGGGTAAGTTTTTTTTTTTTCCTTTTTTGAGGAAGAGGGAGGGGAGGGTTCAATTAGGTATAAATATTTGTTTGAATGAGATTTATTCTTATTCTGCTTCCATCAGGATTTTAGCTTTGTGCTTGGTTCGATAGTGCATATCAAAGAACTCAAAATGTGTATCGCAGAAGCGTAAAATAATACTAATAATAAATCAATCTTATATAGCGCAAAACATAACTGGTAGAAATCTTGGTGTGCTTGACAAAAACTGAAAATCACAAAGATCAAGAGAAGTCAAGTTGAAAATGGGTGGGATTTGAAATTGTCCAGGGTAGCAGCTGTTCTAAGTGAAGATGGTCAGGCATTCCATAACTTGGGTGAAGTGTGTGGAAAGACCTCAGAGCCCTAAGAGTATGGGCTTTCATTTTGTAGCTTTGGTTGATGTCGACATTAAAAGACATCTGGAGACTTTCAAGTTTTGGAGAGAAGTTTTTTGTGTTACTAAAAGAGTTTGTATTTATTTGGTGTAGCAGTAAACAAGAATATTTGTGTTGTTTTTAAATAACAGGTTGGACTGGCGGTAGTCAATGGCCAGCTGATGGCAGTTGGAGGGTTTGATGGCACAACTTATCTGAAGACAGTGGAAGTCTACGACCCCGAAACAAAATCGTGGCGCATGTGCGGGAGTATGAACTATCGACGTCTCGGGGGAGGGGTCGGAGTGGTCAAGCTACCACAATCAGAACCCAGTGTCTGGTGACGGACTCTATCCCAAGATGCCGTATGTCATGTCAGAGTGCTTCGCAGCGGTCCTGTTACCGGTTGACACTCTATTACAGGAGGGCGCCGCAGGGCTCACTGCTTGGCCCTTCAGCACTCTTCCACAATATGGTGCTGCAGGGCTCATTACTTGGCCCTCCAGCACTCTGTCACAGGAGGGTGCCACAGGGCTCATTTGCTCAGCTCTCCAGCTGTATCATAATCGTGAGGTCTCCAGTCCAGCTTTGTCTGATTGTTTTATAGTGTACCAAATTGTGAGTGTGGCTTTGTAGGTGTCGTCAAGTTTTGGGTTTGGTCAAAATGAAACTAAGTGTTTTAAGCCAGTGTCAACTCAGAGAACTGTCCCCATGACAGAACTGAAATGTTTCTCGATGCAGGTCTGTCTCCTGTCGTGAAGCCAGGCGTATAATAGGCCAAAATGTTTTAGCATATTTACATGTACCGTTTATTTTGCAATACTGTTAAAGAGGATTGCAGATGCTGTCTCCGTTGCCTCAAGGAAAATGAAGGCCAAGGGATTCTGTCTGAACCTTTTTGACCAGATTCTGCAGTATGTTTACAACTCAATCAGTTTCACTGAGTATTTCCCCCCATTGTCTTTTGATGGACTTCTACCAATCTGCGGCCATCTTTTCACATTCCTTCTTTGCGACCATTTTGTTTTCCTCCTTCCAGCCTGGGTTTAGCTACGTTGATTGTGAATAGAAGAACAAAACAAGATGGCCGCACCGTAAAGAAGTTTTTTTTGTTTTTTTCCACCATACAAAGGCTTCCAAAATATTATTGCCATACAAGGATGTTTGGCCTTCTCTTTAGAGTTGAATTGTTCACATAATCATTGTCAAAATGTGGAGGTTTGGGCCCTTTTCCAAACCAAGACTTGGCTTCTGCCAGTTATTTAGAAAATTGTGATTCTTTACTAGGCATCAATCTGGCAGACAAAGCCTGAGCCCAAGGCCAAGGCCTGGTTTCGCAAAGGGCCATAATGTAGATTAGTATCAACCAAACCGACAATTATGTTTCACTAATTTTACCGTTCAACCCATCCACTGTGGTTTTCAATCAGATTTATAAACTGTGTAAGCCTGCAATATATCATGTGGTGAACGCATGTACACAGTCAACCCTCCTACTGTTTGGCCATTCAATATCATCCACAGTGGTTTTGAATGACTGATAAGCTATGCCAGCCTGCAGTATGATATCATGTGGTGAACATGTGTACACAGTCAACCCTCCTACTGTCGGACCATTCAATATTATACACTTTTGGTTTTGATTGATAGATAAATATGATGTCATGTGGTGGATGCATCTACACAGTACACAGTCAACCCTCCCACTGTCTTACTATTCAATACCATCCACTCTGGTTTTGAATGATAGATATGCTATGCCAGCCAGCAGTATGATATTATGTTGTGAATGTATGTACACAGTCAACCCTCCCACTGTCTGGTAATTCAACATCACCCACTGTGATTTTGAGTAATAGATAAACTATGCCAGCCTGCAGTATGGTGTGTGGTGAATGCATGCACAGTGCACAGTTGATCTTCCTAATATCGGACCATTTAATACCATCACTGTGGTTTTTGAAACCACAGTGATGGTATTCAATGGTCAGACAGTAGGAGGGTTGATTTTGTGCTATGTAGATCCATTCACCATTGTGAATGCATCTACTCGGTTAAAAATGCATGCATATGTACACAGTAAGTTTTATGCACAGTTATGCCACCATACAAAACCCAGGCAGTCGTATGGTTTTAAATGGTTGGTCAACTCACTGAGAAAATGTTGCCAACAGCAGGAGGGATTGTATGATGTACATGTGGTTTGCTGGTGCCCATGTAATACACTGAATTATCAGTTATTACTAGTGTCCGATTGAAAATACGCCAACTTAAAGAGGGGCTCCATGATCAAAATCAGTTTTGTGATGGACTCATTCTTCAGTAGATAGAGTCCTCATAAAAGTTGTGAACAAAATACAAGGCTCTATCTTCACCGTAAAATAGTGTACTACGTAAATTGATCTTATACTCGTTCATAGCTAAATTTGAAATGTAACGTAATCGGACGTCAAATACAAATGGGTCTGTACAATACAGAGTGGAATTGTTGAGCCAGTTAAAAGGTCAAAACCAATGCTGTTTTGAGTGTACATCAAAATTCAGGAATAATCTAAAAATTCTCTGTATGAAAATGTACAGACCATTATGTTAGAAGCACGATGTCAACGAGCGTTTTTGGATTTGGACAAAAGTTGAACTAGAAGGGTATCAAACACAGTGAAATTTTACACCATTTTAACGTGAGGTTGGAGACTTCTTAGTTTTTCCCCAGTTTTTTAAAGACTGTAGCTTATCTACTGGAAAAGTGGATTACAAAAATGAATTTGAACTTGTAGACTCTCTTTAATTACAAGAGGTGCACAAATGTTTCAGTGTATGTATATTTTTCTTTATTTATTAATTTTTTTGTTTTTGTTTGGGGAAACAAGATATTCCAGTTGGTGTGTATTCATTGGATAGCCTGTAATCCAGTAACAATTCCAAACGACAGTTTAAACTTGTCATACCTCTTGCAGAAATATGAGGGTAAAACTTTTTAAAAACCATTGCTAAATTCTCCTTGAATTGTTGTTGTATAGTGTACGGCTAGATCACTTGAGATGTTTGTTTAATTTAACATTACTGGATTTCCCTGTTTTTAAACAATGCAGTGTACTGTAACATTGACCAATCAAATCGTAGAACGCTCACCCAAGAGTCCAACAAAAGTCTGACATGGTAAAATCCCATTACAAACTGTAAACAAGTTCCTGCCGGTTGAATTGCTGAATCTTATCTTGTGTTAGTGGCACAATGCAGGGCCCAATTTCATAGAGCTGCTTAAGCACAAAAAGTAGCTAAGCACAACAAAATTGTGCTTACCAGGATAAGGTTACCAGCCAAACTACCATGTCGCGTGTACAATTTGTGACTGGTATCCTGCTCATATCTGCTATGCAGAAAATTGTTAAGCAATTTTTGTTCTGTTTAAGCAGCTCTATGAAGTTGGGCCCAGAACAAGATGCATGTGTTGTAAGCCCTAGTACGTGCACGTGCTGATTGGTTGTTGCTATGGTAGGTGGGGCTAAGTGGATCAATAATGGAAGACTTATGGGACGCTAGGTGGTAGCAGACTACCATTTAATTTGTTCTCGGTAATGTGTGCATGCTTAGATCTATGTAAGCAATGGAAATTTACCTGGTAAGTCTGCTGCCACCTAGTGGACCAAAGTCTCCCAATGCAGGAATGAGAAATTTCAGACTTGTTTCTGAATTTAAACCTTTCTCTGTCCGGCTGGTGAAAAAAATTGTTGATATTTTTTTCAGATATAAAGAAATCCTGCTCTTTGATTTACTTCTGTAGCGCTGGGGATACTGTTCCAAAAAGCTCTGTGAAATCTAATAACTCCAGGGGCTACCCAAAGGTGGAAATGTCATCATTTCTGCATACCTCCTGAAATTTGGATCCTATTTTCAGACCTTTTAGTTAGCGATGGCTTTCACCATGGTAGTTGCTGCCCCCAGTTTGTAGTTCCTTTCACCCCCAATTAAACATTTTTGATACGCCACTGAAATGAACTGTAAACTGAATACTTTGTTTCTCTATTCCTTGAAAAACCAATGTTGTACTATATTGTTAAATGATTCCTGGGAGTTTTCTGTTTCCATGGTGTTTGTGGATACTTGGGCCATATGTACTTGCCAGAAATAGTATGAAGGACTCACTAGATCCTTTTTGTTTTAAGTTTAGAATCGAATGCATTACAGCAAAGGGACACGTTGCCTTAGATTTTGCCATTTGTGCTTTAAAAGCATTCCAAAGTGTTCTTTATGAAATGAGTATGGTTGGAAAGATGTTTTTAAAGTAGAATATAATGATCCACAGTGGTTTTCCTTTTACTTTGTGAACTAACACAATCCGCCATTTTGTAGGACCAAATTTGGACTTCACATAAATGGTGGGCCGTGTTAGTTCACCAAGTAAAAGGAAAACCACACAATTTCGAGGGCTATTTGTATGGATTCTTATTTAAAACATCTTTTCAACATTATTGATTTCATAGCAAATGCTTTTTATAGCCCAAAGTGCCCGATCCAAGGCAACAAGTCTCTTTAAAGGTGGGTTATTTGAAAGCACTTTTCATCCTCTCTACAGAGGTAACTTCAGGCCTACGAGTCACATTGCTAATCACTTTTTAGGCTCCCTTGGTTTCATGACCTTAAAGATGTGATAATTTGCAGGGTTGAGAAATTTCAGCCCTGGGCCCAATTTCATGGCTCTGCTTTAACCGCCGAATTCTGCGCTTACGATTGATACCATTCTCCGCTTACTGTGCAAACGCTGAATTTCTGCGCTAGCTGTGTAAGCAAAGAATGCCTAGTGGAGTACACAGGCACACATGCAGAAATTCCCTGCTAACCCGTGGGATACGCTTGGCGTAAGCGCGGAATTCCATGTTTTCCATAAGCGCTGATTCTTTGACTACGGTAAGCAGAGCCATTGAATGAGGTCCTGGATTCAGACTTTTTCAATGTCTGCCTCCTAAAAAAGAGTAGCTGCTATTTTCTCCATGTGTAAAAAACAGATATTTCAGTCAGCGATGGCTCTCACCCTTGAATAAGGATCTATGAAGTGAGAATAATGTTTATATGTCTGTAGGGATATGTAATTGCAACCCTTACCACAAACATATATGAGCATCAAGGTTACAAGTATTGTAATCATAATGTATAACAAGTTGGTTCTTATATAACACGCATAAAACTAATAGCTAGATCAAGACGCTTTACAACATTATTATCCCTGTTCATTGGGCATACTTAGACCATTCCTCTTACTTTCTCAACTCCCTCCGGAGCATACAACCCCCAAGCTGCTTAAGAGTCACTGCCTGTAAGAATGTACCAAATTAGGGGGGGGTGTGATTCATGGGTTCTCAGATCTTCTTCTAAAAAATCAGAGTGATACACCTTCATACCAAACTAATATATCCAAAATTTTAGCTTACAGACTCTTTCGGTTTTGGAGTAATAAATTTTCAAAGTTTCAGCCAAAAAACCCTCGTGAAACGACAAGTACATTCCTAGAAAACGCAAAAATGTGCGCCAAGCTTGTCCCAAAAAAATTTAAACATTTTTTTAAACCTCCAGTTGGGTGTAAAACACAAGTAAAAAAAAAAATTTGGGATCTCGTTGGCGCGTCATGTTATGCGGACCTGAACCTTTGACGAACAGCGCCCTCGTGCTGTTTTCAAGGCCTCATAACTCGATGCGCCTTTAAGATCCCAGGAAATAAACAAGTTTACATGAAAGAACTTGCAGCCCTAAAACAAATTTAAGCACAAAGTGGATGGGATCTCGTTGGCGCAGAGAGATAATAGAGGTCAAAGGTCAAATTTTACCAATTTCTTGCGTTTCCGCACCTCCGTAACCTCGCGCGCCAACATCAAAAAACTTTTAAAATGACAACCAGGTGTAGAAACAGTTTTCCTCTATGAACAAATAAAACAAGAATCTTGGGATCTCTACAATTTTCATGTTAAAATATTTTTTGAAACTTCTCTAAGCATTTGCATTTCACACATATTAGCCTAGAATTAGCTTCGAACGGCACAACATGCACTTTTCTCATTCTTGTAAATACTTGCGCCAACAAGATCCCATCAATTTTTTCTTGTATTTGGTTTAGTTTAGTGTTCCTAAACAGATTTCAATTGGAAAATAATTGGGATCATGTTGGCGCACAAATATAACAAAGGTCAAAGGTTGTACCCAACAACAAATTTTTACAATTTCGGGTGATTTTGCGTCATCACGATATATACGCGCCAATATGGTCCCATTAAATTGTCTGCATTTTATGATTATATAGGTTCTCAGCAACACATAACAAACAAAAACTGTATGGGATTTGTATGGCGGTAAAAAATATCACAGGTCAAAGGTCACAACAGCAATGATGATGTTGCTTCGTGCAAATCATGCAATAGAACTCTGTCATACGCGTACGTGTACACTATTGATCCCAAAGTGTTGTAAAAATGACAATTAAACCACTATTGTTATAAAATAATGATTTAATCTGACATTATTGTGTAGCCCATCTTTAAGACACAATTTTGTAAGATCAGATTAAATCATTATTTTATAACAAAAGTGGTTAAATTGTCATATAACAACACTTTGAGACAATGTACACGTGTATTACACAGTGTATACATGTATGCATATCCTTATGCATTGCTGTGGCAACCGAAAATGGGCAAAATACCCCAATTTCAAAATGTTGCCTAACCATGAAGGAGATGAGTCTCCAAAACGAAATTTAGTCCAGATATAGATTGGACTTGTATCTACAATTGGTCTAAGTTTAATATTGGTGGGTAAGTGTTGCCAAGGTCAAAGGTCACCAAGAATGTCGGTGTTTTTTAAATATTTTCGGTCAAGAACCAACTTTGGAGCCTTGCAAACTTTTTATTAAATGAATAAGGGCTCTATCCTTGTTTGAGGATAGCCACATGTGCCTAGATATAATACAAATAGCAATATCAAGTTTTTCAAACTATCAATTGTGAGTATGAGGGGGTCTGAATATGGAAATTAAATTTTTTCGGCAGATGAAATTAGTGTTTTCAGCATCCTGTAGAGAGATAAGGGGATGTGATGCTCTTGTTTTGAGGTCAGATTTCAGCTATTTGGGTGACAGTCACCCTAGGTACCAATTTATAGCTTTGTATCTTTTTTAAAAGGCGCGTTTAAGCACATTACAAAACGCAAAATATTCATTGTCGCAAATCGCGTTCACTGAAAGGGGGTTGCCACGCCCACTTTAAGGGGCCTTAATTTTGGAACGACTTGGAGTTGGAATTTTCTTTTTTGCATGCTCATTATATACATAGATGAACATTAGAAATGAATTTCAGCCAAATCTGAGAGGTGACCTGCAACCCCATTGGTTGATTTGACATGGAATGACCCAATTACAAAACACATGCATATTATACTGGGTCTACATTGTGTGTACTATGCAAGTCCATAAAGTCATGAACTGAAAGTGTGAAGTTTCAACTCATAAACTTAATGTTATATAACATTTTTAATGTTATTATTGTTACCATATTATATTACTGTTAACATCCATGGACAATTCAGGTACTTTGTACCCCTTCAGGAAATAGCTGAAAGAAACCTGCAGTAATTGTCTTTTTTATTTGTTTTTAAATATTGTTATTTTGTTCACAGTTTCTCTAAAAAAATATAATGCATGTGCTTTTGTTTGCCACCAACTCCGAGTCTTGATAGCCTCAGAACTTATAAAGAGATAAAGGTTTGTGAAATCATTGATTGAAATGTCTGACAGAGTTCTATTGCATGATTTGCACGAAGCAACATCATCATTGCTGTTGTGACCTTTGACCTGTAATATTTGTTAGCGCCATACAAATCCCATACAGTTTTTGTTTGTTATGTGTTGCTGAGAACCTATATAATCATAAAATGCAGACAATTTAATGGGACCATATTGGCGCGTATATATCGTGATGACGCAAAATCGCCCGAAATTGTAAAAATTTGTAGTTGGGTACGACCTTTGACCTTTGTTATATTTGTGCGCCAACATGATCCCAATTATTTTCCAATTGAAATCTGTTTAGGAACACTAAACTAAACCAAATACAAGAAAAAATTGATGGGATCTTGTTGGCGCAAGTATTTACAAGAATGAGAAAAGTGCATGTTGTGCCGTTCGAAGCTAATTCTAGGCTAATATGTGTTAAATACAAATGCTTAGAGAAGTTTCAAAAAATATTTTAACATGAAAATTGTAGAGATCCCAAGATTCTTGTTTTATTTGTTCATAGAGGAAAACTGTTTCTACACCTGGTTGTCATTTTAAAAGTTTTTTGATGTTGGCGCGCAGGGTTACGGAGGTGCGGAAACGCAAGAAATTGGTAAAATTTGACCTTTGACCTCTATTATCTCTCTGCGCCAACGAGATCCCATCCACTTTGTGCTTAAATTTGTTTTAGGGCTGCAAGTTCTTTCATGTAAACTTGTTTATTTCCTGGGATCTTAAAGGCGCATCGAGTTATGAGGCCTTGAAAACAGCACGAGGGCGCTGTTCGTCAAAGGTTCAGGTCCGCATAACATGACGCGCCAACGAGATCCCAAATTTTTTTTTTTACTTGTGTTTTACACCCAACTGGAGGTTTAAAAAAATGTTTAAATTTTTTTGGGACAAGCTTGGCGCACATTTTTGCGTTTTCTAGGAATGTGCTTGTCGTTTCACAAGGTTTTTTTCGCTAAAACTTTGATAATTTATTACTCCCAAACCGAAAGAGTCAGCGAGCTAAAATTTTGGATATATTAGTTTGGTATGAAGGTGCATCACTCTGATTTTTTAGAAGAAGATCTGAGAACCCATGAATCACCACTTGGTACATTCTTACAGGCAGTGGCTCTTAAATTAGCACCAAGGGGTTACTTCAAGACAATACTGTGTCAGCCCTCTCAGGTTCCCATTTATACACCTGGGTTAAGAGAAGCAACTATGGTTTAGTGTCAAGACCGGCAACTGAACCCACACTCCGAGGTGTGGGAGGTTGACTGTGCCGCAGTGACCTAGTTGTTTTGATCAAAATGTAGTTGAGTTTTCGCTTGCAGGCTTTGGTTTCCAGAGACCAGATTTTTCCAATTTGTAAAGAAAAACCAACAACTCTAGACCATAGCAATCTCAAAAAATGTTTATTCTTTTCTCAAGAGTAGGTTCCATGACCTGGAATTAAAATAAATGCTGTTTGTTTTGAGGAAATTGAGAGGACCAAATTGTTTCTGGTTGGATATTTCATTTTGGAGGCTGTATCAAAGCAAGTGTACCAGCTTGCCGGCTACCAATACTCTCTACCATACCAAGAGAGACTAGTGCAAATCTATTCTCTACTGTATCTAGAGAGACTAGTGTAAACCTATTCTCTACCGTATCAAGAGAGACTAGTGCAAATCTATTCTCTACCGTATCAAGAGAGACTAGTGCGAATCTATTCTCTACCGTATCAAGAGAGACTAGTGCAAATCTATTCTCTACCGTATCAAGAGAGACAAGTGCAAATCTATTCTCTTCCATATCTAGAGAGACTAGTGCAAATTTATTCTCTACCGTATTAAGATAGACTAGTGCAAATCTACTCTTTACCGTAACAAGAGAGACTAGTGCAAATCTACTCTCTACCGTATCAAGAGAGACTAGTGCGAATCTATTCTCTACGTACCAGGAGAGGCAAATAAACAAACTTGTTTTCCTTCAAATAAGTGTAAAGGAAAAATACTCATTATTGATCTGCAAAATTACTGAATGGAGTCTGGATGCCCTTCTACTTCATTTGCAGACTGATGCTCAAAGTGTAGAATCTCAAATAATTAATGGGAGGTGTCACCCCCCCCCCCCCAACCTCCTCCAAATTGCTCAGCAAAACTGCTACTAAAAAGCCTGAACGAAAGTCTATAAAAGCCTGTACATGTATAAGTAGGTCAGCCCTCTTACTTAACATAGTTGTCCTACTTTTTTTTTCTAGGGCCAAGTATCATGCCTCGTTCAGGGTTTGCACAACTATCAAAAGGGATCTATCTCTGTACAAGAATCCCAATGATTGGGAGTTGGCTTGTTTATATATCTCACTAACTCATGTCCTAACTCCCCCTCCCTTCCCTTGCCCCTCCCCCTCCCATCAAACAGTTATAACAACTGACTCCCTATGCCAAAAGTGGGGTGCTTCTCCGATAACATTTATTGGCATTATGAATGAGAACTGCTACATCACCCACGATATTAGTGCGGTGTGATGTCTTATATATTCTATAGTCTCCTTGTGACGTCACACGTAGCTACTGTCTTGCCACGCCCGGGAGTCAACGTCAAGGGTGTGAATGATGGTGTCGCCTAAAACTTATGCTACACTGTACACCAATGAGAACATTAACTCCAAAAATGGCCAAACTAAGATTATATAGTCATGATGGCGCCATGTGAATTGGGTCAATGTGTTGATTAATAATTACCTAGACCCTAATTAGGTGCTATTTGAAATAGTTTCTTATCAATTATAAGTGAATGAATCAATTTTTCAGTTCTGGCGGGAACTGAGCATCTGGTTTTTGGTCTGGGGTCATATATAATAAAGGTTGAAGTAAGTCTACAACCGATGATCCAGTTTCATGGCATTATAACTGTAAGCAAAAATTTACGCTTACAAAACTAATCTAAGCTCAAAGCAAAATGCTTATCAGGAAATACTTATCAAGCTTAAATACCAAGATGGGCACGGGGTCCATTTTCATAGAGCTGCTTTGAGCACAAAAAGTAGCAAAGCACAACAAAATTATGCTTAATACTAGAATAAGGTTACCGGCCAAAATACCATGTCACGTGTACCATGTATGACTGGTGGTAGTAGGCCTACTGCTCACTTTGGCTTTGCAGAAAATTGTTAAGCAGTGTTTTCTGCTATGATTCCTTGTTTATTTTTTGTCTTTCAGTAGAAGACAAGAATAAAAGTGTTTGGTAAACACAAATGCCTTACAAGCCAGTCCGTTTCTTGACATTTGACCTAGTTGGTCCAAAATTTTTTTTAGGGGGATCCAAAGACCAATCTACAAACCAATAGTGGAGATAATGTGCAAAGTCTTTCTCGAGGTATCGCTCAGACAACATTCTTTTACTTTTAGCCATAATGACCTTGACATTTGACCTAGGGGGTCCTAAAACAAAACCAGGCTTCAGCAGCCGATTTCGCGAAAGTAGTGCGTAACTTACGCCATGGCGTAAAGTTTCGTGAAACCGGCTGCTTGGGGATCATAAGACCAATCCACACACCAAGTTTTGAGTTGATATGCTGAGTCCTTGAGTTATGGTCAATGATTGCATACGTACATTACACACACGTGCGGAAGGACATGTCAGAAACAGCTTGCCCCTTCGGTGGCTTCACCAACCAACGGGGCATAAACGATTTGTGTAGCGATTGTTTTCCACCATTAAAATGCGAACAATTTGTAGTACATATATGTGTAATATTAACATTAAAAGAACTATGTATAGAGTAATTAACATTGGACATAATGAGCTGTTCTATTATGGAATAATCCTGAATGTTATATGTTTTTATTTAATCGTCTGAAATAGTTGGATTAAAAACTCTTTGCAAAATGTTTGCTTTCTTGTGAATAAACTCCTGACGCTTTCGTATCAAAAAACATTATATTTGACGCTTTGCCCAGTGGTTCTTGTTTTTTCGTACTCAGTTGTTTATTTGTTTGTTTGTTTGTTTGTTTATAAAGCATAAAATGTGTTCTGAAGAAGTGCCGATAGTGCAAGCACTTGCTTAAAAATAAGTGAGACATTTGTTTATATGTATATTTTTTTAATATAAAAAATTAGTAGGGGAGATGGCCTTAGCTTTCGATTCAAACCGGACATTCGTCAGAGGCATAAACAAGAACGCAAACATAAATAAACATATCCATTTATAGCAAAAAGAGGAGCAAAGGATTAAGGAAAAGAGATTTTTAAAATATACAAGTATTATTTTAAATATATATTTCCTGCAATCATGCTCATGAATTTAAATCAAGAATAGTTTGTTCATTTATAAAATGACATAAACATACTTTTTTGAACAGTAAAATGGGCTATTCACAATACAGTGGGCCCTCCTGAGTTTGCCCTGGAGAGGTCGGGTTTGCAGTGTATCATGGGAAATAAAGGTCAATGAGGTTTCTTCGCATTGCACAATGCCCAGGGCTCGATTTCACAAAAAGATTGCTCTTGGGACGTGCACCAGTCTTAATTGCCAAGCAAAGTGTGATGTCACAATACAAATCACTATGGCGATATTGCACCGTGCATCTTAAGATAAATCTCAGTGCTTTGTGAAATTGTCCCCTGGTTGCTTATGTTATGAGGCATGGTGTTCTTCCTACTTTAATCTGATCTCTGATTTTGTTGCCTTCAGAAAAATCAGGGAAATTGTTATCAAATAGCCTGAAAAACCTATCTAAACATTTATCTTCCAGTACGCGCTAATCCTCCAATCAGATGCTCGAACCGGAGAGTGATATCAAGCGATAACCTACTCCCAGTTTTGATATTGCACTCTGCGTTTTGAGAGTGTCAATGCGTCACGCTCCGCATACGGTCAGTGCAAAAATTACATTCTAAACTTTGCGCGTGCATGCTGTTCGTCATGAAATAACGCTCTGAAATTTTAAACTTTGCGCGTTGCACGTGTGACGCTTCTCATGAAAAATTACATGAGGTTGGTTGACTTATACTAGGCTGGAAGATAAATTCGTTATCACACGCGCGCTCGTGGAATACGGAAAAATTTAGCGCTTCTGCGTCGGCTGAGTTGGATATGGGACGCAGAAGCGCTATATTTTTCTGCATTCCACTCGCGCTTGTGTGACAACTTATAATATACCATGTGTACATGGGTCAGCCCTTGTTCTCCTGCTTTTTTTCTAAGGGCAAAATATCATGCCTGTGTTAATTAGTTTTTGGTGGTTTACATTCAGATAAAGCAAATAGTATTGAGTTTGAGGCCAGTGGTTATTTTTCACATTTATGTCAGCCAGTTTAAGACCCCAAACTGCCCTTGCAATGCTAAGTTGCAAGTTTGATGTTTTTAAGTAAACAGCTTTCATAGCAAAGTGGTCTCTGGGTGTTGAGGGCGCACTGTATTGTGGATCTCTCATATTGTTAAATAAAAATGAAAATGAGCCCGTGACTCTGATCTTAAATGTATTGTACAGGATTGGTAGAGCTGACAAAATAGCCGCAGAAAGTGTTTTGTGTGATCAACCATGTACACGAAATAACAAACCTGTGAAAACTTGGGCTGAATCCGATGTGTGAGTCAGGAGAAAATAGGATGTATTTCACAGAAATATGGTTCTAGTATGAATTTTATAATCAGTAAGCTTTCAGACTAAAACTAAGCAATTATACTTTTTATCCTTACAAATCCTGTAGAATACCTTTAAACCAAAATGACAAGGAGTGCGTGACCCCAAAAATGTTTATCAACACGATATTAACCATAAATTTATAGAATACATAGGCCTACAGAAAATCATACAAAATTGCAGCAACTGGGCCCACTTTTACGCTGCTGCTTACTATAAGTGTAAGCTGATTTTTCGGGTTAGGAGGAAATTTTTAACGTGCTGAGCTGTGTAAATCACATTAAAATGTCTAGTAAAAAACAAAGATATTGACCAAATAGGGAGACCACCAACAAAGGGCTAGGTAGCTCAGTTGGTAGTAGAGCGCTTAATCCAGAGGTCAGTGGTTCAAATCTGGCTTTAGTCAATTTTTCTTTCCTCAACCCTAAATTATAAATCACATTAACTAACTATTCTTCACTTACACAGCTAGAACATAAACACTGGAAATGAACTGGTGAGTACTGAAAGCAAGTAAGCGCAAAATTCCGCGGTAAGTAGGATTGGGCCCAGATAGTCACAATTCGAGAAGATACTAAACATAAAGTAATTTTTAACGTTAAGATTTGCTTTTTTTTTTCGGAGGAGCAGTGTGCAATTCTTAATTCTGTGTAGAAAAAGCTCAATAGTATAATACAATAAACTTGTGATTAATGGGTTGCATTTCCTAACCTTTCGAATCAAAGATAATTTGTTCATGAAGAAAGTTGATAAAATAATGTTTGCAACCCATAATTTTGTTTGTTTTTCTGTACGTCCTCAAAGAACAAAAAGGTAGTGAAACAGGTTTCCTATATGGAGGCCTGCCATAATCGTTGGAACCAATCTGTGTGAATTGGGCCTGGTTTATACTGATGTATGTGTCGTTTTTACGACAGATACTCAGAGCTAAGAAATATGAGAACCATTTTAAATAGCATTTTGTAAGGTGTACAATGTGCTGCGATGGAATCTGCAGCCATGATGCTTGGCAAATCCCTTCTCCTTTTTAAAGACACGTGTTCTGGGTTCCTTTATATGTACATCACACAACACACACGACCAACATGTCCCATCCGAAGGGGCAAAACAGTAATGGGCATGTGTCTAAATAAAACGCAAACCCACACTCTGCTGATCCACAAACTTGAGAGCTTCAGTCGGGTGGGCTAGACTGTTTGTCCACAACACACCACCATGATACAGAGAGAACTCTATTGCTGAGGTGAACGTTGCAGTGAGCTTTGCAGGACCTTTGCCAGCTTGTTTCTGGCTGATAGCATTTCTGTATCAGTTTCCTCAGGATGAAAGGAACGAGTTGAACCATGGCTATAAATTGGACTGTTGGACTGGAGGCTCCTTGCTGATGGGTTACGGTGCACAGTAGACCCACCATGAAGAGACACACCAAGTTGAAGTTGAGGTGGATGAACTGCAGTATTTTGTTGGGATTGTGGTGTGATAGGCAGGGTGTTGGACCTCCCTGATAGGCTCGAGTCAGAGGGAGTTGGGCCGTAAAGATCTTCATCAGATGAATTTACTTCAGTGTTTTGTTGGGAATGTGGCCCAAATGCCGCAACGGAATGAGGATGAGACCTCTGAACAGGCTTAGGCAGGGTATTGGGCTTCCTTGACAGGCTTGAGTCAAAGGGAATTGGGCCGTAAGGACCTTCAGATGAACTCACTGCTGTATTTTGTTGGGTACTTGGCGAAAGAACGGCAGACTTAGGACGAGACCTGCGAGCAGGCTTAGGCAGGATCTTGGGCTTCCCTGACAGGCTCGAGTTATAGGGGCTTTGACCGTTAAGTTTTTCAGATGAACTCAAGGCAGTTTTTCGTTGGGAACTTGGTGATGACATTTGTTTCAGCTTTGCTTGAGCATTCTGTATCTCATCAACAACTGCTCCATCAGCTTTGCCAACAGCTGCTGTCTCTTGATCAGGATTGGAAACAAGTCCGCTGTCAGAGGAAGAAGACTTACCTTGGCTTAGATTAGTCTTTAGAAGTTTTTTTGCTTCCAATATTTGTGCTAGCGAGGTGTTCAATTTGGTCCGACCATTGTCGAATGGATTTGGTTTTGACATGGCGAATGAAGTACTGCAGGTCAGCTCAGAGTTTTGCTGTTGGAGTTCCAGAACCTTTCTCTGGAGTTCGGCTTTTTCTCTCTGCTCCCTCTCCATAGCGGTCAAGAGGTTAATGATCCGATGTCCAGTTGCTGGTTGATGCTTTGACTTGACGCACAGTCCACAAACCAACTCCCCGCTGCATGTCTCGCATGAATATTCAAGAGCCTTTCCGGTATGTATAGAGCAGGTCGTTTTAGAGACATCACTGCCATCATCCACAGACGCTTCCTCACTTTCTTCAACCAATTCCAGCAGTGCAAAATTTGTGGGCAGTGCTGCCACTCCATCATCACCAGATGCTGGGAGGGAGGTGTTTCTCCGGCACATTGGACATTGTACAGTTCCTCTTGGTACAGAGTATTGATCTTGTTGGGATTTGAACCAACCACTTATGCAATCTTTGCAGAAAGTATGTCCACAAGTCAGGACTTTCGGCAGTCTTGTTTGGTAGAATTGCTCCGTGCAAATTGTGCAAGACATCTTGGTGACTGTAAATATGAGCCACAACAGCTCCTCTGATGCCAGTGAGAGTCTAATCTCTAATTGGACAAGAAGCCAAATACTTTAAAACTGTTTTCCTCACACCCTAGCTCTTGCGTGAAACTTTGGCTGCCTATGCAATACACAGAGCAAGGCACTTTGCACTGTTGGTTGTCGTTTTAATGTATACAGGCAGTTGGAACATACATACAGTTCAGCCAGCTAAATACCTAAAAGTTAGTTCTAGATGAATACCTTTCTTGAAAGCCATAAAGTACAATTCATTTGAAAATGACGTTTATTTCGGGCTCATGGTGTTTTCCAAGACAGTTTTTGACAATGGACTTGTGACTTTTGGAACAAACATCACAATACACCATGATTGAATTGTGCTCCAAATAAACATGCCCTTGGACTTTCCCCCTGCATACAAATTAGGCTCTCAATTGCTCAACACCACAGGGGATTCCCGGTCTTTGCACACACTTAAAGCTAAAAGTCGAGTCCAATAAAGTGAAATGAAATACAAGAACATTGCGTCAGCTCAGAACTTAAAAGTCATGAGTGCAATTTGTAAATTGGGGTTCATAAAATTGCTTTTGCATATTTCGGAGCTCCTGGTAAATAGGGTTTATTGAACATGAGTGGTCTTTAAAATATTGTTTTGGCAAAAAGAAACATTAATTTTCTAAGTAAAACATTCAGTTGTTGATTTTGATTTATTTTTTCTAAATTGTATGCATTTTTCTTTTATGACCTTTTTGATAATTTCAAGTATGAAAGTGCCATTTATGATCTAATAGTTCTGAGCAAACGATTCAATGTTGCTTTGCTACCATTATGAGTTAATTTTATTAATTTTTAATTTAATTAAAAGGCAACTTTGGAAAGAGTCAAAGTACATTTAAATTCAAGTAATGAGTACGTGACTATGGAGTTTTAACTATTTTGGGTTGAACAAAGACAAGTTGACTAGAGCGGGACTTGACCCTGCAACCTCTGGATTAACGTGCTGATGCTCTACTAACTGAGCTATCTAGCCCTATGCAGGTCTCCCTATTTTGTCAATATCTTTCTTTGGAGGTGCCAGTCAGAAGTCATTCAATCTATAACTGCAGTATAGACCTTTCCATTGTTGATAAACAAACAGCACTGGTTGGCATGGACCGCCCAATGTTAGTAAAACATTCAATAGTGATAACAGATGTTTTAACCAAATTCAACATTTTCGGTAAACTTCTAATTAAATAAAATGCCTCCCATGATCGGTTGCTTTGTTTCCAATAAATTCAACACTAATTTTGAATATTTGTGTAACATTGTTACAAACTGTAGCTGTCTGTTGTTGTTTTAGCATTTATGGCTTTCCATAGTTTTCCAACCTGGGGTTGGCAAAAACTTCTTTGGCTAATTTTGTCATGAACAAAACTATCTGTTGATTTTTTTTTCTGAATTATACCCTGTTAAGATTTAAGATGAGAAAAACTATAAATAGTAAACTTTCGGGTACAACCACGTGTAAAATCTCTTTTGGGAGGAGTGTTGGCTCTGAAAAGAGCTGGTGTGGTCTCGACGTTTCGAACAGTATACTCTGCTCGTCTTCATGAGAATGAGAGCAGAACTTGGATACTTCCCGCCCAAATGTGCATCCCTCAAGCTCCACTTAAGCTGAACCACCACCAGCATTCCAGCATTCTCCTGAAGACTGTTCGAAACATGGGGACCACACCGGCTCTTTTCAGAGCCAACACTCCTCCCAAAAGAAATTTTATACATGGTTGTACCCACAAGTTTAGTGACTGATTTGGCAAACATGAGTAAGTTCGGGTGCTAAGCTTTGGTTAATTTGCTATTTAAATCACGCAAGCTTAGTCTTTGTTTCACTCGAACGCATCTAGTCGGTTCATTCGTCAAACAAGGAAACAAAGGTGATGACGTAGTGAAACAAAATTTGCAATAATAATTATCTTAATGATTAGCATACATTATTGGCAAAAACCTACCATTTATCTTTAAAATCACTACTGTAGGGGATTTGTTGAAATCAGCTTTTTGTGTGATTGCAAAAGTTCCCAAAACTTTCATCTCCATCACGTAACCTATAACTGCCATCTTGAAAAAGTGACATAACTTTGTGAGTTGGCTAGATGAACAGTGCTGCAGGCCCGCGAGAGCACATTTTTTCCAAGGGGTGCTGGATTTTCCAGAGAATCGGCGAGCGCGGAGTGCGAAGCCATTACGGCGTGGGGTCCGGGGCCCGCTTAAGGGCCCCGGAAGTTTTGGGGTCCTAGATGCTCTGTCGTGCATTCTGAGCCATTATTTGGCACTTAAATGTACCTTTTGGAGGTGGGATATTATCGGCAATTTAAAAAAATAATAACCCCACAATGTATTTTATTTAATACAAACACAAAGGAAATACAGCACTGTAGGCCCCCTATATTCTACATAAGTTGTTTTTTTTTAAAACAGCATCGACAGCTATGTTCCGACAAACATTAGTAGATTCATTTCTTTCACCCTGCTTTCTTAAAGACCCTACAAAAATAATAATAAATAAATAAATAACATAAACAAACGGACAAGACACAGGTAATTCTCACAAATCGTTCAGCAGTTATTAAGAACAGATTTAAATAAGTGGAAATAAAATACAGCGAAAAACTATTAAAAAATGTGTTTCAATTAAATTATTTTCTTATTCATATTAGTATACATGTATACAGCAGTATTTTCGTTTCTTAAAAATTTGATTCACCATATCCCTGTCACCACATATCCCAACTGGGATATCCTGTTACTTCCAATTTGCAGTCACAATGAGTAAATAAAAAGTCCCCCTCCAAATATATTTCCTCTATTGTAACAGATGTCCTCTTTCCAGATCCCCCTTTCATTGCGTACAGAAAAGATCAAAACATAAGGGAAAAGTTGATCAGAGCAAAACTAAACCGGGGTCAAACCCCCAAACAGTTTGCCCCACCCCCTGATGATTCGGGTTATGTAGACCCGGACGAAACACTAAAGATCCTAATCTCCTTACTGGAAGAACAGGTTACTGAAAACTCAACTCAGGATTAAATATCCGCATTCGGATTAACTACATTTACCTGAACCCAAGCGAATTACAGACAAACGGATTATAATACCAACACGCAACTGATAATTGCCAAGAAGGCATGGAAACATGTTATTGCTACAAAGAGAGGATCTGAAAAAATATCCTCGCGGTCTCTCATAACAATCCATTTATTGACACATCTGTCAATCGGTTCCTTTGGTCCCGTTTATATTTGTCAACTAACCCGGTCAACCTGACAAAATTACAAACATAATACCCATATGTCGACCCTACCCATAAAACTCGTAAAAAAATTAATTTACAGTTTTGTGTGTATGTCTCAAGTCAACAGTGTTGGAGCGTCACTGAATGGGACAGCGCCATCATTTACCTATCCTTATTTATCTATCATTAAACATTGATTTGTTATAAAGTGTTACACATTTTTCAGGGATTTTAGGGGTGAGTTAAAATTAGTTATTATGTTACAACGAACATTAACGTTCGAAAAGTAGGGGTGCTATAGCATATTCCAGCACCCCCGTCATTTTTGGTAGGGGTGCTGCAGCACCCACAGCACCCCCCGCTCTCGCGGGCCTGCAGTGCTGCAGGGCTAGGTTGATCCAGTTGGACGAGCTAATTCAACCATGATGCGTTTGAGTGACATTTAGATCGACTATGGCTAAGTCTAGTTGACTCAAGTCACTCCCCCAAACATGCTCCAGTATATGAGTGTTCTAGCTACAAACTGAGCTGAGAACATTATCTGTTCAGTTGTCAGAACCTTGTCTGGGGTCAAGTGTGAAGCCTATAAACCTGTATATTTATACACCTTAGTTCAGCAAACACAGCAGAGATGAAATTTTAACCATTTAGAAGCATTCTCCAGTTTATTTTATTGAGATTTGTTTAAATTTAAAAACAAAAATGTGATAGAAAAGTGCAGCCTTGTAAACATATCTTCTTGAGATATAGGTTTTCGAAGGGTTTTTAGGTATAGTCATAATTTAGATCACTTCCAATTATCTTATCTTTTGTACTACTGCGGTCTGGCTTGCCGATCGCCTAAATGGTGGAAAGTTTGTCCTGACATGCAGGTATTTTTAACAGAAGGGATGTCCTTATAGTGCAGAGTACTATTGGGTGGATTAGGAGAAACGGAAATCAGATTGTCTGGGACTTTGAACATATTCCAGGTGGTCATCTTTATTTGGCAAATATAAAAATGGAGATGTGACTTTTTCTCTTTTCTTTCCCTTTCTCTTATGGTAATATTTCATACAGAAACATTTTTTTCCAATATCAAGTTGTAAACCACAAGGGAAACTGACTGTAGGTAAATAAAAAATAAAAAAAATGATTTGGTGTTGAACAAAGAAAAAATGTATTATTGAAGTCGTTGGTTCCAATCCCACTCTAGTAAATTTGTCTTTGCTCTACACCACATCAGAAATGTTTTTCACGACAATTCGCCGTATTTTTGACCGCATGAGGGCGTACCGGTAAGTGGATAAATTTCACATGATGAAAAACAAGTAAACAAACAGGGTTTTTTCCCTTTTTTATCGCTATTTTTTATGTATTTCTTCATTGGTGCAAGAAAACTACAAACCGACAATTATAATAAGCTAAAACTGCTATTGTGATGCAAGACATTCCCTGATGAAAGCGCCCTCATGCGGTCAAAAATATGGTCAATTGGACCTGGTATAATTTGTAAAAATGTATTAGCTTTCAGATTATCTCCATTTATCATTACAAATCTTGAACCATAACTTAAAAATTATAATTCATTATTCCTGTACATTTCTTTCTGAAATCTGAAAAAGATTTGTAAATACCTTTAAAAGTTGAAAAAATCTTAAGAAACTTAAGAAATGCTCATTATATGAAAATAATTGCATTCAAATTTTGTAATAATATTATAAGAAATAATTAACCACAAATAATTGTATACAAACATTTTCACAAAACATTTAACCACTCTACAGGCAGAGCTGTGTAGTAAGAGAGTTACGGCATGGAGAGACCAGGGCTTTTTTTTGGTCACAGGGTTTCGGGGTGACAGGGTTTCGGGGCACCATTTTAGGTCCAAATGCAGCACAACCCAATGGACAGACTCGTCTTGCTTCTAATCGCAAGTTGTCACAATTCTCTCTCAATATAAAGCTCTGACCACAGGACTTGAAAATCGCACACAACTGCTGATGAGAGTCCGGCATTATAGCGTTGGACTAGTAACCCCACAATTGAACAAGTTCTGCAGTGGCTTTTTTTTTCCTACACATACTTATGAAGATTGACATTTACTTTTCAAGTCCAAGCCACCTTCTAAACTGATTGGCAGCATATTGCGTCACAGCACCTTGTAAACCATTACATGGTGCTATAAAGGAATAGGTCTCATACTTCAGAAACGTAGCCCCAAAGTACCTTGCAGGAAAATACTGAATGTTGAAGCGCCTTGAGCGTCACTGAGTCACGGGTATGAGCGCTATATAAGAAGCCACTGTTATTAAACTTTCATCCAATGTAAAGCGGAAAGAAATATTTCAGGTTTTGTAAAAAAAAATATTTCTGGTCAAATAAAAGTTCTGAGCTACAAAACCTGTGGTCTTGTGAAAAATTTCAGTGGCATAGCTAGACATATTTTTGGGGGGGTCAAGCGGGGGCAAAGGCATGGTTGTTGACTTTTGGATGTTGAAGTCATTCATTTGTGCATTGGTAACAATTTCATAAAGTCAGGTGTTTAAATTTTTCAAGAAAACAGCACTAAGTGGTGTATGTTTTGCATTCTCTGTGCAGTTTTTCTTTGTTCAACCCAAATTGAATTAAAATTTACCCAGTCAGTTTCCCTTGGGGTTTAGTACTTGATTATTGAAATAAAAAAGTCGCATCCCCTCGATCTAGGTGACTCCTCTCCTGCAGCTTCCAGTTGTATCAGAAACTTGAGTGTGATCCCAATTACAGGTCGTATGGCTTTCTGACTGGCACTCCTGAACAAAGATATTGACAAAATAGGGAGGCCACCAACATAGGGGCTAGGTAGCTCAGTTGCTCAATTTTATAGCAAATAGTTTTCAAAAGCTGAATTTGGGGGACAATTTTGATTTGGAGCATCTCGTTGTTCACATACAGTCTGTGAGTGAACATGTAAGATCACCCTGTAAAAACAAGAACAAGCTCCCTGGTGATGGTAAATGCTAGTTTTAAATAAACCAATCCCACAATAAAACAAAAACAGCATGAAAGACACATGAGTTAACTATGAAAATATTGGACCATGTCTTTATATAACTCACTACAGCGATGAGAGATGTCACCATTATCACAATACAATATTTTGTCTCTCTAACTAAGGCATGCACTCTCGAGACACCAGCTCTTTGTAAAAGTTTTGACCAATAGGTCACTGTCATCGAGAGGTCAAGTTAGCCAGCCGTCGATTTCACCAAACTCTTCCTAACTTAGGATTAATCTTAGGACTTAGGACGAGTCCCAGCCTTGCACTGTAACATGTAAACCTTAAGATTAATCCTAAGTTAGGACTAGTTACTCGTCCTAACTCGAGATAGGATTAATCCTAGCATTTCGTGAAATCGGCTGCTGGTCTCACAGGTTATTACCTTGCAGTGTCTCAAATATTCTAAGAGTCAAAACAGGTTTGTGATTTGTCAGGATTTTTTCCTTATTCAAGAATTTCTCACTGATCTCCTTGCACTTTCAGATTTTCTTGAAAGAGGCAAACTTGCCATCTCAGAGATGAGAAGACTTAATTAGCCATTGTTGTGACCAGACTTTCAAATACTTAAAATTATGTAGTCAGTCTGTAGTACAAACCTCTCAAATGTAACATTCTGTACTTTCAGGACGCTTTGTTTCTACCACCAAGAGGAAATTGTTATTCAGTTTATAGGATTTGTTATTTTGATACAATCTCATCCCTGTAAATATTGTCCAGAATAGAACCCTTCCATTGGCCGTCATCGCCGATGAAACATGCACGCATGAAGAGCTATCATTGGCTGAGAGTTGTACACGGCGCGTACATGCAAAGACGTTTCCACATTTTGTCATCAAAGATGGCGGCCAATGCAAGGTGAGGAGTCTGTACTGTTGGAATTATGTGAGGTAAATTGGATGAAACTGTAAAGTCTTGGTAGAAGAGTTATTAGGGACGAAGTTCATCAGAGCTTTCTCCTGGAGAATTCAGCACGTCTCTGGTACATGTGCCCTGTCCAGCCTGCCAGGGAAGGGTTACCTCGTTTGATCGCAGACTTTCTAATGACAGTTTTGAGTTGCTTTCATCTATGTGGCTGTTCACTAAGAAAGACCTCACAATGCTTTCCTCCATAACCTGGGACAAAATTGAAAGAATTTTGAGTTAAAAGAAAAATTGACCAGAGCCAGACTTGAACCTGTGACCTCCAGATTAATGAACCGGCACTGAGCTATCTAGCCCTATTTATTCAGTATCTGTGTTCAGGGATGGCAACCAGAAGCCATACAACCTGCCGTATAGACCTTTCCATTGTTGATAAACAAACAGCGCTGGTTGGCATGGACCGCCGAATGTTAGTAAAACATTCAATCTGTTAACAGATGTTTCAACCAAATTCAACATTTTCGGCAAACTTCTAATAAAATAAAATACCTCCCATGATCGGTTACTTTGTTTCCAATAAATTCAACACTATTTTTGAATATTTGTGTAACATTGTTTCAAACTGTAGCTATCTGTTTTCGTTTTGCATTTATGGCTTTCCATAGTTTTCCAGCCTGGGTTGGCAAAATCTTGGGCTGTGACGTTGCAAAAGAAAGGTCTATAGCCAGGGATCACACCCATGTTTTATGATACAACGCGGGAAATGGCAGCAGAGGGATCGCCTTAATGGGGATGCAACTTTTTATTTCCAAATATCAAGTAATAAACCAAAAGGGAAACTGACGGGGTCAGAATTCAGTTTCCTTTGTGCTGTATTAAAATTGGGTTTTACTTTAAAATTGAAAGAAAAAATAAAATCACTGGATCAACGCATCATTCTGCGTTGAATGATAGGATGCCCTTAGCAATACCCTTGTTAACAGTCCTAGCCATAGCTGTAGCCGCTAATTCGGATACGGCTTAAATCTGACTTCACCTAGAAAGGGTTTTGCCCATAGTGTTTTAAAGATACTTTTGTCTGTCCTGGCTGGCTTAAATCGTTTGTTATTCTTACCTGTTTTTATTTCTGTCTTTGGCCCTGTGCTCATTTGCTCAACTACAACCCTCCCTCATCACCCTCTTTCCCATCCCACTCTATCCTCCCAGCTTCATTTTGACTTAAATATTTGTACCAAGGGCCGCTGTCACCCCTTCCCTCTCCCCTAATCCCCCCCGCCCCCCCCCCCCCATCGGTGCCCCTCATAAATTTCTTCATAGATGTAAATGGATTATAGAAAAACTGAAATGTGTAAACTTAACTTAACCTAAAATTTTGCAGAGGCAATGTGCTCTGATTACTGTGGTCTTGGTTCACCTCTCTTGAATTTTATCACAACTAGGATTCATCAAAAAGTGGTAATTTGTTTTGAAAAGTTGCCCTGCCCCTCAAGAATAAAGATTTATCATGCTGCCGCCATCTTGGTCATGTTCCTTGTATCCAATAACTGTAATGGATGCTAATAGTCATTATACAAAAAGGAACCAGACTATTTGCTCTTCCAGCCTCGGTCTGGTTACACTGATTTGAATGGGAGAAAATCAAGATGGCCCCACACCGTGATAAAGGTCTATTGGAACCCAGACCTGGTACAGCTGTTCTCACCTGGTAAACAAATACACTTGAAACCTCCAGTCTCTCGTAAACATGTCCCAGCTTCCACGCACGGGTTTCCCGCGCAAAAGTCAATTTCAATCTCACATAGTTCTCCGGTGAAGCCCTTTTCACACCGGCACACAAACCGCTCGTGGGAGCCGTCAAACAGCACGCACTGGCCGCAATTGTGGCAAGGTTGTGAGTGGCAGGGACCTTCCGGTATCTCACAGAACTTGCCGACCCAACCGTCTTCGCAGTGGCACCAGAAGTCGTCACCGGCCCCGACGTTGCTGATGCATGTTCCCGAGTTAACACACAGGTCATGCTTACAAGGGTTCTTCACATCCTTACAGCCCTTGCCAGAGAATCCTGGCTGGCACACGCACAGGTAACCGCTGATCATGTCCAGACAGGTGGCTTTATTCTCACAGGGATTGACGGGCTCACAGTCGTTGATGTTTTTCTCGCAGTGTTCTCCTGTAAATCCTATAGCACATCTGCAGTGATACGATTCCACCCCATCAATGCATTGACCGTGGTAGCATGGCCCACTGGCGCAGTCGTCTATATCGGTTTCACAATTTGTTCCTGTGAAACCAGAGCGGCAAACACACCTAAACTCACCGTCTCTTGAGTGGCAAGTACCTTGGTTCTCACACGGCTCACTCACACAAGAGTCTATCCACACATCACATCGCTGGCCTGTTCTTGTCACTGGGCAGACGCATTTGTAGTTCCCCATGCCATCAATACACACACTCCGATTGCCTGGAATTTCCTCACTATCGCCAACGCAAGGTGAACTTGCACACTCGTCAATATCATCTTGACATTGTGTTCCGTTGAACCCCAGTGGACAATCACAGGTAAACTGTCCTAACAGGTCTTGACAGATACCACCATGCATGCACGGGTTTGAGCCGCACTCGTCTATTTCTGCTTCACAGAACTTCCCGGTGTATCCCCTCAGACATAGGCACATAAAGGCGTCCTCCAAATCCTGACAAGTGGCGTTATGCTGGCACGGACTGCTGCTGCATTCATCAGTGCGGTTTTCGCAACGCTCGCCTGTGTACCCCGCTCGGCATTGACACAGAAACCCATCGATTTGATCAACACACACGGCGCCGTTCAAGCAAGGGCTACTGCTGCACTCGTACATTTCAACATCGCAAAGGAACCCAGTCACTCCCGGTGGACACTTGCACTTCAATCCCTCGGGGGAAGAGTTGCACCTGGCCAAGTTTGCACAGGGGTTGCTCCAACACGCATCAATCAAGATCTCGCACCTCTCCCCGGTTCTTGACGACGGGCAGATGCACCGGTATCCGTTCACCAAATCGGTACAGGTGCTCTCTTGGGATTCCCCCTCCTCACTGACACATGGTGAGCTCTCGCATTCGTTCACATTGTCCTGGCAAAGTGTTCCCTCGTACCCGGCTGTGCATTCGCATACAAACCCATTCACTTCATCAACACATTCACCATCGTGCATGCAAGGTGAGGAGGTGCACTCGTCTTGTTCGACTTGGCAGTGCAGGCCTACATACCCCGCCGCGCATTCACACGTGTACCCATTGACCAAATCCACGCACAGTCCGTTATTTAGACACGGTTCACTGTGACATTCTGCAATGTCAGTTTGGCAATGAGTGCCTGTAAAACCAGGCAGACAGCGGCACACAAAACCATTAATTTTGTCTGCGCATAGACCGCCATTTTGACATGGATTGCTTTCGCATTCATACACATTCACATCGCATAGAGTTCCGGATATCCCAGGTGGGCATAGACATAAGAATCTTCCCTCTTCGTCGACACAAGTTGCGTTTCTCGCACAAGGCTCGGACTCGCATTCATTCCTCCCCACACCACACGTCTTCCCTACAAACCCCAGTGGACACACACACTCAAATCCATTGGGAAAATCCACACACGTGGCATTAGGATGCGCACAAGGATTCTGCGCACATTCGTCATTATCGACCTGGCAGTTGACCCCAAGGTAGCCTGGTGCACAGACGCATTGGTACCAGCCGTCCCTGTCAACACACCGTCCGCCATTTTGACAGGGAGAACTGAGGCACTCATCCATGTTACTCTCACATCGAGTTCCGGTAAAGCCATCTGCGCAGTCGCAGACAAACAAGGTTTTCTCGTTTTGGCACGTTCCATTGTGAAGGCAGGGAGCTGAGAGGCAGTAGTCTACATCAAGCTCGCAGAGCCTCCCTTCAGTTCCGATCGAACACTGGCAAACAAAACTGTCTATCTGATTGACACATGTACCGTTTTGTTTGCAGGGAGAGCTGGCACATTCATCTATTTCGGTGTCGCAGTCTTGGCCACTGTACCCTGTTAAAAGTAAAAGCAAAGATAGTTTTGCTGATTGTCTGGAAGCATGATGTTCTCATGATTTCTTTCAAAGGGATGTACTTCTCAGTACATATTCATTTGAGGTCAAGCACTAGGCTTATCATTATTGTAGTTGGTCTTTTAAAGGACTTTCTTGTTTTTGTCAAACACATTATTGAGAATCAAAAGACAAGATCATCAGGATGCATCTGGACACAATTTGTTTGAGAACTTGTAAAAAAACTTTTTTTGTTTTTGTAAAAAGCGGAAGACGTTGTTTGCAAGAACTTTCTTGATGGTTTTTATGAATTCTTTGATACACAACATGAAAGTATTGAAATTATTTATGTTGGCTGTTGCTTAAGAGTAAGGCCATTGTTTGTTTTTTGTCAACGTAATGCTGGTTTATTGGCAAAGTTATCAAGAAGGATACAATAGAAGTCACGTGTGAAAGGTCTGGCTGAGTATAGTGTCTACTTGTTGAGAAAACAGCAAAAGACTGTAATGGTATTTTAACATGAATGTCGAATCCATCTACCTTTAGTGAGGTGACAGCGGGTACCGACAGCATCTTTGGCCAAAGCATTCTGTCTCTGCCTTCTCCTTTTTCCCCACAGATATCTCCTTTTTTAGTCTGTCTCATTCACTATAATTAATGACTTTTTCTCCCTCTTCCCACCTTTGTACACCAACCCTCAGAAATCTGAGCGACTATTCATGCATGAATCGTTTCACAGAATCAAATGTTTATACTGGTTTCTAATCAGCAGGGACATTTCAGACAAAATAAGTTTGCAGGATGCTTACTATACCATTACCATCTTTACAGCAAGTAAGCTTTCGGATAGAAATTACGCACATTTTTTTTTAGGTCATTACAAAAGTATGACCCTACATTTAAATCCAGCCTCTGAGTTAACTTACCGTCTTGACAGGAGCAGAAGTACTTATTAATACCATCCAGACAGGTTCCATGTAGGCAGGGCTGTACCTCACAGTCGTTGATGTTCTCTTCACAATACGCACCTGTAAACCCAGCCTCACACAGACATATGAAATCATCCACCAAATCCAGGCACACCGAGTCATGCATACACGGGCCACCTGCGCACTCATCTGTCTCACTACTGCAGCGGTGCCCGACAAAACCCGGCGAGCAGCGGCAGTAGAATCCAGCCACCTGATCATAGCAGACCCCGCCGTTCTCACAGGGATTTGACTCGCAGTCGTCTATGTTGATCTCGCAGATGTCCCCGCTGTAGCCGTCCAGACAGAAGCACTGGAAACTGCCGATGCCATCCATGCATGTCGCCCCATTGAAGCACGGCTGGCTGGCACACTCGTCAATGTTGGTCTCACAGTTTGACCCAGAGTATCCGATGGGGCATTCACACCTGTATGATGCCACGAGGTCAATACACTCCCCGCTGTTCAGACACGGTGACGAGACGCATTCCTGTACATCAATCTGGCACTGTCTGCCAGTAAAACCCGGCGCACACACACATGTATAGTCGTCAATGAGATCGAGGCAACCACCAAAATTCTGGCACGGTTCCGACCAGCATTCGTTGATGTCATGCTCACAGATAACACCGTAGTACCCCGGTGCGCATGCACAGTAGAAAGTCCCAATTCCATCAAGGCAAGTGCCATTGTTCAAACAGGGACTCATTTCACAGTCGTCGACCAGAATCTCGCAGTGGATTCCCTGGAAACCGAGAAGACAAAAGCATGAGTAGCCCCCGATAGTGTCCACACATGTCGCACCGTTCTGGCACGGCTCAGACACACACTCGTCAATCTCCGTTCCGCAGGTTTTCCCCGTGAAACCAAGCGGGCACTTGCAGATGAAATCCAGTCCTGTGTTTTGACACACGGCATCGTTCTGGCAAGGGTCCGACTTGCAGCGGTTGATTAACACCTCGCAGTGGTTCCCGCCGTAGTCCGGGGGACACGCGCAGAAGTAGCTGCTGAGGAGGTCAATGCATGTTGCATTATTCATGCAGGGGTCACTGTTACATTCGTTTGTGTTAAACTCACAGTGGGTACCACTGAACCCCAAGAGACATAGGCATCTATAACCGTTATGAATGTCCTCACATACACCATACTGGCATGGAGAGCTCTCACATTCATTAATCTTGGTGCTGCAGTGCTTCCCTTTAAACCCAGCCATGCAATGACACTGGTACCTGCCGATAAGATCCTCACATCTCCCTCCGTTGTTACAAAGTCCGTTGGAACGAGGGCGCCGCCTTCCCCTTAACCTCTGCTGACATTCGTCGATGTCAAACTGACACCTGTCTCCGTCGTACCCTTCAACACACTTACAGGTGAACCTCTGCTTGTGGTCCAAACACGTCCCGCCGTTCTCACAAGGGTTTGACTGGCAGGCATCTATCCTAAGGATCTGACAGTCCTTCCCTGTGTACCTGGGCTTGCAGTCGCATCTGTAGTCTCCACTCAAGTCTGTGCACTCCGCTCCGTTCTGACATGGCTCACTCTCACATTCATCAATGCTGTATTCACAGAACTTGCCGTAGAATCCCTTTGGACAAATACACGCGTAATCGGCCACTAAGTCCACGCATGTTCCGTTGTTCCGGCACCCTTCCGGGGAGCAATCATCACTGTTGATCTGGCATCGCGTACCCCGGTAACCCATGGTGCAAATGCAGGTGTAGCTCATTGAGCCATCGATGCACATGGCACCGTGCAGACATGGGCTGGACTCACAATTTTGGGTGTCGGTTTCACAGTTTGTTCCAGTGTAACCGTCGGTGCAGAGGCAGTTGTAGCCAGCCTGAACTTCCTGACATGTCCCATGATTACGACAGGGCCAGCTGTCGCAGAAGCTCACACGCTCCTGGCACAAGGGGCCTGTCCATGGCGGGGAACAAATACAGCGGAAGCCAGATTCAAGTCTCTAAATATAAAAATAAAATTACAATTGCTATTAATATATTTTTTTTATTTACTATTATTACTATTATTTATTTATTTATTTATTTTATATATATATTTTTTTTATATTACCTTTATTGCACAAACACCAAAATACAACATAGTGCAAAAGGGATACCCCGAACAGGCATGCAGGCCCACTAAATAGGGACCCTTGATCACCCAAAAAACAAAAAGAATAGTAGAAAACATGGAAGTATATGTACATTAATAAAGGTTAAAAAGTAAAATATGAAAATATTTTTTTTAAATGTTCACCAAAAAAGCTGAAATTGGGCCAAGTGTCCTCGCTTCGTGTATCCCAACATATGCACAAAATAACAAACCTGTGAAAATTTAGGGTTAAGTGGTCATAGAAGTTAATAATGAAAGAAAAAACATTCTTTTTGCATAGAATTGTGTGCTTTCAGATGCCTGAGAAAGGCTTCATGCCTGAAGCCTTCCTCAGATTCAAATTTCTGGGTGAAAAATTACCTCTTCCTCTAAAACTACATTCTCTTACCAAAATGTCCAACTCATTCCAATTGGATATCCAGAATTGGAAAGAATGGGGTTGAGTTGGTATTGAGTCGGTGTGAGTTGGTTTATATTGGAATACTGAATTTCCAATTGGATTCAGTTGGCTTGATTTGATTGAATTAGTTGGAATTTGTTTCTAGTGTAGGCCTACCAATTGGAAATTGTTTTTCCCAGCAGGGTCCAATTGGAAAAACAATCTTCATATTATTCCAATGTCACCAACTGGATTTAGCTAAGAATTAGTTAATTGCATTTGTGTAAATCCCTCAAGTGGGGTGGAATATACTATATCTCCATAAGTTTTTGGACTGTCAGCCCAATGAGTATATTTTTTTTTTGCTCATCAATACTTATTTTTGGGGGTTTATTTGAAAATATCCAATTGGGTCTAGTTGGGAACATTGTCCAATTGTGTCCAACTGGGTCCAATTGGTTTTGTGCCAATACACAACCTTGGACAAATTCCAATTGGTTCCAATTGGAAAATTGAATTGAAAACTTTAGTAAGGGTTACTTCTATGGGGATCTGTTTCTAACAATGTTTTATAACATAAACAGCTCTCCAGTGCTCTTTACCAAGTAAGTTTGTAGGGTCATTAACTAGTGGAGTAGTTACCAAAAGTACATCCTGCCATTTTTGTTTTGCAATCAGCTCTTATTTAAAATGAATAGTGTGAGTCTGAAAAATGTGGCTGTCTGAATAATCAGCGAGTAAACTTTGGGTTATTTCTTACCTCGCATGAGCCTTCTCCACAGGGTTGAGCTAAACAAGGGTCAGAATCTGTCAAATATAAAGAGGAAATAAATCTTGTAAGAAGACACTTTTTTTAATGTTTTTTAAAGTCAAAAATTTCAGTACTTTAAAATGTTTTAGTAATTAAAAGCTTATAATGATTGGTTGGTGATTGTTGGCTGAAAGTCATTCGAAGATATTTGATATTTTTGAGATATTTTTGCAATATCTCAAAAATGTTACAACCTTTTTGAATGAAATTTTCACAGGTTAGTTGTATTGTATATATCTACCTTTATGTAGGATTAAAACAGTTGAATGGCTTGAAGAAACAAAGGTATACTTTGCCTTTTTAATGCTGGTGCTTAGTTCTTTATTTAAAAATTCACACCGGGAAAAAAATTACGTTTATATAGCATAAAGGTAGAAGATTATTGACATGGAAATTTATGACAATAATCTTGGTTTCATCCAATGTTTTGTAACACACACACGTCTGCAGTATTTCAACAACTCTTTGGTTAAACACGTCCCTTTGAGTTTTAGAAAACCTCTTTGTAAGCCTCTCCCATGAATAGAGTAAAACCCCCACAGTGTGTAATGATCTAGAAATAGGCTGCGTATCCCCTGTAGCTTTGTCGCCATATTCGTTACCAAATTGAAAATATTATTATTCCCTTCCGAAATTCAATGAGATGAAATCAATCGAAAAATCGAAGGACAAGTCATGAGACCAATTCTATAACGATTGGTATTTAAAGCTGCTCAACATACTGCCGGCTCGAGTTGGTTATTAAAAGGGGCTATTTTATGTTTTCAACAGCAAAACTCTTACACAATCTCCCGCCCACACAACTCCCCGAACTCAAATGAAAAAGAGACTTATGTTACTGACATAATCCAAATTTTGCCTGGGAATGCCTTAATCGTTCTTTCAGTGGTGCGTGTTGCTAATTCATTTTTTAGAAGTGACTTAATATAACAAGTAATCTCTCAGGCAGATAATTTTTTAAATCTTGTCTTTTTACCTCTTGTTTTTTCATTACATATACTACATCTTCCCTTAAAGGGAAGGTATATATTAAAGTTAATATTAATTTAAAAAACGTACTGGTTAGAAGTACAGCAGCTTTCGATAGTTTAAAGCATTTTGAGAACAATCTCATCTCACATGTAGTTATGTAAAAAGATATCAGTTTTTATTTCCGAAAAATTGAATCTGAGAAATTTAACTGTCAGATACGGTTCTCAGATTGTGTATTCCTATTAGGGATTATTCTTCGTACAAGGAATTATAAAAACACGCCCTTTTGAAATGAAATTTTCACATGTTAGTTTTATTGTATATATCTACATTTATATACATGTAGGATTAAAACAATGGACAGTTCCAAAAACCAAAGGTATACTTTGCCTTTTAAGGCATGGTGTACTTTTGGTAATTACTCCACAAGTTAATGACCATAAAAACTTACTTGATAAAGAGCACTGGAGAGCTGCTGAATATTATAAAACATTGTTAGAATCGAACTACTCTGAAGTAATGCAGTGTATAGAGAAAGAGGTAATTTTTCACCCAAAATTTTGATTTTGAGAAAGGCTTCAGGCATGAAGCCTTTCTCAGGCATCTGAAAGCACACAATTTTATGCAACAAGAATGTTTTTTCTTTCATTATTTTCTTGCAACTTCGATGACCAATTGAGCCCAAATTTTCACAGGTTTGTTATTTTGTGCATATGTTGGTATACACCAAGTGAGGATACTTGGCCCAGTTTCAGCTTTTTTGGTGAACATTTTTTTGAAATTATTTTTATATTGTGCTTTTTAACCTTTATTAATGTACATATACTTCCATGTTTTCTACTTATGTTTTTGTTTTGTGTGATCATGGGTCCCCATTTAGTGGGCCTCGTGCTTGTTCGGGGTTTTCCTTTTGCACCATGTTGTATTTTTGTGTTTGTATTTTGTTTTGTGTTTTGTATTTTTGTGTTTATGCAACAAGGTTGTTGTTTTTTCTCTCATTATTTTCTTGCAACTTTGAGGACCAATTGAGCCCAAAGTTTGTTATTGTATGCATATGTTGGGATACACCAAGTGAGGATACTTGGTCTTTGACAATTACCAAATGTAAACCCTGCCTTTAACAGTATTGATTTCCAGCATAAAAACCATGCAACTCAAGGAGGTCACACATTAGGCCTGGTTATTGCTGTCAAGCCAGAATACTCCCTCATGTTTCACCTAACAACACCTACTTTGATTGTGTCTCTTCGAAGAAATTTTCATCAGATGGACTCAGATGGAACATAAATTATGTAATTTTTTCCGGTCACAAAATAAGAGGGATCAATAACAGTAGACAATTTCATTTGACCGTGAACAGAATGTATATCTGAGTTTATCCTTTCCATGAATAAGTCATGCACATCAATGTGAAAAGAATGTGTGCATTTTTGTTAAAATAACAACCCTTCATATTTTTGATTATCAATGTCAATCAATTATTTAAAAATGCAACTGAAAGTCAGCTAAGCGCTTGGGTGAGAATTTCGGAGGTCTGAACATTTTGCTTACCAGAATTTTGCTAAACACAATAAAGTTACTAGCCAAAATACAATCTCACACGTACTATCCTTGACTGGTTTCCCGCTTAGTTTTGCTTAGCAGACAATTATTGATGAAAGTGTTGCTTCAGTAACTGTATGAAGTTGGCCCAGAACTGCTAACACTAAATAGATAGCTGTTTGATTAATTTTGTATTGAATTGCACTAAAAGTGCAAGTTCACAAATGGTTAACAAAATAGTAAAGTCAACAGGCAAGTCATTAGACATACATTTCTGCTGTTTGCCTACAAATAAATAAAGTTTATGGGGGGGGGTAAGAGTGGCAGGTGGTTGAACCCCCCCCCATTCCCACCCAGAAGCCATAAAACCATCCATGCATGCCCTCCCCTCCACCCGCCCTATTAAACTGTTTGAAAATACCTGTTGGCTATTTTTGGTTTATGGAGGTGTTATACAAGGGCACTTTATAATGTACCTAATCAAGTGTCATTGAAAACTCTTTAGCACGGTTAAATTGATTTACTGCGATCGATGCCTCGGCTGAGGAGGGAATAAGCAGACAAGAGCTACGCTAGGAGAGAGTTAGCTTCCTCAGCCCGCCATTCCTCACAAGGCACTGGTGTGTACACCGATAATACAACTGAAGAAGCTTAGGCTTGGTGAGTTATTGCTATGCTAAATTGACACTTTGTATAGACGTATATATATGATTGTTCAGTTGCCATACAAATTGGATTTAAGAAGTAACTATAAATAGTGAACTTGCGGGTACAACCATGTATAAAATCTCTTTTGAGGGAGTGTTGGCTCTGAAAAGAATCGGTGTGGTCTCGACGTTTCGAACAGTTTACTCTGCTCGTCTTCAGGAGAAAGAGTATACTGTTCGAAACGTCGAGACCACACCGACTCTTTTCAGAGCCAACACTCCCTCAAAAGAGATTTTATACATGGTTGTACCCGCAAGTTCACTATTTATACTTACTTCTTATTTTTCACACCATGCCAAGCTTTAAACACCATTTAAATTGGATTTAGCTGATATTTAGATTCCTGAGGATTTTTTGCAAACATGAAAACCAGGTTTGAACCTGTTTGTTTAGCTTTGTTTCTTTGTTTGTTTGTTTGTTTGATTGTTGGGGTGTTGGGGTGTTTGTTTGTTTGTTTGTTGTGGGGGTCTTTTTTTTTTACTGAAAAGTGCCCTAAGTTTTTTCACCGGATATAAAAAGGCCAATGTTGGCCCGGTCCCCCCCAAAAAGGAAACTATCCTGGCTGGAGACCTCTGCTCTTTGACATTTTGGTAGAAAGGAAAGATAGGGTAAAAGTGACAGTTTTACAATGTTTAAAATATGCTTTATTGTGGTGTTTTAACAGAATAGCGTTAGGGCACCATTTAAAATATTGAATGAGACTAGAAGCCATGAGGTAAAAGATACAAGTACGGTTTGCAGTGACACAAATTATGCAAAACACCAAATGGCCTGCTGATGGGCTCCATTACATAGAGCTGCCTAAGCAGAAAACACTGCCTAAGTTTGACTGTAACTGTATTCTGGTGAGTACAACTGTTTTGTGCTTAGCTACTTTTTGTGCTTAAGCAGCTCTATTGGATTGACCTTGTTGTGATGGCAATGGCTATGATATAATATTTAACAACTCTATTTTTGTTACTTCCTGCATAAGTGCTTCTGTCTCATAAAATATTGACAACAACGTGGCTCCTTTGTTTTTTTCCATAGAAACTTATTGCATATTTACGTGAAGTTAAGCAACCATTTGTTGCTAGGGAGGCAGTATGGGATGGCAGTTATTATTTTGATTATTGGTAATGACTACAAGTAATCTTTAAAAGTGCCTTGCAATGTAACCCAAAGGCCTGAAGATGGCTGTGAAAAGAGACACTATCAGTTTTTGATGTGGGAGGACAAAAACCCTTACTGGGAAATAAACAACCACGCTATCATCATGTAGGGACTGAAAAACCTAATCCACATACAATGCTCAGCAGGGATGAAGAGCAGTCAAGCAGCCACCAAAGCGCGCGTGAATATTTAACTAACCATTTTTATTAATTATGATTGGGAGGACTTGGATCGTGAGCAACTGACAATCCACTAACAGTCTCTAGAGGTTCATAGCAGAGATTCAAGGACTGCAATCGAGCTAAGGATGGTTGCCCAGACACCAGTGACACAGATACAAATGCTATTTTATGACAAAAACACTGTGTGAATTTGTTCATTCTTTCATCCATCTTTGCAATAACAAGATCTAGCAAGGATGGCGGTGGTGAAGAGAAGTCCAGTCGGTCTGTTTAGTGTAAGTATATCTCAACAGGGTTTCACTATGGCGACAGGCTTTGTCTGAGTGGTTTGAAACTTGGGGCTTAAGTTTAGGAGAGCTTTAAGCCTGGTTCATACGTCTTGCGAATGCAAATGTGGAGCGAATGTTGGTGTCGCAATAATCGGTATGCACTGTTTTTCCAATTGTGAAGCAAGAAAATTCGCAGGAAGTAACGCAATTAAAATACTCATTTTTGCCATTGAAAAACAGGCAGAAATCAGTCACACCTAACATGGTTGACACAATTCCACTGGGTGTTAGTCTAGTGTGCATTTTAGACAACGCAGGGTTTTCAAGCAATTTGGGAGCGTGGCAGACAGTAGCTGCGTGTAACGTTGATGCGAAGAGTCAATACCAAATTGGACAGTTTCTTCAATTTGTCACAAATATTTTGTTCTTGGCCTACTTTTGTGCTAAAAGCAGCTTTTTTATTATGACCAGTTTTTAGTATTTGCAAATGGTTAAAGCAATTCCATTCCTGATCTTTTGTTGTGGCTTGGTATTTTGCTGTTTATTTTTAAAGCCTTTGTTGTCATATTTTTGTTGCATAATGTTGTTAGTTGTTGTAAGTTGCATTTAGTTAATTTATTTTGTTATTGTTGTTAGTTGCTCTCTCTTGTGCTGAGGCGTGGGTATCAAAAGAATGTAGCGGGGGGGGGGGGGGGCAAAGTAGGGTTCTCCCAAAGTTTTTTCAAAACTGTGGGGGAATTCTGGACCAAACTATTTTGATGTAATTGGCCGAAGCACGCTAAATTAAAACAACATCTTAGGGAATGTTTTCTACTTGGTGTTTATCTTGGTTTTAAAAGCCCTACTGTGCAATCTGGAGCATTCTTTATGGTTCTCTCTCAATTTGTTTGATAATAATTATCCGGTGCTTTTTACCCTAGCTTGAGGGACCAAGTTGAAAGAGCAATGCTTATAATACACTCTCTCAATATTTTGTTCTGTAAAAATTATTGGTAAATTTGTAACTTTTTGCAATGTTTTTTAATGTTAAATTACTGGGAAGAAAACTCATTTTAATTGAATGTAGTCTGCTTTAAGTTTTAATCTGTTAATTTGTCATGTACATATGTCATATGGTTCATATTTTGGGGGGATTAATATGCATTTGTTGATTTAAAAAACAAATTGTACTAATTTTATTGTATTGTTTTTTTGATGAGGTCATTTTTAAGGCAATTTTAATTTCCACTGTGCCGGGTGTTAAAAAGTCCCACCAGGGTTGTGGTTACGGACAACCTCTTCCCCAGGGTGTGTCGAGCAGTACGAGATTGACTGCTCTCTCACCCTGGTATTGGAACATTTGCATATCCAAAAATTTTGGATACGTATGCAAATTAGAATAGTCTGGCTGCATATCGAAATTCACATCTTCGCCATAGTCTCGTGGTCCGGTACCAGATTTAGTAGCTTGTATTGGAAACATACACACGTGCTAATGTAATGTTGTTGTCCAATCAGGGTCCAAGTGAGGAGTTTCCATCCCAGGGTTTACTATTTACAAACATGGTTGGAAATAAAGTAAACCATGGGGACGAGGTTGAGTTACGGACTCTTTGCTATACATCTAGTGGAGCAAGTTGTTAAATTTTTGTTCTTATGAGCAATGAGCATTTCATCACTCTGCAATCTTTGTCAGGTTCCCTGAATACCAAGTGGCAAAAAAACAGTTCAAATTCTCACTGCACCAAAGGGTGCCCGCCTATTTTTCCTTCAAGCCTCAGTTTAGTCACACTGATTTTTAATGAGAGAGAAACAAGATGGCCGCACTGTCATTCTATGCAGGTCATTCTGAGATCCTTAGTGTTATTACAATTTACAATCTTTTACTCCCTACAGATGGTGATCTTGCTGGGTTTATCGTTTCCAAAAGGATATGGTGAGTTTCACTGTAATTGTTTAAGCACATCAAAAATCTCAAAAATCCTCCCAGGGCTCAATTTCATCATAGCACTGCTTAACGGTAAGCACATTTTTGTGCTAACTGTAGCAGAAAAATTTGCCTAAGCATAAGCGTATTTCACAGGTTAGCAAGAAAATTAGGCAGACATCTTGCGCGTTCACCGTGGATTTACATTGTTACATCATTCATTTTCATACAGTAACTAAGCACCGGAAGGTTAGCATGCCTTTTCGTGTCCTAACGGTTAGCAGCGCTATGAAATGGAAAATGCACAGTAAGCACAAAATTGGCTGCTAAGCAGCTCTATAAAATTGGGTCCAGGCCAGAATTGACCGGTATTCTGGATCCCAGTGAGCCTAACCCATATCTGGGCCCAATTTCATAGAGCTGCTTAAGCAGAAAATAATGCTTAACAATTTCCTGCTAAGCAGAAATGAGCAGGATACCAGTCACAAATTGTACACTTGACATGGTAGTTTGGCTGGTAACCTTATTCTGGTAAGCAGAATTTTATTGTGCTTAGCAAATTTTTGTGCTTTAGCAGCTCTATGAAATTGGGCCCTGGGCCCAATTTCATGGCTCTGCTTACCGCCGAATTCTGCGTTTACGGTCACCATTCTCCACTTACTGTGCAAGCACTGAATTTCTGTGCTAGCTGTGTAAGCGAAGAATGCCTAGTGACGTGGAGTACTTTCACAGGCTTGAAGGGAAGGTGCACAGGCAAAAAATTCCCCGCTAACCCGTAAAATTTGCTTGATGTAAGCGCGGAATTCCCTACTTTCGTAAGCGTTGACTCGTTGCTTACCATAAGCGGAGCCATGAAATTGGGCCCAGTATCCTCACTTTTGTATCCCAATATATGCATAAAATAACAAACCTATAAAATTGTGGGCTCAGTCTTGGTCATTGAAGTTGCAAGAAAATAAATCAAAGAATAAAACACCCTTGCTGCATAGAATTATGTGCTTTCAGATGTCTGAGAATGAAGCCTTTCTCAGATTCAAATTTATAGATGAAAAATTACCTCTCTTTAAAACCACATTACTTCATCTAAAGGGAGTCGTTTCTAACAATGCTTGATAAAATCAGCTCTCCAGTGCTCTTTACTAAGTAAGTTTTGATAGTCATTTTTATGGGCATACCCTGCCTTCAAGCCTGTGAAGGTTGAATCTTAGTTGGACGTCAGAATCACAAGATCGTGATCAACCCCATCATGTTTTCACTATTTTCAAGCATTGGGTTTTGGACTCATGGCTCAAAAATTATAGCATTTCAGGCAAAAATATTTCAATGGAATTTTTACAACAATGACCATCTTTATAGCATGTACATTATGTGCCATCAAATTTGCCATCATTGTGCACACCGATTTAAGTTATATTATCTTTCTTGAAAAAAAGCGGTTACAAAATGAAATCATGTTTGAATCAATCATATGATAATTGATCTTGCTTGATTGTTTTTTAATTATTTGAAAATGTTTTATTTTAATTTATTACTACACTTGACGCCTTATTGTTCTTCAGAAGTTTTCGCAAGTAATTTTTGTTTAGATGTCTCTTGACAAATCTTGGCTTGTATACTCTTCAAAGAAGCAACAATGTTTATCTGGGTAATGGCTGCTTTTCTTATTAACTTAAAAACAGCTTTTAATGATTATGGAACCACTGTACCTGTTGTCACCACTGATTCCCCCGAGTACACTACTGAGTACCCCGAGTACACTACTGAAGTTTTACAACTGACAACAGCAAATTCAGTAGCAGAGATTAGTACGGATGTCCAAATCGCTGCATCTTACCGTCAGCGTTGCCAGAAAGGTAGGTTCACCCATCTTTTTCATCATCACTACAAATGTGTCATGGTACGGCATTTCGTTTCCTGCAACCATCCATTAAAGTAAGGCCTGTTTATTTTTATATAAGGGGGGAGAACTGAAAGTTCAACCCCCTTATATAAATATAAAAATGAAAAGCTTTTAAAAAAAAATTAAAAATCCTTTCATAACAGTTGTCTGTTTTGAGGGGTGGTACTGCAGTGTCTACTGTTTTTTTTATTTAAAGAATCAACTCAGGGTAATTTGACATTTTCCAGGCTATTTGGCTCGTTCTCAATAGGGAACTTGGAATTTGTTAAGATTTTCGACTGATTTGGGGTGAGTAAACAAAACTTGTTTACAAATCTTGTTAACAAAACTTGCTTACAAAACTTGTTTACAAAACTTGTTTGCAAAACTTGTGTACAAAACTTGTGTACAAAACTTGTGTACAAAACTTGTTTACAAAACTTGTTTACAAAACTTGTTTACAAAACTTGTTTACTAATTTGCTGGCTTTATCGAAGGATTGAAATCCTTAGCTGGCTGTATTCATATGGAATCTTATATTCCCTGCAGATCGAAATGCTGCTCGCTACACCTTGATCGAGATGCACCAGATGGAAGGTCTGCTCATGAGTGACGTCACAGCGCCCTCCGTTGTTTTGTGTATGGGCCTCTGTTTCTATCACAGTGAATGCACGGTGTTCGCTTTTAACAAAGTGACATACCAGTGTTCCATTGAGGTAGGCGCGGAACAGTCAACAACAACAATAAGTGCCAACCATGTAGTGTATAAAATGCAATGAAAGAACTGAAAATAAATCTGCAGTTTCAAACTGTTCATACGAATTCTGGCCCCACAAACAACGATATTGACAAAATAGGGATACGGTCAACATTTGGGCTAGATAGCTCAGTTGGTGGAGTGCTGGCACATTAATCCTTAGTTTGTAAACTCGTAGGTTCAAGTCTCGCACTTACGCACTAGTCAATTTTGCTTTGTTCAATTCATAAAAAACTTATTATAAGTAATACATCTCTGTGATTTACGGTCCCATATTTTCTGTAAATATTTAGCTTAATGAAAGGTTTTCTCAGTGTCCATTGAGTGTAGTTGTACAAAGTTGAGGTGTGTGTTTTTTTCCTGTGCTAAAAATTAGGAAACAACGTTATCACTAACCCTCCACAGAACAAATGTAATGCGATGCAGAGAAGGCATAACTAAGGTGCCCCCCCATTGATGCCCGTGTCACCCCCCCCCCCCCCTGAAACCCCAGGGCCCGGAACCTCAGAGCCCTGGAGCTTCAGTGTCCTGGAACCTCATAGCCCTTGAGCCTCAGAGCCCTGGAACCTCAGAGCCCTGGAGCTTCAGTGTCCTGGAACCTCAGAGCCCTGGAGCTTCGGTGTCCTGGTACCTCATAGCCTTGGAGCTTCAGAGCCCTGGAGCTTCAGTGTCCTGGAACCTCATAGCCATTGAGCCTCACAGCCCTGGAACCTCAGAGCGCTGGAGCTTCAGTGCCCCTAAACCTCATAGCCCTTGAGTCTCAGAGCCCTGGAACTTTAGTGTCCTGGAACCTCATAGCCCTGGAGCTTTAGAGCCCTGGGGCCTCAGAGCCCTGGAGCTTCAGAGCCCTGGAACCTCAGAGCCCTGGAACTTAAGTGTCCTGGAACCTCACAGCCCTGGAGCTTCAGAGCCCTGGGGCCTCAGAGCCCTGGAGCTTCAGTGTCCTGGAACCTCATAGCCCTTGAGCCTCAGTGCCCTGGAGCCTCAGTGCCCTGAAGCCTCAGTACTATCACTAAGGTGCCAATGGAGACTCTGGTGCCCTGCAGCATTGATGGCGTTCACTCAATTACACATAGATCTAGGACTGATCGTAACATGTGCATCAATCTTAATTTCTTACCAAAGTGTGATATCACACAACAAATCACAACGGCAATACTGACAACATCTTTAACATGAATCTTAGTACTATGTGGAATCGAGCCCTGGTTTTTGCAAGCAGTGCAGAGCTGCTACTGCTGCCTTGTTTTGTTATGGGTACCAGTAGTTTTAATAATTATTAGTTAGTTAGTTAGTGATATTTAAGTACAGTGCACCATATCAATCATTATAGGGGTTCAGAGTTTGCTCTTTGTTCTAAAAGAGACCCAGATGGGTTAAAATAAACTGTCGGGAATTATAATCACTGTACCTCGTTCTTAATGAGGAATTTAATGAATTTACTGATCGGAATTGAACCTACATTCACCTGCTAGAGCAGAGTATCCTGCCCCAAGCTTCAAGACCATTGGCTCTTTCAGAGCCAACATACCTCCCAGAAGTGATTGATCCATGGTTGTACCCGCAAGTTTACTAGTTATAGTTATTTCTTACTGTCCACACCGTGCAAAGCTTCAAACATTACCGCAATGCACCATATTTTTTACCGTGTGAGGGCGCTCTCAATAGTATTTTTATCACATCCGGGGGTATACGCGATTCGTCCTACACAGTTTTAATCGGCGTTCTGTCACTTTTGTTGCGCCGTAGTTTTAAGTTGCTTTAGAGGGGGGTTGTAACGGCTCCTTTAAAGGTCTTATTGTCCTTGATGGATATGATGTCTGTATTGGTAATGTGTTCCAGTCTTAATAACTGTTTTGGGTATGAATGAATATACCCCCGGAAGTGATACAAATATGTTTGAGAGTGCCCTCACGCGGTGAAAAATACGGCGCATTCACCCGTTTTATCACTCACCTGTGCAGGTTAACTCTTATGACAGACAATTTGAATTTAGTTTTGACCTGAGTTATTTTTGCAACCATTATGTGCCTTAATAAATACTGAGAGATGAAATCATAAACAGAGAGACTTGTTCTATGCATTTCTAATGGAGAGCTGTTGTCACATTTTTGGCCGGGGCTAATCATTTATCTTTATTAGATAGAGTGTAGAAGCGTATTTTTGGAATTTTATTGGTGAAGAGTTGGGATCAACATTGCAACATCTTGCCCGCTGTTGGTCTGAACCAAGCCTCTGCCTTTTCTGCAGAGATTTTCATGGTAAATTTGCCACCAATGTGTCCCACCTGGATCCTCCTATCAAGGTGAAGCCAGGCTTTCTGCTTGTTCTCACCCATACACTCTTGCTTTGCTGAGATGTAGAACAAAGAGCTACTCCAACAGCTTTATTCCATGTACTGCATCTTTTTGCCTGAACTCCTTGCCTGGTGCATGTTTCCCTCCATCCTACAATCTAGACTGTTTTAAGAGGAATATCAATTCCTACTTTCAGCTCTCCTGAGTAACTTTCACGGCTAATATTTTCTTCTTGTAGCCCCATACCAAGAGTTGCTTTTAGCCTTGTTGGGTTGTTGTGGTGTTTGTTTATTTTGTTTGGTTTGGTTTTGTTTTTGTTAGTTCTGTAGGATTATCTGATAGTTGCTGTAGTAAAAGTACATCAAACACTATACGTGTGTTGTAGTATTTTATGAGAAGTCACATTACCTCTTTGAACATGAGGTTGGAAGACTTTTAACTGTAATAAAGAAGTTCTTACCTTGTTCCGTCGTCCAAACTTCAATTAAGTCAACCTTTATGGAGACAAACAAAAATAAATAAAAAAAGGAGTTATAGTAGGAGATTTGACATAGCTTTTGACTTTTGAACCTTAAAGGTTGATGACTGAATGCACAATAGTACGCCTATAATTCATGTCAAACTATAGTTAACCTATCCAGCCGGCCAAGTAAGCTTGTGAAGCTGGCCAACAGCCCTGTAAAATATTGCTTGCAATCTGGGCCCGATTTCATGGCTCTGCTTACCGTAAGTAAAGAATTGGCGCTTACGGCAGCAGGGAATTCTGCGCTTACATTAAAGGTATTTCATGGCAGAAATTGGTAAGCGCAGAATTCTGCGGTAAGCAGAGTTATGAAATTGGGCCCAGGTTACACCACTGGCCAGAAGGCATAGAACGCCAGGCAACAAGTCGGAAGAGGGCATCATGGCCTGAAAAGCCAGTTAGCAAGGCCCAACTTCATGTAAAGCACAACAAATTTGCTTAGCATGTTGCTTAGCAGAAACTGGCCACTAGCCAAAATTTTATAAAGTTTACATAGCTCAGCATCCCTGCAGCCAGGGCCCAATTTCATAAAGCTGTCAAGCAGAAAACACTGCTTAGTAAATTTCTATGCTAAGCAAAACATGAGTGGGGCACCAGTCAAAACAATGTAAACTTTATGAAATGTTGGCTGGTAACCAGTTTCTGCTAAGCAATATTTTCTGTGCATAGCAAATTGTTGTGCTTACATGCTTTATGGAATTGGGCCCAGCAAGTCAGGAAGCCAATGTAAAGATGGCATTCAACCAATCATCTAGCCAGGACAGCAGCGGCCAGCCAACCAGAGGACGAGCAAGTTCGGGTGGGCGACTTAGAGTGACTAGACTTACCAGAAACTATAGAGCACAGGGAGATTGACTAGGTCGACCATGCACTGGCGCATGGTCGCTCTATAGTCAATTTGAGAGCTACGTCACACTGTTAGTCTAGTCACTCTAGTCGCCCACCCGAACTTGCCCGCACGATAACAGTTCAGTTCTTTCAAACCTGTGTGTCCAGTCTGGCAGCAGAGTTCCTCTCGGTGACCTTGCAGCCCAAGTCCTCTCCTAAATCACCGCCTGCCTCACCGGGAGTCCCAGTACCGTCTGACACTGAGTCAGTCAAGCAGCCTGTTGATGATGAGGCACTTATGTCCGACGGCTGGACATCATGGGAGGACAAGTCTACATGGTATTGAAAAGTTGAGTATCACTCAAGTTCTGTACACATAAAAAGTAGTTTTACAGTGTGATCCCTGGCTACACGGCAACTTAAACGGTTGTATATGACTTCTGACTGGCACCCCCGAACAAAGATATTGACAACATAGGGAGACCGCCAACATAGGGCTAGAGAGCTCAGTTGGTAGGCAAGTCGGCATGTTAAACTGAAGGTCGTTGGTTCAAATCCCGCTTTAGTTAATCAACCCTTTTTGAGATTCCACCTTGCTCCCTTTCGACCCTCTCAGGAGGCAATCGGTCGGTATATTGTGATTCCAAGATGTCGTCCTTTGTTCACACTGCATGTACCCATAAACCCAACCAATTAACACCCTAAATTTGAATAGTTTTCGTCGTTGCGTCGTTTTGACTTTCGCAAGCTGTTATTCTTTGCACGGAGAAGAGAAAATGCTTGTCCTTCCACGGTTTTGTGGCATCTTTTTAAAACTGGAAAGAAAATAGAGGTTCCCTAAAACGATTATACATTCAACTTCGGTGTTTGGAAGCAGGTGTACCCCCTTGAGCTTAAAGACATCCATAACATTACGAAAACACCAAAACACCTTGGGTCCGAAATTTGTAAACTAATTGGCTCCTTTCATTTGAAAAGAGCAAAATAGATGTAAGGTGTTTTTTCCCTGACATAGATGACCTTTCGAAAATACTTCTACCTTTCCCTGGGGGTTATCACTGTAACAATCTCTCGCTAATTTAGTGTTACTGACTTGTAGGTAAGGATTAACATTTTTTTAAAGTGAATGTTGCTTGGGGAGAAGTTGTTAATTGCGTGAACGTACAATGGAGAATTGTCCGTTGGAATGTTACGGAGCCTTAGAAGTGCCGTCGATCCGTTAAATACTGGGAGTTCACCTTCAGAACTCGGTGTAGCCTTCATAAATTTCTCCCGCAAGTTCAAACCTAATGACATGCATTATTCTCACAACGCCAGCGGTACACTGCACAAGCTGGGGGGTGTTGTCGCATATATAATCGCCAAGAAAATTAACACCATGAGGGTGTTAAAATAACACCAATGTAGTTGTGTTGACAACACCCATGGTGTCAATCGTTGCAGTGCATGGATTTGCATCATGACGCAGCGATTTCGATTCAGTTCAAATCAAATCAAAGCAACCAAGAGGCTGGGAGGGAGTACCCAGGCGACTCAACTCAATTTTTCATACGATGAACATAACAAAAGGTAGTGGCACTCGGTCCTGTTACCATCAAATTGTGGATACGGTATCTCTCTTATTAAAGTATATATAGGTAGGCCGGTAGGGCCTATACAGACCCCTTGCATTGGCTGCCATTTTTGACGAAACGTGCACGCGTGAAAGGCTATTATTGGCCGAGAGTCGTGCGCAGCACGTACACGCGTGCTTTTTTCCATTGTTTGTCATCAAAGATGGCGGTCAATGATGTCATGTGCAATCAATCATCGATCTATATTATACGCGCTCGCCGTGTCCTATCCAGCCAATAGAGTACAGATCAATGCAACCCATCTACAGGCTACTAACATTATCCTGTTGTTATAAGCCATTACGTCATACGTGCGCGTACTTATACGCCCAAAGTTGTCACGTGACTTCCGGCCGGCTCAGTTTTAGAGTTTTACAAGAAATCATTTTATTTTTTACCACTGCTTTTCAAAAGGGCAGAAATCATTCCAGAAAAAAGGTCAACATGCCAGGTAAGTACAGCTATTATTGAAATGAATATCGGGTATCAAACTCAGTGCTCCGTATAGTTTGTGGGTATTTTAACCATTGTCTCGTTTTTCTCCTGTTAATAGTAAAAGCGTTTTTCACTTTGTTGTGGTTTTTCTTCTAAAAAATGGTATTGCACTTAAAACGATTTTAAAGGATTGTTCAACTGTCGGAAAAGGCAGTGATTAAAGTGGCATTTTGTGTCACTAAATCTTCTACTAACCACCGCAGGCAACCGCTCTTTATCGTACCTTTTTATAGAGAGATTACGATTGGAATTTCGATTTGGAAGTAACAAATAAAAAACGGAAAATTTGTGGTAAATTCTGAAAGACGCATACCTCTGTAAAAAGTTCAAGTCAAACATTTTTGGAATTGCTGTAATACAAAGTTTCCTGGTATAGAAGATGTAGCCTACATCACTCTAATTGTAGACTTGTTTACAAATCGCAAAATTGAATGTCTACTTTAGAAGTTATTTTATTAACATTATTGACCCTTCTTTTTTGTACGAACAGTTGTCACCATTTTGTATGGGAGGCCAATAGGTATGACAAAATGTATAAACTGGCTTGCCAAAAATTTGATTTTTTTAGTAAAACATTAAAACTTGTTTTGTTTATGAAATCTATTAGAGTCCCTTTTGTTTTGGGTAGTAAATTTTATTTATCAGTAATAAATGGGTATAAACTTGATAGCATAATTGGTCAAAATAGGAAACTGTTGTATTTGTTTGTAGTGAAGGCCGCACGTACTTTTCCCAACGACTGGTCGGCAAAACTCGCGATTGTGACGTTGCAAAATAAAGTTTTATAGGGGTTTTATACATTTTGAACAAATTGCGTCAGGACATCTTGATGGGCTATTAACACGGCACCAGACTATTAACCACCCCTGCATTGTTTGATTTAGCTTGTTTGATTTGAACACAAATTAGAGAAAACTAATTATCTTCTCTGTTTAATTTAAGGTTGAAATCACGAACCTGAAATTCTGATGCTTTCGCTTGGTAAGCCTTTTGATATTTGAAAGAAACTGCATAAAGACGGTGTGCAACAATTCTCTTTCTTTCACACTTTGTGTAATTTTTGGTACCTTATGGAGACCAAGGACAAAACAAAAAAAGGGAAAACAAAAGGACTCCACATGGAAATTCTAAAGACCGGGGTGCTTCACCAGGAAATTTGTGTACAAAGTCTATGGGAAACTGTTAAGTGCAGGTACAAAGGAAAGAACAAAAACATGCTCCACAAGGATGCATTTTTGAGAATGTGTGAACGTTTAAGCCGTGTGATTTTGTTTCCTTTACACATTAAGGCTGGACAGAAAACCAGGGAGCCCGAGGTTCTCAAAAGTGTTCACGCATGAGACTTGAACGGTCTTTTGATTTGAGGAAAACATTGGCGGGAAATATCCAAGATAAATGATTGCGAGTCATAGCTTGTGTAATTCGCACTGTTTGTATAGCTTGTAAAGTATCCTACATGAACTTACCTTGCTTGAGTTTTTCCTCGGATTTGGTGGTGTGCGTCTGAAACGTTGGCTATTTGGAGAGAGAAACAAATTTTATTTTGGCTGGGACTAAAGTTTTTGGTCTTCTTAACAATATCCCCAATGATCTAATAATGTTATTGACTGGATAGCGGGTCGGGCTTCAAGACCGTGAAGTCGCCACTCACAAGCAGCGGCCATTTTGAAACCTTGAAAACAAAAGTTTGATATTACACAGATATGTAGGCATATTGCTGTACAAAATGTGGTGTGCTTTATGAATTAAGGAATGGAATCTTGATCCAACAGCAATTTCTTTATTCCTAAAGATTGGTTATGCTCACAATGTTAATTTATTCACTGTATATTTCTTTTCGAAAATTTGCATCAAAACATGCACGGAGCGCGTTGGTTGTCATTATTACAGAAGAATGTGTTTACCTTTTTACCGTGGCACTGCAGCCATTGTTCTTCTTCTGGCATTCCAAAAATGTTCCCTCATTGGAAATTAATAGAGGGAAAGTGTATGAGGAAATGACTAATTTAATTTATCTAATGTTGAAGGTTTCTTCATATTTTTGTGTTCTTAGTATAAAGTTGTCCTCACAATATTAAGACATTATTATTTTGTGGATAATTAGAAACAAAAACACCTTTCCTTCCGACCTCGAGCGACCCGTCAATCCACGCCACGCGGCGTCTCGATACCCGCTCACCCTTTTCATATAATCACAAGACATTAGGGTTTGCTCCGGAAGGACAAACAATAATCAATTGTGGAAACAATGAACACAAAGAGTTTCAAAGAGACAATAATTTTGTCCAGTCGGGTGCACGAGTTCGTTGGCCGTACTCGCCGTTGTCCAAGGCAGGAAATGTCCCTATTATCAAAGATTTCATGTTATTGTTGCCGTTTGTTTACGTCGCCTTCCCTACTTTTTACTTTCCACTTGCAGTTCCTTCATTTATTTCTTGGGTGTGTGTGTGTGTGGGGGGGGGGGGGGGGGGGTAATTACCCAAAATGAAAGTTCCTCGAATTAGTTTCTGGAATGTTACGGAATTCTGCATTTGAGATTGCGGATCCTTGCAATGTATAGGTGCGGTCGTTTGACAGTCTAAGTGATGCGTAAAGCTTGAGCGATGAACTTCACCAGCGACCTTCGGCCACGTTTACACAGCGAGGGTAACTGGTGTAAAGTGACATTCTGCCCCGTCTTGACATACCCGTGAAATCAAACAACACCCTTTCTATTGTATAACCGAATTCCTCGCGTTTCACCAGCCTGACGAAACGGGCAAGTTGAAGGAAATATAGTGTGATAAATGAGTTGAATTTAACCCTTTGTGGAATGGTGTGTTTGTGCAGACGGGTGTAAAAGAAAATACATCAAATTGAGCGTCGCAGAGTGACTGTGTTACTTTAGTTTGACATTCGAGTTGTATTGTAAAAAATATATATATAATAATAATATCAGGGTAAGAGGGTAGCCCTACCGGTAATCCTTAATTATGACATGAAAGAATATGTATTAATGGTTCAGAATACAGACGTGTGCACTTGTCTTCAGTTAGGCCTACACTATACAAAAGTTCTCTTTGTTAGGTGTTTTTTAAAAAGTGGGCAATTTTCCAGATTATGTTCAACCCTTTCGGGTATATACACTGTAAAAACGATGTTTAGGATTTAAACACTTTTTCTGTACCCACTTTTTAAACATGTTCAAAAGCTAAACGTGCTTAGCTTTTTTACATTTCCTGAACACTTGCTCCAAAAGTATTTATCATTCAAACACACACACAATATTCTAAACATGTTTCAGGCTATACAATGTGGAAAAAGTGGGTACAAAAATTATGTTTAGAAATGTGTTTAAACTCTAAACACTGTTTTTACAGTGTAGAAATATTTGTAAGAATAATGCCGTGTGATCACGTTTGAAGCAGACATAAAATTGTCTTCTCATGATTTCCAATTTACCGTGGAGAAAAACCAAAACACGGATGTTAATTTGAGGGGGGATTGTTCAACGGAATCCTAATATTTATCTTGATGCTGATTGAATAATTGTTATTCCTCACCGTCCCGGCCACAACTTCCTGGCCAGCGACAAAAGCCCAAACTACGAGAAGAGCCACTGCGGCGAGAGATGTCTTTGTGCTGGCCAGCCCGGGGCGGGCCCACGTAGCGGCCCGGCGACACCTCCGTGTCAAAGGGGCAGCAGTCATTTCGTCGTTAGTCGCAGTTCGTCCTTGTACGGTGCTTGCAGACTTGTTGGAATGAGATAATGTGGTCTGTGAGTGAAACAGAAAAGCTTGCAATTATTTTATAGATTACACTACCTTTACAGTGAATCAGGAATGCTACAGAGCTATTGTGTATGACATTTTGTTTGTAGATTTGCTGGGGTTTTGGGGTGTTTGGTGGGGTGTTTGTTTGTTTGTTTGTTTGTTTGTTTGTTCAACTTGATGCCTGTTACAACTTTCCCTGAGCTAGGCCTACATGCTTGGTTCGTTTTTTAACATCAGCAACGCGAGAAAGTACACAAAGCCCCTTGAAAATGTCGACAAAACAGGCCGTTATACATCTCTTGTTTTTCTTTCACAAGGGTCCTATCATTTTACGAAATTTTTCATGTTAGCTGTAAAGTGTGTTTATTGAAACTGTAATCAAAACAGTAATCTCCAATCTAAAAGAGGTGCTTTTGTAAGCCACCGGGAAAGTTGTGATTAACAGGAAAAAGGGTGACAAGTTAGAGCGAATTGTTGTGCAATCAGTTCAGTGAATACGATCAAATTTAAATGGATGTTTCATTAGCTTCTAATTAATTACCCATCATGACTGAGTGTCAAACTATAGGAAGCCGTCTCAATGGTCAGATTAATTAACCGTCATCGTTCTTCATCGAGTAAAATCTTTGCCAACTCCTTCTCCAAACCCTTCTGCAAATTATAGCTCTTTACAAAACATTCACATAAATCAAAATAGTTAAAGGTGCTAGTTCGTCGTGGTTTCCTTGAATTTTTCTCACCTGTACCGCATATTCGGTTAAAAAAGTTGAAAAGCAAAGTTGTTGGAGGGCCTGCTTCCATAACGGGGACGCCCATTTTGTATCTATTTATTTTTTAAGTTCTTTTTTTAAGAAGCTTCTAAGCAAGTTTTATCTTCTTAAATTATCTTTAAAAAGAAACATCCGGTGAAGCAGCAACAGACAATGTGTATGGCTGTTACTTTTTGTCTGCTAAGTAACGGTGTTCTATCATTTTCTGCTGAAGGCAACCGAAGCGTAATGATCGAAACGTCGAGTTGTTACTCTAGCCTTTCTTTTCAGAACATCTCATAATATACAAACCATTGTATCTTCACCATACAATGTTTTTAAACCATACTTAGAAAATGTTAAATAACTTGGGAATACGTTGTGTAGTTATAGTTTACAGGTTTGGTTATTAGAACAAGCCCAGTTGTTAATGACACGAGATTCTTTTAGGTCACAGGTCACACAACTCCATTCCAATTTTCCACCAAAAATAACCTTCAATTTAAGCTAAAGCTGTTTTGATACCACGCTGGACTATCTTCCAAGTATGGGTCACTATAGTCGGCATGTTCTCGTCCTCTTTCATAAATATTTAGTGGAAAGTTCAAAGGTGACGTTCACTACTTCAGAAAAAAGGTTGCAAAAATAAATTAGTGCGACGAACCATCTGCGAACTTTTACAAGAAGAATGTTTGCTATGTCTGGAATGTTGTTTTTAAATCCTGGTGTTTTTAGAAATTTCTGGATTATTTTGCTGTGGTACATAAAAACGGCTAAGATTTTTTAAAATTGGAGTTATTTTTTATTATTGAACAACAAATTAATAGTTCTGATTTTTTAAGACATATTGACAAATTTTACAAATGAGTTATTTAAAACATTTCAGACCTAGCTACTTGCAGGGTTTCTCGTATAGGCCTACATTATTTTTTGTTGCGGTGCCGAAAAATGTACACACAACAAGTTTGTTGGGCTTGAACCGTATCTGAGTTCAAGGATGTCGTGGGGTCAGCATGTTCTTGATTGTGACTCAAGCTGACCCGAACAAAACCTTGCTCAGTAGGCCTAGGGTCAGTTAATACTCAAATTCTTGTTCAGCCTGAAATCTGAGTCTAAACATTGAACCCACTTTTGGTTTAAATTGACCCTGTGGAACAGGACCTGTATCAACTATGATCTGGTATTATGGTGGGTTTTTTTTTAGATGAGTGAATCAATTTCACATCAGTTAAAAAAAAAACGGGTCAACAAAAGTGCAAAGGGGTGTAAATCGCGTAAAGAAAAGTCGCATGGCGACCGGTTATGTTAACCCGCGTATACAATGTCTACACCCGGTCTTTTGAGTCTGGATTAAAAGCCCACCTACAAAAGGAACCCTCTTTTTCAACTTCGTCGAAAAAGGAAAAAATATATTGTGCTTTACTAAAGTGATCTTGACCAACTTAACCGAGTAATAATTTGTACACTTGTTTTTTTTCCTACAACGAAGGGCCTGTGAGATTCATTTGTTAGGTTTTACTTAGCTACAAGTTTATGCTGCCTATGTTGTTCAGGAACAAAAATGGTGTAAATTATTGAAGTGCTGTTGAACAATATTCTTCCATTTCCAAGGTGAACCATTCAGCAACTAGTTTCGATAACCCAACACAACCGTTATGAAGTATGGGTGTTATTGCTGTAACGGTGTGTACTTTTGAGTCATTAGAACCTTTTCGAAACCACGGTTTGAGCTTGAGCTCAGGCTTGGGATCCGACCGCCTTATCGAAGCCCCATAAGGAAAGTGCACTTTAAAAAAAAATTACTGACGGAGCCTGAGCCCAAGCCCAAGCCCAGTCCGTGATTTCGAAAATGCCATATCTCCCTCTTACAAAACTAGTATTCCCATTTTATGGGCACGGAAATCACTCATGATCGTTATAAAATAAAACGCGCATTTCTATGCGATTTTTTTTTCACTGAACAGCGCTCTCACTAAATCATCTTGCAAAAATAGAAACTTATGATAGTTTATTGAACCCTGTGTGGCCAAGCAGCTAAACCAAGCCCAAATAGTTTACGAATATCACATAAGTAAATAAACATTAGAATTTCTCCCGCCTTCATTGTCACTACATCGACAAAAAAAAAACCCAGCACAATAAAAGCATGGACAACAATACTGAAGTCCACAGTAATGTATGCTCGGACAAAAGCAATGTTATAGAATGCAATCTGTCACCAGAGAAAGCCCAATACGATACTCTATTTATTTTCACGGCGGGCACAATACTCTCAACATTTTGTTACGCGATAGAAAGGTAAATAAAACAGTGCATGGTGATCCATTTATGGTGCTTTGGCTACTTGGACGAATTATATTGCAAAAGAAAATATTTAGTGGGGGGGGGGGTGACTGAGTTCGTAAGAGATTGAATTTCCGTGTCTTTCTTGGCACCTTCACTCTAGAGTCATAAATTAACAGAGAAAATTTTCGGCGGGGGCAAGGGGGGGGGTTAACTGCGTACCCTCGGGTTGTTTCCATGACTGTATTTATGGAAACCCTTGAAAACTAAGAAAAGGGCAAAATAATGTCAGAATTTTTTACCATGCTGTTGTTACATCAACACAAATCATCGGCAGTGTTATTATTTTTGGCAATGATTGATAGGGAGACGACAAAAAGAAAAAGGTTTAACGGGACACAGTTTTGTTTTGAAATGACCGCAAAATGTAAAATAAAACGCAGCGGGCAAACAGAGACCTATCATAATTTTTTTAGTTTTATAGTAATGAGCATAATTATTTAAAATACAATCAGCAAAAAAGGGCTGAAATTTGTCAGTACAAAATTTTAACAATTAACTAGTTATCGAGACGTCTTTGGTTGTGACAAGATAATCAAAGGCGGTGATAAAAATCCAACCGATTTTGTGCAGTAGGCCTGGAGTTGACGAGGTTATTTATTTGAAAACTTCATTCTGTAAGAACTGGGATTTGCTTATCAATTAAATCATAATCAACTAAAGATCTGAAGAACGAATTGTGTTTTACCTGTAAATTTAGTCCAGTTAAAAGTAATATCCGAATTCCAGAGTTTGTATTCCTCGATGTAGCAAGGATCCGTGGTGTTTCAGCCCATGGCCGCCGTCAAACATTACGAACAGCCCGCTGAGACTGGCTTGGGAACCCCCGGCCCCAAACAAAGCGATGACAACCGAACTCGGTGATTTGGAGTCCAACTTTAGTCAGCAAACCGTCCACGGCGTGAAATGATTCCGAGGGTAGAGTAAGCAAGTACGTGGATACGTCGAAGTTGTTGGTCACATGTTCCAGGTGTATCAGAGCACTGACAATTAATAACTTTCAGAGGAAGCCCTCAGCCACAACTACACGGCTTCTGGCGGCTTCTGCAGACAATGTGCAATTACCTCATTTTAAATAACAATTAAAAGGCCATAACACTTTTACGGTATGTATCTTCGCATCGGTTTCTTGCACTTTCTCGTGGAATGTTTAGAAAGTAGGGGTGCGTGGGCGACCGATTCGGGGTACCTGCTTCAAATGACGGCAAGTTTCATTTTCACGCGTCAGGTGCACGTATTGTGTCTACCAGTGATCCAGGTGAATTGGCCACTACAATTGCAAGTGTTGTTTCCTTTTGGATTGAAAAGAAAATAAAGTTCGTGCGCGCGGTGTTATCGCACGGTCTGTAAACTTGGGTGAATTGGCAGCCAAAATATAAAACATTGTTTCCCCTTAAGATTTTCATGCTGTACTAAAACATTTTCCTTTCCCCCGGCAAGGTCGGGTATTGGTCGAGAGAAGAAAAGATGGAGACCACTCTAGAAAACACAAATAATGACTAATTAGACCTTGCATGGCGTGCAGACTCCAGACAAAATGTTGATTTATTTCTGGCCTCCGCTTCTTGTACAGTTTGACACGCAGGGTTAATGAGTCTAAATGTCAATTTCCTTTCCTTTTAATTTATGTGGCTAGTTCGAGTTGACAGGTACTTATCGCAGGCAGTCACCCTGTGTACTTTCTTTGTAGCCCTGCAAAATAAATCAAATCATATCAAAAACTAAGAGGTTTAGAGCTAATATTCATTGGATTATTGACTAATCCTCAATCGCAATGAAGTAAAATCCTTTCTTGAGCCCAGTACTTGGCGCACATATTGCACGAACACTTCAAAAGAAGATAATCAAAATGCAGTTAACGATTGCAATCGGGATCGCTATCGCGGCCACAAAATGCCATAAGAGGATGGTGAACCCCCTTATAAGCAATGCCCCCTGTGCCCCCCCCCCCCACCACTACCACCACCACCTGGCTATACGTCGATGTTAATACACCGAATACAATTTGTTGACATTTTATCAATTACCCGCACTGCAGCCTACCGACAAATACCAGAGAACTTTGGAGAAAAACGATGTTAAAGTTATACAGGTAGTTCCTCATAGAAAATGTTAAGTTTTAAAAAAAATGCAAGCGGATGTGCGATTTCCAAGCATCAGAACGTGCCTTGGATGCGCCCTAAGGAGTCTAAGCAGATAAGCAGCATCCCCAAAGTCTCAGAGAAGCAAAAAAGGCACACAATCAGCTAGGACAACTTCAGGGCACTTATCACTTTACGCTTGGGGAGCCCTTTGCGCAGAATTCCACATTAAAGCAGAGCCATCGAAATTGGGCCTCGACGTTCATGAGTATAGTTAAGACGCTGAGGTTAAGAGGAAAAGGGCTACCGTATTGAGAAAGAAAGAAAAAATTGATTATGGAAGTTATGACAGGTACAAGTCATAATTATGATTTCTCTCCATTTATAACTTACTTGACACAAGTCAAGATTTGTACTAGGTCATCATGAGATATAAGTTATAATTGTGACTTTCTTTTATTTTCCTCAATACCCCCTTCAGATTCCGCACTATCTAAACGAGCAACAGTGTTTTATTTTGATCCGGCCATCGTTTTTCCTCGCCGTACGTGTTCAAATCAAGAAGGTGTGCCCAAACCTGCAGTTTCCCGCCAGCCTAAACATTATTTTGCATTTCTGTGATTTACGAGTCTGGTTGTCGACGTCCATGCATGAAAAAAACCTAAATGTGACAAAAGACAAATAATGAACCATCCTCGACAACTTGTTTGACATCCCGCTGGTGTAAACTCGTCCCATCTGGCCTGATTTTCGCCCGAATTGTTTTCTTTTCTCAATTTTGTTTTTTCTCTGAACGAATTTTGACGGATGACACTGTTTCAAAACGAAAAACATAACAAAAACTTTCGCATAATTATGGACAATCTCCAAAATACATGTTGTTTGTACTTGACTGGTGGACGTGATTTTATGTCAGGCGATCCCAACAATGGTTCATTTTTAGTTTTTAAACTACCGCTTATAATTTGTGGGTCTTTTCGTGCAATGATCTTAAGTGATAGCTGTCTGGAATCTCTAAAGCTATTTAACACTTTTATATAAACAAGCTACTACTTGAGATATGGCGGACATCACACTTTGACACTATTTCGCTTGGTTATGTGTCAGTACATGTGTATTATACGCCCACACCAAACAGTGCACTCATTCGGCGCTCACCATGCCTAAAAAAGAAGCTAATTCCGGTTGAACCATCCAAAAATCGGAGCATCCTTCATGTCTGACATCTCGTCGAGAGTAGTTCCGTTGACCATTCAGTTCTAGTTCTTTTCATTCGTTTCAAAGTTTGCTTGTGAGCGATGGTCTATTAGTTGCCTTAATAGACCTTATGCACATGACGTCATTTCTGTCGGGCGCCTCGCCTAGAGGTCAAAAGGAGGTTGTTCATTGGCCAATCCTGTGCGCCGCGCGCACAAATCTGTACGTTTCGATTGTTTCGTCACCGTTTTACCTCTTAGACGGCGGCTGGAAGACGTCAATGCATAAGGTCTATTTTGCTCGTTCGAAGCCGCCACTCTTCTAGTGCAAATGATGGGACGGTTATCTTTGATGATTGAAGCGTGGAATGTAGCTCCCAGTCGGAGTATGAGAAAGATATTTGGTCATAGGACAATTGAAGATTTGAGCTTTGAAAAAATATATAATTATAACCCATGAGAGAAACTGAATGGGTAAACTTAAAATAATGTTGGGTTGAACAAAGACAAATTGACTAGAGCGGGACTTGAACCAACGCTCTTCGGTTTAACGTACCGGCGCTTATGAGCTATGTAGCCCTATACGTCGGCAGTCTTCATAATTCGTCAATAACTTTGTTCAACCCCAAATTATTTCAAATTCACCCAGTCAGTTTCCCTTGTGGTTTATAACTTGGTATATTTGGAAAAAAAAAATCAATCCCCTGGCTTACCGTTTCCCATGTTGTGTCGTAAAAACTTCACGACCGCTGACGATTATATGGCTTTTGACTGGCAGTGAGCCCTGAACAAGGATGTTGACAAAGTAGGGAGACCGCCAACAGAGGGCTGGATAGCTCAGTTTGTAGAGCGTCGTCAGCACGCGACCTGAGGTCGTTGGTTCAAATTCTGCTCCCGTCAATTTTCTTTGTTCCACCCCCAAATTATGAAAGTATTTATGTAGGAAGAATAACAAGCAATGGAAGCAGTTTTGAAAAATTAGGAACATGCTTGTTATTCTACCTACAAGTCAATAAATGCATTCCATTTTGTAATAAATTCTTATTTTGAAACTGCCTGACAGATCCCTCTACAAACAATGCCGCGTCCCGTAACCGGAGTTGCACGCCACCCTCAACCAAACCATTTTGATGCCCCATTGTTATTTTCTCGTTCCTGGTTCCCGTTTTGTTGTAGCCTTCACCTTAAGTGACTCTTTTACAGGGTGACCTTTCCATCAAAATTAGTGAAGTCAGCCGTCATCGCCCAAATCGTCGAGAACAAAAGAATTCGTTAAAGTTTGATAAGTGGTGAGCTAAAAAAAAAACCCCGCCATCGTCAACAGCAACTCACCAGATTAGCATTGAACCGACACGTGAGGGCGCGCGTTACAGATTACGTACGTCGGTCGCATGTACCGCATGCACTGATAATAGAGATCAGTGACCGCATGGCGCTAGAGAGTTTAGACTTAATTCAATACTGTTTTGTATGCTGTTGTACGCGAGCCGCATGAGGGCGCTACACTAACTGATCAAACACGAACCTAAACATAAAAAGAGAGACAGAAATACAGTCTTGACCTAAGACTAGACCCACCTCGTCTTTTTCGAGCCCTCGTGCGCGCATGCAGAGCAGAGCGTGTACACACACAATTGACAGGTTTCGAATTTGCACTGCACTGCTGCACCATACACACGGGTACACTGTGTAGCTAGCAGCTGTTTGAAGACGTCTGAAGAGAGAGAAGTCGGTCTCGTGTCAAGTACATTGTAAACGACCTCCAGTTTTTTCAGGAACCTCTTTTTCTGAGTTACAGTAAGTGATGCATGTATTTTCCAATGTGGAGAGTGTACTATTATGTTTTGTTTGGCACTTGTTAACGGCATGTTCATACACTACAGGCACGTAGGAAGTCGAGGAAGATGATTTTAACAGGGGGGGCCAGGTTATATCTGTGAAATTTGCCTGGTCACTTACTTAATACACACTTTACCCACATCCCCAGATCACCAGAATTGCCTAAAATCGTATAAATGTACTATCAGTTTAAATCCGCTATGCACTATTGGTAAGATCTAAAAAATGAAGTTAAAATAAAATAAAACTGACACGATGTAAAGTTGATGGTTGTAGAAAACATCCCTTGAAATATTGATGCTAAAAATAAAATACTGTTTGATACTATCATTTTTTAGAAATGAGTGAAACAAAATTTAGTGAACAAAGTGTTCTTGAAACGTAAATTCAACATATAGAATAAATAAAAAAACTTACATGTACGAATGCATTTTTCACAATTTTCTTGATGAAGACACAACGAAATGAGCTGAAATTTGTACAGGTTGGTTTTTGTACATTGAGTTTCAATAAGTATGGAAGTAGTTACCAATAGTGTCTAGAGCTTTAAATTTCTTTGAGAATCCCCCCCCCCCCAAAAAAAATAAATAAATAAATAAATAAATAAATAAAAAATAAAATAAAATAAAATAAAAATAAAGAAAGAAATAAATAAATAAATAAATAAAATAAAATAAAATAAAAAATAAATAAATAAATAAATAAATAAATAAATAATAATAAAATAAAATTATGTGAGCATAATCGTAAACTTTTCTTTGGCCGTGTGTACTAATTTCCCATTACCTGTTTTTATTTCACCCCTTTTTTTGTTAATGTGTGCCGTCCCTTTAATCTTGTGCCACCCCCTGATTATCAACTAAATATGACTTTTTAAAGTCATAGTTCATTACCTAAATTCGGAATTTGCCAAAGAAATGTCCCCTTCTTTCATTTCTTTGGACGAAATTCGCTGCCAGTTCTTCAATATTTACTTTGTCTGTAAAATATCCTTATGGACATGGGCAATCATGCAGTGGTTCAACCGTTTTTGAGTCATAGTTGCACGCAGATATGATTTGATTCTACGAAGAGCTGACAATGTTCTCTCTGCTGTGGCAGTAGTAACCGGTATTGTGAAATATATCCTCAACATCTTGTGGATTTCTGTCAACAGTTGTTTTAGTATTGGATCAGAATTCATCCTCTGGCAAATCATTCTGACATTTCATTATGAAATTGTGAGGAGAACTTTTACTTCGCGATCAACAAGTGACAGGTATCAGTATACGTGTGTTAAGTTGTTCGTGCAAACAAAATGCGCGCATTTGGTGTCATCTTGGTTTCACGTGACACATCGCAGCATGGCAATCTTGTTCCCTTGACTGACGCCCTGCGCCATTTTTCCCAGTCAGCGCCGGTGAGGGACGATACGGGCTACCTAGCTCTGGCAATCGTGGCTGTTCAGCCTTTGACATTATCTACAAGTTTAAAAACTTAAGCAATGCATTGACAAAGTGCGCCCTCTTTGGCCTTGGATGAGCAATACACAGAGATTATAGTTGCGTTCCTCATGGGTGGGCAGAAGCACCGACGAAGAAATTTCAAGACTCCATAAGCAAAATATATGTATTCAAATAGCCACTTTGTCAATGTGATTTGATTAAATGGCCTACAGACTGCAGTACTATTCCCTCGGGACATAACATGACAATTTATCATCCGGAAAACCTTTTTTTTAGGGGGGCCCGGCCCCCCCCCCCCCCCCCGCATTTTTTCAGCGGGGGCCAGTGGCCCCCCCGGTTCCTACGTGCACAACGGCGTAGCCAGGACTTTTTCAGTGGTGGGGCACAGGGGGGTGGGGGGGCATTGCTTTTAATTAAGTGGGGGGAGGGGGGCGGGGAATGTGTTTGTCAGTAGTGGGGGTCATGCTTTAGGTTTGGAATGGGGACACTGCAGGGGGCCACCATCCTCTCATGTTCTTGGAATTTTGTGGCCGGCTTGCGATCTTCACTACATTAAATACAAACAGGCATTTTCCTCTTTTTTTCTCTTTTCTTGTTCTTTTTATATTTGTGAGCACTATTGCGATTTTTTCCATGTTTTTTTTTTTTTTTTTTTTTTTTTTGGGGGGGGGGGCACGTGCCCCCTCAGGCCCCCCCTCCTCTTGGCTACATTGCTGGAGGGGTATTAAGTCAACAGAGCCAACTCTGACAGGCATCCCATTCATAGACAAACACATTCGGGATGCCATGTGTGCAAGTGTTTTCCTCCAGTACTGGGAAGCAAATATGCCCAGCATTCATTTTTCATCGCACCACACAGGTACAGGCATCTCCAATCAGCGATATTGACGCAGCAATTACAAAAGTCCAGTTGGTGCGAGTTAAAGGCTGCACTTTCGCATAAATGCTTGTTTATTTTGTTTTGTTTGTTTAGATGATATTCCCGTCAAGGGAACTCGGTAAACTCCCACAAAGGGATTAAAACATCAAGCTGGCGACAGCCAATCTCTCTCATACAAACATTTTAGTTTAAATGATTGTGATTTATGAATTGCACAAATTAAGAAATCAAATTGTGAAATCAGTAAATAGACGACAATAGGGGGTCTACTTGTTCTAGTCATTGTGAAATCAGTGGTTAGCTTTGTTGGATTCGAACCCACAATCTTGTAATTGCAAGTCCTGCAGTCTAACCACTGGACCACAGTGACCAAATGTGTCCCATTAATGGAAGAGGCCACTAGTACACAACACATCAAATTCAACTATATAATGGATTTTCTGTAGATAAGGCAGGGCTCAACAATGTAAGGTTTTAAAACTCAATTTGGTAAACTGTCCTTAAACGTAGGTTCTCAGCAGAAATGGCCGAACCACCAAGCAAGAAGCAGAGCAAGGATGGTGAACCGAAGATAGTAGTGTTGGCTTACAGCGGGGGTCTGGATACGTCTTGTATCTTGCTCTGGCTCATCGAGCAGGGTTACGAGGTTGTCGCATTCACGGTAAGTGCAACCATCCCATTCCCTTAAAATCAGGCCTGGAATTTCATGGAGGCTGGGGATGCCATGGCTCTGTTGCCCCTGGTCTTGGTGTTGGTGCCCCTTCAAAAGTTTGGAATAGGCTTTAAGATGATTTCTCAATGGAAGTGCCCTTTGCAAAATGAAAAAGGCCTTGCCCTCTTACCTCTTAAGGATGAAATTCCAGGCCTATGAAAGAAAGTTTTAGTTTACTTGTTTTTTGTTATTGTAATTTTGTTTTTACACTTGTGCACCGATCAGTGTCGTCATCGGTAAAAGGATGAACAACAAATTTGATATTTTGTATCCTTGATGCAATCGTTACATCTTTTAAATTGACTATATTTTTTTTTAAATCATATTTTATATTAAATTTTTGTGGGTGGTTTTTGTTACACAAATTGAAATTGAAAGTACACATAGTTTGCCAGACAAAGTTAAAGTTACCAAATCAAAATATGTCATTATAATTTAAAGGGTTCTTGCGAAGGACACTTCCTAGTGGTCTACATGTAGGTGAAGGCACTTTATAGAATTACTGTATCCCTGTTCATTGGATTTATTTTTAACCAATCCACAAACTTTCTCAACTCCCTGGGGAGCATACAACAGGGAGCTGCTAGTAGGGCTAAGGGATTAATCCAACATGATACCCTCTCCGCCCTCACAGGCTCCCATTTATACACCTGGGTTAAGAGAAGCAATTCATGATTATATGCGTGTTGCTCAAGGACACCAGTGCGGTGTAGTTTATAAATAATTGTTTTTTAAACAAATCGTATTAATTACAGGCTGATGTTGGACAAGATGATGACTTTGAAGAAATCCGTCAGAAAGCTCTCAAGGTCGGAGCCAAAAAGGTAAGACCTCCTCTTTTTATCACTTTTTGTTCAGGGATTAGTCTTGGTTCAAGGCCTTCTTGTTTGCGTTCCTCCTGCGAGAAGGCGCTTTCAACCTTGAGAAGGTCTTGAATGAAGACTAGCCAGGGATTTATTCCCCCACTAGCAAGATCTTCTATAGGTTGTCATCAAGCTTTTATCCATCAAGTACAACGTTCCTGTACTTCTTGAAGGTCAAATTTAATTTTCACCAGAATGAATGTCAGAAAATGTGTACATCTCAAAATTGAACTTGACCTTGGAGTTTCTCTTTAAAGTGCATCGACATCGGCCAAGCAGATCAATTGGGTTTGTTTTCAAAATTTAGAAAATTTGTGTCTGATGAGTGAATTGCAGATTTGAATTTACATTTGATTAAAAGCTCCAAATGTTCCATCAACTTTACAGAAAACATAGGGGGAAAAAAACCAGTCCAGTCCAACAAAAAGCAATTTATTTTAAGTGAAAATACATGTATGCATAAAACCCATTCCTTGCAATGGTGGTGAAGAAATTCTCTCGGCTGTCATTTGCAGCTAGAGTTATAGTCAATACTGAACGGAAATCACTGCAGGCCACCATGATACAAGCAGTTTGGTCATCATTATGTGTGAAGGATGTGTAGTTTGTAATCAACAACTGTAACCTGAAACTGAGAGAGAGAGAGAGAGAGAGAGAGAGAGAGAGAGAGAGAGAGAGAGAGAGAGAGAGGGGGGGGGGGTGAGCTGTATTGATCTAGAAGACTATCCTAATGATAGGAACAGATAGTCATTTTGTATTCCAGACCCAATGTCCAGGGGTTTTCTAATTTAAGACTAGGTACTTGTTTGTCAAGGAGAAGTGTTTGTTATGGGGAAAGAGGACGAGATTTGTACAGTTTGTGTATGTACATTAAGCAGAGTGTTGGAACTGGCGTTTGAGTGATACTGTGTCTAGATTGTGAAACCTGTAACATCAACTTGTTTACAAAAGAGTCATAGACTAGAGCCCGGACTTCTTGCAGGGCATGATTTGTACACAGCTCAATGGACAGGAACACATAAAAACTGATGTTATATGGAGTTTGCACCACTGATTTTTTTTTATCAACTTTTGATTTGAGTGAAGTGGGTGCATCTCAAAAACTTGTTCGGTTATTTTTAATAACCCATAGTTGTATTAAAATGTGGAAATTATGACAACATTTTACATTAACCTGAAATTTCCCTTTATTACCTTTCTGTAATGAGTTATGAATGGCAGAAAATCCATCAAAAATATAATTTTGACTGATTAATAATTTATGCGCAAAATTGTGTTTTAAACTGAGCGCGAAAGTTTGACGTGCTTACGCCCTTTCTCCGGTACCTTTTGTTATGCCTTTCTTCTGAGCACACAACAATAAGAATTGGTGCAAAATAACCGAATAAATTTATTTCATTTATTTAGGTCACAGTGTGCATATAAGTACCTCGGTTTTTGAGATAGATAAATAAGCATGTTAAAAATGTTGTTTCAATGTTAATTTTAACAAATTATTTGTATTAAAAAATGGAAATTGTATAAATTTTAGTACTTTTTTTCTTCACAAGTCTGGTACAAAGAGAATTTTAAAAGACAGTTTGGTTTTTATTGCAAAATGTAGTCTTCGTTCGAGTTGTTTTCTCATTTTTTGATACACATGAGACTTGCACAGACTAAATCCAGTGTTGCTGTGTCACATGGGCGAGTTTTTGCATTGCAACCTCCAGATCAGTGAAGACTGGTATCTTGTGCCACACATTTCATTGACACTTGGCTTGTTCTATGATAATCTGTGCATGGGTGTTTGTTGTCTCCTCTGTTACTAAGAAAAAGCTTGCCCCTAACCCTAGGCCTGGAATTTCAACTTTGAGAGGGCAAGGCCAATTTCATTTTGCAAAAGGCGCTTCCATTGGAACATCTTAAAGTCTATGGGAAACTTTTGAGGGGGCACCAAGGCCAAAAAACAGGTGCAACAGAAGCCTCCATGGCATCCATGGAATTTCAGACCTACTAACCATACATGTGATATAGCAACACTGGATACAGTCTGAGGGATTCAAATCCCGCATTCACTGATGATTGGTTATTTTTGTATTCTACTCAGGCATTGTACTATTGTTGATACTGAACTCAAATGGCTTTGTGTTGAAGGTTGGGGGCCAATTCCATAGAGCTGCATCAAAGCAGAAATATTGCTTACCAAATTTCTGCTTTAAGCATAATTTAGCAGGATACCAGTCACAAGTTGTACGCGTGATATGGTATTTTGGCTGGTAACCTGTTTCTGGACTAACCTGAATTGTTTAAAGTAGGATTTGAAACTTTGCATGGTGGAAGTTTAACTAAGAGAGGTTTGCGGTAACACCATGTGAAAATCTCTTTTGAGTAGTGTGGGTTCTGTAACAACTCGGTAAATTGTTTTGTGCAAAGCGGCTCTATGAAACTGGGCTTGGGGCAAGACAAGTGACACAGTGAACTGTGTACAAATTGTGAACAATGATCAGAAAGGCAGTTAGGAGTGGGTTTTGTTTGTAAGGTGTATTACTGTAATATAAGTAGTTGCTTTTACCTGTAACCTTTAAAAAAAAAATTGTTTTACTACAAACGCCAGCTTTCTCTTTCTTTCTCTTTCGCACTGTTTCATTGGAATTTGGAAACATGAGATTTTTTTCTTTCCACTTTCAATATAAAACTGAAGATTTGAGCCTGTGCCCAATAAATGAGAGCCACTCCTGGCTAAACTTGAAACGTCTTGGCATTTAACGCAATTGCATAACAGCCTTTATAAAAGAGTAAAAACTACAGGGGGTGGGGGGAGGCAAAAATGCATCCTGTTTATTCTACTGTACATAAATACTCATACTGATTAAAAACTTAAAAACTGAGGTAACATTTGTGTCATAAGGCTTTTATTAAATAGATACCAGGCAAAGAAATCCAATCCGAAATTTCAGCATTTTTGTTTGTGGATTATAAAGGAAGGGTCATAGATTGGTTGTTGTCAGCGTAATGCTGATTGATAGGCAAGGTTATAAAGAAAGATACAATGAAAGTCAATTGTGAAAGTTTCAGCTAAATACAGTGTCTACTTGCTGAGAAAACGGCAAAAACCTGTCGTGGTATTTTCTCACGAATGTCAAATGCATCCATGTTTTAGAGAGGTGACAGTGGGTACCAACCACATCTTCGGCCGGAGCATGCGCGAACAGAATCCAACCCTCAGAAATCTGAGATGCATGAATCGTTTCTCAGATTTCAAATGTTTTTTTGGTGAAAAATTATTCAAACCGTATTACTTCGAAGGGAATCCTTTCTCAAAGTAGCTCATACTATCAACAGCTGCAGTGCTTCTCACCAAGTACGTTTTTATGTTCATTAATTTTGTGAGTATTTGACAATCTTTGACCCTATCTTTAATTTTGGATTTTAACAAAATGAAATTTAAAAGTTGAGGTGAAAGCTGAACATAACCTGTTTTTTTTTTTATCAGTATCACAGCCAAGAAGCGAAAAATGCTTGGCATCGAACCAGGAATACATTATGCACCAGTCTTTTCCACAAGTCTAAATGTTGTGGGCGCATATGGGGTGCTGATATGGGGACCCTCTGTGCATGATTCACCTTCATGCTCCTTATGATCCAATTTCACTGAACATTGCATCATACCAGTCTGGCAGGAGCCCCACTCCTCAGAGCGGAACTTTGGCTCAATTTCATAGAGCTGCAAAAAAGCACAAAAAGTAGACTAGCACAACAAAATTATGCTGAGCAGAATAAGGTAACCAGCCAGAATACCATTTCACATGCACTATTTGTAACTGGTACCCTGCTTGTTTTTGCTTAGCAGGAAATTGCTAAGCATTATTTTCTGCTTAAAAGCAGCTCTTTGAAATTGGGCCCTGATTCTGCTAACTACAAATTTTTCTGAATTATTATTATTATTTTTTTTTGGGGGGGGGGTGGTTTTTTTTTTGTCTGCCAGAGTTATTGGGAAAAAAATGGTTGCTATATCGGCAGATTATTAGCAAAATTGTAAGCATAACCTCTGGGGGAACACATCTTGGAGAGAAAGATTAAACAAGAGACTAAAATTCTGATAAGATGGTCTGCACTGCAGCTGCAACCACAAGGCACTATTGCTGTGACAATGATGCTGTGACAATGATGTATATTCACGAGTATTAAAAACAAAATTCTGGTGTTTTTTTTCAAGGGTCGGTTGTCATGCCTGAGATTCCAATATAATAACGGCTTAATACTGTAATTGTCTGATTTACTATTTAGAAGACATTAGACTTGTGTCCGGGCAACTAGTAAAATTAACTCCTTGACTAGTCGCGCTTCAACTACTCATGATTTTGGTTAACAAGCAGCCTTGTTTACAGGTTTCCTCAGGCTGGGGAGCTACAGTGATTAAGTTCACTTTATGAGGCATCCTTGGTTTCATTACCAGAAATAATAATAGTAATAATAAATATTTAAAAATCCCAGCATTTATTCTGCAATTTCTAAAAGTACACACCTCCCTTGTACTACTGATCATTGAACATACCTCCTGCATATTATCAGTAGCTCAAAGAACAATTATTCAGCGATTGAAAGAAAAAAACAAAACCAACCCAGACATAAACCTTCATCGCCGGGTCGATTTCCAATCCAACGGGCAATCCAGTCGTTTCCTTGACGTAGAGATTCCTAAATTACACTCAAGGCTTCGCGTGGTGGTTTTTATTTTTTTCTCTTTTGGATTTGTACAAAAGCATCCTCAGTATAAGTCTTCGGGGGGATGTCACGGTGAATGAACTGAAAAGCCGGAAGGTCTTGTTTTTGTTGATTTGCTTCACTACGTGCACCCTTTTTAAGTAATGCTCTGGCAGGTTTTTGACAGAGAGCAATACTCGCTCCTTCACACACAGTTAGTTTTTCCCCCTTTCCATTCAAATGCAAAGCGGATCACCTCACCAGTTGCCAAATATTTTTGCAGAATTGAATTTTGTTTACTTTTCTTGTTGTTTATGAGCTTGACCTCTGTGTATCAGGAACTCACAATTTTGAGCGTGTAGCTGCACTCTTATCAGTTTCAAGCTGTGTACATTTTGCTTCAATTGCCAATTTGGAGGTTTTTTTTTTAATTGATTTGATATCCCAAAGTGGACATCTGCCATTTACAGATACCATTTAAAAACAAATCAATATATCGTCGTGTGCCTGGAAGAAAAGCCATAAGGCTCTACGCCATTCCTGTGACCAAAAAATATGAGAAAATGTTGCATTTTTGTTGCTAGAATTACCTCAAAGACATATTTTCCTATTCCCATGCAGAATTTAACCTTCCTATAATGACTTATGAATGGCAGAAAACCCGATCAAACTTTCACACTCAGTTTTCTTGTGAATGCAATTTGGCACATCAATTGCTTATAAATGCCCTTTCTCCAGTAATTTTTAGTTATGTCTTTTTACGGGGCACACAACGATATATAAGTTAGGCTAAATTTACAAGTTCACAGAAAAGAAAAGCCAAAAATTTCCATTGCCATTCCCCGTGGTATTGCTGGCACACATGATTGCGTTTATGCTTGTTGTCCATGGTGCTCTGCATCATGGGTTTACAATAAGCGTCACATCAACAGTAAATTGCAAATTTTAAAGGTCATTTTTTGGTGCCAAGCACAAAGAATAAAAAATATTAAAAAATAAAATACAGGGACTGAACAAAAATACTGCTGTACAAAAATACTGACGAAGAAAGGATAAACTGAGGTAACATTACAGGGTTCTCCCCCGGTTTTTCCAAAACTGTAGGGCATTCTAGACCAAAATATTTTGATGTTTGGCCGAAGCACGCTAAATTGAAACAACATCTTAGGAATGTTTTCTACTTGGTGTTTATCTTGGTTTTAAAAGCCCTACTGTGCAATCTGGAGCATTCTTTATGGTTCTCTCTCAATTTTTGTTTGAGAAAAAAAAATGTGCATATAGACTGAAATTTGCGCATATCGGCACACAATTCGCCATATCGACCTGATACGCTAGCTTGTAATAATAATAATAATAATAAATCATTCTTATAGAGCGCATAACATAACCGAAAGAAATCTCAATGCCCTTAACAATAAACATAGATACAAATTTATACAAGTTACAAGCTGACTGAAAACATAATGTTCTACAATGTGTGTGGATAGGCTAGTTGGAATAGGTGGGATTTTAGGCTGGTTTTGAAACGGTACATGGGGAGAACCCTGATTTTATTTTTTTTAAATAAATATATAAAAGACATTGTAGTCAAGGAAATCCAATTCTATAATGCAGCATATTTATTGTTCAAATGGTTTTGTTTTGTTAAGAAGGAAATTATTCAAATATTGAAATAAACAAATGTAATAGTTGCGAATCAGACTTAGCAATTAAAAGCAGTAGTATACGAGAAAGGTTTTTGTCAACAAGTACGAGATTGTTGAACAAAATTGTTGATCTTGCTTCGGCCAGTAATTTTTGCAAGACCAAAAAAGCTGGATATGATCAAGTCCTCTACAATCAGCTCAATAATAATGCACAGTAGTGGTTTTGCGCCGGGAGCTGCCAGATTGATTTGTGGCTTATTGATTTGTGAGGCTTCGTACTGTTTATTGCTTTCCAGCGGACATGTTGACATGTTCCACGTTTTTTTTTTTTTTTTTCCTCCCCTGATAACATCTCACTCATCTTAAATTAATAACTTGCCCTGGTTAGATGCCTGGTCTTTGGGACACAGAAGATGAAATTAATTAAGAGTCATTAGAATCACACTGGCTGTCATCGTTCATTGTAAGAAGTACATGACCTACCCAGATGTCTCAGGATTTTTCCCGATTTCAAGTTTTTCTCAAAATCTCCTTGAGCCTTCAACGTTTCTAGAAAGAAGTATTTAAAGCAGTGACAAAGGGAGACAAAAATAGTCCACAATGTGTCAAAACCTGTAGTTTTGTAGGATTTTCTGAACATTTTCCTTGAGCCTTCAAATTTTCTAGTAAGAAGTATTTAAAGCAGTGACAAAGGGAGACAAAAATAGTCCACATTGTGTCAAAACCTGTAGTTTTGTAGGATTTTTCTCAAAATCTCTGTGAGCCTTAAAAGTTTCTAATAATAATACACGGGGGTAACTGAAACAGTCAGATGGAAAAAAATGAATAAGAGAGCAAAAGACAGTCGGCAAAAAAAGATAATCTATGATTTTTCCATTCTGAAGTTATTTTCCCTTCTATTGTGACTCATTGGTGTATTCCGTACATCAAGACAACATTGACAGCCATTATTAGATTTGTCATACTTATGAGGAAAAATTGTACACTGGCTGCAAATTATAAAGTTGAATAAAGCACATTCTGAAAGCAATTTCATTGTAATTTTGCTGTCAGCATGAATAGTGAATCTCTCAAGGTGACTATCTCTATGCAACTCCTAAATTCAAAGAGAGCGTGGTAATTCAAGATGAATTGAGGGAAAGTTCCGTCTTCTTTCTTTTTTTAACTCAAAATGTTAAAGGAATTGCCTTCTTTTTTAAAAATACAATCGTCAGCAAACTTTAACATTTTTAAGGGGCACATTGTCTTCAAATCTCTCAAAATGTTGCTGTTTAGATTTGCTCCTTATCCTTTTTGAGAGTTGTTCTTGCACAAAAAACAATGTGTAGTAAATAGTGAGTAGTGATGGTCCGCCATTTTGTGGAGTCAGAATTTTAGTTTGACAAAATAGCGGACTGTGTTCTGTCATGAAATTACACAAAAGGCAATTTCAAGGAATATTGATGTGATTCATTATATTCTGCTTTTAAAATATCTTTCCAAGCATATTCATTTCAAAACAACGCTTTTTATAGCCCAAATCGCCCAATCTGAACACAGCATGGCCCTTTAAGTATACAGTACATCATCAATTCAATACCTGGACCCAATTTCATAGCGCTGCTTAGCAGTAAGCAAATTTTCATGCTAACTGTAGCAGAAAAATTTGCTTAAGCACAAGTGTATTTCACAGGTTAGCAAGAAAATAAGGCAGACATCTTGCGCATTCACCATGGATTTGCATTGTTACGTCATTCATTTTCATACAGTAAGCACCGGAAGGTAAGCATGCCTTTTCGTGTGCTTACTGTTAGCAGTGTTATGAAATGGAAATCGCACAGTATGTACAAAATCGGCCGTTGAGCAGCTCTATGAAATTGGGCCCAGGACCCAATTTCATAGAGCTGCTTAAGCACACAAATTTACTAAGCGCATTAAAATTTTGCTTACCAGAATAAGGTTACCAGCCAAACTACCATGTCACGTATACAATTTGTGACTGGTGTCCTGCTCATTTCTGCTTAGCAGGAAATTGTTAAGCATTATTTTCTGCTTAAGCAGCTCTATGAAATTGGGCCCAGATTTTAAAGGGGGGGGGGCCTTCGACTTCTGGGTATACTAAATCTCAAATCAAAGGAATTAATGTTTACTACAGATTCATATTTGATTGTTTGTTTTGATGTTTTTTTCGACCAAGAGTTCACTAGTTTGTTTACAATGGTTTTGTATTGTTTTGTTTTTGTTTTTCCTTCTGGGAAATGATAAAACAAAAGATAAATAACAACAAGGTATACCCAATAATATTTAACTTATCTCAATTTCAGAGGACAGTAAAAGAAATGTAACAAAACCAAATATTAAATTTAAAGAATAAGTGTAGCATTTATTATTTTGTTTATTGTTTCTATTGGCTTGTCCTGGTGAGCGGTGTAGCCAATCGGATTCTGAGCGCATTTGTGATGGCCTAGTCACCAGAGTGTGGGTTCGAACCCTGGTCTATTCCACAAGTGCGCATGTGATAACAAATTTATCTTCAAACAAACTTGACACATAGCTTTACGCAATATGCGATGTTGTTGGACCAGATGTACGTTTTGCGTATAGCTTAAAATAGCGCAATACATGGAGTTAAAACAGAGCAATATGCAGGGTGTGATATGGACTGTGAAATATAGGTTTATATCACACCTCTTGTTGCTATGGGTAGACCAATCAGAATCGAGGATAAGTTTGCTTGAAGATTAAATGTAAATGTATTATTACAAAAGTAAAGGCACGCTGGATATCTGAAAAGGCAGTATCACAACAATAACATACCGGGCACAAAAAGTTACATGTTCACAGTTGAGAAGGATTTGTTTTGTCACTTTTTCTCCTCGTTCTTTGATGGTGCCGCTTTGCCATTGTCAACGTTGACCCCTCCTGCTGAGTGGAAGATGAGGAAGCAACGACCAGCGCAGAGGTGAATGTTGCAAGACATGCAACCAGTCCGAGTCATAATAGCCTTCTTGCTGGGCGTCCTCTTCCCCTCCAGGTGACACTGCATGCACATCCTTCCGAAGGTACTGGGCATGCGGATCAGCTGGTGCCTCGGGCCATTCAGGAGGGGCACCGGTTTGGCAAGGTGCTGGTACTCTGGGGTACCCTCGGCGAAACCAGCAATCAGAGCGGTGGCGAGGTTGATGGTGAAGTAGTGATGGTTGAGAGGGGTGCTGGATTGACTGTCCTGTGCTGATGCAGCGCTTGTGTTTGCTTTGTAGCAAAGCCAGGCGTTGACCCGGCTGACGTCGATGAGGAAGTAGAGAATTTTCCGCCACCATTTCATGGAGTGACGGCTGGAGGACTGGTAACAGCGGAGCTGCTCGTTGCGGCGAACGCCTGCACTTTGTCTCGCATAAGCAGCAGCATGGGGAGGCGGGTGGAATGAGGTTTTTTTCTTTGCAGTTTTCTCCTGGTCCCTGATGTTGTCCTGGGTCTTGTCCCGAAAGCTCTGGTGGCATGTGGAGATCATGGACACCACCTTGCTGTCTTTCCAAATGACCGCTGACATCTTATCTTGTTGCCTGAAGTACATGGTACATCGTGGTGCCTTCTCAAGCTCTTGGATCTTCTTATGACTTTGTACATTGACTGTAGGGTCAGTGCTGAAATCAATGGGGAATCCTTTGGCCGACTTTCTGACCTCGCCGCAGAGATACGTCCTCTTCTTGAGGAGCTCTGTAGCCAGGGCCACCGATGTGTAGGTCCGTTTGAGATACAGCTCATGAAATTGATACAAGAAGGGCTCCATAATCTTGAGGGCAACACTCTTCGTGTTGATTCCTGTTTCAGGATGCACCAGCATGTTGAGGAGGTACCCTGTCTTGGACTCGCACACCGTGAAGATCTTGAAGCCGGTCTTGTTCGGTTGAAGCGGCATGAGGAAGCGTTTTACGTTATGGTGTCTGCACTTGTACAGCAGTGTGGTTTCATCCATGGAGAGTTCTTTCCTCGGGTTCCAGTTGGCGAGACAGTTGGCGAGAACCGTGTCCCAGACAATCTCTAGGGGGTACATAGGATGGGTCATCATGTACGCCCATCGCTGCTGTGGATTCTTGATAGTCTTAGGACCTTTCTTTGGGTTAGCGCAGGCCAGCACCTCAGAGAGGATGTTAAATCTCCCTCTTGTCATTGTGGAGGACACCAGGGAGTTCCGCAACGCTGGATTAGTCGACCAGTCATCCTCAAAACATTGGTTTCTGTGGACACCTTGGACCATTTTGATACCGATCCAGGCTTTGATTTCTTCAGGTGTCGTCTGCTTAGTAAAACGGGGATTGCCGTGTCCAGCTAAGTTTGTGTATCGGGCAATTTTCTTGAAAAGCATCAGGGGGAAAAATGCCAAGAAGTAGCCAAGGGGATCATCTTTGTCCGGTCGGGTCATGTTCGGCCCATGAGGTGTTGGCCCTTTGAACCTATGGATGTGAATTGGTTTGAGATTCCTGGACCAGCCATATTTATCGGTCGGGTAGACAATGTTATCTGCGTCTAACGGATCGGGATCATCATCCGAGCCTGGCTTGGAGACGTTACCCCGCTTGCGCTTTCCTTTAGATGCGTAGGCCTTGTCTTCGGAGCAGTCGGAGGAAGAGTCGAAGAGAAAATCTTCATCGTCTGAAGGCGGATTTGAGGACTCCGTACCCGACTCTGAATCAGTGTAGACCGACTCTTTGTCTCGTTCGTCTTCGATGCTGACTGATGAATCCGAGACGGACTTGGCATCATCGTCGTCATTCTCATCGTCATTACTCATCAAGGACATGGCGGTAGAGGAGGGACCAGGTTGTTGACTTTCATCCTCACCGTCTCCCCTTTGCATCGTCCAGCTCTCCTCTGCCCACTCGTTTCCTCCATCTTGATTCCTTCCGTCTTTTTTCTCCATCTTCACTGCCACAGCCTCCAGCGTTTCTCCATTCTCTGACCAATGTGCATAATCTCGTCCCACCTCTTGATGGTCTTCTGTTTTGAACTTTTTTCGGTGGGGCTTCAGCCTGTCAATGACAACAAAATAATAATGGAAAGAAATCATTTTAATTTCAAGAAATGAATCAGTATGTGGCTGAATGCAGATATTGTTTTGTCGTCAGTGCAAAAATCCACCAACCTCATGAACAACGACAATAAGTATTTTAATTTTGCATCGGGGATAAAGAATATTGTTTGTGTTTAATCAGCGTTCTCCCTCTACACTTAACAGTGGTGCGCTGGCCAAATGCCAGTTTAAACACATGAGGACCAGTCAAAATTCATACCAAGTGATCTTGGCTGGCGAGTTCAGTGTTGAAAAGCATCCCTATTTCAACTGAAATGTGGACCAGTGAAAAAGGTGATGGACTACTAGTGAAATGAAAAGGTAACTGGTCCTCTTGGTCAGTCACTAAAAAAGTTTAGGCCAAACCCTGTTTACCGTACACAGACATGTGTATACCATAGAGTTATATATAGGAACTAGAGGACGCACTGGTAATGCTACGTGCACAAACGCGACGGGACCGCAAGGAGACACGCGCGCCATTTTGTACGATGGCAACATTGAATACGAATTACGCGGTGTGCTTGCTAAATACACATTATGCGGTCTAAAAAAACCGAGCAGCTGTATTAAAGTTGTTTCGTGGGGTTTAGGTTATTCGTTTCAATGGAGGATGAACACACACGTCCCCACATGCCACGATCACGATTTATTGTCCAAAGTGAAGGAATATTATTCTAAAATATTATATTTATTCGGGATTATTTAGTACTATAAACGGTCTTCACTGGCATTCATAAATTTCACAGTAAACCCTTTCATTGTTAACTATTGCTCTGTTGCAACACACACAAATAGTTTAGACGTTGTTTTTGACTACTTAAGAAATGGCCGCCGCGCTGCACTTGTCGGGCCGCGTACCTAGGCTAGTGCGCTCTCTAGTTCCTATATATAACTCTATGGTGTATACTCAGAGTTTTGTGAAAAATAATCAACAGGCACCGGCCAATTACTCGATTGGGATTCGAACCAACAACCTTTGCTACTCGACTCTAGAGAAGATACCATACCACTGCACCACTGAGCTTGCCCGGTAGGTAGGGGCACTTCAAAAACCTTGATCAAAAATGATTGATATAGGCAATGCTTTTTGTAAATTAAGTTTTTATACAGTTTAGGGGCCATTCAGAACAGTCAGTGTTGAAAATTTTTGATTTGTTTTTCTTCGACATTGTGGGTGGGTGGGTTACAAGAAATAACTGAAAATCAAAATTCAGTTAAAAAAAAAATATATATACATGGTATATAAATTAACAAACGAAAAAGAAGAAGAAAAAGTACCCAGCTCCAAGATTGTCAATTCAATTCCTGATTAAACTACAAAGTTGTTTGTTTATGCCTGAAAAAACCATTGAAAACTACTGATGTTGGAGACCTTTGGTCTAAAACATCTGGTTCATTTGAGGCATTTCTTTGTTCTTCAGTATATAGATTATATTATGAAGCCATTCTATATTTAAAAATCGAAATTTGGGGTGGGTGGGTTAAAAAAAAGAAAAAAAGAAGATAATTCTATGTAAGACATGTGAGAGATGTTGGTGGCTCTGGTAAACATTATTGATCCCTTGCAGATGTAGAACGCACCTCCACAAAATGCAGTTCACCCATTTTCACCATTTTGGCGGTCAATTCCTTTGTGTGCATTTTGACAATAACTCCCAAATGGGGGTACAGGATAAGGGCGTGAACAATATTAGTGCGCTGTGCGAAGGGTCAATTTGGGGTCAGAACTTATCCATAACCTGTAAACTTCTTCCAATAAAAACAAAAGGAGTGTCGGTCATTAATTTCTTCATTTAACAAAAAAACTAATTAAAAAATGCATACATTAAGAAATTCGAGAAAGGAATATCTGGTTTCCCCTAAACTTATGGATTTTTTTTCCGCAAATTATATCAAATTGTGTATAAAATAGATTTTTTATTTTTTTTTTTAAATAATAAAATTTAAAAATAAGATTTGATTTCATAGAAAAATATGGTCTTCATTGAGTTGTGTTCTTGTTTTCGGTATGCGCAAGACTCGCACAATCTATTTTGGGGTGAAATTCTACACGACCACAAGGCTTGCAAGCTCAATTTTCACTGGACCAGAACTTATTTTACAAGACTAGGATCGACATAAAAAAACTTTTTACCCAGTTTTTCTAATTGAACAAGCACTAAAACAATAATCATCTCATTTTTGTTTGGTGAGTGTACTTCGATACTCAACCGGATTGAAATAAATTTATCGGGCTCAAAGTCAATAATTGAACATCAATTTAAAAACATTTTGTTTAGGTATTACACACTACACAGTGAGGTATTGTTATTCAATTGTATGGTTGTGATTTTACTGGCCTGATGCTAAAATCACTGGCCTTCGACCTGTGATCCAGAGTGAAATTAGAACCCTGAATAAAAACATAAATTCTCCTCGGTATTTGACCCAACATCACAGTAATTAACCGTCTTAATTGCTTTTCTGAGGGTTCTAAGCTTGGGCGGTTTTTGATTTTAGGGTCCACGGTATACCGTCGCCAAAATACCGCGGTTATCGGTATTACCGGGAACTTTTCGGATGTGGAAAAACCCCCAAAGAATTAAAGCACAACAAACACCACGCATTGAATTGAGGCCAGACAATCATGGTTATTTAACAGCAGGTTAGCGCTGAGCTTGTCTTTATCTTTTATTAGGACAAATAGATTGACTTGTTTTCAACATAAAACTTATCAAAATAAGCTTACTGTTCATGCAGCAGCTTTCTGAATGTCACATTTTAAGCAATGTGCACTAATTCCCAAACTTGTCCATTCATTTAAAAAATGTATATTTTGCATGAATAAGTGATAAAGTATATAATTTTTTTAAGAATAAACCTTACACTGATGTGTATCATTGTATACTCAGTACTTTCCTGAGACCTGTGAAAAATTAAATCCACTGGCAAAACACTCGGGTGGGATGCGAACCCACAACATTTGCCATGCTAGAGCAGATGTCGTACCGCTAGACTACCGTGCTAACCCGGTGGATAGAGGCTGTTCAAATCCTATATACCTCAACGATTTTAATAGCTTTGTTAATTTTGCATTAGTGATAAAGAAAAAGAAAAGAAAAAAACTTTTACAATTTTTGTTTCAGCCCAATCATGTTTAGGTGCCTGTTAAGTCTGGTTGGCAAGCCGACCCAGACAGAACCCTGCCCCCACTTAGTACTGTGCCCACAGTTGCCTCCAAGGCATGACAGCCTACTGTGGTGTCAGCATTAATGTATATGCACCTTGAATGAAGAGCGCTTTTAGGGGTTGAAGTTACATAGGTGAAAGTCACTGGATTTTCAGAACTGTGAAAGTTATGATGGAACTTGCTGAGGCAGCTTGCCTGACTTGACCCCGTGACCCACCACCAAGTAAATTATAATTATTTGAGCACATGAGCATAATTTGGAAGCTGTGAAGTCACAGCGAGCAGTTTGGGGTTTATGTACGTGCTAAACCTACAGTGTGTAATAGGTCTATCTACTGAATATTGTTCTGGCAGCTGCGTACGGCAATAAGCCAAAGTCCCTTGACTCGGATGCAGCCCGTCAAAATATGCCTCGAAATTGTATCCCACAAGGCATTGCGGAAGGGCGCCCTCTGTTTGTACATTGCTGTTTGCATTATGTTCGATATTGTTGTTTTTCCCCGTTTATTCTGCATTGCCTTCCTTCTAAAACATGTCAGATTTTTGTCTAGATTATTTCGCAACCCGAGAAGTACAATTTTGGCTATTCAAAATTACTTACTTATTGCTGTTTTCAAAAGAGTATACTAACAACCACATTGTGTCTGTTCACTTTAAAAAAATAACAATGATAAATGGTCAAAGTTACTTTACTTGGAGTTAGATTAAGAAAAAGTACCTCTGCCCTAAAACTCTCCATGCCCCCCCACAAACAAACAGACAAAACCACCACCATTTGTTTGCGCATGGAGGACCTACTTGTGCGCTTTTCGCGGCTGTAACCAATAACTGTTTCGGTCACTGACCAGTGATTAACCAATGGCCAAATCAACCGAAACAATTGTCAGTTACAACCGCGAAAACGCACCCCTAGTGTAAATATATCCATTCTATCCCATAAACCATTGCTTTCCACAACCCATAAACAGTCAGGACCCGTGAGCTGCATATGCAACCAGGATTGTTGAGCAGTACTTCAGGAGAAGCAGATGCACTGCACACAAAGTGAATGCATGCAGCGTACACAATTACTACACACATTTCCACACAGTTGTAAACTATTACATGTTGAGTAGGCCTACATCCACCATCACAAAAACCCAATCTTTACCTACAATAATTCTGCATAGTTCATGACACCATGGATAGTCCTACCTCCATGATGACACGTATATCTTTCCTAAACAATATTTACCCTTGATATGGCTGACTGTCTTCTTCCATTGCCGTGTTCTATTCGTTCTGAATGTATTTGGGTGGGGAGAAAACTAGCCTGCTTTTAATGTGTATATATACAAGCATTCAACCACACACCACAGGCCCTACAGCCAATGCCTGCAATTCCTGCACGCCACAGAAAGCCCAGACTGCCAGTGCAAACAACAACGACCGCCACAGCATGACAGCCCTGTGTGGTTACCAGCTACAATCACCACAGTACAACCTGCACAGAGAGACACACACTGCATCTACACACGGCCACCTTTCTGTATGGCCACCCACGTGTGTGCACGTACAGTGTGAGACTAGGATAAACATAAGGCCACGGTGACCTTTGACACAAGGCCTTTGAAGGCTACTGGCATTGTTTATTTTGATTCAGGCCCATGACTTTAAGCAGCTGTGTACATAATATAACCATGGAGGTAGAAATTGATGAGTGAAGAGTAAAACTCTATGAGCTGGTGCATTCGGGGAGGACTGAAATGGGTGGTTGCACAGAAAATACATGGGGGTTTAATATTTGAAAAAGATGAGTGTAGTGTTTGAAAATGAGGCAGACTAGAGGGGGCATAGCTGTGGTATGTCTCATTCACTGTTCAATTCCTCCCATCATTGATTTTGTCTTTTGTGTTCCCCACCTGTTAATAATGGTCAAACAAGCTCCTTCCCCCAACCCCCCTTTTTGTTACCCTCCTCTCTGTTCATCCCCCTGCTTTCTCTATGTGCTTTCATCTCTATCATCTATTTCCACTTGACTATTTTTGTTACACCAGTATACCTGTTTATGTTTATGGTGTTGTCATTCAGCCTTCGAGAAAGACTCTGCTTGGGTCGAAACGTCAGGCCACTAAATATTTTTTTTAGGTTTGATATTTATATGTAGCTTTAAATATTTTAACCCTACTCTCTGAAAATGTCCAAAATATTATCCATCCGGAAGCTCTCTGATTTGTTTGAATTTGGGGACTGTAACTGTAGCCCCAAACCTCCATGGGCCCAATGACAATAATATTGTTAAACTGGCGCTGGGCTCGATTTCACAAAGCGCAAGATTCATCTGGAGACGAGTTGTCAATATTGCCATGAGTGATTTGCAGAATGTTCCCTGAAAATAAACCAATCTTTCCATGCTCTGATGAAACAAGTTTGAAAACTTTCCTGCAAAAACAATGGTCATATATTTTGTTTCTCTCATAATTTGCAAGTGAACAATAAATTGCCATGCCCTTTTTTAAGTATGTTTCGATTATTGGAAAGATCGGATCTTTTTCTTTCCAATCACTGGACTATATAGAGTAAACATGGAAAAAACCTTCAGCTTGTTACTTTAAAAACTACCTTTGTGCTAGTTTTGAGTGCCTTTTTTTTTTTTGGGGGGGGGGTGTATTCTTGGTTGACTATTAAAGTTGCTCAAAGGAAACGATTTAAAGTGACTTGAGCTGATGACCATGTGCATCTGAAAAACACCTACAACTCAAAATGTAAAATCTTAACTTTGCCCTGGTTCAAATTTTGTCGTGGTTTTCTGTGACAGCTGGGCTCAGTTCGGTAGAGCTGCTTTAGAGCAGAAAATATTGCTTAACATTACAGTTACCTGCTTTATAGTTCAAATGAGCAGGATACCAGTCAGAAATTTCAGGTTACATGGTATTTTGGCTGGTAACCTTAGTCTGATAAGCAGAATTTTTGGTGCTTAGCCACTTTCTGTGCTTACGGTAAGCAGCTCTATGAATTGTTTTCTTATCAGCTCATGTCACATGCATGTACCATTTGTGACAATTTTCTGCTTATTTTACTTTAACCCTAACCCCCATTAGGGTCTCTCTACATAGCCTGCCAAATACAACAGAATGCAACACAGTTGAAATGAGAACCATGCCAAATGCAACAAAATGCAACAAGGGATATTGTTGCAATGTGCAGGCATGCTGTTTGGGAAAGGACTGAGCAAGGGTGTTTGCCCTGCTAAATGCAACAATATGCACATGTGTAGTGGTGACTTGTAAATTCTGTTTTAACTGTTATTATACATTCTTTTGAATATGATTTGAATTATGATTCTTACCTAATATTACATCATACTTCTCAATACTTTTCCCATAATTTTTTTTTTGAAATACCCATTATAAGCACCCAAACCTATATGAAGACACTTCACTGCTGAATGCAACAAATTCAGTCAAAGAATGACATCTGAGTTAACTGCCAAATGCAACAGATTACAACAACTATTACCATTTGGTGCATATTGTTGCATTTAGCATGGTTAGGGTTAATAGCGAAATGTGGTGAAGCCCAAATGTCTGCTTTTAAAAGCAGCTCTGTGAAATGGGCCCTGGGGCCTTTGTACAAACCTCGGCTTAGGATCCGTTTCTGGCACTGGCCTTTGTTTGAAGATGGAAACAGTATTGACCATGACATTGACAAATGTTCACTGCTACATAATTGATGACGGAGCCCAAGCCCAAGCCGAGGTTTGGAAAAGGCCCTGGGCCCAACTTCATAAAGCTGTTAAGCAGAAAATTCTGCTTGGCAAATTTCTTTACTTAGCAAGAAATGAGCGGGGTACCAGTGGCAACAATGTAAACTTTATGGAATGTTGGCTAGTAACTTGTTTGTTTCTGCTAGTGTTAAGCAATATTTTTCTGTGCTTAGCAAGTTTTTGTGCTTACATGCTTCATGACATAGGGCCCTGGTTTCCATATGTACAGCGATCATTTGCTTACACATTAAAGATACAGAACAAAATTGACTTCTTCAAGAACAATGAAACTTTTTTTATTTTAGAAAACAATTCAAAGGCAAAGCAATCAGTGATAGATCTGTAAACAAATAAACAATTTCAATCGTGACATAATTTTTTTTACCAAATTGTGTACACCCAAGACTGGACTTCTGGTAAGCAAAAATACACAGCTCATCAGAGCATAAAGACCATCAAATCTGGGCCCGATTTCATAGAACTGCTTAAGCAGCAAATATTGCTTTAAAAATTTCTGCTTAGCAAAAATAAGCAGGATACCAGTTACAAGTGGTACATATGGAATGGTATTTTGGCTGGTAATCTTATTCAGGTGAGCATAATTTTCTTGTGCTTGGCTCCTTTTTCTGCTTAAACAGCACTATGAAATTGATGCACATCGGACTTTTCGCTTTATGGTTGACTTTTTTTAATTTGAAGAAAGTGAGTTCAACCATGGCAGGAAGGAAATCCTTCCTCCATGGTTTGACAGACCTGCAGCCAATTTCACGAAACGCTAGGATTAATCCTATCTCGAGTTAGGACGAGTAACTAGTCCTAACTTAGGATTAATCTTAAGGTTTACATGTTACAGTGCAAGGCTGGGACTCGTCCTAAGTCCTAAGATTAATCCTACATAAGTTAGGAAGAGTTTGGTGAAATCGACGGCTGGGCCCAATCTCAAAGAACTGTTTACCATCAAGTAAATTGATTTGCTTACCATAGCAGAAAAAAATAAACAGAAGTGTTTTTTCATAAAACAAACGGGAAGATTTGACAGTGCGTGTGCGTGTTCACAATGGAATTGCATTGTTGCGTCACCATTCATGATATTCTTCCCACTTAAGTCTTTTTTTCGATTTTGTTTTGCCCTTGGGAAAAAAATGAATAACTGTGAGTAAACAGCCTGAAAAGTCTAATGGAGCCTACACCATGCGTAGATATATGTACTAAATAAAAAAAAAATCACTTTTTTTCCCAAGAACCAAACATCATGCCTGGTTCGTTTGAAAATGAACGATTTTGTGCATTATTATTCCATTGTCAAGCATGTCAAAAGGAGGAATTCAATATCAACAGTTTAACAATTTACTGGTCGAATATTTAAACTGATTAGGTCATCAAAGGTCATTCAATTTCACAAAAGCCAACAACAAGAATGTGGTCAACAGTTCAATTTTTTATCAATTTGGAAAAAAGGTAGTTAAAATTCAGCTGAAGAGTGACGAGAATGTAGTCTTGAATGTCTATAAAAATAAAACAAAACTGAAGCAAACCTGATTGAGGATTGAGAAGAAGGAAATCATGTGTGCATGAAAAACGAAATTGAAATTCAATAGTGGCTCAAATTAAACCCTAGATTGGATGATTTCAGGAAACATGTGGGAATTCGAATGTGGTAATGAGCTGTATTTATTTTTGCTGAAATTGATCGGGAGAAAGCTATTAAAAGATTAAGGAAACAATGATGTAAAGTGAACTTCCCTTTAAACAACATGACATCCTAAGGAAACGATAGTGCCATTTTTTTCACAGATTTTTAAACAGGTACTTGAGCAATTTTTTCTCAACAAGAATGTTATTTAAAATTGTTTATAATGTGCTTGTACACTTCGGAATTTGTCATAATTATGGATCAACAAAATATTCCCCAACCTCAAAAACTAGAACCGCTTCTGCCGTTGACAGAGTGCGTAAAAATGACAATACTTTGACGTCATGTGGGGGAGTTTGCTTTGTTATACCTCCATGCTGCAACCAAGCGGCTATACAAAACGGAGCTCCCACATAAATGTATGATGTCACATGTTTGATGACATTACAGGTTTTTTCACGAATCTTTTTGAAAAGCACCCGAGAAGGATATTCAAAACTATTGTTTTTTACACACTTAAAATCTGTTTAATCTCATGTGAACTCAATATCCTTACTGATTGAAAACATTTCAAAAGAATTTTAGCAAAGATAACTTTTCGTTTTCGGTCAACTAGGTCTTTAAGGGGCTTTCACTGGTACCCAAATTAAACAAAACTTTGGGGTAAATATTTTATGGAAGACAAGAAGGAATTTTCTGAAAACTATTCACAAGCCAGTTGAACAACTTTTAAAAGTCTTCTGGCTGGCGCTCAGCCATTTTAAAGAGGGCAGGGCTTGCCCTTAACACTGGCCCGGTGTACATTGTTTAGTAAAAACTTCTACGGGCTAGTAAACACCACTTCTCAACTTGCCCTGTGGGCTACTGAAACCTGTGCAACCAACTTGCTTAAAATGCTCACATTTCTTCCTTTTCAGGTGTGAATAATAAACTTCTAAAATGTGTTTAATAATTTCTGAGTGTGTGAATGAAATTGGTCATGATCGCTATCATTAATACATCAGAAAGATACATACATGTTTAAAATCTGGGCTACTAAAACTTCTTAGGGGCAAGTAAATTGCACAGTTTACTAGCCCAGTGGGCTACTTTACAAAAAGTTTAAGAGCAAGGCCTGGAGGGGCTCCATGGTCCAATTCAGTTTTGTGATGCAATCATTTTCCCAATAGATGGAGTCCTCGTGAAAGTTGGGACAAAATTTACAACTTTCTAACCTCTCGTGAAATTGGTGTAAAATGCCATGTTGTATTTTATACCCTTCAATTGCGAATTATGTCAGCATCCAAAAACATCCAATGATTTCACATACATCAAATACATGGGTCAGTACATTTTTGTTCCGGAATTTTTTTAGTCCATTGCCGACTTTCGACTGATGCAGAAATTCCTCTTTGGAATGTACAGGCCCATTTATGTTATTAACATATCCAATGATGCCATGTTTCAAGTTTCACTCTGAAAGAGTATTCAAATAAAATGACATTTAACACCATTTATTGTGAGGTTAGATACTTTCATAAGGACTCTTTCATTTTTGGAAAGTGAGTGCATAAAAAACTCAATTTGACCTTTGTACACAAAAGAAAATGCCTATTTTTTTTTTTTTAATAATTTGTTTCAATGAAATTTTCAATGAAATTTTCAATGAATTTTTCAACAACATTTTCAATGAAATTCTCTCAGGTTAAACAAACTATTGTTGAAATGAATTTACTCTTCCAAAACCAGTGTTACAGTATTCCTCTAATAATAGACACAATCTTTTGCCAAGTTCCCTGTGTGCAATAATAATAGTGGTTACTGATTATCACTGTAACCAAAAAGGGGCCTGACCATCTTGCCATTTTAGTTCGGTGTACAATGCTTTTAATGAGAGAAAATAATTACATGGTTTAAAGGTAGGATCATAGAGTGGCAAATACTCTAAAAAAATAAATGACCATAAAACATTAATTGGTGAGGATTTGATAATTTTTCACCCCAAAACCATGAAAACATTTTAATCTAAACGACTCATGCATGCATCATTTATCAGATTCCCAAGGGTTGACTGAAAAATTGAATTTCCATGGTGTCCGTCGGTGAATGCTGTGGGCGGAGATGTGGCTGGTACCCACGTCACTTAGCTAAACGTTTATATGGTTTGTAGCTGGGGTTTTTTCAACAAGTAGGCACTATTCAGCCGAAATGTTCACAGGTGACTTTTAACTCTTTCAGTGCCAAACTCGTACATACGAGGTATATTTGTTAGTTCAAAATCGCCAACCTCGTACATGTACGAGGTAATGTTCATACTTAAAATTGCCAAACCCCGTACATGTACGAGGTAGAGTAAACATGTTATCACAAGGGGGCGCTCTCGCTCTTTCTAATGGTACCATTTTTATTCATATACGACCTTTTTTTTTTTTTTTTCGAACTTTTTTTTATACAGAATTTTGAAAAATTAACAAAAACACTCGAAGTTTTGCAATTTAGGGTTAAACTTTTGAAATGTCGCAGGCACTGAAAGAGTTAATGTATCTTTATTTGATAACTTGGCCTATAAGTCAGCATTACGTTGACAAAAACCAATCTACATGTACGACCCTACAATGAATGTCTAAGAGTTTGCAGTCTGCATTCTTCATAAGGCAGCTTTAGGGCCATGTCACACGGGGCAATTTACAGGCAACCAGTTCCAAGCAATATACAAGAAGAAAAGGCATTCACATTTGAATGCTCGCATAGTTTTCTTAGGGATCTTAAGACATTGTGTGAAAAATTACTCATGTGCTACGAAAGTGGTCCTGTAGCATGCACTGGGGTTGGTTGCCTCCAAGTTGCCTGGAAAAGTTGCCTCGTGTGACAAGGCCCTTACGATGCATCGTTGATTACCATGTCAGAGGATCTGACTTTAACACCCTCGGCAGAGTGGAAGGCAAGGAAGCACTGTCCCTTGCAAAGGTGAATATTACAAGCCATGCAACCAGTCCGGGTGGATTTGGGTTTTCCTTTAGCCGTTTTCCTTCCCGCCCTTCGGCACTCAATACACATCTTTCCATAGGGGCTTGGCATGCGGATCAGCTGGTGTTTGGGGCCGTTGGCCAGGGGCACCGGTTGACCCACGTGCTGGTGCACAGGTGCGCCCTCGGCGAAGCCGGCTATCAGTGCAGTTGCGATTTCGACGACAAACATGCGATGGTTCAGTATTTCTCTCGTCGGGTTGCCCTTTGTTTTCTCTTTGTAGCAGAGCCATGCGTTGACCCGGCTCACGTCGATGAGGAAGTAGAGGAGTTTTCGCCACCATCTCATTGACTGGCGGCTGCAGGTTTGGGAGGAGCGCAGTTGGTCGTGGCGGTTGACCCCCATGTATTTGGCATGGTCGATTACTTGTGGAGGAGCTCTGAGGCTTGACTTAGTCTTCCTAAATTCATTTCTACCTTTTCTCCCGAGGAAGTCAGTAGACTTGTTCCGGTAGCTCTGGTGGCACGTGGAGAGAAGATACAAAGCCTTACAGTCTTTCCAGATAACTGCCGTCATCTTTCCGTTTTGCCTAAAGTACATTGTGCCTCTCGGAGCATTTTTGATCTCCGTAATCTTCCTGTGATTGTTGGGATTGACCAAGGGTTTCAGGCTAAAATCATCGGGGAGGCCCTTGCTGACTTTCTTCACCGGCCCGCAGATGTAGGTCCTTTTCTCTAGGAGCTGAGAAGCAAGAGCTGGTGACGTGACTGTATGTTTGAGGTAGACCTCATGATATCGATAGAAGAAAGGTTCAACTAACTTGAGTGCCAGTTCCGTCATCTTGAGTCCAGATTCGGGCCGCACGATCATGTTCAGGAGGTAACCAGTTTTGGCATCGCAGATGCTGAAGATTTTGAAACCCATCTTGTTTGGTTTCAGGGGCATGAAGAATCGCTTGGAGTTTGAACTCCCACTTTTGAAGATCATCGTAGCTTCATCCAGTGCGATCTGCTTGCCCGGATTCCAGTTGGCGAGACAGTTGGCGACAACTGTGTCCCAGACCAGCTGAAGAGGGTACATGGGTTGGGCGATCATGTACGCCCAACGCTGCTGGGGGTTCTTGACCGATTTAGGACCCTTGTTCGGGTTGGCACAGGACAGGACCTCGCCAATAAGGCAAAACCTCTCCCGGACCATGGTGTTTGCAATGAGGGTGTTTCGAAGACCTGGATGGGTAGACCAGTCATCCATGTAGCTCTTATTGTAATGGACTCCTTGAAGCATTTTAATGCCCAGCCAGGCCCGAATCTCCTCTGTCGTGGTACGCCTATTGAATCGGGGATGAGACCGCCCGGCTAGATTCGTATAGCGAGCCATCTTCTTGAAGAGTACAAGAGGAAAAAACATCAGGAAGTAATGAAGAGGGTTGTCCTTTTCTGGCCTGTCGATCGTGGACCCTTCAGGTGTTGCTCCTTTAAACTTATGCATCTTAATCGTTTTCCGGTTCCTGGACCAACCAAATCTATCTGTAGGGTAGAGCACTTTACTGTCGCTAGGTGGGTCAGGGTCGTCGTCTGAGCCTGGATGATATTTTTGATCTTTCTTTAACCTCTTCACTGGCTGGTAGAACAACTCATCATCATTGTCGTAGTTTTCAGACGAGTCTGAGGTGCTCTCCTCACCCTCTGACTCTTTCTCATCTGATTCACGGTCGGACGAGTTCATGTCAGTGGAATCGGAATTGTCCTCGTCGTACGCCTCGTTGTACTTCTCGTCATCCTTGGCATAACTAGAGTCAGACGACGAGTCCAGCGACTCTGCGTCTTCGTCATCTCCATTCATATCTGATATGAAAAGAGACGAGGGACCAGCCTGTGGGATGTAGAACACATTCTCCGGTTTCCAGTGTTCCTCCGGATCGCTTTCATTATCTTTCTCCACTTTGATTGGCCAGATTGTCGCTGTTCTGGTGTTCTGGTGCTCGAGTGGTCTAGTCTCCTGACTTTGTTTTCCCAGCAGTCCATTCTCACCATTTGTCTCTTCTTCGGAATCAGTCCTATTCAATTTAATTCAAATAAATAAAAAAAGAAAGAAAAAAAAAGGTAATTAGTGGCATTGTAACATTTATCCTCCATGCAAACATGGCTGGAAGGAATGAATGGTCAGAGAGTGGGAGGGTTGACTGTGTACTGTGTAGATGCATTCACCACATGCTATCATATAGACCTTATGCACATGATGTCATTTCAGTAGGGCGCCCTCGCCTAGAGGTCAAAAGGAGGTTGTTCATTTGGCCAATGCTGTGCGTCGCGCGTACAAATCTGTGCGTTTTGATTGTTTCATCATTGTTTTATCTGTAAGATGGTGGCGCGATGACATCTATTGCAGGCTGGCATAGTTAATCTCTTAGTCAAAACTGCAGTGGATAGTACTGAATAGGTTAGACAGTAGGAGGGTTGACTGTGTACTGTGTGGTGCATTCATCACATCATATCAAATTGAAGGCTGCCATTGTTTATAATTCAAAACCAAAGTTTACGATATTGAATGATCAGATAGTACTGGGGTTAAATTACGTCATGTATAAAAGCTAATTTTCAACATCAATTAACAGCAAATTGGGACACTACATGTACATGTATGTATGCAAATTCCGTCTGAAAGAAATGCCTAATTTAAATTATTAGATGTCAGGATTTTTCAGTGAAAAATTCTTTTGAATATTTAATCGGTAATTATTCCCCCCTTCCCTCATATGTGTGGGTCATAATCTTCAAATCATGCCAATCGCATTTTTTCATGATTTTAAATTTGTCTCAATTAATCTAATCCCATTTACTGTGTCCAACACATTACTGGATTTGTTGGGGTGGGAAACTTTGTTATGCTTGCACATTGGTTGAAGTGCAAACAAGCAGGTGCAGACAAAACTTTAAAAGAGTGACCTGGTACAGTCTAGGGCCTTTCTGGCAGGCAAGATACGACACTGATCGTATGGGAAATTTTTACATGTTGTGTCATCATTTCTACATAATCTCAAGAGTTATAAAATAACAGCTGAACAACTTTTGAGATATTCTCCCATTCATCAAATCAAAAGTTGATACAAATCAGATTGATTGTTTTCTTCCATTGGGCAGTGTACAAATCATGCCTGCAGGAAGTCCAGGCTCTGCGGCTCTTATGTAAACATGTGATGTCACAGGTCACATGGTCTACATAAGGGAAATCATTCACTGCCCATATCATGCCCCCCCCCCCCACCAGGCCCCTCTTTAAAATGTTTGAAAATGTGCATGCATCACTGGATGTGAATATGTGGCATAATGTTGGCTTGCTCCATGTTTTTAACATTAATCAATCATTCAGTCTGATTGGTAGAAATGAGTTGTTTACATCAACCTAGATTTATGACCCTTTACGAAAAAATTATTTTTATTATAATACTATTATTATTATCATAATTTTTTTTGCCATTTATCAAAGTATCATCATACAATGTACAAAAATCCTTATTGCACAGGACAAAAAGAAAGTAGCAGGGGGGGCGGGGGAAACACAGAAATCAAGTATGGTCCATATCAAGTTGGCCAGGGCCCCATTCCTAGAGCTGCTTTAAAGCAGAAAATATTGCTTTAAACATTTTCTGCTGCGCATAAATAAGCAGGATACCAGTTACATTTTGTAAATGTGACATGGTAACTTGGCTGGTAACCTTATTGTCACAAGCACAATTTGTGTTGTGCTTAGAAACAATTTGGCCCAGTGTTAATTGCATTCAAACACTGTGACTCGTAAGTTTGCCAATCCAAGGAGACCTGTAGCCAATCAGGGTGAGAATTTTTCCCCCGGAAATTTACCTTAAACCAGTTCCTAAAACCATGTCCCCAGGTAAACATTCTCCAGCAAGTTGACCGACACTATGAAGCCATGCAACTGTACCAGGGCTAAAAATTAACACTGGACCACTGGCCTGAGGCCAGTGATTTTAGTGTCGGGCCAGCAAACTGAAGACTGTACAAGCCTGGTGGTCTTGTGTCTTTCAATTGACTAAAATACCTCACTGTGTAATAAATGTGGAAGTGTCGTGGCCGAGTGGTTAAGAGCACCGAATTCAAACTCTGGTGTTTCTGATCAGCAGAGTGTGGGTTCGAATCCCCAGCCGTGACACTTGTGTCCTTGAGCAAGACACTTTACCGCTGCTTCGTCCTTCGGATGGGACGTAAAGCCGTTGGTCCCATGTGTTGTGTAACACATGTAAAAGAACCCAGTGCACTTATCGAAAAGAGAAGGGGTTCGCCCCGGTGTTCCTGGTTGTGGCTGCTTAATGCGCCGTAGCACCTTGTAAACCCTTATACGGTGCTAAATAAATGGGTCTCAGAATCCACCACTGCAATAACCTATCTTTCTGAAAGTTTGTATATACTCAGCGCCTTGAGTACCTTGTTTGGTAGATACGTGCACTATATAAGACTTCGATATTATTATTATTATTATTATTATTATAAATAATACATGTATCTTATGTGAAGAAGACTGAATCAAATAAATATCTTGCAATAGGACAAATGAGATAGATCCTCTCGTTATTAGTGCTTGTGAGTGAGCAAATAATTTAGATTCTGGACTTGTAAAAGGAGTTCTGGTCAAGTAAACACTTTGAGCTACTGTACAAGCCCTGAGGTCTTGTGGAATTATGGTGGGACAACAAGTTTGTTGAACTGTGTCCGGTCGCTTTGTGTTGACTCTATTTATGCATTCACCACATGCTATCATCATTGCTGGCTGGCGTAGTACACCATGTCACCACTCGACCACAGACTGACTTTAAGTGAATAGTATTGAATTGTCAGAAAGTAGCGGGAGTTTTCTGTGGAAACGGTGTAGGCCAGCTGATTCACTGTCTCATATATTGCAGGCTGGCAGACATAGTCATTAATGTAGCAATCGTAAGAACTTGTGGTTTATTACTTGATAATCATAAAAACAGTGGGTGAAATGTTTGGTGAGACAGCAGGAGGGTTGTAAAAGGAAAACGTTGGTGCCAGTATTATGTATCCATTAATACCCATTAAAAAAAATTACAGCCAGCCATGCAGCATTTTTTTTAAACTGTAGAAAAAAGCTCTTTTACAAACTGTAGTGAGATAAAACTGTAGCGAGCTTTTGAAAACAAAACTCTTTTTCACACTGCAGTGAGATAGAAAACGGAAAGAAATTGTACTGGCTGTTCAAAAATGTGTCTACTTGGTTAATTTCCCTAAAATTATTTTTTTACAAAGTTCTGTCTGAAACTGAAGGGAATTGGACACCTCATGATTTTTAACTTTTGACCTTTTGACCTTTTGACCCCACCACGTTGGTCATTGCTGGTGTTGAGCCATGTCCAAATTGGCAGCTATGGCTATGGCTGGATGATCATGTCACCATGAGTTGAAGTATAGGATGTCCTTAACAACACCCTTAGCAACAGTTGTAGCCGCAGCCATAGCCGCCAATGCGGATACGGCCTTATATTAACAAGCAGGGTCCTTTGTCGGGAAACTTGGAGAAGTATACGGGTACCCAGATAATTACTTGGGCGCCCGTCTGCTGGACTCAATAATCGGTTCCATTTAGTGTTTGCCGGTTCCATTTTATTTTTATCATTTTCATTTTATTTGTACTGGCTCCATTATGACTCGTCTACATAACTCGAAACTTAATCCATGTATGATGTATGGTGTAAAATTCAACGTCACCAATTCACAGGCTTCAAACAATGACAGAGTGATAACTTTACAAAATATAAATTGGCAGATGAAATCGACTTCGGAAAAAAAATCCTATTCCTCGCCCGACCCCCCCCCCCCCCATGACCCCCCATAGGCGTCTGTGTCTGACTAGACCCTTTTTTGACTAATTATGAAAAAAGGGAATCCTGTTAACCAAGATTTTGTCATGATTTTTTGTTTTGCTGGGTTTTGGGGGGTGAAAAAAAAATATGAAAAAGTGGAGGTCAGATTTTGCATCTTTTCTGAAACATGCTTCATGATTTTTTTGTTTTGCTTGGGTTTTTTTTTTTTTTTGGGGGGGGGTGAACAAAAATGTGAAAAAGTGGAGGTCAGATTTTGCATCTTTTCTGAAACATACTTCATGGTTTTTTGTTTTGAGGTGTTTTTTTTTTTTGGGGGGGGGGGGGGTTGAAAAAATGTGAAAAAGTGGAGGTCAGATTTAGCATTTTGTTTGAAACATACTCCAACTTTCACCAGACATAAAACAGCCAAGTTTATAGGATACAGCCTGGGAAGTGGCAGCTCAAGAGAGGGGATGGTTATTAATTAGTACAGAAATAAAGCATCAGTTTGTGATATTTACCCTGTCAGCATCTCTACTGCCCCTGCTACTGCCCCTGCCATACTGTCCCCACCACCACAGGTAGAAATAATGCCTGGACAGCCTCAACAGTTTTCTGGAACTCCAAAACTCAATTCCAGTCAGACCCTACTACAGCACAATTATCCACATCATGTCAGATTTCAGTCACTAGTCACTGGTTGTCTACAAGCTGCATCACGGTGTGTGACTGCATAGTGACACAACAGCTTGTGTGCATGCATGGAAGACTGACTGCCCTGTACAACCCAGTGCTGTGTGCGTGTGACCCATTACGTATGCCTACAAAACAACTCGTGCATTGTTCACCTCCCTGAATGCGCTGACCCATGACCCCGGGCTTAGCTGCACATGATTAACATAGATATGGTTTGTCCCCAACCAACCAGACACATCAGTGCTGTGTGTGACAGAGAACATGCACAGTGCATTTGTGAACACTGTGTAGGTTGCTGTACTGTGCAGTACTCTATGTAGGACTGTTGGTTGGAGTGACTCTGCACAAAGACAGGGCTGAAATTTTACACTGGATCGCAAGCCCAAGGCCAGTGACTCTAGCTTCTGGCCAGTATTGTGTTTTTCACTTCAGTAACAGTACACCATTATGTAATATCTTGAACAGAAACAAATTATGTTGACTTCAAGTTATAATACTTTTCAATTCTATTATGTATTAAGTAATGAATAATACCATAGACAGCTTTCTCAATGAAAATACTTAATGCCCAATGGGGGTCAGAGGACAGGGTTCTTAAAAAAATAATCCATGTGTGAAGCTCTAAAATGTGAAACTGTGATTGACCCCTACAGACACATGCACATTCTGATTGACATAAACCTTTTCAAAATTTAATACATGTTACTATGATTGTAATTTTTAATTTTTTTTAAATATTTATTTTGGGGGGCATCAGGGATAAAGCATATAATTTGGTTTTTACCCTTAATTACACCGATGTGTATTAAGCACTGTGTACTCAGTACTGCCCCGAGTGCTGTGAAAAAAAAATCCACAGGCACTCGGGGAAATTACTGAGTATACAGTGACTTATGCACATCGGTGTAAGGGTAAAAAATAAAAATTATATACTTAGGTTAAAGGCGACTTAAGTTTTAGAGAAAAACAGTTTGTCCGATTTATTTGTTGCATTTTAAAAGCTAATTATTTGTTGTCTTCTTTTTTTTCTCTGACCTTTTATTATTGCAGTATGTTGTCAATGATGTGCGCAAGGCATTTGTGGTGGATAACATTTGGCCCAGTGTGCAGGCCAACTGTCTCTATGAGGATCGCTACCTGATGGGTACAGCCCTGGCTAGACCGCAGATCGCTAAGGGTCTGGTGGAATGCGCGCTGGCAGAGGGCGCTCAGTACATATCCCATGGTGCAACGGGAAAGGTATGTACATAAATTTTGATATTTGACTGTGTGGGAAGCACTTTTTGCGACACTTTTAAGCTCTGGCTAGACTACAGATTGCGCACTGGTGGATTGGGCACTGTTAGAGAGCGCCCACTATCTCCCATAGTGAACTCTGATTGGTGCATGTACAGTTGCATGATGGGAAGGTACATAAGAAAACTTGTTGTAGAGCGTTGGTACTGGATTGGTTATAGCCTTGTTTCTAATGAGCGTGACAAAATGCGAGCTGCTAGAGGGCGCCTACTATGTCCGTGGTTGCAACGGCAAAGAAACATTAATAAGGCTGTGTCAGAATGAAACAAATCATCTACTTATATTGCCATTGGCAGCAGTGAACAAGTTGAAGCGATTTGGCCATAGAAACAATCAAAGCCATCAATTTTGATGTAGCCATGGGCTAAGTCTTTTAGCTGTGGTTTGAATGGAATAAATTATTAGAAGCTGCCAACCGAACCTGATCATTTTTATTGTAAAATCATTTGTGTGGTTGACTTAACCAATTTTTTAAGATCTGCAATTTTAGGTCTAGAGAGGAGACCAAGGTTGTGACAATGTTTCAGTTTTATTTTGTTTTTCATAACAATTTTTTGCCATATTTTCACAGCTTGTTTTAAAACAAATTTGTGTTGTTTTTTTTTCTAGGGTAACGACCAAGTACGCCTAGAGCTGTCTTCCTATGCACTTCATCCCACCATTGAGGTAAAAGATTTCATTAAAATGGAATGGTTTCGGTGGTTGTCAGGCAGGTTGAATAATAGTGGCTTCTTGTACTACTGGCTTAAAGTCAGTGGCTTCTAGTCATACTGGCTTCTAGTCGTAATGGCTTCTATTCATAGTGGCTTCTAGTCATAGTGGCTTCTATTCATAGTGGCTTCTAGTCATAGTGGCTTCTAGTCATAGTGGCTTCTATTCATAGTGGCTTCTAGTCATAGTGGCTTCTATTCATAGTGGCTTCTAGTCATAGTGGCTTCTAGTCATAGTGGCTTCTATTCATAGTGGCTTCTAGTAGTAATGGCTTCTATAGTAGAAGTGGCTCCTATTCATAGTGGCTTCTAGTCATAATGGCTTCTATTCATAGTGGCTTCTAGTCATAGTGGCTTCTAGTCATAGTGGCTTCTAGTCATAGTGGCTTCTAGTCATAGTGGCTTCTATTCATAGTGGCTTCTAGTCATAGTGGCTTCTAGTCATAGTGGCTTCTATTCATAGTGGCTTCTAGTAGTAATGGCTTCTATAGTAGAAGTGGCTCCTATTCATAGTGGCTTCTAGTCATAATGGCTTCTATTCATAGTGGCTTCTAGTCATAGTGGCTTCTAGTCATAGTGGCTTCTATTCATAGTGGCTTCTAGTCATAGTGGCTTCTATTCATAGTGGCTTCTAGTCATAGTGGCTTCCAGTAGTAATGGCTTCTATAGTAGAAGTGGCTTTTAGTCATAGTGGCTTTTAGTAGTAATGGCTTCTATAGTAGAAGTTGCTTTTAGTCATAATGGCTTTTAGTAGTAATGGCTTATACAGTAGAAGTGGCTTTTAGTCACAGTGGCTTCTAGGTCAGTTGAATAACATTACCTTACTGTGTAGTACCTTTAATTTAAAAAATTACTATTCAAATGCTGACTTTCATAAATGTGTCTCAGTTCTGTTGAGTATCAAAGCAATACTTGCCCATCAGACAAAATTTGATTCTGATCTTGTAAAACAACTTCTGGTTGAGTAAAAATTTATAGAAACAAGTCCTGCAGTCCTGTGGATATTCCCCGCAAATTCGAGCCCAGAAAACAACAAAACTGTCAGAGCAATATGGCAAATGGAGAAATGGGGAGGCACAATCCATTTCCCCCCTCCCCCAAAAAGGGAAGACCTTGAGGAACGTACATGAGGGCCTAGCTGTGAATCAGGCATGTTTGAGTTGGCTTGGCAGGAGCAAACTGTTGGGCTGGATAATATTTTATGATTAATTCTGGATCTTAATAAATCTGCACTGCGGTATTAATTACGCCCAGCAGTCCAACTGGTAATCCACCCCACAGCTCCCAAGGTTAGTGGAGGGTCGTGTTTTCAATAGCAGCTGACCCGACCGGTTCACACCAGGGCCTTTTTGTTCGTGGGCTTTCTCCTGATTCAAAAGGACTCGCCAAGCACCTGGAGGGAAAGTGTTTGCCTAAATGGTCTCACCAGGCACTCACAAGTCGACCTGGCTGTTTTGCGAGGAGAGTTTAATTAAAAAAGAAATGAAATCTCCCGTCCAAGCCTTTAGGTTAAGTTTATGTCGAATTTTCAGCTTTGCTTGCGTCAAATGGCCTCACTTATTATGCTGATGGTGTCTGGGGATTCAGTTGCCATTCAAAGGTGCTCGAATTCGTTGTATACAAGCAGAAAATTTTGCCTAAAATATCTGTTCTTTCGGAACACAAACCGTTAGCTAAGTTTGCATGGACAAATGGTCTCATACAATTGTACATATGCGACTCAATTGCTGTTCAGGACTTGTTAAGAAAATTAATTGAACTCAGTTTTTGTGAGTTGTTCTAGGAAATTCCCTAAAAGAGTTGCCTTTAACCATCTACTTTGCTGTGTAGATTTTTCTTACAAGAACTTGTAATAAACAAGGAAATAAATATGCAAAAATAAGTACAAAAAATAAATTAAATATGAAGTTTTCAGCGATTATTATTCTTATATCTGTTGCATTATTATTATTATCATTATTTAGTTTGGCAGAAATAGCAATTAGAGTATAAAATGCTAAATCAAATTTGCCCAGAATTGTTACTAGAAGTTTAGTGTGAAATTATTTCAGGTGGTTTTTATCTTAAGATTGAGAAAAGTCAACTTCCCATTTTCAGAATTTAGAATTTCAGCGTAGCCCCACCAGCCCTTGGTAATGATTATTTTATTCCATCACGCATAAAACCCAGATCATAGCCCCATGGAAGATGCCAGAGTTCTACAACCGTTTCTTGGGACGTAACGATCTGTTTGAGTACGCCAAGGCCAGGAACATCCCACTGTCCATCACACCCAAGCAGCCGTGGAGTATGGACGCTAATCTAATGCACATCAGCTACGAATCCGGCATCCTGGAGGACCCTATGGTAAGTTAAGCCAATAGTTACCATCGAAAACAGCCCTCTACCTTAACATTTGGTCTGCAATTCAAACACCTGTGCCAAATAGCACCCCAGGCTAAGATTGTAACTTTTGCTCAAAATACCCGGCTGTCTGACAAACATTCCACCACATACGCGATCATCGCAAAACTGCACTAGCAGTACAGTCAGTACACGCGAGCAATGTCGGTAATGTCGTAATGCGTAATGTCGGTGAAATTTGACATGTTTATGTGAGAACCAGGCACTTGCTTAGATATTTCAATATGAGCTGCTTATGTCATAAAAAATAGTTGCTGTACAAGGACATCAAAATAATGCTTACTAGAATAAGGTTACCAACCAAAATGTAATTTCATAGTGTACCATCTGTGATTGGTATCCTGTACAAATGTTCATATTGATGACAGGATCCAGAATGTGCAAAAACACAGCTTTGCTTTCTTCAAAAAATTGTCAACATTTGAAAAAAAATTTGCTGATTGGATGGCAGAGTTTCTGATGTTTCAATTGATGTTTTTTTGCAGACCGAGGCACCAGACGACCTTTATCTGATGACGGTGGACCCCAAGAAAGCTCCAGAACAGTCCGATAGAATTGAGATCGAGTTCAGCAAAGGTTTGTCCTCTCCTACTGTCACAGAGTTGAAAACTCGCCCTGATTGTGCAGAAAGTTTCCTGAAAATAAACCAATCTTTCCATGTTCAGATGGACAAGTTTGAAAATCTCCCTGATTGTGGAAACATTTTCCTGATTATGTTGAATGTAATTCTAAATATCTCCCTGATTGTTGTATAAAATCTCCCTGATTGCAAGATGCAAATGTTGGCAGCTCTGACTTGGAAACGTACATTATGTTCTGTCAGTAAGTTTGTTGTGGAGGTTCATCTTGCAAGCCTATTTCGATTGCCACAAAGCGAAAGATCAGCAATTGCAATTTGGAAGTCGCTGCTATTTTTCCCTCTGGAGGGTTTGTGCTGGTCGTAAACTATTTTTTTTTCTGATTGAAGCTAACTCATTGACTTCCTGGGCCCAATTTCATAGAGCTGCTTAAGCAGAAAATAATGCTTAACAATTTCCTGCTAAGCAGAAATGAGCAGGATACCAGTCACAAATTGTACACGCGACATGGTAGTTTGGCTGGTACTTTATTCTGGTAAGCAAAATTGTATTGTGCTTAGCAAATTGTTGTGCTTAAGCAACTCTATGAAGTTGGGCCCTGGTAATTACCCAAACCAGGGCCCAATTTCATAGAGCTGCTTTAAGCTGCTTAACAATTTTCTGCTGAGCAAAAGTAGACAGGATACCAGTCACAGATTGTACATAGAGCATGGTATATTGGCTGGTAACCTTACTCTAGCAAGTATAATTTTGTTGTGCTGAGCTACTTTTTGAAATTAAAGCCCTTTTGTCTGCAATTCTTCAGGTGTTCCCATCAGAGTGAAGAACTTGGGCGACGGTACAGAGAAGACGGACCCTCTTGAGCTGTATCTATACCTCAATCAAATAGGGTAAGATTTATAATAGAGGGGTGTCACTATGTACATTGCAGCTTGGGGAAGTTACACAATAATTCATACCTAATCGCCATCATAAAAAAGTTTATCCAAGGGGGGGGGGGAGTTTGTGGATGCACAAATAGATTAAGAATTATAATAGAGGGTGTCACTACAGGTCAGTGGAAGTTACACACTAGCCTTATACCTCACCGCCATAAAAAATGGGGGTAGTTCATCAAAAGTAAAGTTGTCCCTTCTAGGTTTATTTGTTTCCATAGTATCAAAATTAATCAATTATTATTATTATTATTATTCCATACTTCTTGTAAAAATAACAAGGATGCCTCAAGAGTGAACTTAATCACTGTCTCTTGCAAGCCTGGGGAAACCTGTGAACAAGGGTGCTTGCTATGTGAACCAGAAACACCAGGGTTAACCCCTACTCTTTCGAGATCACGATAAGTGCTGTAGGTTCTTTTACTTGTGCTATCAATCCTAATAAATTACTTGAGTCCACTGCCCTAGACTGCTCGGCCACAACACCCAACTCAGAATACCAATAAAGTAATAAGCCAGACATAGTTGTTTATTGTTGTAACTTATTAAAAATAGTCTTCTTTTTTCTCTCTCTCTTTTTCTGACGACTTTAATTAACAGAGGTAAACATGGTGTCGGCCGATCAGACATCGTTGAAAACCGCTTTATCGGAATGAAAAGTCGAGGTCAGTTTTCCATCATTAAACTTTATCCACTTAGTCTAGCACATCTCTCATGTTGTGTCCGGTTCCGTATTTCTTGTCAAGAAATGAATAGTCCATTCTTTCAGTAGGGGTGTGTCTTGGCAACTCTGACCAAGAACAAGCCCTTTCTGGTGTAAAGTTCACCGACCGAAAAAATTTCAGAGAGCTATGCGAAAAGGGATCTGTAACCAGAAACAGTTCATTACATATGGATATGGAACGCAGAAGCGTTATATTATTCCGTATTCCACTTGCGCTGGTGTGATAACTTATATTATCTTCAAGCAAACTTGATTCCTCGATTCTGTGCCATAGCACCAGGTTTATATAAACCTTAACTACTAGTCCATATCACACCCTGCATATTGCGCTGTTCTTACTCCACATATTGCGCTATTTTAAGCTAAGTATTCGCAAAACGTACAACTGTTGTAACGTTGCCTGTTGCGCTAATCTGCGTGTCAAGTTTGCTTACAGATAAATTTGGTATCACACGCGCGGTTGTGGAATACGGAAAATATCACCCGTCTGCATCCTATATCCAACTCGACCTCCGACCTCGTTGGGTATGGGATGCAAAAGCATTTCATTTCTCCGTATTCCACTCGCGCTTGTGTGATAACCAATAATATTTGAATTCATATCGGCCTTTCTAACTCCCAGTTGATTTTGTGTGTGGTGTTTTCTAGGTGTATATGAGTGTCCAGGAGGTGCTATCTTGCTGGTTGCTCATCTGGATATTGAGAACATTACCATGGATAAGGTAATTCCATTTAACCCTTTCCTTACCATAGGCGACTTTAGTCGACTGCACTCGTACCCCTTCTTCCTTACCATAGGCGACTTTAGTCGACTGCACTCGTACCCCCTCTTCCTTACCATAGGCGACTTTAGTCGACTGCACTCGTACCCCTTCTTCCTTACCATAGGCAACATTAGTCGACTGCACTCGTACCCCCTCTTCCTTACCATAGGCAACATTAGTCGACTGCACTCGTACCCCCTCTTCCTTACCATAGGCGACATTAGTCGACTGCACTCGTGACCCCTCTTCCTTACCATAGGCAACATTAGTCGACTGCACTCGTACCCCCTCTTCCTTACCATAGGCGACATTAGTCGACTGCGCTCGTACCCCCTCTTCCTTACCATAGGCGACTTTAGTCGACTGCACTCGTACCCCTTCTTCCTTACCATAGGCGACTTTAGTCGACTGCACTCGTACCCCTTCTTCCTTACCATAGGTGACTTTAGTCGACTGCACTCGTACCCCTTTTTCCTTACCATAGGCGACATTAGTCAACTGCACTCGTACCCCCTCTTCCTTACCATAGGCGACATTAGTCGACTGCACTCGTACCCCCTTTTTCCTTACCATAGGTGACTTTAGTCGACTGCACTCGTACCCCTTCTTCCTTACCATAGGTGACTTTAGTCGACTGCACTCATACCCCCCTTCTTCCTTACCATTGGCGACTTTAGTCGGCTGCACTCGTACCCCCCTTCTTCCTTACCATAGGCGACTTTAGTCGACTGCACTCGTACCCCTTCTTCCTTACCATTGGTGACTTTAGTCGACTGCACTCGTACCCCCTCTTCCTTACCATAGGCGACATTAGTCGACTGCACTCGTACCCCCTTCTTCCTTACCATAGGCGACATTAGTCGACTGCACTCGTACCCCCTCTTCCTTACCATAGGCGACTTTAGTCGACTGCACTCGTACCCCCTCTTCCTTACCATAGGCGACTTTAGTCGACTGCACTCGTACCCCCTCTTCCTTACCATAGGCGACTTTAGTCGACTGCACTCGTACCCCTTCTTCCTTACCATTGGCGACTTTAGTCGACTGCACTCAGACCCCTTCTTCCTTACCATTGGCGACTTTAGTCAATCAAGCTTATGAACAAAAAAACACTCAAGCCTGAGTACAAAGGCAATTTGTATTATAAAGCTGTAGTTTTGTCCGTGTTCACCCTCCATACTCAAGCTTGCCATCATTGGAAAGAGAAAGATCAGATCTTTCCAATGATGGTAAAATAAAATCTCTTCAAATTGGAGCTGAAATATCCGAAATGCCAAACACCTACAAAGCGCCATATGGTTGTGTAAAATTAGATAAGATGAAAGGGAATTCAATAAGGAATAACTTTTGTATCACTTATTTTGCTGTGAAACAATTTCTTCAAATAGATAATGGAGTTGGTAAAAAATGGCCTTTGAAAGAAAGCCTTATGTTGTGTAAGAAAGTGTGCTTTATTCTTTACCAGCAGTTGTTTATGTCCAAACAATTCGGTAATGAAAGGGTAATCAAGTGACTTTGGCTTTGGCTAGCCTATGGCTGATGAATGCAACAGCAATGTATGTTGTATATGGGACTTATCAGTGTAGCCACTGCCTACTGAAAGTGTGTTTTTTTTTACTGAGCCTTAACTCTAACAGTTACCTAATCAATGAACCTTTGTCATCCCAACAGGCAGTGCGTAGGATCAAGCAGGGTCTTTCTCTTCGCTTCTCGGAGCAAGTTTATGAAGGTATGAATTCAGTTGGTACCCACTCCTAATGACAGGATCCCAAATGGGAAATTTGTGTTATATATATATTTTTTTTCAAAGCAAGTTCGCCTCAAGCAAGGCTTAAAACCACTCTTGGTAGGCTATGCTGTATTTTTATGTTTTTTGTTTTTTTTGCAAAACTGACAAGCAATGGGGGACTTTTGAACACCAGGTGGCAGCAGACTTATCAGGTAAATTTCCATTGTGTACATCATTCTGAGCATGCTCACATTTCCAAGAACTATGAGTTTGCCTGGTAAGTCTGCTGCCACCTCGAGTCCCAGACACAAAGTCTCCCATTACATAATGCCTTTTTGGTACATTGATTTATCCATGTTTTCTGACGCTTTCAGTTTCTGAAACCCAAATACATAGAGCTTGTAATCCTACAGACGCAACACATCTAGTTTTTACTTATACACTTTTTTTTATGATGACTAGAGCAAGCTAGTTGAAATGTTGAGACCAATTAAGAACTCACTCCGTGGCAGTGAGGTTAATAACGAGAAGTCCCCTCGATCCGATCCACTATTCAGCTAAAGTAGTAGTCCCGGCTGATTTCCTACCCTCCGCCCAGGTAGTAGCTAATAAGCTGGACAGTTCTTTTCAGAACTAAGTAGTCTCCCAAAGTAGCCTCCCAAATTCCAAAAATCTACTCCATGGCAGTAGAATAAAAAGCAAGACCTAGTTTTCTCAGAAAAAAATCTACATAGCTTATAGATATACACATGGTGTTACCGCAAACCGAATATACATAGCTTTTACTTGTTGTTCTTATGTAGGAAATATATGGTGGAGAAAAAGCAAACATATTCTCAAGAGAATTATTATTGTTTTTTAAACTAGGGTTTTGGTACAGCCCAGAGTGTGAATTCACTCGCCACTGCATCGACAAGAGCCAGGAGAACGTCGGAGGTGTAGTCACCTTGGAGATCTACAAGGGCAACGTGATGGTCAAGTCCAGATGCTCCAAGACTTCGCTGTACAATGAGGAACTTGTCAGGTAAGAGAACAACAGCCAGCCTTGTATCATAGGCGTACAAACCGGGGGCAATTGCTCTCCTAAATTCGGGCAAAACATTCGGGAAATTTAGGCTCAGCCAGAAGAAAACAAATTTGGACAGAGAGAGCAAAAAAGACTTTTTACCCATGGTATGTCGTGGCCGAGTGGATAAAAGCGCCAGGCTCAAGCTCTGGTGTTTCTGTTCAGCAGAGTGTGGGTTCGAGTCCCGATCGTGACACTTGTGTCCTTGAGCAAGACACTTAACCATTATTGCTGCGTCCTTCGGATGGGACGTAAAGCCGTTGGTCCTATGTGTTGTGTAATGCATGTAAAGGAACCCAGTGCACTTATCGTAAAGAGAAGGGGTTCGCCCCGGTGTTCCTGGTTTGATTGGCTGCATATTGCGCCACAGCACCTTGTAAACCATTACATGTTGCTATGTAAAGGAAAAAGGTGTCATGCTTCAAAAGCGTAGCTCCACATATATGCAGGAAAAATACTGAAAATTGGAGCACCGTGAGCATCACTGAGTCACAGATTTGAGTGCTATATAAGAAGCCACTATTATTATGTCAAATTTGGGGCAAATCAACCCCTCTCCCCCCCCCCCCCCCCTAACCACAGAGCCCCCATAGACCTATGCCTTGGGTCATTTTTGCCAAGTTTTGGTCGGATTATTCTCTTTTGAGATTTTTTACAGCATGTATTCAAGAGCTATAAGAAAAGTAAAAGCCTTGCGTTATTCACTTTATATTTTAACAGCATGGTTGTTAAGGGCGACTACGAGCCGTTGGACGCACTGGGCTTCATCAAGGTCAATGCAGTCAGGTAAGGAAATTCGTTCCAATATTAATAATGTCCCTCGGCGCCATATATTGCTTCTCTCCACCCAGGAGTACACTGAACCATAGTGCAATCACTCCCAGAACAGACAGTTTCAGCATGTTACTTTATATCTTTGTAACTGTTTTTTTAAATATTTTCTTTCTTTTTTTCTTCGATAGACTGAAGGAGTATCGTCGTATACGAGGCACCGAGAAAGGTCAAGGAGATGCATCTTCCTAGCTTCTCAACAAACCACCATTGATATTCAGCAAGAGCGCCCTCATGTGTTGAGAATGTGTTGATGGTTTTTTCATCTTAACATACACCCAAATGTAGCCCTGCTTGATGTGCAAAGAGCTGACGCATTCACATAGAGTTAGATTTAGTGTCTCTGACAGGGGTGGATCTAGAGAGCCATAATGGGAGGGGGGGGTCATTGCGGTTGACCCGTTGTGCCAATGAGAGACATTGATTTATTTTGTTCGGGGAACAGGCCCATACCTCCTGGATCCACCACTGTCTGAGAAAAGCTGCATGTTTGTTTGTCTTTCCGTCACAGACTCCTGCCGACAGAGCTGCCAACTCTGATTCTGCAGAAAGTCCTCTGAAAATAAACCGATCTTTCCATCTTCTGATGAACAAATTTGACAATTTCCCTGACTATAGATAGGTTGCAATATGACGTAAGTCCGCCATCTTTACGGGCAATTTGGAACACACAGTCATGCGTTTTGCGCGAGAACGGCGTGCAGCACGCGCACATTTCACAAAACTCATTGCATGATTGGTCAGTAAACAGCGCGGCTGCGTTAATAATTTGAGCGCTTGACGCGCCTGCAAGCCAAAATGCAATTTGCCCGTAAAGATGGCGTCTATTGGGAAGTATCTATAGGAACTGTTTCCCTATTATGTTGAATGTAATTCTAAATATCTCCCTGATTGTTGTGCAAAATCTCCCTGATTGCAAGAGATGCAAATGTTGGCAGCTCTGGGTCAGTTGTGGTTCCAGAAACTCCATAGCTTGCAAAACTTTTTCTTTTTGTTTTTGAGCTTTCAAGTAATACGTTGCAAGGTAGTTTCTAAGGTTATTAGTTTGGTTTCAGGGTTCTGGAAGTGTAACTTTACCAACAGTCTGATATAATTGTTTCCTTATTTTTAACGTCCGTCACCTGGATTTAATGGGAAGTCACTTTGGTAGATAACAGCTGTCAAACCAGCATTTAATGTTTGTGGTTTTTTAGTTTTAAAAAAAGCTTATACAGTGTGTGTTTAAAGAAATTGAGTCCAGTAAAGTTGTTCTAGAGAATTATCAAACCATTTGTTATGTAATGGTTAGGTACTAAAAGTGTTGTTTGATAAAGTGGTGCACTGGAAACAAAATGAAGATTTGATAATCTCAACTGTGGTATTTTTTATTTATCTTAAATAAATAAATAAATGCTCAAACTTATATAAATGAATAAAAATTATCAATTTATATGCACAAATATCACATGTATATATTGTTGCGAGGTCAAAGGTACATCTGGTATTTGGCTTTATTCACGAGCCTCAAAGTGTGCTGTCATATGTTCAGGCTAGAAGCAGGCTTGATGTTAAGAAGCTCTATCAAGTCCCAGACATGCCACCAACCCTTGCAATACTTAGAATGGTCCTATCCCATCCAAACCCCCAACTATGGTTAGTGGTGCCTAACTTGGCATGTTATATCTCTAGCTCTTCTGTTGATCTGACTGCAGGGGACACTTGGGTCAAAAGCAATATGTGTTCTCCACACTGAAATAATTTGTTCTCATCTTGCTTTTAGACAAATATTGCTCATAAATTCGTAGGATCCATAACCTCAAAACCTTGCCAGCATCATGCCGTCTTGTTGAACAAAACTAGTACATGGTTTCTTTGAAATTCTTTTTAAAAAAGTTTCTGAAATATTATTTTGGCTCTACACTTGAGCAAGAATTAGAACTTTTTGTTTTATACAGCATGGGATATTGTTTGTGTTTACCCATACACCGATGTTTGTAAAGCACTGTTTACTTGGTAATTCCCGAGTCCTGTGCAATCCACAGGCATATTGCTCGAGTGGGATTCGAACCCCGACCTTTGCCATACTAGAGTAGATGTCTTACCAACTAGACCACCAAGATTGCCTGGTAGCTAGAGGCAGTTCAAATCCTATATATTTTAGCAGTGGGTACCACAACAATTTAATAGATGTTTAAATTGTGATGTTTTAATCTCATACTTGCAGTATTGTAACAAATTGTTGTGTGTTTGGAAGAAGGATGAAGTTTTTTTTGGGAAAAGCTTGTAAGAAATTGATCGGGTTTCTGATCATACAAAAGTCATTATAGGAAGGTTAAATTCTGCATGGGAATAGGAAAACATCATTAATTAATTCTGGTTTTTGAAGCCAAGGATTCTCACAAAAGTAAATTTTATCACTATACTAGCCAAGAACTCCATGGAGAGAAGACAAGAAAAGAAGTTTTAGTTTTAGATGTGTGGGGAAAACCACGGAAAATTATTCAATGGAGAAACCCTGCAATTAGGCAGGGACTGAAAACTCAATCCACATTCCCCCTAGTGGGATTCAAACTGGGGTCGTTGAGATGGAAGGCAAGGAAAGAAACCACTATGCCAGCCCGACCCAACATTTCGTTGTGGTTATTCTAGCAACAGTAATGCTCTTTCGACCTTTGGTTACTGGGACCAAAAGTACTTAGTATGCCGGGGAGAAGGGCACAGAGACTTGTGACCTTCTTTTGGGCACACAACGACATAATGATTGATTTTAAAAAAAGTACAACAAAACTTTCCTTTAATCCAAGGAAGGTACCGAGAAGATGGGAGAGATGCCCCAATGGTAAAACAGTGTTCACAACAAGAGTCAAACTTTTGTTTCAATGAGAATTTCATGCATTTGCTTTCCTGTATTCTGAATTGTACTAGCTTTTAAAAAGTTTTATATTTTGCAGTTTGTATTTTCTTTCAAAGAATACATAGCATTGAACAAGAGAGAATGTTTTATCGACAACATGGTATTTTACATAAATTTTATATTGGTTTTCCAGCCTGCTCCTGGAATATTAAGTGAAGATCATTTTACAAAGCTTTTTATTTTTCCTGTATTCAAACTTTAAGCATTGCAATGCAATTTTACTTAAGAGGTAGGTTTTTTTCGTCTTCAGGGCTATTTCTTCGGAAATAATATTTGATAAAGGTTTCTCAAGGTGTTAGGAAAATAAGGACCATTTTATTAAGGACTTGTGGACTTGTGGCCAAGTCATTAATTGTCCGTCACGGTGATAGCTAAACGACTCTCTCGCAACTATCTCACGAGACTACTGCTCCGTGCGAGACTACTGCTCTCGCGACTACAGTCCCATTTAACAATTTGTTCATAAGTCTAAGTTAAGAACTGTGATTATGAGGTGTTGTTGTTATTGTTTGTTTTGGTTTGTTTTTGTTTTTTCTGAACCATTTACATCGTGTTTGAAGTGATTTCGTGGGAAAGGGGAATATGTAGAAAGCAATAAAACATTGTGAAAAGAAAGATTAATTGCTGTGAATGATTTGTTTTTGTTTCTGTTTACACTGAAATAGGGACAAATGTAATGGAAGATTTGTTACAGAAGGTGGCACTTTTGTGAGCAGCCAGGATCCTGGGAAAGACCCTTGAGATCTAAGGCTACGGGACATAGCCGGAGTTACCGGCACAAAGAAAATTGTGATCTTTCTTTTGCATGCCGTGATAAAATGAAATAATAATAACCATTCTTGCATCATGGAGGAATGGTGCTTATAATGCCCATGTTACCTTTAGGTCCCTATGAATAGTTATGAATTCAACAATAATACAAACTGAAAAGATTCACATATTATAATTTTAGTGAATTACATACAACAGTCATCGTGTTGGTTGCTCTGTGCGCTTTATCAACAAACACCAAATAGTCTCCGAATAAAGCTCTGCACGTGACTTCTCTCTTGTTATTCCTCACGTGTAATTTTCAGCAGCGGTGAGTCATTTGTACCGGATTTGAGCGCTCTGCGACTCATAGCCAGTCTACTATATTATCTCAGTCGATAAACCAAAATGGCTGCGCAAACTCCAGGAATCCAGCAGTTGCTCCAAGCCGAAAAGAAGGCCGCGGAAAGGGTCTCCGAGTCCAGAAAAAGTGAGTATTTGTGACAGTGTGGACTATGAAGTATCGCAGACATATTATACGGATATTACTTTGTGACTTGGTTTGTTATTTTGGTTACAGAAGGATTTGTTCAACCCAATTTTGTTGATATTTACACGGCTTTGGGCCATTTTTGTTACACTGTAGTTGTAGTGTAAAAATGTAATGTCATATAAATATGTGGAAATACAACTGTAGAACATGGTGTAGACAAACCGGTAGAATTCGTTCATAAATCATAAGCAGTTTAAAATCTCAGCCCTTTCTTTAAACAAATATTTTGAAAACAAATCTCAATCCAAACCCTCATCAAACTTAAATTTGTAAATGTAAGGCAAAAATAAAAAGATAAAACTCGGCTTTTAAAAAAAAATCAGTTTCATGTTTGACTTTGCGGTAGCCCCATAATTACGGCCAATCCACTTTGTGGCCCTGGCCCTAGCACCAACGCAATCCTATTTCTAATTTTCAATTTTTAGTCCGGGTCGTTCTTAATCAAATGCTACTGACTGAGTGCAATCTAGGTTTGTGAAATACATCACATGTTACGCGGTGCGCATCTCACGCCCGTCTGCACAAGAGATGTAGAAATGAGCACGCTGAGTAAATAAGTCTGGTCCCAGTTGATTGTAGCAGTTGATGGTATCATTGTTGTAAAGATGTTGAGGGAACCTGACAGAGTATGTTTTTCGAGCAAGTGAAGTTGTTAATTATCCCTAATCATGCTAAATGCAACAATATGCACCAAATGGCAATAGTTGTTGTGATCTGTTGCATTTGGCAGTCAACTCAGATGTCATTTTTGGACTGAATTTGTTGCATTCAGCAGTGTAGTGACTTCATATAGGTTTGGGTGCCTCTATTGTATCTGAACAACTTATAATGGGTATTTCAAAATATTTTTTTATGGGAAAAGTATTTTTGCATTTAGCAGGGCAAGCACCATTGCTCAGTCCTTTCCCAAACAGCATGCCTGCACAATGCAACAATGTCCCTTGTTGCATTTTGTTGCATTTGGCATGGTTCTCATTTCAACTGTGTTGCATTCTGTTGTATTTGGCAGGCTTTGTAGAGAGACCCTAATGGGGGTTAGGGTTAATATGTGAACAAAAGTGCACACTCGTGACTCGAAAAGCATTCGATTTTCCCCCAAAATGTGGTGTTTTTGCAACAAATTTCAGCAGTAGGGCTATCTACAAAATTCAGTAGTACTCAATTGTCAAGTTTCATGATCGAGAACGACCCCGATTAAAAATTACAACAGGCACAATAATAGAATTGCATTGGTGCTAGGGCCAAGGATACGAAATGGACAATGATTGGCCCTATTTATGGGGCTAACTTTGCGTGGGGCAGGAGATTCTGTCCCCCCAGAGATTCTGTCCCCCATCCCATGCGGTGAAATTTCATCCGAGTGACAGCGCCCTCTCTTGAATAAACTTCCTTCAGCCCGTGTTAATTTACTGTATGGGGTACACACAGGGGTATAAAATCAACCACCTGTAATAGCATACTACACACTGCCTTGACTTTACAACTTTGTCATGTTTGTGTGTTTTTCATTTGTATCAGTCACTCTTCAACCAGCATTGAATATTAAGTAAGGCCAAGTAAAAAAAACAGTTGATTATCCCCGCCCTTATCCTTTTTTTTTAAGCCGCATCATTTTTTTTCCTCCAAAGGCAGAAAACGCAAAATTTGTCAATGTGTTTCGCTTGCACAGTTACACATAACCATGGTAACTGACTGAGTACATGTCTCTACTCCACATTTATGACTCTGGCATAGATCACTCCATACAACGGGGATGATATTGAATGGTCGGACAGTAGGAGGGTTGACTGTGTGTACTGTGTAGATGCAATCAATGCATTATATCAAATTGCAGACTGGCATAGTTTATCTATCGTTCAACACCTCAGTGGATGATATTGAATGGTCAGACAGTAGGAGGGTTGACTCTGTATTGTGTAATTGCATTTACCACATGATATCATATGAAGGCTGTCATAGTCCATCTATCATTCAAAACCACAGTGGATTATATTGAATGGTCACACAGTAGGAGGGTTACCTGTACATGTAATATGATTTATAGATTACTGATGATTAGGCCTATATTAACAACTTCATTGTAAATGGGTTATACATTTTTTCTGTTTAGAGAAAAACAAGAGGTTAAAGCAAGCCAAAGAAGAAGCCCAAGAAGAAATTGAGAAATACAGAAGAACAAGAGAAGAGAAATTTCAAGAAATTCAGGCAAATGTAAGTACATATGTCTCTAATAACCCTTGAACGTTATTGATATGGGTTAAAAGCAGGGTATACTTTTTCTAATTATCAAAGACCAGTATCCTCACTTGGTGTATCCCAACATATGCGTAAAATAACAAACCTGTGAACATTTTGAAATTGTCAAACACCAGTATCCTCACTTGGTGTATCCCAACATATGCATAAAATAACAAACCTGTGAACATTTTGAAATTGTCAAACACCAGTATCCTCACTTGGTGTATCCCAACATGTGCATAAAATAACAAACCTGTGATTATTCTCTAATTGTCAAAGACCACTTATCCTTGCACTTGGTGTATCCCAACATGTGCATAAAATAACGCACCTGAATCACCTAGCCATTGTCGGGGGCCTAAAATTACTCAGAGGCCATATCCTTCATTGCTCTGGGCTTGGCCTTGGTGCCCTTGTAAAATCCAAAGTTATGCATTCCAAAAAAGGTCACTTGAATATTTCAGCTTTTTATATAATAATAATAATAATAATATATTGTATTTGTATAGCGCCTACTGCAGGCCAGCCTCTAAGCGCTTAACATTCATGTTTCCTGCAAGGTATGTGGGGCTTCGTTTGAAGTATGAGACCTACTCCTTTACATAGCACCTTGTAATGGTTTACAAGGTGCTGTGGCGCAATATGCAGCCGATCAAACCAGGAACACCGGGGCGGACCCCTTCTCTTTTCGATAAGTGCACTGGGTTCTTTTTCGTGCGTTACACAACACACGGGACCAACGGCTTTACGTCCCATCCGAAGGACGAAGCAATCATGGTTAAGTGTCTTGCTTAAGGACACAAGTGTCACGACCGGGGCTCGAACCCACACTCTGCTGATCAGAAACACCAGAGCTTGAGTCCAGTGATCTTATCCACTCGGCCACGACACGCCATATAGAAGGAATTGGGACTGTAAGAGTTGGTCTAGTAGTTTTCCAAACGATTACTTTGGAAGATTTTCTCACGTCAACTTTTTAATTGTAAACCTGCTCCTAAAAGACTAGTAAATAATTGTTTAAGAAAGAAGAAAGATTTAGGTCTTGTATTTTTGGTCTAATGATTAAGACCTGCGATGTAATAGAGATTTTCTTGAAATCCGAGCCCTGACTTTTAAAGATCTTGAGAAGAGCCCTCTTCCTAAGATGGCGTTATATTGTTTTCCTTGATGCATCTCCTGCTTTGCCTTATTTCATCCCATGCACTTTCTCCTCCACACAGTACCTAGGCTCCAAGGGAGACCAAGCTAAAGAGGTAGAGGAACAGACGAGGCGTAAGATCAGCGAGATGGACATCCGAGTCTCTAAGAGCAAGGAGGAGGTCTTGTCTGGACTCTTTGATCTCGTCTTCGACATCAAGCCAGAACTCCATGAAAATGTGCGGCTATAGAAATTTTAACAAATAGTAACTGCAGCCGGTGAGGCAGATTTTTGGCTAAAAAAAAAAAAAATTGAATTTATTTCAAGGGTTTAAGAATATAATATTAATATCTTCATGTATATGTGAATATATATACACTATTTGTGGAGAAGAAAAAATGTAACTGTTGTAGTGTTAGGTGGAAGTACTGGAATACATTTTCAATACAAAGGGTCTGCACTTGCAAGGTTCGGAACTCTTCACAAAATATTTAACCCTCCTACTATTGGTGCACTCTCCTGACCAACCCGCTCATTCCACAAAAGTCCACATGTGACTTTTGAGGCTCAGCCCACAGTAGACAAGCCATGGGTTTCAACTTTCCACATAATGCCACCTGTACAAACAGAAGAAACCCATGTTCCCATAGGGCTGGGATTTTCGTCTTTTGATAGAGCAAATGCCTTTTCCATTTAGCAAAGGGCACTTCCATTGGAAATCTAAGACCAGTGGCCTCTGTTATTTCAGGCATGTACCCACTGCTAGCCTAGAAGGTATGGTACTTTGTGAAAGCCTGTGTTACCTGTGTGTATAGGAGGGTTTGTTAAACAAACACAATACATGTATTGCCCCATACCTAGTCACTAGTCAGTACAGTAATAACCGTAAATTCCCAGGCTGGCTGCCTGTATTGCTCCATGGTTTACAGACAGTTTAGATTTTCACTCGGAATCAATTCCACCGAGCTACAGAGTATTTGGCTTACAGAGTGAATTTGCTAAGCAGAAGTGAGGCGTGGACCAGTCAAAAATGCTGCACACAACACATGGCATCTTGGCTGATCACCTGTCTCTGCTTTTAACGATTTCGATTTGTGCTGAGCAACCATTGTGTGGGTGGCGGGTCTATGACATTGGTTTGTGGTCAAAGTTAGTTTTGTTATTGATCAGTGAGTGTACAGTGTTGGGAAATTGTGATAGTTTGTAAGTGTGTAATCTACAATGGTGCTCCTCTGCAACAGATCGCTCCATTAAGACCAGCCCACTGCAGCAATGGGGAACTTTTGGGATGCTAGGTGGCAGCAGACCACAGCAATCAGGGACTTTCGGGACGCTAGGTGGCAGCAGACTTACCAGGTAAATCCATTGTTCTCGGTAACGCGCACATGCTCGGAACTATGTTAAACAATGCCAATTTATCTGGTAAGTCTGCTGCCACCTACCAGTCTGAAGTCCCCCCACTGTCCAACTGTCCAAGAGAAACCCACAGTGCATACAAGACACTGCGCAGTGATCGAATGGTGGGAACTTGTTGACGTTTTGTAAGGGAATTTAAACATTGGACTTTTGTTAGACTTTTGGGCATTACAGCTGATGGATCAGTGATTGGATCGGAGTATTGTGTTGCCCCCCCCCCCCCCCAACCCCCATCCCCTTAAACAGTGACATATTGCATTTGAATCTGTAATTGAAGAATAAGTTGATGTTTTAAAAAATGTGTTGGTATTACTAATAGCTTTGTTATTTCAGTTTCTTACGGGGTGCGGGGTGTATATTCCAATTAGGGCACACCAAAACAGTATTATTGTGGTGATTTAAAACAAATTTCACTAACATAATGGGGAAGAAAATGGGTTTCAATAGTTTAAAACATTATTTTTCCAACAAGATCAAGGCTTGATTTCACAAGACACTAAGAAAAGCAGATTTTAATACTAGCCTTAATTCATCCACAACAACTTTTAGGAGGAAAGTGTCTGATAAGGGTAACAGTGGTACCAGAGATCATGCCTATAGTTTCGAAGTTATGGGCACGAAAAATAATTGCTTAAAAATTTTCTGCTAAGCAAAAATAAGCGAGATACCAGTCACTGATGGTACCTATGACATAGTATTTTGGCTGGTAACCTTATTCTAATAAGCATAATTTTGTTGTACTTGGCTACTTTTTGTGCTTAAGCAGCTCTATGAAATTGGGCGAAGGTTGTCTGAGCACTGCTGACAGTATCTGGACAAGTCCACAGTACATCGGCAAAACTAGATCATTTTTTGAAATTCATACCATGTGAAAAAACACCTGCATAATTGATATGCCATTGTGAGTAAATTTATCATAATTGATAAGAAACGTTAACTGAAGTTTTTTTTATCAGTCATCCTTGTCAATGGTTAATTTTTTTAATTAGAATAGATAGTGTTTATTTATATAGATGTAGATTTGCTCTCCATGCAAATCATTGGTACTCTGGATTTTTTCTGAAACCTCCTGTGAAATAGCAAATAAAACACTACTGCTGAACGGTAGCGCTTTTTTTGGGGGGGGGGAGGGGAGGGTTTGGGGTGTGCTAACCCAACTTTCAATACCCTAATGCTTCTTTTTGTTGAAAAGTGTCCCTTCTCTCTTCGAAAACAAATTTAAACTGAGAAATATTTAACAGTCGGCAGGCCTTTGGAGGTGGCTTTTGAGCAACCCAGAACCTCCCCACGAGGGCGCACCACTACCATGCTTCCATCACTCATCCATAGCAGGTGCCATAATTTTGGCTGTATTGGAATTAATGGCTACGGCTGTTGCTAAGGGTGTTGCTATGACAATAATGATGCGCCAATCCAGCCGTAGCCATAGCTGGAAATTCAGTCACAGCGTTTGACAGTCAAATGCTGCCAATAATGGATGAGGGATTTTGGGGCAGTCAAGTTTATGTACGAACGCATAGCGCCCTCAACGGTTGTTGAGTTCACCCATTATAAATTACCTTTATCATGGTGCGGCCATCTCGATTTTCTCCCATTCAACTCAATGTAACCAGACTGAGGCTGGTAGGAAAAATAGTTTGGTTCCTTTTTTGTTCAGTGAATATTAGCATCAATTACTGTTATTGGATACAGGGAACATGACCAAGATGGTGGCAGCATGATAAAGGTCTGTCGTTTTTCTTTGTGTCATAAAGGTCTCCATAGTTAGTGTTATTTGTACTCTCACCCAAAAGGTTTATTATCTCAAATGTTATGTACTATCTAGTAATTATGATGTATAATTGCAATAAATATTATATCAATATTCAGAAAATGTATGCAAGTGTAAGATTTGTTGTTGAAAAGTTCATTGGTTGATTTGATCGGATGGAAAATGTTATGTTGAAAAACCGTTGGTAATTTAACAAAATAGCTTTGGAAGATGGAAAAGCATGTAATATTTTACTTGAACGCAATGCTAAATGTAAAATAGTTTTACCTAATACTCTTCGTTCATGAAGAAATTTATGTAAAATCGGCGATGTATTGCTGTCGATGGATCCATCAGTGCCAATATTAATATCATAGATCCAAGAGTTTTGCATAATTTGCTTTTGAGAGAGCATCCATTCCATTAGCGAGGGTGCTCTATTTTAATTATCACTATTCAGACCACTGCATGGATTTCAGGACTATTCATGGACAGCATAATGGGGACTCTTTGGGGCTTTTTTTGGGGGGAGGGGGAGGGGGCAGAGGCCTGGTTGATACTTCCTGCGAATGCGAATGTGATGCCAAAATCGCAACGGACAAGTTCGCAAGAGTGCTCAACTCTCGAGCGAAATGTTCCCAGCGAAAAAAAAACCCACAGAGTTGTGACGTCAAGTTTGCTTGGCATTTGCAGGAAGTATGAACCAGGTTGTAGTGTGTTTTATTCTTTTGTTGTTTTGGGTGTTGTTGTTTTTTTTAAGAAAAAGTAGTAAATTTGTAGTTATCAAAACAAATCTTATTAGTTCTCATCTGAAAACTTACTGATTATAAAGTGCATAACAGTGTCAATCAAAGAGATTCAAATGGCGTTTTTATGGTGGCCCTGAAGGGACATCGCATATCGCAAACGTGTGCGCATACGTATGCGATGTCGCGAAATAAATCGCGAATATGTGCGCACACGTATGCAATGTCGTGAAACAATTCGCGACATTGCAAATGAATTCGCAAACGTGTGCGCACATATTCGCGAATTGTTTCACGACATTGCACACGTGTGCGCACATATATTCGCGAATTGTTTCACGACATTGCATACGTGTGCGCACATATTCGCGAATTGTTTCACGACATTGCATACGTGTGCGCACATATTCGCGATAAATTTCGCGACATCGCATACGTATGCGCACACGTTTGCGATATGCGATGTCCCTTCAGGGCCACCATACGTTTTGCATGGCTGATGCGGACATAATTATCCGCGATCTCGGCCTCGAAAGTCTACTCGTCAGAACATGTGTTTTCTCTCTGACCCAAAAAGCCAATCCAATAAGCTCCACCTACTTACTGCCTACACCAATAACAAACATGAAGGCGTGGCCAAAAGTCACCAAAGTTGAACATGTTCAAGTCTGTACCAAACAGCAGAAAGCTATGGAGTGGGTGGTGGGGGAGGCTGAAATTGATCTATCAGTGAACTTAAAACGAGGTAAAAATGATGGGATATCAATTGTCCCATTATGGGTATTCAATGCAGAAAACTGTATTTTTTCAGCATTTATGAAATGTAAGCAATTATACCGAGTGTAATACAAGCTCTTTGTAAAATGCATATAGATCAATCAATGTCAAATTATTGTTACTGGGTTTTCTAAATGAGAAACCAAATCTAATCAAGTCCATGTACAGGGACATAGTGATTCAATGTAACAGTAACCCTGAAATAGAAACATCGCACTCATCTGGATGAGATTTCTATCAAAACTGCAATGCAAAGTGGTAAGAACTCGGAAGTAATACAGAGTTTCAAGGAAAAACAGCAGAGAGCCGACTGGGAGATCTTTGGCTGACCATCGTGGACTTCATGATCAACACATGGAGTGAGAAATGATCTTGTAGCATCCACATGTACAGTACTACACAGATGAAAGTTGACAACTACGATCAATCACTACCAGCATCAGTTAAGGATTGTAGTCGATATTTCTGAGGCAAACAACAGTGTTCAAAATACTGAAAAATGTACGAGTGGCATTTTTATGTTCGAATTGTACAAGGAACTGTTGGAGTGGTTCTCAACACTCTAGCTTGGCTGGTCATTCTTCGCACCAAAAGCCTTCAAAACATGACAAACTACTTGCTGGCATATCTTGCTGTTGTGGACAGCATATTTTGCACTAACTTATTTTTGGTCAATGTCATGATTGAGAACCAGGGAGAACAGATTTTCATTGGTGGAGAGATCTATTGTCGGATTGTCTGGAGTGGCTTCACATTTATATTAACAATCTACTCATCAAGTTTTGGTCTGTGTCTGGTGACCTATGAGCGATATATAGGAATAGTGCATCCACTGCACTATCCCAGAATGATGTCTCCTAAAAAAGTTATCATGATCATTTTCATAGCATTAGGAATGTCAATTCTATTTTCAAGCTCACGTTTGTTTTTACTGAAGGCTAACAATGATACCAACCATCCTGGTTGTGAATCGACTAACTCATTTACCATCTTTCGGAGTGTAGGACATGTGCTCTTGGTCCTATTTGGCAACCTGTTGCCCATCCTGTTTATGGGTTGGGTTTACTACAAGATTCAAGCCACCCTCAAGAGAAGCGCTCAACACTTCCAACAACAGAATGTACAAGGAGCAGCCCTTAATCTTTTACAGGCCAGACAGAATGTGATCAGCATGCTTAGGATTGTCATGGGTGCAGTGGTTGTTCTCTGGACACCACTTGATTTCTTAATGATCATCTGCTTACCAATACCAGGAAATGCAATGACGGAATGGTGCTACACCAAATCTCAATACTTATTATCTGTGACATTCAATATCGTGTCCGACATGAACTCTGTGATCAATCCGATCATTTACGTTTTCAAATACAAGAAGTTTCGGAAAGGTCTTCAAGACATGCTGTGCTGTTGCATTGGTCGACCTTTAAGGCCAAACCGGATTGTTGCTCACATCACCATGAATGAACGAAACGTGTTAGACCAACGCTAGGAGTGCTCAGTCATTCCACTGACGCGGGGCAGCCACGGCGAATGAGCTATCCCCAGCCTTCCTTCTAGTTCTGGGAACAGAAAGTCAGGACCGATTGGCTGATTGGCTGATGAGCTGATGAGGGAATGCTCTTTTAAAACTTTTCTTTTTGTTTTGAAACAATCGTACCTCACATCAGAAGCATAATAGTGCTGTTTATGAGATGATGCAAGAGACATTTTAATTTGTATCCATCTTCAACCGCGAATGAGCTTTCCCCAGCCTTCCTTCTAGTTGTGGGAGCAGACAGTCAGGTCTGATTGGCTGATTGGCTGATGAGCAGAGTGGGTGTCCGTTAGCATCAGGAGTACTAGAGTTGAGGGAATGCTCTTTTAAAACTTTTTTAATCGTACGTCACATCAAAAGCATAATGTCGTTTAATTTGTATCCATCTTCAACTGACATTGATCTCCATCAAACAACTGAACTATGACCGAGAAGAATCCAGCTCATTAGCTGTACATTGATTTATTACTCATTCTACAAAACATTAGCTGCTAGTAAATAATGAGAAAATGCAATCAGTATTTCTATTTGTAGAGAGTTCAACAAAGCCTCATCCTTGTCAAGTTTCCTCAATCAAGTGGAACTCGTATCACATTTTATTGTAAAGAAACGGTAACAAACTGTTCTTTTGGAGTTTATCTCTAGTTTGTTTCCATGCCGTATGGGAACTGTACACCTCCTGACCTCTACACGACCTCCAGACATGGCATTCAGGTCATTCTGCCTGGCCTTTCACCTCTGTGGACCTCGGTTTCGAATCTGGGACCGACGCCTTGCATGTGGATTGGGATTTCAGTCACTACCTGAATGCGGGGGTTTTCCCTATCTGTTTTTTTTTTCTCTCTGCAACTAAAACTGACATGTTGTCCATCATCTTCCCTATACAGGTACCTTAAGACCTACGGGTCACAGTGCGAGTCACTTTTGGGGGTCACTTTGTTTCATTACCATAAAGATATAATAATACATAAATGAGTCTCGATTAGTTAACCGTACCTCGTCAGGGAAGTTCTAGGAAGCGCAGCAGACTGGTCCTACTCTAGACGTTGATAACAGCTGACTGTACTAGGTCTCTAGTCTGACCTTGCTCTCCAAGCTCTCCAGGCAGTATCTGCTACCAATCAGATGCATATCTAGGGGCCGGGGTCAATTGATTACCAAGCTTTTATTGCTCTGTATATAGATCTGGAAAAACTGCACCTTTAAGGTGATTACCAAGCTTTTATTGCTCTGTACAAAGATCTGGAAAAACTGCACCTTTAAGGTGATTACCAAGCTTTTATTGCTCTGTACAAAGATCTGGAAAAACTGCACCTTTAAGGTGATTACCAAGCTTTTATTGCTCTGTACATAGATCTGGAAAAACTGCACCTTTAAGGTGATTACCAAGCTTTTATTGCTCTGTACAAAGATCTGGAAAAACTGCACCTTTAAGGTGATTACCAAGCTTTTATTGCTCTGTACAAAGATCTGGAAAAACTGCACCTTTAAGGTGATTACCAAGCTTTTATTGCTCTGTACATAGATCTGGAAAAACTGCACCTTTAAGGTGATTACCAAGCTTTTATTGCTCTGTACAAAGATCTGGAAAAACTGCACCTTTAAGGTGATTACCAAGCTTTTATTGCTCTGTACATAGATCTGGAAAAACTGCACCTTTAAGGTGATTACCAAGCTTTTATTGCTCTGTACAAAGATCTGGAAAAACTGCACCTTTAAGGTGATTACCAAGCTTTTATTGCTCTGTACATAGATCTGGAAAAACTGCACCTTTAAGGTGATTACCAAGCTTTTATTGCTCTGTACATAGATCTGGAAAAACTGCACCTTTAAGGTGATTACCAAGCTTTTATTGCTCTGTAAATAGATCTGGAAAAACTGCACCTTTAAGGTGATTACCAAGCTTTTATTGCTCTGTACAAAGATCTGGAAAAACTGCACCTTTAAGGTGATTACCAAGCTTTTATTGCTCTGTACAAAGATCTGGAAAAACTGCACCTTTAAGGTGATTACCAAGCTTTTATTGCTCTGTATATAGATCTTGAAAAACTGCACCTTTAAGGTGATTACCAAGCTTTTATTGCTCTGTACATAGATCTGGAAAAACTGCACCTTTAAGGTGATTACCAAGCTTTTATTGCTCTGTACATAGATCTGGAAAAACTGCACCTTTAAGGTGATTACCAAGCTTTTAGTGCTCTGTATATAGATCTGGAAAAACTGCACCTTTAAGGTGATTACCAAGCTTTTATTGCTCTGTATATAGATCTTGAAAAACTGCACCTTTAAGGTGATTACCAAGCTTTTATTGCTCTGTACATAGATCTGGAAAAACTGCACCTTTAAGGTGATTACCAAGCTTTTAGTGCTCTGTATATAGATCTGGAAAAACTGCACCTTTAAGGTGATTACCAAGCTTTTATTGCTCTGTACATAGATCTGGAAAAACTGCACCTTTAAGGTGATTACCAAGCTTTTATTGCTCTGTACAAAGATCTGGAAAAACTGCACCTTTAAGGTGATTACCAAGCTTTTATTGCTCTGTATATAGATCTGGAAAAACTGCACCTTTAAGGTGATTACCAAGCTTTTATTGCTCTGTATATAGATCTGGAAAAACTGCACCTTTAAGGTGATTACCAAGCTTTTATTGCTCTGTACAAAGATCTGGAAAAACTGCACCTTTAAGGTGATTACCAAGCTTTTATTGCTCTGTACAAAGATCTGGAAAAACTGCACCTTTAAGGTGATTACCAAGCTTTTATTGCTCTGTACAAAGATCTGGAAAAACTGCACCTTTAAGGTGATTACCAAGCTTTTATTGCTCTGTACATAGATCTGGAAAAACTGCACCTTTAAGGTGATTACCAAGCTTTTATTGCTCTGTACATAGATCTGGAAAAACTGCACCTTTAAGGTGATTACCAAGCTTTTATTGCTCTGTATAAAGATCTGGAAAAACTACACCTTTAAGGTGATTACCAAGCTTTTATTGCTCTGTACAAAGATCTGGAAAAACTGCACCTTTAAGGTGATTACCAAGTTTTTATTGCTCTGTATATAGATCTGGAAAAAAACTGCACCTTTAAGGTGACGTCACAGGGTTCTTCCCATGCACAAGTTAACGTATGGGGCTGATATGCGCACATTTCGGCCAATACGCGAATTTTTCGGTCGATACGCAAAAAAGGAAAACAAATTTAAAATATTGGTTCAATAGTAATTTCACACAAAAAAACATCAGGGGAAAACCATATACATGTAGAATGCTCCAGATTGCACAGTATGGCTTTTGAAAACCATAAGATAAACAGCAACTAAAAAAACATTCCGAAGACCTTTGTTTTAAATCGGCGTGCTTCGGCCAAACATCAACAATTTTGGTCCATAGTTAGAATGCCCCGCAGTTGTCAAAAAACCTGGGGAGAACCCTGCGTCGTTTTACAAGGAAAGCAAACATTAATGTTAATTTATTATATTATGGCTCAGACTTTCAGCTCCATCGAGAATGTGATCGTGCAGATGGAGCCTTTAAAAAAATGTACATTTTAAGGTGACACTTGTTGATGTAACACTTTCCAGCTTAAATAAATGTGAATTTTTGTTTAGCTTAATCGCTAAAGTTGTTCTGTATTGTAAAACACTTAACCTTTGTGTATATATAACGCGACAATTGATGACGTCTGACGTCATGAAGACGTCACTGTATTTTGTCCACATACGACCGACCTTCCGAGCCTGATGCAAATTCACATTTGATTGCAGCTTGCTGTATTCTCAAGATAAAGCCATGCCACATGACGTTGTTGTCAATCTACGAATTTACACTTTGAAGGTCATTACGTATTCTATACCAATTTTAAAATGATCATCATAAACTTCGCCACAGACCTCGCGTAAAAGTGTAACGGTGTGAACCTTTTTTGTCCTGCTGCTTGGATTTTATGACGTTATCAGTCCTATTTTTTTAAAACCAGACCCTTGTCGGACTATAACATCATTAAAAACAGCCCCAAAATGTTGGCTGTCTTTAATTACGTAGCAGGTCTGGTTTCGGCCGGAAGCAGAGGGCACGGTATTGTCAAGCACACTATAAAAAAATAAAAACCTAAATTGCCTTTGCATAATCCTCCAAAAAGCAACCTATGGTTTCTTATTCATGATTTGATACGAATTTTCAAAGATTGAAATATTTAAAAAGCCTTGCAATCCGACACCTGATGAGGTCATCATGACGTCACAACAAGCAGTTTCATCTAGACCTACTAGTAAAGGTCTAACTGTGTGAAGTGTTAATTTGTGATGACAATTAAGCCGAATTGCAGTGCAAAACCCCCTGCAAAACGCGTCGTTTCTAAGCGAAAACCAACATGTCATTACTCCTTATTTCTTTCTTCTTTTTTCTTTTTTAAGATAATATGTGGCGGCCGCCAGATAAATGGTTCAACAAAAATATTCTCGCGCTCATGAAAAAAATATTTCAATTCGTATCTCCTGGCACTATCCGGCTTCCGTATAAATGGGTAGGGCCTACACCTGCGAGGGTAGAGGTTGATATTGCGTTTAAAAAAGCCTTCGGAGCGTCACGGCAGCCCGGCTGTATACTCCCCAGGGAGCTGAGAAAAATTACAGGAATTAACCATTGGTTCTTTAAAATGTGCTAGAATCTAGCACATTTTAATTAGGCCTGAGGCCGATCCATTCTACGTGTGCGCTCAAGTATGGTAATCCGTAAAAAAAGAGGCATCAAGTCAAAAAGCAACTGGTCCTCAGTCATTCTTCTTTGAAGTGATATGTCTAACTGTATGCAGTTAATGGTGACCATCAGCCTCGCTACCATGGGCAGAGCGCTGTATCGATACCTCTCGTTGCTAACCCCTGGGAAAGAAACACTGAAAATCAATGCTGTTGGCTAACCAACATGTACTACTTTGCGTGCACGCCGCCTGTTGAAAAATTCAAGCGCTTATCATGCTTAAGGGGCGCTTGTCGGATCATGTTTTTACGTGGTAACCCTCAACTGCATACTAGTTAGACACACCACAAGATCAAAAAAGAAGGGACCCGTTGCTCCCATTATAGATATAGAATATCCATGGTGAAGGAATTCCCTTCCTCCATAGAATATCTATGGTTGCTCCTTGACTTGATGCGTTTCTTGACAGCGCGCTCTGCGTAGTCTTGAACACAGAATGGATCAACCAAAGATATCAACCTACCACATAGTTGCGATGATCGTAACCCCCCCCCCATCCTCCCGACGGTCGGGAGGATGGAGGGTTACGATCACAGGGGTTAGTGACGAGAGGTATCGATCGGTTGATATGCCTGAAACTTTACACAGGTAAACATTTTGTAGCTTTCTCCGTCCATTTCTTTGCGTCTTCTTGGGCCAGAATTTTCCCCACTGTTTTGCTCGAATTTAGCAGGGGCAGTTGCCCCCAGAGCCGTATATTGGTGGTTGCCCATCCTCGTTCCCAGGGGTGATCGATCTCGCCGCGCCATTTTTCCCCAGCATGCCTTGCTCGATCATAACCCCTGGAATTGGTTCATTAAAATGTGCTAGAATCTAGCACATTTTAATTAGGCCTGGGCCGATCCATTCTACGCGCGCCCTCAAGTACGGTAACCCGTAAAAGAGGCATCAAGTCAAAAAGCAACTGGTCCTCTGTCATTCTTCTTTGATTTTGTGATAGTCTAACTGTATGCAGTTTAGGGTGACCGTGTAAAAACATGATTATTTGAGATAGAATCGCGTCAAAATACTTGCATTTTTACACGCGCGTACTAAGCGTCCTACAAGCGCCATACGTGCGCTTGAAAGTTTTTAACCAGCGTGTACGCAATGTGGTCACCGTTGGGAGCCAATCAGCGTTGTTTCTCAGCCATCCCTACCAGGGGTTAGTGACGAGAGGTATCGATACGGCGCGCTGCCCATGGTAGCGAGGCTGGTGGTTGCCCCCCCTCCCCCTTCCCCCCCCTCCCCCTTCCCCCACCTGCAAAAATAACAGGCCGTGTCCGAAACGGCAACTTCGGCTACAGCTAGAGCTAGATCAGCGCGTCTGCCAGTGTTGAAGAATAGTCAGACGCGCGCGATCTAGCCGTAGCTGTAGCCGAAGTCGCCGTTTCGGAAACGGCCACAGTTGAACAACTAGCTTGCTCGTCTAAAAAGAAAGAGTTGCATAGCGCCCTCCATTGACCAAATTTATCTTGTTAAACATGGCGACTCCCATGCGAATTGAAAAAATTGCATGTGCACTTCCACTGTCTATGCAGGGTACTTAGCCCATTGAAACCAAGGTGTGTTCTTTAAGTCCTGGTGGCCAAAGTTATTTTCAATCGAATGTCAACTCGAAAACTAAATTAGAATCGAGCAAACTGTGGTCGTCAATCAGGTCAGTAGTGTAGCGAGAGCTGCTTGTGCATTACTCTTTTTTTGTGCGTGCCGTATGTTCGTAGAAAGTTGAGTGAGTTTTGTATCTGTGTTTTCGGTCATCATGTCTAATCAACTGGTCAGGCCAACAGCTCAGCTAGCCTCCAGAGCATGGAACAACTTAAACGGTTTGTTTGCAGTGTATAAACCGTCAGGAATGCCAGTCAAGTTTGTCAAAGAGACGATACAAACTTCCCTCATTGAAGGTAAATATCAATTCATGATTATGTATGTACACACACGCGCAGCTCAGTTTGTCAGTACCAATGTCGGTCACTTCATACCCAAGTCACTTCATACCCAAGTCACTTCGTACCCAAGTCGTTTCATACCCGTTGTTCTGTGTCTGTCACCAAGATGGCGAGGTATTCAAGAATGGCCTGCACACCCAACATGCCCAACACTCACATCCAGCACGTCCCGGTACTGCAGTGGCAGTGAAGGCATCAATTGGTTAAGGCCAAGGCCAAGGCTGATGTCTTCAAGTCAGCGGGCGCCATAGTAGAAGAGACTATCACTATCAGCGCAGAAGTTGACCCCGACGGCCCCGCTGATTGCTGCCCGGAGCTGTCATATCTTGCCTGTTCTAGCCCCACTTGTGTGGCCAAGGAACAGGAAACCTGAATCCTTGGCCACACGACGTTAGGACCCATGTTTTCTTCAGCTCACCGATTAAAAAATAGAGGCGCATTCCCTACGGGCAGGTCGGCGGTTTAAACCACCTCAATGTGTTCACTTACCTCTTACCTTGACCTGGGTGTTTTGGGTGATTAAAAAAAATAACAATTTTAAAAGTTATTTCAATTCAAAATTGTCGACTTCCTCCGACTTACTTTTCCGCGACATGTACTGAGCGCAGCCATTTTAGATTGATTCTATGATTCTTACCTAATATTACATCCTACTTCTCAATACTATTCCCATAAAAAATATTTTAAAATACCTATTATAAGTTGTTCAGATACAATAGAAGCACCCAAACCTATATGAAGTCACTTCACTGCTGAATGCAACAAATTTAGTCAAAAAATGACCACTGAGTTGACTGCCAAATGCAACAGATCACAACAACTACTACCATTTGGTGCATATTGTTGCATTTAGCATGGTTAGGGTTAAAACGTTTCAAACATTATTTATGTGAAGAAACTTGACCACAATAAAAAAAATAAGGTTGCACAGTTTTTATTAGCCTACAGGGCAAGTTGAGTAGTGGTGTTTACTAGCCCACAGTAGTGTTTACTGAGCAGTGTCAGCCGGCTAGTGTCAAGAGCGAGACCTCTCCCATAATGCACCAAGTTTTTTAAAAATATCATTTGAATTAGAATTAGAATTAGAATTGGAATTAGAATTTATCATTAGAATTATCATCCCAAAGGACAAATAAAATATAATCACTTCAGGATATTCCTCTTACAGACCCCCAACAATGTACTCAAAATCACTGAAATGAATGACTTAATTTCTCATCAGAAGGTTGTACTTCCTGAATGTCCCAAACTCATAGCTGCATAAATTCTTCCACTTACCAAACACCTGTCTGTAATTCCAAACTACTTTTTCGGCAATTGCTTTTCTAGATTTGAACAAACTGGAGCAACGTCCTCAGAAGCAACTCGTTAAAGTGGTTCAAGACGTGGCAAGATTTGACGACATTCCTGATGCGTTGATGGCTGTGCAGGTGCCGAGCTTTGCTGATCATCCGTTAGTCAGAGGACCGCACTATTCCAGGATAAAAGTTGCTGTGGTTTCGGTCGGAGTGGACACAAAAATGTCCGGTGTCATGGGTATGAATGTAATCAAAATTAGGAAAGTTTTAGTGAGGCATTTTATTTGCCCAAATCTTTACCAGGAGAGAGATTTGAATTCCGTCTCCTCATTGCTAAGGTACTGAGTTGCATCTTTATAATAATTGGCGCGTCGTGGCTGAGCGGTCAAGCGCCCTGGACTCCAGCGCTGGTGTTTCTTGATCAGCAGACTGTGGGTTCGAATCCCGGTCTTGACGCTTGTCTCCCCAATTGGAGAGCTGACATTTGTCATACAGCTAAAATGGCAACACGCTTGAATTGCCCTCAAAGAAGATATGCACAGAAAACTACGCGCACAAAATTCTCCAAGCTCTATTGCTATGGATTACCGTGTTGCCAAAAAGCCTGCACAAAACACAAGTGTCATGACCAGGATTCAAACCCACACTCTGAAGACCCAACCATTAGGATTCTGGGATTTGCGTCTGTAGGACCCAATAACGATTGCTTAACACTAGGCCAGGCTTAACAATTTTACCCGAGACTAAATCAAACACTTTGGTGTTGAGGTGCCTCAGAGTGGGGGATTTAGGAGAATACAGACAGTTCTTGAAAAAAGGCAATGTGGATTTGGTATTTTAATTTAGCATGGTACAGGGATTTGATTTCTCTGTTCCGGAAATTCAGGTTTTGTTTACCCCCCCCCCCCCCAAGAAAAAAGTACAAACAAACAAACCCACCTTTATTTCTAAAAAAAAGAAGTTAAAACCAAATAGAATGCCCCAGAGTGCAGATTAGGGCTTTTAAAACCAAAGATAAATGTATGTAAGTAGGCTTTGCACGCGCAAGCTTGTGCCTTCGCAAGATTTTGCGCTTTGCGCTCACAGTTCAGGTTTATTTTTTCAACAGCCTATCACATCCCTGTTGATATCCTTAACCCTTTCCTTACCATAGGCGACTTTAGTCGACTGCACTTATACCCCCTCTTCCTTACCATTGGCGACTTTAGTCGACTGCACTCATACCCCCTCTTCCTTACCATTGGCGACTTTAGTCGACCAAGCTTACACACAAAAAAGCACTCAAGCCTGAGCACAAAGGCCATTTGTAATAAAGTTGTAGTTTTGTCCATGTTCACCCTCCATACCCAAGCTTATCATCATTGGAAAGAGAGAGATCGGATCTTTCCAATGGTGGTAAAATAAAGTAAGGTTGCTTTTATGCAATCTCTTCAAATTGGACTTGAAAGATCCAAAATGCCAAACACCTACAGAGCGCCATTTGGTTGTGTACAAAAAAGTGTTTGAGATTACAGATCGAGGAAAGAAAGACCAAGAACTTTGACATTTATTTACCAATCTCAATGAGTTTTAGAAATAAAAGGGAATTCAATAAGGAAGAACTTTTTTATTACTTATTTTGCTGTAAAGCAATTTCTTCAAGAAGATAATGGAGTTTGTAAAAATGGCCTTTGAACGAAAGCTTTCTGTTGTGTAAGAATGTGTGCTTCACGCTTGAGTGGTCAAACAATGCGGTCACCAGCGGTTGTTTATGTCCAAACCATTCGCTAACGAAAGGCTTAAAATCAAACCAAAATGGTAACTTTGTAATCGTAATTACAAAGAGTATTTGTAATGGGTAAAATCCACCAAATTTAGGTGCTCAAGGTATATTGCCTGGACTCAATCTGGAATCCACTTCTTCTTTCCTCCGACTGCAGTTCTATCTGTCAAAGATGGAAGCAAGAAGATCGAGTCGTATCTTGGCGCAAGAATGCCTAAAGTCTATACAGTGAAGGGTCGGTTTGGTATCGCCACAGACACCCATGATGCTGAGGGGAAGATCTGGCAAAAATCAGCTTATAGTAAGTAGCATTTGAGCTTAATCCTAACCATCCCCAACTTCAAAATCTAACGGTATGTTTGGTTCCGTTCTGTTGGACTGAGGACTACACTAGTAAACTGATTATGCTTTACATGGGATCAGGCATACCACCATAATCAGAGTCCAACAGTTTGGGTGTTGAACTGAGGACTGTACTAGTAAACTGATCATGCTTTACATGGGATCAGGCATGACCACCATAATCAGAGTCCAACAGTTTGGGTGTTGAGTTACTGAATGGTGTTGGACTGAGGACTGAACTAGTAAACTGATCATGCTTTACATGGGATCAGGCATACCACCATAATCTGAGTCCAACAGTTTGGGTGTTGAGTTACTGAATGGTGTTGGACTGAGGACTGAACTAGTAAACTGATCATGCTTTACATGGGATCAGGCATGACCACCATAATCAGAGTCCAACAGTTTGGGTGTTGAGTTACTGAATGGTGTTGGACTGGGGACTGCACTAGTAAACTGATTATACTTTACATGGGATCAGGCATGACCACCATAATCAGAGTCCAACAGTTTGGGTGTTGAGTTACCATGGATTTTGTTATAAACGAGGAAAGATCCTTAACCATCCAAGGGAGTTTGTGTTAAATATTGATTTGTCAGGATTTCTTTTTGCTGATTTCAGGATGTTTCACCAATCTCCTTTTACCTTCAGATTCTCTTGAAAGGTGTTTCTGGAAAGGGGTTGGACAATGGATATTATTTTTACATATCTTTTGCAAATACTCCAGCGCCCAATTTCATAGCCCATCTTACCACAGAATTCTGCACCCGCCACTTTAATGCACATAGAATTGTGCACTACAAAGGTTCATGTAAGCACAGAATTCTGTCGTAAGCGGGGCCATGAAATTAGTCTCAAGATCTTTTTTTTTTCAGAATTATCTGGGAGGAGTGGGGTGGCTCTGAGTGATAAAATGCCAGCTCAAGCTTTGGAGCCCAAAGTAGCGAAAAACCTTCTGCTTGCAGCAGACATTGATTTGCCAGCAGAACAAGAACGGACCATGTGGTAATATATTGACATTTTATTTGTGTTTATTATCATCCATCAGAGCACGTCACCAGCGAGAAACTTGACCGATTCATTTCTAACTTGGAGAGGAAGCACCAGAAGGTCTTGTTCAGGTCAGTGTAAGCCTTCATAACCCGCGGCAGATCACTTGTAATAACTATGTGTAACGCCATGCACTTTCAAATGCAGGGTGTAGTCTCGGTAATTACTCCACAAATTTCATGACCATGAACAATTTCTTGGTAAAAGGCACTGGAGAGCTGTTGATATTATCAAACATTTTTAGAAATGACCCCATTTGAAGTAATGTAGTTTTAGAGAAAGAGGTAATGTTTCACTCAAACATTTGAATCTGAGAAAAGCTTCAGCCATGAAGCCTTTCTCAGTCATCTGAAAGCACACAGTTCTATGCAACACAGGTGTTTTGGGTGTTCTGGGTTGTTTACATGCACGACCAATCCTAGAACAAGGGACCTTTGGCTTAATATCCCATCCGAAGGACAGAGCAATTATGGTTTTCTTGCTCAAATGCACAAGTGCCACAAACGGGACTCGAACCCACACTCTGCTGAACAGAAACACCAGAGCTTGAGTCCGGTGCTCTTATCCTCTCGGCCACACCACGCCACAATGTCTTTATGCTTTCAAGTTTAATGCGTTGCTTTTCCTGATTTTGTTTTGCAGTAATGCCGGGGTCGATCTGGAGAGCCAAGAGGCGTATGAGTTGGCCGTACGTGGTCTGCTCAGACCGTTCGGTGAGGACCTGCCGCCTCTCGTCCTGAGCGTCAGATGTATCCACTTTGAGCCGCCAGACTTTGAGTTGGGTGAGTATCACTGCTACTGACTCAAACTGGTGTTTTTGAGTTTAATGTTGGTTTTCCCGGTTAGTTTCAGCAAATATTCAAATACAGGCATTTTCCGTTCAAACTGGAGTTTCTTTTTAGCTACTAATGCATTCAAGTTTGTTTTTGTGCACTTATCATAGTTTCGGTGCAAAAACGTTGTTTCTCCTTAAAAAAGCACCACATCTTGCTAAAAGTAGCCCGGATGTATACACAAAACAAGTACATGCCGGGATATGACGTTTTTGCAGGGACCATTTTTCCTGCGTGTTACAACATTTGAGCAAAATCGAGATACAATATTTTTGCACTGATGCGACGATATGATTCCATTCTTCTCATTCAGGTCCGTTTCATTCATTTTATTTCATTTCTAGACATCCATGACTACATTTTCCCCATTCTTCAGTTGGATTTCTACTAAAATGATGGCATAGAATGATTGACCAGCCTCTTGCTGTTGGCTTTTGCAAAACTGAATGATCTTTGCGACCTCATGAATTTGAATGAACTTATTTGACCAGTGAATGGGAAACTGTTGTAAATGAGGTCTCTCTATTTTGTCAATAGCTTGGCCGGGGTGCCAGCCAGTCAGAAGCCAAAAGGACAAATGGCTTCTGGCTGGCACCCCCGAACAAAGATATTGACAACATAGGATAACAACTAACGTTTGGGCTAGATAGCACAGTTCGTTCAGTGCCGGCACGTTAATCCAGAGGTTGACGGTTCAAATCCTGTTATAGTTAAAGTTTCTTTGTTCAACCCAAAGTTGAATGAAAATTTACCCAGTTTCCCTTGTGGTTTATTACTTAATAATTGTAATAACAATGGACATTTATTTAGCGCCAGTTTTTATCACGAACATTATTACCCCAGTCACTGCCATTTATTTCATTCCTTAAACCATCTACTGCCAAGTCAGTAGCGTCTTAGCTAAATCAGTCACAAGAACCATCTCTGCCCTCACAGGTACTCAGTGACTCCTGGGCGAAGAGAAGCAATTATAGTTACATGTCTTGCTCAAGGGCAACCAAGTACAGGATTTTGTAATTTAAAAAAGTTAACAACAATCCAGTTGTTTAAAATTTCAAAGCTCTGTTATCATCGAGTTTATACCAAAACCAATCCTCCAGGGTAGTAGCTGTTTCTGAAAAACTGTCAAAGTCAGGAAAATAGCATCGGAGGACCCCTGAATCACTGTTGCTTATTTCTGTTGCTATCAAAACTGCAATCATAATAAGCATGTACAACACTGAAACAGGAATCTTTTCTTCATCTTAACTGAAAGCAACCACACTCTCACTATTATCATCGATATTTTTATTATAATTTCTCAAAGTATTTGATCTATTTTCTTCTCAGAAATTGAATGCATTCATGAGACAGCCCAATACCTCAGAAAAATGGTTCACGACCTCGCCCAAGACATGAAAACCTGCGCCGTTGCGACACACGTCAGGAGGACTCAAGACGGCCCTGTCACGGTGGAAGAAGCTCTCCTAAGGAAACAGTGGTCTCTTCCTTACATCACCGAGGCACTGAGGACCTGCAGACCTCTACTCAAGAAGAAAATGTTCAGCGTCAGGAAAAAGGTCAAGGGAATTCTGGAGGAGACAAGGTGATGGTTTGTTGTCATGAGGACTCATTGATCGGTAACTGGATTTGGTTACTAGTTTACCAGACTGAAGTCACCCAGTGTGATGGTGAGCTTGTAACAAGTTCACAACTGTGTTGATCACTAACTGGATTTGGTTACTAGTTTACCAGACTGAAGTCACCCAGTGTGATGGTGAGCTTGTAACAAGTTCACAACTGTGTTGATCACTAACTGGATTTGGTTGCTTAGTTTACCAGACTGAAGTCACCAAGTGAGATAATGAGTTAACTAGTTAACTAGTTAACTAGGAAACAGTGGTCTCTTCCACTGGATTTGGCTACTAGCTATTAAACCAGACTGAAGCCACCAAGTGAGATGGTGAGACAAGGACACAACCACAATTTCAAGGTCTTGGTAACTTGTCAAAGACTCATTGAGCAGTTTACATAATTAGCTTGCAAGATTACCAGAATACAGGCAAACTCTGTCAATAACTGTGTGGGTGGTTTGGAGACCCCTTGACCCCCAGACAAGGACACAGTCTGCCCCTGGTCTGCCATTTTGGGGTCAAAGTGCCTGTGAAGATATGGTGCGCTTCAGAAAGTGCACTACACCGTAAAAGCACAGGTCAACTGACTCCTCAAATGGTGCGAGAAATATTTATGACGCGTGTTGACGTCAGGTGAACTGAGTCTGTCATGTCAATCATGTGTCAGTAGGCTGGCATGTTTCAAGCATTGGGTAACATTTCCTTTAAATCTTTCAAAACCCAATCTCAAAAAAATATTGAGACATTGACGAAGAGTGTTTTTCTCCCGTAAGATTTATTCTTATAAACACTGATAGATAATACTTCGTACAACTATTACCAGTTTTATAGAGTACAAAAGTGGAAGAAGTAGCAATATTAGGAGAATTAATTCTTTGGATGACTTTGAGGTAATGTTTGTAAATCAACACGTTGTCAGTTAACTGAAGAAGTTTATCATGTGGCCTGTGGGTTTGGATCTCTTACGATGTAGTATTACATGAATACACGTCAGCGTTTTCCTTAAACAGTTGTCCACCGACCAAATGCCAGTAAAAACGGCCAGGGACTGGTAACAAGTCTTTCTCATTGGTCCCGCTGGTTTAACCCATGTTCAAACACCCCTATGGTCAATTTGACAAAAATGCTGGACTAACCCTTGTGATTTTTTTCAATTTTAAACCTAAATTGTTAAAATTGCTGGACTTACCCCTTGTGTTTTTTTTTTCATTTTTCACCCAAATTTTGTTAAAATGCTGGGCTAACCCCTTGTAATTTTTTTTGATTTTTTAAACAAAATTTGACAAAAATGCTGGACTTACCCCTTGCGTTTTAAAAAAAATTTTGACCAAAATGCTGGACTTAACCCTTGTGATTTTTTAAATTTTTGACACAAATTTGATACAATTGCTGGACTTACCCCTTGCGTTTTTTTTTCTTCAAATTTTGACCCAAATTTGATACAATTGCAGGACTTACTTACCCCTTGTGATTTTTCTAATTTTTAACCCAAATTTGATAAAAATGCTGGATTTACCCCTTGTGATTTTTCAATTTTTAACTCAAAATTGATAAACATGCTGGACTTACCCCTTGTGATTTTTTAAATTTTTAACCCAAATTTGATAAAAATGCTGGACTTACCCCGTGTGATTTTTCTAAGTTTTAACTCAAAATTGATAAAAATGCTGGACTTACCCCTTGTGATTTTTCAATTTTTAACTCAAAATTGATAAAAATGCTGGACTTACCCCTTGTGATTTTTCAATTTTTAACCCAAAATTGATAAAAATGCTGGACTTACCCCCTTGTGATTTTTTCAACTTTGAACCAAAAATTGTCAAAAATGCTGGACTTACTTAGCCCTTGTGGTTTTTCAAATTTTTAACCCGAAATTGAACAAAATGCTCGACTTACCCCTTGTGATTTTTTCAATTTTTAACCCAAACTTGATAAAAATGCTGGACTTGCCCCTTTTTGTTTTTTCCAATTTTTAAGCCAAATTTGATAAAATTGCTGGACTTACCCCTTGTGATTTTTTCAATTTTTTACCCAAATTTGATAAAAATGCTGGACTTACCCCTTGTGTTTTTTTCAATTTTTTACCCAAATTTGATAAAAATGCTGGACTTACCCCTTGTGATTTTTTCAATTGTTACCCCAAAATTGATAAAAATGCTGGACTTACCCCTTGCTTTTTTTCAATTTTGAACCCGAAACTGACAAAAATGCTGGACTTACCCCTTGTGGTTTTTTCAATCTTTTACCCAAAATTGATAAAAATGCTGGACTTAATTAACCCTTGTGATTTTTAATTTTTTTTTAACCCAAACTTGATAAAAATGCTGGACTTGCCCCTTTGTGTTTTTTCCAATTTTTAAGCCAAATTTGATAAAATTGCTGGACTTACCCCTTGCGTTTTTTTCAATTTTGAACCCGAAACTGACAAAAATGCTGGACTTACCCCTTGTGATTTTTTCAATTTTTAACCCAAAATTTGATAAAAATGCTGGACTTACCCCTTGTGATTTTTTCAATTTTTAACCCAAAATTTGACAAAAATGCTGGACTTACCCCTTGCGATTTTTTCAATTTTGAACCCGAAATTGATCAAAATGCCCCTTGTGGTTTTTTCAAATCAACTTGTAATGGGTTAGTTCAGCATTTTCATAAAATATGGGCAAATATTTAAGTTGTGATTTTTTTGAAGAGCTTGTAAGACATTTCCCCTGTCTTTACAGTCCAGTACAACATGGTGTCACAACTGCACACTCCACTACATCAATGTTTAAGAATGTATTTTGTAACTTTGTGTTAATGTATAAAGGGTATACATCAATTAACAATGACATGATTCCTTGATACAAGAAATCTTCATTCCACAACAGGGTTGTCAAGAAAGGTCTTCCAGAACGACAAATTCTACTCACAATATCAAAACAATGAGATCGTTGTACAATTGTTCCACCCTTAGTAACAAATACCAAAATATTTGATCTACAGTTTAATACAGACATAATCTTTTCTATATCGTTTTGTAACAAACTAATACACAATTTATATAAATGGAATGAACTTCTATAAATATGATTTATTTGGTAAGTGATAATGTAATGAGTTAAATCTCTGGCCTGTGTTTGGAAGCGACTAATCCATCTAGGTAACAAAAATATATTGCATAGCTTGAGTTAAACTGGAAAAATATCTGGGCTGTAGTTTTCCTTTGGAATTTACATTTTTTCTACACAACGTTTCTTAAGCCATTCGACTCATGGTAACAATTCAACTGCACAGTTTGTGCGTGGTAGCATAACGGTGCACAGAACTAGATCTCTACTTGGTGTGGATTGTGGCGCATTGCATTCATCATGGCCTAATTTCATAGAGCTGCTTAACGGCTGACTGGTGAACGTGCAAGCTGGCCGCCTAATTTTCTTGCTAACCTGTGAAACACGCTTACGCTATTTTTCTGCTACGGTTAGCATGAAGAATTGCTTACCGCTAAGCAGGGCTATGAAATTGGGCCCATATGATTCTTTCCTTCAAACTTCCCTTCAAATATGTTTGCTTCAAATGATGTCATTTTTGAGAATTGACTAGCTGGTTTTGATCTTGCAAGTCTAAAAACTCACTGTTTGAAACCAGTGAAATTACAAACTTGTTATTGCCTTTTCACTATTGTCCTGTAAATTTGATGACCGAGTGAGCTTCAACTTGCACAGGTTTGTTATTTCATACATAATGGGTCACACAACGTGTGGACACTGGTCTTTGACAATTACCAATGTTATTACATAAGTTCATTTGGATTGTTAAATAAATCATGGGTTTTTTTTCCCGAGTCAATAATATAATGTAGATGTTACTTACATATTATTTTAGCTACGTTTGACTCCTAAGCTAAGAGCGTCGTCAGACTGGTAACCATGTCCGATGCTCAACTGCCTTTCATAAAACGTCCTCTAAACAACACTACCCCAACAAGAAAAGCCTCAGCCCATTTACCAAGAGTTTGGCCATCAAAAATTTAAAAAACCTCCCAAAAAATAAAACAATCCTGTCAACTAAAAATTAAGTACACGATAAACCGAAATTGCATTCAAAGCGTATCATCTTGCTGAAGTACACTTTTTAAAGCCCAGCACTATCTGGAAGTTAGTTGCACAAAAACTCTAGCACATTTGTAGAAATATACGGAATGTTTATAATTAAAACTATCATCAATAATCTATTCTTTATGAGTTCAATGTTTCTTCTTTTCCTAGTGATAAACAGTTATTGCAGGGGTTACAAAATTTAAACCGTAACATCGTTGACTTTGCAGACACCAATTCCTCGCAGTATGAAAAAATTCATTGTTAAATGTCACATGAGATCAAAAGTAATTTGAAAGTAGGAAAAACTAACTGTAGTACTTTTAATTCCTAAAAAAAAAAAATCACTTTTCAAAATTAAGCACCTATCACACCCAAAATATTAAAAAAATGATCGGTGAAAAGAAAATCATGTTAGATCACTAATATTTGAAGTTATAAAAACTGAAGTACTTTAACTTTCATTATACAAAATAATTTAACAGCATTACATATCCATCACACCCATAGTTAAGTTCTAAAAATTAATCATAACAATTAATTACCAAATCAGAGCAGGCACATGCACTGTTCTATAGTTGCAGATTTTCACCATACCTAGAGGCCGCGATTAAGTTGACCGCCGAGTTGGCACGACTCCATGCGACGGCCCGAAAATAAGTTGGTCGAGTCGGTCGACACTGAACTTTAGGAGACCTCGTAGATCGTAGGAGAGGAGCTGTCACGAGTAGGAAGGGCGGGAGAGGTCCTGCACTGCTGTCTTGGGGAACTTTCCCTTCTTGTCTCCGAACTCTCCTTCCAGAAATCCGTGTCCAGCTGAAGGGGGGCAAAGAAGACGACGCGGCAAGATGCATTTAGTAAACCTTGTATTATTTGTTAATAAAAAGAGTGACATTATTCATTCCAGGGCCTTTCTGGCAGGCAAGATGCTACACCGGTCACACGGGAATTTTTTACAGTCTATGTCATACATGTGATTTCCAAGTAACTTCAAGTAATAAAGTTATAAAGTAACAAGCTGAACAAAGTTTTCCATGTGCCCCGTTTCTTCATATCAAACGTTGATACAAATCAGACAGTGCAACCCCCGTAAAAAATATCCGATTTTACGTGTTCCTGTCATTGGGCCGTGTACAAATTGCACCTGCAGGAAGTCCAGGCTCTGTGGTTCTTTTGTGGACACGTGATGTCATAGGTCACATGGTCTATGCCTGTAAGCAGATCCCACGTTTCCCTAAGCCTACGCCCACAGTCCTGTGGACCGCCTGACGATCTCCTGGGGTACAACTTCATATTCAACTGGGGCGACATTCCTCTGTGAGAGAGCACCCACGTTGGCATTTTGAATGTTCCAATGACACGTTCATACATTAATTGTACACATTTATCCAAATATGGAATATTCAAGTGTAAGTCCAAGTAGTGTTAAGTAACAAAACAAAAGGGTTAGTAATCAACAAGAAGCAGCAATACTCAGAGGTTAAGAACTTTAAAGCAACAACAGAACTTGGTTAGTTAAACTTTGTTAGAGTTTGATTATAACATCAATGCAAAAAGATAATTGCGATGATCGTAGTCTTCCTGTCCGATGGACACCGGGGAGGAGGGTTACGATCATCGCAACTAGCAGAAAGAATACCCTGTAATTTTCATGGTTAGTACAAAGGAAATCTTTCTGTGATAAGTATAAATGTTGGATTCGATTTGATTGTGTGGTAAACTATAATGACTTGCTGAGTCACAAATATACATTCATTTTCTTTTACGGCAAACACCAGTGCACAATTTTTAATAACTAGTGTATGGCACAAGAATGCCCAGCCTTTGGTGATGTGGGCCCTATTTCATGGACTTGCATTTAGCAGAAAATATTGCTAAGCAGAAATGAGCAGGATTACTAGTCACAGATGGCACATGTAGAATGCTATTTTGACTGGTAACCTTATTCTGGTAAGCATAATGTTCTTATGCTTAATGACTTTTTGTTCTTCTACAAAATAGAGCCCCGGAGATTGCTGCCTGTAATATAAGGCTACCTTTGGTGTTAGGATCAATACAACTTGCGAAGTCACTTGTAACAAAACAAAGAGCTCGATCTAGACCATCATTGGGTAAAAGGGGCTCACAATCAGAGTGAAATAACGTCCCCATTGGGAACATTTGGGTTACAGCAACTTGAACACACAGACAAAATTGTGTTTATAAATTCTAGATTTATCAATACACCTACATGTACAGTTTCCATGAAATGCTTAAACATTTTATTTTTTTAACTATTCACTTCCTAGACTTGGAATCAAGCTGTTTGTATATTTCCACAAGTGCCTTTTTCCTCGTGAGACGTACCCATGTGCACCATAATTTGAAAGTGCATGAATATGTATGATGTTGACCAAAAAGGGGAAAATCTACACAGTACACAGTCAACCCTCCTACTGTCTGATCATTCAATATCAACCACTGTGGTTTTGAATGATGGATAAATGGACCAAATTATGCCAGCCTCCAATGATATCATGTGGTAATGGCATCTATACAGCACACACTCGACCCTCCTACTGTCTGACCATTCATTATCATCCAATGCAGTTTTGAATGATAGACTATGCCAGCCTGAAATATGATATCATGTGGTGAATGCATCTACAAAGTACACAGTCAACCCTCCTACTGTCTGACCATTCAATATAATCCACTGTAGTTATGAATGATAGATAAACTATGCCAGCCTGCAGTACGATATCATGTGATGAATGCATCTACAAAGTAAACGGTCAACCCTCCTACTGTCTGACCATTCGATATCATCCACTGTGGACTCGAATGATAGATAACTCTATGCTAACCTAGAACGCCAGCCTCTCTAAGTGAATAGTTGTGCCACCAGCAGTTAAATGGTCTCAAACGGTTAGTCCACTCGTGCAGCCCAACGGTTTCAAACAACTGGTCAACTCGCTGGAAAAGCAGAACAAAAATTACCATCTCTACACTTAAAAGGATGTAAACAATGACTGCGTTGAAAAATGATCTGCTTCATATCAGATGCAGAACTTCCTGAATGATGACAATGACATTTCAAGTCTACAGTTTTTCCCGAGTATCAGGAAATACTGCCTGCAATGTGTTTTGACACGCAAACAAAACAAAACCGGGAAAACTGAAGGATTCTCCATAGGGGAATTCTAAAAACTGGGGTGGCTCCACAAGGAATTTTGTGATGGAAGGATGTTAAAGGTAGGGCCATAGATAGGTAAATACTCCAAAATAACTGACCATAATAGCTTACTCAGTGAGAAGCACGGCAGCTTTTGTTTTTAGTGTAAACTATTTGGAGAAAGAATTCCTTTTTAACCCTTTCCTTACCATAGGCGACTTTAGTCGACTGCACTCATACCCCCTCTTCCTTACCATTAGACTTTAGTCGACCAAGCTTACACACAAAAAAGCACTCAAGCCTGAGCACAAAGGCTATTTGTAATAAAGTTGTAGTTTTGTCCATGTTCACCCTCCATACCCAAGCTTGGAAAGAGAGAGATCAGATCTTTCCAATGGTGGTAAAATAAAATAAGGTTGCTATTATACAATCTTTTCAAATTGGAATAGGATGATCCGAAATGCCAAACACCTACGGAGCGCCATATGGTTGTGTACAAAAAAGTGTTTGAGATTACAGATTGCACTGAGGAAAGAAAGACCAAGAACTTTGACATTTATTGGACCAATCTCAATGAGTTTAAGATTATATGAAAGGGAATTCAATAAGAAAGAACTTTTTCATTACTTATTTTGCTGTAAAAACAATATCTTCAAGGAGATAATGGAGTTTGTAAAAATGGCCTTTGAACCGAAGCTTTCTGTTGTGTAAGAATGTGTGCTTCACGCTTGAGTGGTCAAACAATGCGGTCACCAGCGGTTGTTTATGTCCAAACAATTCGGTAACGAAAGGGTTAAGCGATACAGCATTGTTGCACTGACAGGAAGGTATTGACCCAATTCACTCGACGCAATAGTCAAGGTTGGGCTATTTTGGGAGTCAATGTCCTTGTGTATTGCGAATTTTAGGCAATGCAGCATTTACATGATACCAGTTGACTCCCAATTCGCCGTATTTTTGACCACGTGAGGGCGTATGTGGATAAATTTCACATGATGAAAAACAAGTAAACAAACAGGTTTTTTTCACTTTTTTATCGCTATTTTTTATGTATTTCTTCATTGGTGCAAGAAAACTACAAACAGGCAATTATAATAAGCTAAAACTGCTATTGTGATGCAAGACATTCCCTGATGACAGCGCCCTCATGCGGTCAAAAATATGGTCAATATGATGAGCTTGGCAAAAATCGCCGCGTGTGATGTGCGTGCACAGGGGTCACTACAGTGCTATAATGGTATGAAGTGCTATGAGTTGTATGGCAGAGAAGAAAACGAAAGCAACTTAGAGAACGGAAAAGCTTGACAACCTTCTTTGCAGTCTTTAATGATTTCTCCTCGACTGAAGCTCAGCTCTCCTTTGCTCTTAGCCATGTAGCCCACGACGGCGACCATGCACTACGGATCACCACAGGGGACCACAAGAGGTTAGAATGCAATGGGTTAGAGCTTGGGGTGAAATGCAGGCCTTGGATGTATGGGACATAAGGTTAGGGTTTGAGAATTGGGAATGGATTGTACTAACTGTTAAGAGAATCTCTGAATACCTGCTAAACAAGTTTGGTTAATAATGTTTTTTTATGTAGCGCTGGTAGCCGATTTAGATGTTTATGACGCACTAAAATTAATAAACTTTGCAAGTCTTTGCTGCCATTGTAGCGCATCAAGCTAGACCAATCACAAGAACCATCTCTGCCCTCATCACAGGTACCCATTTACTCCTGGGTGAAGAGAAGCAGTTATGTGTCTTGCTCAAGGGTACAGGTTTTACACACTAGCCACCCACGCCACCCAAATGTAACGTGGAAAGGAAATGTTTTGCAGTTCCGAAGTTCAGCACTGAGCAAAAATGTGAAACCAGTCGCAGGATACAAAGGCAGGATGCAGACAACAAAACAAGCCACCCTGTCCCTGCTCCCCCCCCCCAAAAAAAAAGGTGAAACAACTACTCATTATGTTTTCATATTTTCTTCAAAATGCAATATTTCTAATGAATTTCAAAGAAAGTGATGTCTTGAATTTAATCAAATATTAATCATAATTTCTTCATTAAATGTTTAATTCGTAAAAAAGGTGGGACTTTAAAAAAAAATATAAACAAATTCTTCCCAATAAATTGAAGAAAAAAACAACAACTGATTTTGTTTCTTTTGTTTACGAACCCCAAAACCCCAAACAGAAACACAATTGAAACCCTGCCGAAAGTAAAAACAAACAAGTTCATGTTTCACTTTCACCGCGAATAAGAGCCAACAGCTGTCACGGGGAAATGACGCCAGACCAATGCCACATACAGAGCCCATCGCTGTGAACACCCAAAGCAAACGAAACAAAAAGATTCAAAATATTTCCTTTCCAAGCTACATCGTTGGTGTTAAGTCAGTACCCATGAAATACATGTACATACCCACACAACTGAATCTAAGACAATTTCAGTCACTTTCCCATCTGGAACAAAGTGAATAATAAAAAAAAACTTTCGTCTGCAGTAATTGCCTTCTTTGTATTGTGAAGATTATGCTAAATTGAAGTTAATAAATTCTCTATGGGGGAAACGTACAGGTATTCCATTCACTTCACCAATGATGACACCAAAATATTGTTCACTTATTATTATTTCACTGAAATATTTCAACAGTGAAAATTGTTAAGAATGAAATCAATGTGAAAGTGACGTGGTTCTTCCTCTGAGGTCAAGGGTCACGGAAGATAAATTTGCCCAAAGCACATTTAACCAAATTTAATTTGCCCAAAGCATATTTGACCAAAGTTCTCAATGGCGTTTCGCGGTTGAGTGGTCTAGTGCACTCTACTCGAGCTCTATAGTGTTTCTGATTAGCAGAGTGTGGGTTCAAGTCCTGGTCTTGACATTTGTGTCCTAAACTAAGAAACTTAACCATTTTTGCTTCAACCTTCGGATAGGGCGTAAAGCCGTTGGACCCCATGTGTTATGTAATGCACGTAAAAGAACCTAATACACTTATTGTAAATTCATCAGGGTGTGGGTTCGAATCCCGGTCTTGACACTTGTGTCCTTGAGCAAGAATCTTCACTATAACTGCTTCTCTTCGCATTTCCTTCATTAGGTGAATCATGCATGTTTGGATTCAAGGCAAACTATACCTTTGGATTTTGGAGCCGTTCGATTGTTTTCATCCTACATAAATGTAGATGAATACAACAAAACTAGCCTGTGAAAATTTCATTTTTTTAAAAGGTGGTACCGTCTGGAGCGGTTCTGTCCAAGCAGGAAGAATAATCCGTAATTGGAATAACCAATCTGAAAAACGTTTCATGCATGAAAAGTTTCTCAGGTTGAAAATTGTGGATTCCCCTTTTTCTAAAACCACATTCCTTTGAAGGGAATTGTTTCTCATAATGTTCTACATTATCAACAGCTGCAGTGCTTCTTACCCAGAAAATTTCTATGGTCATTAATTTTTGGGAATAAATACCAAAGGTATACCGTCCCGTTAAAACATAATCAGCAAGCATGCATCAAAATAAAAATGAAGTAATTATAAAAAAATAAATAAATAAATACAAAATAGAACCAGCTTTTGAAACAATTTGAAGGATGCATGACATTCTTTGCTTGTTTTTCCCCCTTGGAGAAATTGCAAAGGGCAGATAACAGATTGATGATTTCATGCAAAGACCGAGATTTTTGTTGCGAAAAAACAAGACACATTAGTTATCCAATGCTGTTCAATAACTGTTAAGCCTCAAAAATAGCAAACAAAAAGAAATAAAGAACACATGAGCATCAGCACAAACCTACGGTTTGAATATTTTGCGCGATTGTAAAAAAAAAAGTATTTCTCTTGCGTTAGGAAAACAAAAGGCCAGAATTACTGATGATCTAGAATGAGATGATAACTTACGTGAGTGTTATTGTTTGCGATTGTCAGGCCTCCTTGCTTTCCTTGTGCATTGCTGAAAAACTTTCTTGCTGCAGACGGGCTGGGCCCGTTGGGGTCTCCACTACCAATCCTGTTCAGTACCGCCCCGCCCGCTTTAACAGGAGGAGGGGGTAGGGGGACCTTCGGGGGCAGGGGACTTACGGATCGTTTCCTCCGGTCAGAGTCATTTTTGTCCTTTGTGGGAGGAGGAGGTACAGGAATGCTGGGTGGGAGTGGGCTGTGGGAACGCTTCCTCTTGTCTTGAACATCGCTGGCTCCAGAACTTGGGACTGGTGGCGGGGTCCGGAGCGGCACGCCTGGACTTAACCTGTTTGGGGATGGGGGGAGGCGTTTGTCTGGAGGGCCTGATGGAGTGCGCCTACCGAAGGCTGGACTGTTAGGATATGGCGAGGGCGGTAAGGGTTTATCCGGGGGAACGGGGCTAACACGCCGCCGTGAAGGGGGCGGGGTGTTTGCCGGAGAGTCACTTTCAGGCTTGGGTGATGTCGGTAGTGGTTTGTTGGGATTGAAGGGGGGGCTGATCCGCCTCTTGTGATCCCCGTTGGCCGTTGTGCTCTCTGACCCATTGTGGGCCGGCGGGGGTGGCGGCAAACGTCGCGGAACTGTACTGTCCTCCGACGAGGAATGGATTGGGATTGGCGGGATGGGCCTTTCTGGTGGGCCAGGACTTTGTGGGGGCTGGTCAAGGCCAAGACTAGTTGATCTTGGAGGCACGGGTGCGGGCAGTTCCACTTTGGGCATACTGATGAGGAATGGTGGCGTTTTTTGCCCACTCTTGTTCGGGGGACCCGGGAGTGATTTCCTAGGGGCCTCGGGCTGAAAACTTGCTGGTGGCGCTGGGAGTGACTTGCCCGGGCGTGGTTTCTGCTGTTTCTGGTGTTTGGTGGCCTGTGTAGGAGGGGGTGACAGGGGTTTCAGGGGAGACATCGGAAGGTAGAAAGAATCGGTGTTGGATGACTCAACCTGGTGATTGGAGATTCAGCAAAATAACTATGACTAAAAAGCATCTAAATGAATCTAAAGTATTAACTACAATGGATTGGCTACAATCCCCAGCATCTATTTCTCTTTCACTAGTTTCTTATCTACTGGCTTTGGTTTGTCGTTTGATAATTTGATGGTCGCCTTCCTTTAACTACATTTCAGCTCACTCGCAGCCCACTTGTTCGCTTTTCTACCGTGTATGCAGTCTACTTACCTTATTACTTGCTTCCCTGGATTGATAATAGACCTTTATCATGGTGCCACCATCTTGGTCATGTTCCCTATGTCCAGTAACAGTAATTGATGCTAATATTCCTTGTACAGAAAGGAACCAGACTGTTTTTCCTTCCAGCCTCGGTTTGGTTACATTGAGTTGAATGGGAGAAAATCAAGATGGCCGCACCATGATAAAGGTTTTTTCATTAATGCTTGATTAATGTCTTGCTTTGTGCACTTTTTAACATGACTGCTTGGTGTGTAACTTTATTTACTCACTTTCTTGATTGAACTAGCCTGTAGACAGGGACATTAATGTGCCGCAGTCCCAACTGTTTATCATTGCCTAGTGAGAGTTGTGGTCGAGTCACGTAGGTCTAAGTCCGAGTCGAGTTTTGAGTCACTTGGGTTGAGTCCAGTCTGACGGTTTGAGTCACTTGTGGAGAGTCACGACCGAGTCTAAAGTCACTTGTGGAGATCTAGTCCAGACTGAGTCTCGAGTCTCGAGTCACTAGTGGAGAGTCCAGACTGAGTCTCGAGTCACTAGTGGAGAGTTCAGTCCAAGTCTTGAGTCACTTGAGTCACTCCGAGTCAAGTGTCACTTTACCCATGTTTAACTCCTCACAAAAATAGTTCAACTATATAATTAGTTTGATCAATCAGTAGTCTTATATGCGGGAACAATTTTGATTACTCAAAAAATTAAGAATTACAAATCTGTGCTGTGAACTTTGTGAATATGTTTTAGTAGGCACGTACAGTTGACTTTGCAATGATGATAAAAAAAGTAAGCATCCAAAACAAAACAACAACAACAACAACAACATATGTATGACTTCCGAGTCCAAAGTCCTCAGCTTGAATCATGGTAGACTCAGCCTCCTACAACGCAACGAACCATTACCCATAGTGCAAGAAGTAGAGGTGAACCCTGCTGGACAAAAACAGAAGACTTTGGACACACTTACAGTAGGAGAGGGGCTTCTTCTGTCACTGCCTGGGCTTAGCTCGGATACCACGGTGGCCTGTCCGAGGTAATCGATCTTGTTCAGGTTATCGATCTTGGCCCTCGGGGGGCGGAACAGCGCTCCTTTGGGTAAGTTCATGATGTCAAAGGGCGCTCCGGCCTGCATTATGAAGACAGAAATCAACGATTTAAACTGCTTGTCTTTTTTGATGGTGCAATCATGCGCTGTCTGTTTTTTGTTTTTTTGTGGTTTTTTTTTCTCTCAAATTTATGATGTATGATGATTAACCCTCCTACCCTTGGTACCACTGAAACCATTCAACTGTACAGGGTTGTGTATGGTGGCACAACTTTGCAGAGAACTGTGTACATGTATCGTTGCCCAAACAGGGTTCATAAAAGACTGACAACACATGTCTAGCGAAATGATTTTCATCTTGTGACACCAGACTACAATACCTGTGCATTCTTGAGTGCGGTATCCACACCATCATGTTTAGTTTCAGGTCTGGTTCCCTGTGCCTCCTTTAGTAGCTGCAGGCATGTTTCTCTCTGGCCAAGTTTGTAGTAAGCCCAGGCCTGGTTATGAAGTACCTGGCAGTGAATGACATCACAAATAAATTGTATAAATTAGCAACAAAAGTAGAAATAAACCAATCGAGGAGCGTGTTTTTAGAAAATTCCAATGGAAAATTTTGACACTTTGTTAAGTCACCACCTTCAAGCAAGCTAAAAATATAAGACCTTTTTTTTTCACAAAGCACCATGTAATGGTTTTCAAGGTGCTGTGGTGCAATCTGCAGCCAACCATACAAGAAAACAATGGGGCGAACCCCATCTCTTAATGACGTTAAGTGCACTGGGTTCTTTTATGTGCATTGACACAACATACAGGACCTACAGCTTTACGTCCCATCTGAATGACCAAGCAAAAATTATTAAGAGCCGAGCTTAAGGACACAAGTGTCAAGACCGGAACTTGAACCCACACTCTGCTGATCGGAACAGAGCTTGAGTCTGGTGTGTGCTTGACCGCTCAACCACGACACGCTAGGTCTTGCCTCACTAACTGGCTAACAGTTGACTCATCACTCAAATATATCCTTCGTTTTGTGATCAAGACAGACCTTCCCGTGGTGATCCTGTTGAGAGAAGTCCAGCAGTTTTCACGAGCTGAAGTAGTTTTCTCGATCGAACGAGAGTGATCACCAAAATGATTTACACGCGGACACCGTGGGCCGAGAAAGTACATTCTTACACCAACCTCAAACTCGTACAGCTTGTACGCCAACCCCAGCTGCTTGTAGTCGATGTACTTATGACCACGGAAGCTGTCCATGCACTTCTCGTACTGCCTCCTGGCCTGGTCCGGTCTGTTGAGCTGGCACTGAATGTTACCATGCTGGAAGTGACCAATGGCTAGATGGGGATCCTTAATGACGACCATCTGGAAAACCTTGAAGTGAAACAATGGAACATTCCTCAGGCTTTTAGATTCAAGGTTGCCGCACACTTTTTGGTATACTATGCCTCATAGTGGTAGAGAAAGTCACCCCACACCCCCGCAAAAAAAAAAAAAAAAAATCCAATACTCTACCACACTCTATTCCTCTTTTACACACATTCTATTTTTTACATCCCTGTGGAGACATCTTTCGTTCATTCTTTTGTCTCTGCACTTGAACATCCTCCCATATACTTTGTACACAAATTTCCTTGTGGAGCACCGGTTTTGGGATACCTTTTTTTCCCCTTTTTGTTTTGTCCTCGGTCTCCATATAATAAGGTAGTGGATTTCAAAACAGAAGTACCACAAAACAATCAAAGGATTCCTGAGATTCCCAGAACACGATGTGCAAACAATGGGAGGTGGGAGGGGGGGTGGGTTTACACCATGCCAAATATCGAGCACCAAATGCTTTGTGGAGTGCCCAACAGTTAGTCAAAAGCATTTGTGCCTTTCAGAAGGTTTAACAGCCATGACGGCCGCCTTGTTAAACTTTTGGGATAATTAACATGTCAGACTCTGGGTTGCACAAATCACGGCTGTGATTGGTCGACACATCATGTGACTTAATCGATCAATCTACAACAGATAGTTTGTGGTATCTGCCATTTTTACGAGCAACTTGGGTTTTGGCTTTGAGCTGCGTCAGGCGTTCAGATTCTTCTATGCAGCCAGGTGGTTCACCGACCAATCAAGCAAGAGATGATAAAACTACCGTGTACAACAAGCGATATTTACGCATAATGCATCGTTTTGCGTAAAAAAAAATTTTTTTCGTTGACTGAAAAGATGGCCGACTTTACACTGTTTGGCACCACGTGTAAACTACATACGACAGCAGTGAACTAGGAATAGTAAGCGTGGGGGTACAACCATGTGTAAAATCTCCTTTGGAAGGAGTGTTGGCTCTGAAAAGAGCCGGTGTGGTCTCCTCTTCTATTCAGAGCCAACACTCCTCCAAACAAGATTTTAACCATGGTCGTACCCGCACGCACGCTTACTATTTCTAGTTATTTCTCATTTTCCACACTATGTAAAGCTTCAAACACCACTTATGGTTGCAAGCATTATAAACAAGGAGCTTACTATGTGTTTACAGTGGCTGGCTTTTATTGCATACAACTGTCTACATTACGGGGAAAGCTCCATTAAAGAAAGAGGCTGGAATAAAACATCCTTTTCATCTGACATAAACACCTGTTATCTCCATGTAATTCCTGTTCCAAACAGTAGACAAAATTGGATCATGCACAAACCAGTAGGGCTGCTGACTGCCCCGTGCAGATTAACTGCTCATTCATTAAGTTAATGACCCAAGTATATCAATGTAAACACAACCACTGCATGGTGAAAAGGATGAATAATTTCTGAGTTTTTCTGGCGAAACTCAGAAAATCTTTAATGGAGCTTTCCCGTAATGTATATTTACCTCATCCGCATCTCCAACATGCCCCATTTTCAAATGAAGCATGCCAATGTTGAATAAGATTTTAGCAGACGGCTCCACGATCCTCAACATCTGGTCCAGCGCCGGCCCGACCTGTCCCTTCTCAAACATGACCACCCCTTCATTCCACATGTTGATTGTGTCCTTGTGGGTGGGTTTGGCATAAGTTGGGCTTGGGCTGGGTGATGGGGAGGTACCATTTGGAGGAGTAGGGGGTGGGCGCATGGGTATGGAGGGGCTGCTACGGTTTGCACTTGGTGGTGGTGCCGAGGGCGGTGGCCCTGCTGGTGGAGGGCCCGGTGGAGGGCCTGATGGAGGACCAGATGGTGGTGGTCCTGGTGGGGGACGAGAGGGTGGGGACTTGGGGTTCGGGGAGTGACTTCTTAGCGGTTGGGTGTCTATGGGTTTGAAGGCGTTTGAGGGCGCGGCTATGGGTGGTGGTCTTTTCGGTGGGAGGGGACTGGGACTCTGCAAATAGAAGACAAAAACAAATTCAACCACAAGCCAACCGAAATGTGACGGGGCTTGACCACAATGCCCAGCCATTCCACTGCATTTGATGTGTACATATGTGAAAATAGAATTAGCTGTTGCAACCTGCCTACCAATCAAAATGACCTATGGTATAAAAGGGTGTCACCCTCTTCTTTGTTCATCCCCCTGCCTTCTCTGTGTGCTTTCATCCCTGTCATCTCTTTTCCTCTTGACTGCTTTTGTTAGACTCAGTATACTTGTTTATGTGTGTTGTGTTGTCATTTTAGCCTTCGAGAAAGACTCTGCTACGGTCGAAACGTCAGGCCACTAACTTATTTCTGCATGGTACAAATGTGTGTACATGGGTGCTGGGTAGAGGCAAGCACATTCATTAATACCTGGGACAGCTTATCCATTCTGGTTGGCCAAGAGGAATCACATGGCCATGTTAAAACGTGTGATATACAGTAATACTCGATGGGAAGTGTTTAAACATGGCCTAAGGAAACAATAATAATAATAATAAAGATGTTTATAACGCGCAAAGCATATCCACCCAAAAGGTGCTCAAGGCACTCGCAAGAAGAAAAGTAATTAAATATGACGTGTCATTAGGTGGGATTTCAGTTTGCTTTTGAAATTATCAATAGTCTCACATGTCTTGACCGAGTCAGTGAGTTTGTTCCACAAGCGAGGAGCGGCGGAAGCAAATGCTCGATCACCCCATGAGTCAAATAGAGTCAAAAGAGGGCGCTATCAAATGATTGTGCGGAGAGCACCAATTTCGTGGCCCGAGTTAAAATGGTTGGTCGCACACTTGGCTTATGTAAGTTTGAAACTGACATGTGATAGCTTAAAAACTTAAACACGCGTAGAGCTTCTTGGCAAAGAATCAAGGTGACCTGAGGGTTAACTGTCAGATTTGTTCTCAAGTTTTACGGAAAATTATTTATGATAAAGGAATAAAATAGACGTGACTCAGACTTAAATGGCGGCAAAAAAACCTCCATAAAAGGACCTCGCCTTCGGCTCAGTCCTTCATCTCTGGGCAACAAACCAGCCAGTTTAAATGGCTGTTTGAAGACCTCCATCGTCTCCCTTTTTACTCCCTTATTCAAAACCACAGTAGAGGATAATGATTGGTCACACAGTAGGAGGGTTAACTGTGTACTTTGTAGATGCATTCACTACATGATATCATATTGCAGGCTGGCATAGTTTGTCTATCATTTAAACCCACAGTGGATGATATTGAATGGTCAGACAGTAGGAGGGTTGACTGTGTAAGGTATAGATGCATTCACCATCTATCATTCAAAATCACAGCAGAGGAGACTGAACGGTCACACAGTAGGAGGGTTAACTGTGTACTTTGTAGATGCATTCACTACATGATATCATATTGCAGGCTGGCATAGTTTGTCTATCATTTAAACCCACAGTGGATGGTCAGACAGCAGGACGATTATGACAGTATTTTTATGTTGATGGTGAGTGGCTCTCATGTTTGTGTGTGTATACATACCCTTCCTCTCCTGGCTTCAGAATCAGGGCTGACGAGCTCAGAGACGACCTTAGCCTTGCCCAAGTAATCCACCCCTTGGATGTTCTGGACCTTAGCAGCAGGAGGCCGGAAAATTTGATTCTCCGGGATAGTGAACGGCTTCGGTAGTTGCCCTTTCTGTAAAACAAAATCAGATTCAAGGAAAATACATCACCGTTTTGTGACAGAATAAGTTAATTTCCATCCTCTATAAACACTCAATAAATCAATAGATGAATAATACAAAATAAACAGACAAATAGCATTTTGGTAGATTTTGGTTGCTCATCGCAGAGTGCGTGTCACTGGCAGAAAGGTCTAGAGCCCTGACACAAGTTGGGACGTTGTCACAATGTGGGTTTCGGGTCCCCATCTTGACCCTTGTGCTTTTGAGCAAGACATTTAAACCATGGTTGCATTGGAATAGACGTAAAGCCGAGTGTGTGTTGTGTAATGCATGTAAAAGAACCCAGTACACTTATCGATAAGAGAATGGGTTCGCCCGGGTGTTTTCTTGTGCGGTTGGCTGCAAACTGCCCCACAGCATCGTTAAGAGAATTGGGGTTCCCCATTGTGTTTGTTGGCTTCATTGGCTGCAGGTTGCACTGCAGCACCTTGTAAACAGTTACAAAGTAAAGGGTGCTACATGTGTCTTATAATTAAAACTTATCACCCCTTGTTAAAATAATAAGCGCTTTGAGATGCCCGCAGATAAAGTGGTATAAGAACTGAGTATCAATATTCACTTCATCAAATACCGAGCTTTGCGAACGCTCAATCACGTTCAGTGACACTCGCCCCTGTAACTGTCCACTCTGGGCATGAGTGCATTTTCGAGCTCTATGGATTTTCCCCTATCAGTAAGTCTACTGCCACCTAGAGTTACAAAAGTGTCCAATTGCCTTCGTAAGGTACCCAGCATGTGTTGCGTTCAATACGCACACGTTGTAAAGGGAAACCCATCAGCATGAATTTTCCTTCAAAAAAATCATGCCAACAGCTCTGACGTAAGCTGAGGTGCATGACACATACTTCAACTTTTGCAGTACGTTTCTGGTTATAAAACAAATTGACAAACCTTGAACTTGGTAAGGGACAATCCAATTGTACCACAGATCTGACCTTCTGATGGTACACATGTGTTTGCTATTAGGTTTTTTTTTCCTGTGGTCATGGTGAATAAAAATTCAAAAGAAGTCTCTAGAATCCTTTGAATTTCACAGAAGCCATCCAGGAAAAATGAGTCAATCTTTGCCAGTGAGGAATGTTAATCATTTTTATTCTTTTGTTTTTATTTTATTTTATGGTAATTTTATTCCACCAAACCTGTATCGTCTTTAATTGATACCCTTAAATGGCAACAAATTTTCCTAAATTTTACCGGCCCTAGTTTAAGGTGCCAGAAAAGGTTACATATTTCCAATTTTGTTAAAAGAGATGAACATGGAAACCTGGGTACATGTAACATTTCCTTTTGTACTGGTGACTTGATCAATCATTTGAAACCCATTACGTTGTGGCCCAACTGCGCATAGAATAAACTGTTTAATATCATTCATAAATACATGTACCAGCGACAGTTTATCCATTCCGATTGGTCTGGAGGAGAGATCACATGGCCATGTTTAAAGGTGCGGTTTAAAAACAGTGCGAAGTGTTTAGAAGCGAGCGTGGCGCGCCAGCTTATGCGTGATGCTAGTTTACGCGTAACGCAATCAATACATACCGGTACTCAATGTAAAATCTATTAGCTGTGCCCGTACACACATTTGTTGCGGGTCAATGCAATTTTGACACTTCCCCAACTGGGGCCCTAGGACATGACAGGAATTGAAAATTTACAAAAAGTTTTACAGATTTTTTAAACGCTTTTTTAACAAAAAGGGCATTTAAGAATGGGAATAAAAGAGTAATGACTCGGTCTTAAACGGCTGTTTAAAACCTTGCAGGGTCGTGGCTGAGTGTAACATAGAGGACCTCCTCTTCGGCTCAGTTCATTACCGCATGGCCACAACCTTGGCAGTTTTAAATCGATGATTAAGACCTCGTCACTACTCTTTTATTCCCTTATTCAAAACCGCTCGGTCGATATTGAATGGGCGGACCAAATGCAGAGGTCAGGACAGAAAGAGGAATTAGTATGACATCATAGTGGTCGGAACTTAATTTGCTATGGTCACTGGCCTTCGTTCCAATTTCCTGTAATACTGTGGCAGAGTTATTCAGTTCATTTCCTGTTTCAGACAAGTTTAGAAGCTTGCAAGTCGCAGATGTTTTTCCTGTAAAGAATATCTTTCGTTTAAAGTTGTCTGAATCACTGGTTTTGAAATACCATTGTCATATCCGTTCCCTATAGTTTACAATGAACACACCATCTAGGATCAACCATTCACCAATCATTTTTGCTTGTTGAAACAAGCCCAACATAAATAGCACAAAGAATTTGTAACGACACATAAACTGTTTCCCGTTCTTTTTTGGACAGGCCCCCCCCCCCCCCACAAAGATATTGACGAATATATAGCAAGATAGAAGGCTATGAAGTGAAACAAGTTCATAACAACATAGACAACCAGTGACATATTTAATTAAAATGAACAACCCAAGAACTAACTCCTTCCCATCACTCTTTCATTCACCTTCTCCCATCAGAACGGTACCAAACTCTTGCTGTACTTGTAGTGTTCTCCAACATGTTAAAAAAAACGCTTGGCGCACTGCCACGCTTTCTGCGGCACCCACCACATTAAAGAAGTCGCGCCAAGGTTTAAAATCCCTCTGTCACAATTTTTTCCCACCACTTTTTTTCATGCATTTCTGAGTTCAAAGGCAAGCTTTAAAACCTTTGCTCAAAGAAGTCGGGAGGATTAAGCCTTCAGGAATCACCTTGGAGTGCACCACTATGATCACAGAGCATGTACAATCAAAACTGTTCCCAGCCCTTAGGCCAACCCCGGACACCATGCTGGCATAGCCCTCAACCCCCTCCAGTACCAGCCTGTAGTTTTCAAAGTTGCAAAACACTGAGCTTGTACAAACCGGTTCGGAAAATCTGTGAATTACCCAGCGCTATTCATCTTTCCCTACCTTTTGTTTCTTCTCTTTAAGCAGTTACAAAACAAGTTTAGATTATTCTTATATTTAAGTTCCCCTTTAATGTAGTTTAATAATAATAATAATGTACATTTATAGGGCGCACATATCCGTCACTCAGTGACGCTCTAGGCGCTTCAACATTCAGTATTTTCCTGCAAGGTATTTGGCGCAACGTTTCTGAAGTATAAGACCTACTCCTTTACATAGCACCATGTAATAGTTTACAAGGTGCTGTGGCGCAATATGCAGCCAATCAAACCAGGAACAGTTTAGTTATTGAATTTGAGCATCCGGATAAGTAAATTTCACTTTCTAAATTCTTACGTATCCAGCCATTGACTACACGTTTCACAACCAAAATTAATAATCAAAAATGGTTACGGGTCCATGCACTTCTTATTTTGTCCCAAAATCTTTGCAACGTACCTGACCTACTACCGCCATACCATTGTATGGCGATGGCAGGTGGGGACAGTATGGAAACAAATGTGTTACAAAGATTTCCCCACTGACCAAGCCTCACTTTCCAATAATAACAAACGTGGTGGAATGCAAAAATGGAACCATGTGGGCAATCCACGCTTGACAAAATACACCCTTCGTAACACCAGCCTTGGAATATGTTTTCATAAACCCTGACGAAGTGTTTACTACAAAATGTAGGTCACACTAAGAGGCCAACTTCCCAGGTACGAATTCTACGAACTCTACATGGCTTTATTGTATTAAAAGTGTCGCCTAATACTTGAATGGGTGTACTAGACAGTACTGACTTTGAAAATTTGGGCGTACAATGGGAACGGATAACAAGGAAACCTCATTTTTTTTCTGTAGGTGGGAACCTGTACCCACCGAGTTCCAAATAATGTTTTTTTTATTATTGAACAATGATGAGTTTGGTTGCCTTCATGGCTTCTATCCTGCCCCACCTCGGTGAAAGCCAATCCACACAAAAACTATGTAAGTTTCGCGTGCAGGCCTGGACTTACACCAAGGCCATGGCCTCTGTTGCCCCTAGTCTTGGCCTTGTGGTGCCCCTTCAAAAGTTTCCCATAGACTTTCAAGATTTTCCAGTGGAAGTGCTGTTTGCAAAATGAGAGTGGCCTTGCCCTCTCAAAGATGAAATTCCAGGCCCACGCGCATATTAAAAAAAAAAAAAAAAAAAAACACAACTTGATCAAAGACTATATTTTTTTAATTGGATGTAAGGAGGAGTGGGGACATATACTCTTGTTCAACCATGGGCATCGCAAACACTAGTTCCTCTTAGTCACTACTTGCACAGATCCGCCATGTGCATGTAGAGCCTCGACTTCATGCTTCATTTGTATTGTATTTAATGCCTCTGTCTGCATGAAAGAGTCATTGCATTACCATGACAATACAGAGTTATGTAATTCTTCTCTTCACTGCTGTCCCCCAAAACGAGGCTCTACACGCAAATGGCTGACCGTGCAAGGGGGAGAATTGACCCCTTTCACTGGTAGATGTTACTTTCCAAATGCCAGGAGTCGATCGCTACTCGTGTATAAAGATCCGAAGTAAATGGTAGTCAGCAAAGTAGTAATACGTAGACTCGCTACACTACTTTGAGCTTAATCTCCCTGTACTTAGGTAGGATTATAACCAGTACAGCGATCAATTCACAGGTGTTATTCCGTTGTTTGTAGGTTTCTGTTTTGATTCAGACAACTCTTAATACCTTTTTATTAACATTGAAAACCCAAGGTCGCTGATTTTATTATTTTTTTTATAAAGCTGCCTTGTATTTATTTCTGATCTTTCTTTGAATATTAAAACCCACGATTGACTTATTGACTTTTAAGCAGTCTTTGCTGGAAGGACTATGTTCAACAGTGTTCAAGTCAAAATGTGTTCTTGCTGCTGTGGTCACTTCAGATCCTTATTCACGAGTAGCGATCGACCCGGCGCATTTGGAAAGTAACATCTACCCCTTTCACTGCTACCACACACAGTTAATAATAATAATAATAATAATAATAATAATAAAGACATTTGTAAAGTGCCTAATGCAAAAGCCTCTAAGCGCATAAAGAGAACAATAAAATATACAATGAGTGAAAGATACAATTACAAATAAGCAGATATTACAAATAAGCAGCTTCAAACAAATGAGTTTTTAACAGAGACTTGAAACAGTGTAAAGAACTAGTTACTGTGTCTGCCCTTGATCTAACCACTACAAGCACCATTTTGGGAGCCAAAACTGCATGTAAAGTTGTAAAGATATAAGCTGAACGTTTGACCACGCCTGCATCGCCTTAAGGGGAAAAAACGCCTAAAATGGCGCGACAAAGATTTATTGTGGCGATGATGTCAGATGAATGGAGTCAATATGAAACCAAAGTATTCTATTTTCAATCAATAACATACCAGGATCGATTTAAAAACAGTTCAAAAGGAAATAGCACAACATCCGCTGTTCAGAAACCAACCCGCTACTTTCAATTACCATTCACAGTGTTCGGGTCACCGTTCGATCAAAACCAAAAGGGTGTCTGCTATTTTGAAAGCTGGAGTTTGGCGACACACTACTGATATACATGTAACTGTGCACTGCGCAATAACCACTAGATCAGCTAGAAGTTTAGATGGAGTTGGTTTACATAGAGGCCTAGTTCCCATTTGACTTCACACAGTGTAAAGTCCGCCATCTTTATGGGCAATGATGTATCATTTTTAGAATGCATCGCTCGTACCACGAAGTGACCTAACTGTCAAAATTCACAAAAATTATTCAAATCGGTTTTTATACAAATTAATATACTCATTACTGTTTTTCAGCAATTTCAGTACCTAATTTGTAATGGTTTTGTAATTACACTAATTAATACTAACGCTGTGTTACTAGATTTGCCATTTTGCATTTTCACGATGTGATAGTGCAGTATTTGCACGATGTGACCTATTGTGAAATCTCAATATGCATTAATTTGTGAAGTAAAATTTGTGTGGATCATCAGGCCTACATTCTACCTGTAAAACATCTTTCCATACATATTCATTTCATAACAAACACACTTTTTGTAGCTAAAATTACCAAATCCAAGGCAACATGTCTCTTTAAATTTTTTCAATTTTGCAACTGCAGCCTACTTACGTACCTGTAGAGCTTGTAGTGCAGAATCAATGGAGCTATGTCTGGTATCGGACTTATATCTGACTGCTTCCCTCATCATCTCCATGGCTCCATGGGGATCATTCAACGCCGCAAAGGTCAACGCTAGATTATGGAGAATCTGTCAACGAGTCAAGACATTTGGCGTTTAAGAGATTTTACGTCTACGTGGTTCAATTTCCTTGAAATCTGTCGTCTCTTTCAAAAGCTTAAGTGAAGTTTAAAGGTAAACTATACTCCGGCAACCCCAAAAAGATAAACAAAACAAATTTATTGACTTTTCGGCACAGCTCCAACTATTTTTGTTACCAAACGGACACTGGTCAATTACGAAATTAGCAAAATCAGAGGGCGCCTGAAAGAGAACAGATCAAGGGGAAGGTTTTTGGAAGAGCAAATTCATTCCACTCTCAAGTCTTCAACAAAAACTCGATCCGACTCAATTCTGATTTTTTTTTATAATTAAGGCAAAGATCCTAATTAAAGGCAGGGTATACTTTTGGTAATTGAACAGTGTCCTCACTTAGTGTATCCCAACATATGCATAAAATAACAAACATGTGGAAATTGGAGCTCTTAAAAAAAAAAAACCTTGCTGCATAGAATTGTGCTTTCAGAGCCTGAGAAAGGCTTCATGCCTAAAGCCTTTCTAAGATTCAAATTTTTGGGTGAAAATATAACTGTTTTTCTAAAACTACATTACTTAGAAGGGGGTCATTTCTAATAGCTGACACTATTCAAATCTACATAGTTAAGAATCTTGAAATTAACAAAAAAAACGTGTTAAAGAATGCATCAATACGCATACAAATATAAAGTATTCTTTAGCAAGCTTACTTGTTAAAAATGTTTTTAAATATGTTTTTAAAAAAGAAAGAAGACAGCACTCTCAGTTTGGAAGGGGCTGGCATAAGCCATACAAATTTATTGACAATTTTCCCAGAAACCTGATAAATTATATTCATAATTCTGGCTAGTGAGGGCAGCATGGGTTTTATGTAGCACTCAGCGTTGCATTTATGTCGTATCAAAGCCAGGGGTTGAAGTTGCTCTTTAAGTCGCATATTACAAGTGTTAGATTTCTCCGGAGGTAGTTAGTGATGAAACTTTTGTTGAACATCAAAGACTTATTACCAAACGACAGATTATGGGACTGTTCAGACTAGTCAGAGCATGGGAGTAGGTAGTGTATCAATAGCCTAAAATAATACGAAGGGCCCATTTCTTAACACGTTCTTTAAAGGCAAAGTATACCTTTGGTTTTTGGAACCATTTGATTGTTTTAATCCTATATAAATGTAGGTATATACAATAAAACTAACCTGTGAAAATTTCACTTCAAAAGGTGGTCGCGTTTTCGATATATCACCGAAAAACCAGAGCGAATATTTCCACGCAGGAAGAATATTCCCTATAGAAATACACGATCTGAGAAACATTACGGCCGTAACGCTTCTCTGATTCAAATTTTTGGGGATCTAAAAAGTTATATATTTTTCCATAATTGCAGTACTTCGCAGTGAAAAGTTTCTTAAAATGCATTACACTATCCAAAGCTGCTGTACTTCTTACCAAGTAAGTTATTATTGCCATTAATTTTCAGACTCGTTACCAAAAGTATACCTTCCCTTTGAAGATGTCATCAACAGTTGGACGACATTCTGTATGTTTCCCACATCACAAAGAAAAATCAACCTCACCTAAAGAAGTGTTCTAAACGATTCTTGTAGCTTACCTCACATTCGTACAGCTTATACGCCAGCCCCAGCTGCTTGTAGTCAATGAACTTGTTTCCTCTGAGACAGCTTCGTGCTTTCTCCAGACTGTTAAAGGCGTCGTTATAATTCTTCTGGTGGTAGTGAGTCTGGGCCAACTGGAAGTGACCGATGCCCATATGGGGATCCTTCTCAACACACTTCTTGAAGCTCTGAAGTTGGAAAAAAAACAAACAAACCTCTTGTTAAAAACAAAGAATATGCTTGGTCCAGGGTTCTCCCAACATACAAGCTAGCGTATCAGGCCGACACGAATTGCGCGCCGATACGCGCAAATTTCAGCCGATACGCCCAAAAAGTTTCTTTTTACAAACTTTTTTTTTTTTTTTTTTTAATCGAGAGAAACAATAAGTTATGCTCCAAATTGCACAGAAGGGCTTTTAAAACAAAGATAAACACCAAGTAGAAAACCTCCCGAAAACGTTGTTTCAAAAAAAAATGTGTAAATAATGCCCCACAGTTTTGAAAAAACCCTGAGAAGAACCCTGTGGTCATATCAACTAAAAGAAAGAAAGAATTGCATTACAACCGGTACTTTCTACCTGAAAGCTTTTACCTTAAAGGTACATATGTAAGATCATCGTTTGGTAATGCCCTAAAAAAAAATTATAGTACTATTCTAAAGCAAAAACCAATCGATGGCCCTAATTTAACCATTCCAAGGCTTGAGTTTTATGCTGAACTGTAGGCCCGAGGCCAGTGATTTTAGCCCCAGGCCAGTAAATTCATGACAGGACAAGTCCAGCTGTCTTGTGTTTTACAATTGAATAATAATTGTACCTCACTGTGTAATATCTTTAACAGAAAGAAATTATGTTCAAATGTTGACTTTAAGTCTGCCAAGGTAATTTATACAATTCCGTTGAGTAGGCCTATCAAAATATACTTACCCAGAGACTTAAAAAAAATAACTAACCCCTCCGTATATTTTTTTTACAAGCTTGGATATTTCATCTTCAAAGGGAAGGTATATGTTTGGTAATCACTCTTATAATTAATGGCAATAACAAACTTACAGCAGCTTTCGATAGTATAAAACATTTTGAGAAAACATTTCACTGCGAAGTAATGTGGTTTTGTGAATAGATATCCGTTTTTTATTCCCAAAAATTTGAATCTGAGAAACGTTACTGTCAGATACGTTTCTCAGATTGTGTATTCCTATTTAGGGGGATTATTCTTCCTGCTTGGCCTTATTTGCTCTGGATTTTCGGCGATATCTCAAAAACGCAACCACCTTTTGAAATGATAACTTTCACAGGTTAGTTTTATATATCTACAGTTATATAGGATTAAAATAATTGAACAGTTCCAACAACCAAAGGTATACTTTGCCTTTTAGAGGGCAAGGCCATTTCCTTTTTTAGGGCCATTTCCTTTTTTAGGGCCATTTCCTTTTTTAGGGCCATTTCCTTTTTTAGGGCCGTTCCATAGGAACATCTTAAAGTCTATGTAGGAACATTTGGAAGGGGTACACCCACAGGGTCACCCCAGGCAATTTGTAGACAATCTCTCAGAAGAAAAATACATCCATGATTCGTTTAAACTTTCACAATACTTTCTTGGTAAAAGTAATGAGATTGTAAAAAAAACATACTGTGTGACAGGATCACTAACTAAACTAAATTGTAAGGTTTTCAACTAAGAACTAACAAAAACTTTCAAATTTTTTTGAACACCCTTCTTATAAATTATTTTTAAAATGAATGACCATAAAAATCTTAATTGGTAAAAAAGCACTGCAGCTGTTGATAATGTATAACATTTTGAGAAACGATTCCATTCTAAGGAACAGGGTTTTAGAGAAAGGGATGTAAAAAGTGTTCAATCTGAGAAACGTTTCATACATGAGACATTTCTCAGAATTCCAATTACGAATTATTCTTCCTGCGTGGGACACAACCACTCCAGATTTTCGGGCGGTATCTCAGAAACGCTACCACCTCTTACTAATGAAATTTGTAACAGGTTTGTTATACATATCTACATTTACATAGGATTAAAACAATCTAAAGGTTCAAAATAAACAAAGGTATACTTTGCTTTTAATTCTAATTTATGATATTTGCACAGGTTAGCTACAGTACTTGTGATTTTTGGCAAGCTGCGAAGCAGAGTGAGCCTATGTAATGACAATTTCCGTCCCGTCTGTCCGTCCGTCCGTCCGTCCGTCCGTCCGTCTGTCCGCTCTAGCGAGTGACCATTTGTGGGGTTAATGACAAGAATATATATTCACTTCTGGGGTACTTTGTCAAAAGTGGGGTATACCCCACTTTAAAAAAAATACGGACACGTTATTCGTGCGTTCTGGGGTATAAGAAATATTTTTGACATACCCCGGTACTGATGTGTCCAAAACTGTGCACAAAAAGCAACGGATAAATACGCGTCTATGACAAGCATTGAATCGAGATTAGGTCTAGAACAGCGCCACCAATTGGCCTGATATGAAGCAATAAGTTACCAGCGGAGAACGCTGCGGGCTGCACATACACAGGCATCACGGGGACCAGGGAAGAGTCGAGTATCGATCGTAAAGGTCGTATTCGCGCGCATTTCTGGGCGCCGGCGGGCATGCAACAACGACCCGCAACAACAGACGTACACCGTGCGTTGTCAACCTTTCGATCCTGCTGCATGCTGATCGCTGATAATTAATTTAATAGACGAACGACATGAACAAATAAAATAGGTATGTTCTTTTTCTTTTGTGGTATTTAGGAAAGTACGTTTCTGGTTTGTTATTCATGCCATACATTGCATGTTGTTTCCTATTGTTGTCCACGTACGTGTACCTCACTCACTATGTTGTCTGTTGAATGACTACGTGCGTAGACATTGAAATTTTGTATTGTAAAAATGTAGGCCTAAAAATGTTAGTTGTCGTTAGCGTTAGCACATGCGTTTCTGCGGCGTTTCTGCTCTATTTTATTTATGGTTTACAACCATATGGAGGGAGGGTTACGATTATCGCAATTATTGCGAGTTTCCCCCCATATTGAGCATTATTGAGCATGGATATTAGCCTATTCTTTGTGATCTTAAAAATTATCTTGTCTCATTCATAAAACTGGGATGTCCGATTTTTCAGAACGAAAAATGATTGATTAGAAAAAAAAATTGTAGGCCCATTCAATTGTACATGTTGTATTTGTAAACATCATGGAACTATTGTTGAAACGCTAATGTTTTCTGCCCTTTGCTAATGTTAAATATTATTAGAAAATGTAACTTAATCCTTAATACATCTTTCACATTCTCTAATTAAAATATGTATTTCTTTTCAAGATTTAAAAAATTGAATTAGACTAAATTCACCAAAAAAAGCAAGTGTTGACAATATTTGTACATTTGTATTGCATGTGTTTCCAAATACAATGGAATCTGCAGCTAAAAAAATGTGTCAGCCTTGTTGATACTTCCACCCTAGGCCAGTATCCTTACACTATATTTTTTATTATACGTTTATGATTTATCTTTTTAATTTAATTTTCACAACACAATAAAGTTGTCAAAAACATGTAGCCTTACATTCAAGTCAAGGACATGGAGCAGCACTATATAGCAGCCAATAAATTTTGTGTCTAAAATTAGTAATAGCCTATTGTAGTTAATTGAGAAGTTAACAAGTTTGCAGAACTTCTGCTGCGTTTGCTTTACTGACATAAGTACACAGGTATGAAACCCCACAGTTTAGAATTTATTATTTTACGCATTGCAACTCATGCTGTTTACATTAAGATAACCCCTTCATTGTAATTATAATTTAATGTCCAAGACCCCAAATTACTTGGACCAAAACAATGATGATTTCATGTATTTCAATTCATAACCCCATTCATGTTGGACGTTGTAATGTCCAAGACCCCACAGTTACTTGGACATAAGACCCCACAAGAATTTGGAGAGAAAAAATTAAACAATGATTTTATGTATTTCAACTCAAAGTAGATAGATAACCCCAGTAGTGTTGGATGTTGTAATGTCCAAAACCCCACAGTTACTTGGACATAAGACCCCACAAGAATTTGGAGAGAAAAAATTAAACGATGATTTTATGTATTTCAACTCAAAGTAGATAGATAACCCCAGTAGTGTTGGATGTTGTAATGTCCAAGACCCCACAGTTACTTGGACATAAGACCCCACAAGATTTTGGAGAGAAAAAATTAAACGATGATTTTATGTATTTCAACTCATAGTAGATAGATAACCCCATTCATGTTGGACGTTGTAATGTCCAAGACCCCACAGTTACTTGGACATAAGACCCCACAAGAATTTGGAGAGAAAAAATTAAACAATGATTTTATGTATTTCAACTCAAAGTAGATAGATAACCCCAGTAATGTTGGATGTTGTAATGTCCAAGACCCCACAGTTACTTGGACATAAGACCCCACAAGAATTTGGAGAGAAAAAATTAAACAATGATTTTATGTATTTCAACTCGTAGTATTTAGTGGGTAGATAACCCCATTATTTTTGGACAGTAATGTCCAAGACCCCACAATAATTTGGACAAAAATAAAATAATGATTTTATGTATTTTAACTCATAGTATACAGATAACCCCATTATTGTTGGACATTGTAATGTCAATTGTCAAGACCCCACAATGACTTGGACAAAAAATAAAACAATGATTTTATGTATAAATCATAGTAGATAGTTAACCCCATTATTACTGGACGTTGTAGTGTCAAGATCCCACGATAACTTGGACACAAGAACCCCACAATAACTTGGACAAATTTTTATTAGATGTTTTTATGTATTTCAAATCATAGTAGATAGATAACCCCATTATTGTTGGACTTTGTAATGTCAAGACCCCACAATAACTTGGACAAAAGATAAACTAATTATTTTATGTATTTCAACTCATAGTAGATAGATAACTCCATTAATGGTGAACGTTGTATTGTCAAGTCCCCACAATAGCTGGGACACAAGACCCCACAGTAACTTGGACAAAAACATAATGATTTTACATATTTCAACTCATTGTAAATAGATAACCCCATTCATTATAGGCACAATATTTTAGACAAATAAGAATATACCATTATTACCGTCCTGGACCTACAGCAATGCTTATTAATTTTTCCATATTGGCACATCCCATAAGTGTATGTATGTAGTAATGTTTTCTGTTGTATTTCAGAATGACAGACGAATGACAGATGGCTGCTCAAAGGAAAATGTACAAAGGTAAGCTGTTTGGGGGATCATTTTGATCAAGGTTCTTGAAATGATAACACGCACGTGTACATGTTTACTGTTTACATGTGTAATAATGGTACATTTATTCAAATTCAGCGTATCATGGGACATAACATGTTAAGCACCTTGTCTTCTAAATTTCAGTGGGAGATGTTGTCCTTGTAAAATATGATTCAATAATATGGTGGCCGGCTTACGTCAAAAAGCAAACGGAAAAGCAGGGGAGGTGTTTTCGAACAGTCTGCAGATTTTGGGAAGAGATGGAGTAAGTATTTTTTTAGTTGTTGAATTCATGAAGGCTCATGTACATGTGACTTACAGATTGCACATGTTTACCAAATTCCGTGCTCCAATTTAAAGAGGTTAAAGAAGTTAAAGAAGTTTACTTGAGATGGCTTTGATCATAATAGTAATTAGAGAATTGGTTTTCTCTATAGTGAATGTATATGCCCAAGTAGTGGAATAAAACCATTCGATGAAAAAGACCCAGTGCTACAAAAAGGAAAAGGTAGAATTATAGTTCAATTAATTTGTCAATGTTGCAGCAAATTACCATTTTTGTTTTTACCTTTCTAATTAAATTGGCATTATTAATCTCTGAGTTTGAGTTTTTGCTCCCTAACAATTCAAAACTATCTTTGTTTATAACTTCTGACTTCTGTTTACTTTTTCACCAACACATCGACCCCTGGTTTAAAAAAATATTTATATAAACAGTGATAAATGTTTAGCATTTATAATTCTGAATGTTCTGCATATAAGCATCAAATACTTGTTATACATGTATACAAATACATTAAAGTATTTTCAACTAACACCAATTGAATTAATTGTTGTATTAATATGCGGACATGTAAATGTATACATGTATCATGCAAATTGCAACTGTTACTGCTTGTTGATGCTCATTCATGAAAGATTTCTATAAATTGTAATCTTTTTGTCTGCAACCCCAAAATTTTGTTTCAAATTAGAAATTTTCAGGTTTTTTTTTTTAATATGAAAATAGTTTTACAGTTGCTCTCCACTTGTCAATTGAGAAACATGCATGATTATTAGTATGTAGTAAAAAGTAGTAATAACTGTATCACCTTTATTTCTCAGCTTTCATTGTGAGAACCTTAGCAAAACACCTTCCAAAATACTTGGCTGATATTCAAAGGGCTCAAGAGACGAAGAGAAAGAATGAAGAGAAGAACACTGGCTCTGATGCAAATGATGGGAAGGAGGCTAAAGACAAGGAAGGAAGTAGTGTCTGTGGTGGGTCCGGTGATGATGATGGGAAGGATGCCAGTGAAAAGGCTGGCAATAGTGCCCCCGATGAAGATGGAGATCGAATTGAAACTAGTGATAAAGCTAGCAGAGGTAATGTAGCTGGAAAGGAGACTGATGACAGGGCTAGCAGTGGTGGTAGTGACGAGGCCTCTGGTGTAGATGGAAATGAGACTGATGACAGGGCTAGTAGTGGTGGTAGTGATGAGGCCTCTGGTGTAGATGGAAAGGAGACTGATGACAGGGCTAGTAGTGGTGGTAGTGACGAGGCCTCTGGTGTAGATGGAAAGGAGACTGATGACAGGGCTAGTAGTGGTGGTAGTGACGAGGCCTCTGGTGTAGATGGAAAGGAGACTGATGACAGGGCTAGAAGTGGTGGTAGTGATGAGGCCTCTGGTGTAGATGGAAAGGAGACTGATGACAGGGCTAGAAGTGGTGGTAGTGATGAGGCCTCTGGTGTAGATGGAAAGGAGACTGATGACAGGGCTAGTAGTGGTGGTAGTGACGAGGCCTCTGGTGTAGATGGAAAGGAGACTGATGACAGGGCTAGTAGTGGTGGTAGTGACGAGGCCTGTGATATAGATGGAAAGGAGACTGATGAAAAGGCTAGCAGTGGTGGCAGTGCCGAGGCCTCTGGTGTAGCTGGAAAGGAGACTGATGAAAGGGCTAGCAGGGGTTGCAGTGACGAGGCCTCCGATGCAGATGTAAGTGGGAATGAGCTTAGTGATGAGGCTGGCAATGATGAGACCTCTGATGCAGATGATGTTGATTGGAAGGAGACTAGTGACGAGGCAAGCAGTGATAGGGTCTCTGATTCAGATGACGTATATAAAGGCAAGACAAGAGACAAGATAAAGAGGTCAAATTTAAATTCCAGGGCTCCCAGAAAACGTCCACTAGTAACATCCAGTGATTCTGATCAAGACTGTGAAACTTTCCCGTTACATGCTTCATCAGTTTCTCATCCTAAACACTGCAGACGAAAATCTAGAAATCACCAATCAGATCATGTTACTGATATTGATCAACAAGTTGAGGTTGAGGTTGAGGTTGTGTCAGAGACGGATCATGAGTCGAATAAATCAACAGAGTTCGAATTTCTTAACCCTAATCTTGGCTCTACACAGTCATCAGACAGTGATTATGAAGTCACAGTTCCTGAAAAAATTGAACGAGATGTTCAGCACAGTGGTATCTATGTCAAGTTAGTGACACAATCTTCAACAACAAGTGAAGGCAAAAAAAAAAAGTCCACTCGAAAGTATGATGCATATCACCACTGCCCATTTTGTCCACCGGGAAAGAATATGTTCTCCAACTTCTCAAAACACCTGGTCATTCAGAAGCACATCAAGGAACCAGAGGTGAAGGAACTGAAGAGCTTGGAACCCAAGGACACAGATTCCAATGAAGCACAAAAAATGATGCAAAAAGAGAGGAAAAGGAAAATCTCACTAATCAGATTCAGGGGAGATCATGAGCACAATGTTCGAGTGTTGAAGAAGAAACGTGGTGAAATTGTCCTAGGACGGAGGTTCAATGGAGGTCAGTTTGATGTATCACTTTATGGTCCTTGCCCGAAATGTTTTGAGTGGTTACAGTTGCGGTTGATCAGTCGACATGTGTGCCCAGGGGATCGTAATGGTTCTGTTGACAGCCGAGGAGCGCTACTGACCCAGTCCATGGTTATGGCCGGGAGGATCACTGAAGAAGCTAGCCAACATCTTTTGCAAGAGGTCTTTTCCATAATGCTGTATGATGAAGCTGGTAAAGTGGCAAGAGCTGATGCGCTTATTGTCTGTTTGGGGAATCAGGGTATGGCACGTAATATAGGAAACCGTGTGATGAGGGGAAGCTATACAAGTGCTATAATGCGACTTGCCAGCTACATGCTGATTAATCTTCGGAAAGAAAAAGTGGAGAAAATAACACCAAAAGGTTGTTCAAAAAGCAGTGACGAGAATGAGATGTGGGACTACATACGTCCACAACATTTTGATAGGTGTGTGGGAGCTGCTCTTGCAACAGCATTTCAGGACGGTGATGATCTTGACGAATTGAAGTCGCCATCAAATGCCATTAAGCTCGGCTATGACTTGAAAAGGTTGTGCAATCTTAAAATGGGCATAGCTATAAGAGCAAGGGATAATGTGACAAGAGAAGAATGCAGAGACTTCCTGCAGTTGATGACTTCAGAATGGAGTACACGTGTCTCGAGACTTGCCAGGGTGAGACTTGCTGAGCGTCAGTATACCATCCAAAAACAACTCCCTCAACCAGAAGATTTGGTTAAATTAAGTACATACCTCTCACAAGAACTGCATTCGTTCGATCCAACCGACACATCATCTGCAAACTTCAGAGGTGGCATTCAGCTAATCCAAGCTAAACTAATTAGCTACAACAGACGCAGGTGTGGCGAAATCCAAGCCCTAAGGTAAGCCACGTATTTCTTTTTTCTTGAAATCCCCATTATTCACTTCTTTATTTTTTTTTCAAATGCGTGTAGAAATGTAATAAATGTGTAGCTAATTGTTTAAGACCTACTACATGAAAGTAAACTTGTCAGGTCAGTGCTCAAAGCTAATTATTGTTAAAAGGGCTGTAAACGCTGAAAATGGCTGTGAATCAGGAGCAAAAATGCAATAAAAACCTTGCAGCACTTATAGCCGCTATTTTGTTTTTAACATGTATCGCTGTAAATGGTTTGTTACTCCCTAGGATTATTTCCTATGAACAGCGGAAACAAGGAGTAAGTGACGTGGATGAACATATGACGAGAGAACTTACGACATTTGAAAAACACCTCTTACAGACTCAGGAAGTCATCATGACTCGTGGAAAGGTTTGTATAATATAATTGTTCCATTACAGATTGACTTATCAGGTTTGTTGTCGATAGAACCAACAATTTTTTGCAATAAATATGATATGTTTTACTGGTGCTGCAAATCTCCAAATATTCAATATCTGTCTTGTGCAATTCAATTCAAACTTTCCAGAAACATACTTTAATAGTGATTTGTGTTGTATTCTTCTTTTTGTTCCCCTCTTTTTTCTCCAGACTGGAAGAGCCGTCCCCATAATTGTACCTCCTGAGTGTACAAAAGCGTTGATGTACCTGACAGATTCTAAAATACGTGAAAAGGCTGAAGTTCATCGGAACAACATATATGTGTTTGCTGCCTCCCGTAAGTAATCACTGTAGTTAAATGAATTTAACACTCTTTAATTGTCAATATTCATCTGACTGATATTGTTCTGTAATGATCCTGTATTATCTACTGATATGTTTCTCATCATCAAGTTAATTTAAGTTTCCTTAAACATGTACTTGCTGAATTCCCTCTCATTGTTTTTGGGAGCATTCCAAGTTTACAATGTACTGTTGGATTTGTTAACCAATTTGAAGGAAAAGCATATTAAACTTTCTTTATGGTACATTGTGGCATGAATAATGTTTACCTGTTAATTGGGTAAATGTTCCTGCACACAAAGCTAACCAAGAATAGAGGACTGTTGATGTGTCATAATATATATATAATATGAAATGTAACAACATTCAATTTCAGGTGGAATGGGTGTTGTACGGGGCTACGAGTCTCTTTCCAGAGTTTCTAAAAAGGCCTGTTTGAGTCAGCCTGGACGAATAACTAGTGTTACGCTCAGAAAATACATGGCAACAATAAGTCAGGTATGGAGAAACATCGTTGTTAGTGGTGGGGTGTTTGTTCAAGCATAAATCTGTATTGGTTAATTTACATGCCAGTGTACATTCATACTTTAATATCAGGTCTAATTAGCATTTTAGGTGTTATTGTTATGTAATGTGTCAACTTAAAAATTTGCTGTCAATATTTAATTTGTGTTCTGTTGCAATGTTTAGGTGGTGAACTTAAACCGATCAGAATTGGACTGGGTATGTGATCATCTTGGTCATACTGTGGATGTACACAGGACGCACTACAGAGCCAGGTCAGACGTGATTGAGCGTATAGAGGTTGCCAAGTTACTGCTCATTCAAGACAGAGGCATTGTCAACCAGTTTGTTGGAAAGACACTAAAGGACATCCAGTTCTCGGGTAAGTGCATGCTATTTGGAATCAATACAAGTTAAGGTTTTAGTAGTGAAATTCAAAATTATTTTTTTCTTTTCACACTAAAAGGTTGTGACAAGCAGTTCTTCAATGCATCAATTTTTTATATGTCTGAAGCATGGACATACTGACATTTAGTTTGAAATGTATTTATGTGGCAAATACCATGACTCAAAGACCAATTTGTAACAATATAATCTGAACTTCACACACACAAAATATGTAGCAGTGTAAAAGCACAGTAGAAACAAATGTCACAAGGCTAAACAAGCTGGAAGTTGAAAAAACAAAAAGATAATGAACTAAATAGTTTTTAAAAGGGTGTGTACTGTGCCTGCAAGAAATGCATGCCCATGTTCAAAACTTTTTACATACATTGGGCTTGGATATCCACGTACAATGTTTTTCTTTGCATAATTTGTTTTTTTCAGATATTGTTTTTTCAAACACGTCTTCTCCTGAGGAAGCATCCCTATCCACAAGCCAGCCTGTGTCCAGTTCAAATACAGCTGATGTATCTGAAGAAAGCTTGGATGATGACAACAATTATGATGCAGATGAAGGTATTTTTTTTCCATCCTTTGTACACATCATTCATAATTATTGTAAAGACAAATTTCTCGGAATGATTGTCGACTATCTACAATTAGGAACGAGTTATGAAAGTACACTGATTATGAACTTTATATAAGTTGCTATATCCAAGAGAAAATTGCATCAAAACTTCGGTCTTGTCTTGTTATAGGAAAAGCATTTACTGAGTAACACTCGTGTGCACAAATTATAAGAATTGGAGTGGTAAAACACTGCCTAAAAAAATTCAGGACATTGCCTTCTTCAGTAGTTTCAGGTTTGTTTAATGCTGAGTGTGGGTAGTTGAACCATAACTTGAGAAATTTGTTTTTGCATTCAAATCCTTTCAGTCATACCAGCCTCAAGAAAAAAACAGCGAAAGAAAGCCATCGGTGTAAACCGTCAAAAGTGGACCCCAGAAGAAGAAGAGGAACTCAAGAAGGTCTTCCGTCACTTCTTCAAATCCAAAAGTTGTCCACGTCAGCAAGATTGTGAAAAGGCAATTAAGATCAGTAAAGAAAAGGGGGGACTAATATGGAAAAGACCAAGAGATAACATCAAAAAGAAGGTCAACAACATGATCATCAATAGTGAGCACTAAATCCAAACAAGAATTAAGGTGCAGATTTCAAAAGGAGTCCAACCTGCAAATGACTTCAATCCACTATGTAATAATTCTTGTGAAGAAACAGTAGTAGGTTTAATTCTGCATGGCTGTTGATTGAAAACAGTATGTTAAATACATGAAGTTTTTTTTATGGACAGTCAATTTGGTGATCCAAAAATTGGATGCGATAATTGCGATAATTAAGGGGCCATAAATAGCTATATTTTAGTGGTTGTTTTGCTTGAGATGAGATGCTGTTTGAGAGAGTAGGAAAGTTCTGATAAGTCTTTGATATCGAGTTGATGCATTATTTAAAATGTTTAAAGAGTTTTGGACAAGTTTAACGTATACTAGTTGATGATCAATTTAGTTGATCCAATTGCCCACAGTGTCAAACTGATAGTGTAAACCTTTACGTTACTATGTTTAGGCGTAATGAGGAGTTTTCTCTTGTTTGATTGAGGTTAAAATGTTCAAGAGTTTTGTGCAAGTTGAGGATCTCCAGTTAATTCTCCTATTGCCTACATTGCTGATGTTGGACTTAATGTTGCTAATTTGATGCAATATTAAGTTTGTAAGAATCGTATGCCTGAGTTAAAAACATTCAAAGAGTTTTGGTCAAGTTTAGCGTACCCTAGTTGATGATCCATTTAGTTAATCCTAACATGAATAGTGTCAGTTTGATGATTTTAGACTAAGATTTCTGAGTTGATACGTTATTTTAGGTGTTAAAGAATTGTGTAACTTTGGTATGAAGGTTGAAAGAGTTTGGTCTAAAAAGAGTTAAAGTGTTCTTTATTGGTAAATAACTGGTTTATAATTCTTGATACAGTTTTGCAATGTTTTCTCTCTGCTGGATTAGTTTCTTGGACAAAAATGACTGGACAAGTAATGCAGGATTTTATCGGTTGTTCATTTCAGCCACCATTGTGGCCATTGTACTTTAAAGGAAGACAAACCGTGTTTATACATGTTCGTGTACACGTATAAAAACAAATCCTGATTGAATTATTTTTTTACCGTCACCATCTGCAGTACACTGAATAATTCTCATAATAATTTCACTAACTTAATGTTTGGCAATTTTAACTTGTCTACTTTAGTAAGTATTGTCATATGTCAAGTTTTTGGAACAAAACAAATTTTGCTCTTTACACACAATCTTTGATGCATTCTTATGTTTTTTTATACCAACAATTTTATGTCATTTGTTTAACTATTAAAAGTGTTTAAATATTAGCAATGTAAAATTCCAGATAGAGATTCAGAATACAGTTCATTTGTATAGACAATTCCTTTTAGGTCAATTTCATGTTTTGCGCAAGTCGTTTTCACCATATGCAATAACGAGTGCGGCACGCTGGCATGGGTGGGTGTGCGTGTCGACATCATTGGTCTGTAATGGGTATTTGGGATGATAAAAAGAGGTCATGCAAATAGATTTACTTCTCCGAGGACACTGTTCCTAAAAGTTTCTGGAAAGGTTTAACTCAAGGTGTTAGCCAAAAGGCAAAAGTGCCATCATTTCAACATAAACCTTATCAAATTATTTTAGTTTAAGACCTTTTTTGCCAGCAATGATAATGACCCCTGATGTATACACAAATTAACACTGCTTTTGTATTTGCATCTTAATAAAGGAGGAAAACACCAGCACAGGGCATTCTGAATTAGTTGGTCTGACATTAATATCGAGTTACAAATAAAGTTTCCATTATTTTTTAGAAACGAATGTGCACAAGTACTTTGGTTACTTTTAAAAAAAGAAACCCTAATTCGGTGGATGTGTTACTTAATTTTTAAATTTGATTTGATGGACACTAATATTGTTCTTCAAACAAAACACAAAAAAATGTGGGGGTGTTTTAGTGTCCAAACTATGTGGGGTTATACTAGTGTCCAACCATTGAGGGGTTATATTAATGTCCAAACAAAGTGGGGTTATATTAGTGTCCAAACAATGTGGGGTTATATTAGTGTCCAAACCATGTGGGGTTATATTAAGTGTCCAAACAATGTGGGGTTATATTAGTGTCCAAACCATGTGGGGTTATATTAAGTGTCCAAACAATGTGGGGTTATATTAGTGTCCAACAAATGAGGGGTATTCGTGTCCAAACAATGTGGGGTATTATTAATGGGGACCTCGGAAAGCATCAGAGTACAAGTTGGTACCTCACATCTAAAGTACCCCACAAATCCTTCCTGCTGGTAGGTCCGGCCGTCCGCGTTCAGTGGAAATGTTAAAGTTTTTGTTTCAAGTATCAGTCTTTGAGTTGAGTTGTTTTATGGTATGTACAAGCCCAAGTGAGATTGTTATATATAATTGCCATTCATTTTTTTTGTAATTTTCAACTATTTTTTCCAATAATGTTGAAGTTTTGGGAATAAAAAAAATGTTAAAGTTTTGGGAATAAAAAAAATGTTAAAGTTTTTTTTCAGGCTCAATTATTGACCTCTGGATTTTAAAGAACCAAACTCAAACTAAAATTTTAAAGTTTTGAACTAAGTTAAGTTGTAACTTTGACTTACAATTGACAACAGACAGGCTGAGCATAAAATCGGTTCCGGTTAAATGAGCTAAAACAATTAAAAACTTAAATGGTCATAACTCCTTATTGCAATGATGTACTGACTTGAAACTTGAATCAAATATTGATTCTTACATGTAGATTCATATAAAAAGATAAAGCTCGAAGAATTTATCACTGGTTTCAGTTGAATGAGCTTAAACAATGACAACCTTAAATGGCCATAACTCCTTATTGCAATTAGTCATTGGTCTTCTATCTGGCGATCGGCAGCTCGCCATGGCAGCTTCGCTGTTCTAGTTTTTAATGCATCACAGAAGCTGGTGAAGCAAAGAAAGTTGTTCCATTGTGTCATACCTATTATTACATATCTTTTTATAAGAGTATAACAAGGTTTATTTAAAATACATAGGATGGTTCAATATTATTTCTAAAATACTACAAAATAAAATAGATATTTGTTTTGCCTCGCCAAAAAAAAAAGTCACTTGCTAAGTTGTCAGCCATATAAGAAATGTGAATTACCTCTTTTTTTTAATCCCATCTACCGACAGGTGTGAAATGGAAAATAAATATCAGGGTACACAAAAGTCAAAAGTAAAAAACTCCAACTCCATTGTGCGTCAAAAATCTCAACATTCCTCAATTAAAAACAAAACCGGAAGCTGGGCGGCACCAATTTAAAACTCTTCCTCAAATAAGTGCTACAATAATTGCGGAAATCCATTAAAGTTTGAATAATATTTAATCACTGTTTCATTTATTATATAATTTCCCGTAACACCGTATACATACAGCCACTGACCTGCACAGCATTGCGATTGTTGTCAGAAACCTGTTGAATATGTCCAATGTTGTAGAGAATCTTTGCGGAAGGTTCCTGAATCGTCTGCAAGTTGATAAGGGCCGTCCGGCGCTCTCCGCGGTCAAAAAGTTGCACGGCCTCGTGCCAGATGACGATGGTGTCTTTGTGAGTCTGTTTCTCGGCCATCCCGTCGACAAAATGGCCTTTAAAAACACAGGCTGTGTCCCGAACCCTGTAATGTGGACTTATTTATTGGGACGATAGAGTGATTGTCATCCTTCCGTTGTCAGCTTTCCTCCGTTATTCAGCAGATTATTGCAGGCTAATTCTGTGGAACGCGGAAGCTCTTAACAATTTTGTGTTTGTTGATTGTGTTTGTAACGTCTGCCCACCTGTACGCAGTACATGTGCTATTCAATCGGTGAGCGGCACTCCGTCGTCAGCAATGTAATTTACATATAACAGTGTAGGGGCATCAGTCTACTCCTTAGACCCAAACATGACGTAAAAGTGGGCATTTTATCACGTTTCTGTCTAGACTACAACCCGGCGGTTGGAAACTTAAGAATGATTTGTTTACGTCTGGAGAGCTTATCTTTCTTTTTTTTACCGTTTACTCATGGAGGATAATTGCCATGGCAACTGTCATCTCGGCATTCACAGTTTCCACTTGATGTTTTATTGACATCGTCATGCCTGCACTAGCGCCAACCATCTCCCTGTTAATTTATTTTTTTTAGATCTCCAGTAAAGAACATAATAAAATTGCCGGTGAAGGTTCATTTTGAGTTGGGAAATTTATTTATGATTTAACTTTTCCATCTTAGACGGTATAGTGTGTTACAATAAAAAAAAAATTAAAAAACCGGTAATAACAAAATGTTAAATTCTCTCTGTGGTATGTATACACATTTCCCTATAGCTATAGTAATATAATTTTTTTGAATTTAAACAATAATATTAGGCTTGAAATTACATGAAGGCCATGGAGGCCACGGCCCGATCTGTTGCTCTGGTCTTGGCCTTGATGCTGCATTGCTGCCCCCTTCAAAAGTTTCCCATTTGTAAGATTTGCCAATGGAAGTGCCCTTTGCATTTTGAAAATGGCCGCGCTGCGCCTCCTATGTGCCCTCTCCAAGATGAAATTCCAGGCCAGAAGATATAACTGGTCCCCTCCCCAGCAGGAAATTGTGTTACTATATTGTGATGAACTGTTCTCTGTACCTGTACATAATTTAGTACTAACCATGAGCTTGCTGTATGCTCAGCTCTGCTGACCATGTTCTAGCACCCTGAAATGGCCCTTTCTCTATCTCTGACCACTGGTCTAAATTACCTATTTCCTCCACAATCTGTAGAGCTGATTGAGTCAGTAGACAGGTGTGGACCGCATTCTTTGTCTAGACCGCTGGACTGCCACCCACCCATGTAACTGACATTTATACCTTGCTCGTTTGCATAGACCTTTGTTTACTAATTATAGCACTTCTATCAAAAGAAGAAAAGAATTGTGATCACGGGTCAAATCAGAAGCTAATGACAGGTGGCGCCCTCTTTACAAAGAGAAGCAGAAGTTTGTTGCCCTTTGTGTTTTCCTTTAAAACCAACACGTTGAGTATTTGTCGACTTGCTCCCTGTCCGTTTACCTTACATTCAACCATGTAAATGATTAGGTACCAGACTACTTTAGTAATCAGCTGGGACTTTAAAGTTGATTTTTGATTTCCCATTCATTGTAATTGTAAAGATCGAGCAGTCTGAACTATGATTGGAAATATCTTGTAACAGCCTAAAATTGCGTGAGTATGAGATTTCTTCTCATTTAAGTGAAGAGCAAAATTTTGACAATGTATTTTTGTAACACCGTATACTAAATATTATTTGTACTGTTCCGCTTAGCAAATCTGTCTTTTCCATTTGTTTTTACCATTTTTTTTTTGACTGACAATAATGATGTTATTTCGTGCAAAACAATGCAATATTTTTTACGCAATCAAGTCATGAAACAGTTTTCTTTTAATTTGTATGTATGTTTACTAAGGATGATTTTTAAAAATCTTTGGGAGCCACAAATTAGAGGAAGAAATGGTAACACTAACACACTGAAATGAAGGAGTCAATTTGTAAAACTTAAAAGTAAAAAAGACAATTATTCTTATTTTGGGGGATGAACAAAAATTGAAAAAGACACCAGGCCCCTCATGAGTGAATGACTCAATTGACTGTGAAATATTGCTTGTGAAGGGCAGTACCGTGGACCACTCGGCTACAACCTCCCTGTGTTTGGTATTCCGTAAATTTAATACCTGATATAATTTCGGCTAGTCCTTTACACATCAAAAAGGGCGCTAAATAATTTTCTGGTGAATTATTGTCAGTTTTTGTTCTACTGATACCTGTGAAATATCTAGTGCTGCCGACTGTCTCACCATTTATCGTCATCAATTGTAGTTTTGAGGAATAATAAAGATGAACTATAAGCCGACTTGCATGACCTGCAAGCGATAGGCCTATGTGATGAATGCATAGTAATAGTATACGCACGTCAGTTAGTTTTGTGCCACCATACCCGTTGAATGGATTCAAATGGTTGGTCAAGGTGCTAGACATTGCTATTGCCCTATGATGTGTCTCCCCCTCCCCCCCACCCCACCCCACCCCACCCCACCCCACCCCACCCCAATTCTAACCATAATCTTGCTTGAGCTATATGATTACCAGCTTCCATTGTTGCATGCTGTCTTGTCTTTTATGTACTGGTACTTGTTTTGACCTTGATTATTCAGAATGGATGATACCAAGAGCGTCTGGCTTTGCCTTCCAGACAGCCTTGTGCTTCAGATCTTCACCTACCTCTCCTCAGCTGAACTCTTGAGGGCGGCGCAGTCCTGCAAAGCATGGCTCCGCATCAGTAAGGACGAGTTGCTGTGGAAGGCGCTGTTGTATGAGGAATGGAAGATAGACCGCTGCATGCCGTTACCGCCAGGTAATGGAGTCAGTAGGCATGACGTGAGCAGTGTCCAAGGCCGATCGAATCCGCAAAATGTTTGGACTGGGTATCGGCAGGGTCAAATCGGCCCTATTTAAAATGCAGGCCTGGAATTTCATCTTTTGAGAGGGCAAGGTCATTTTCATTTTGCAAAGGGCACTTCCATTGGAACATCTTATGGGGAACTTCTGTAGGGACACCAAGGCCAAGACCAAGACCAGGGGCAACAGAGCCCATGGCCTCCGTGTAATTCTAGGCCGGAAAATCAAGTTTGTATTGGATACAATATACCACAGGACCTTAGAATTATGTTTGTGAAAGTTCAACTTGTGATCAAAATAAAGTTTGGGATGTCGGCTTTGATGAATTTGTGTATGCTTTGCCTGCACTCATTGTTGCCTTAAAACCCTGCGTGACCCCATCAAAAAATTGTATACACACTTACGCCATCGGACTGCAATCAACAGTCCGTATTTGCGAGTAATTTTGTGTGTGTGGATAACCCAATCACTTCCAAATGGCCCAAAACCTTTAGATATAGACCCTTTTGACTAAATCAAATATATTCAAGCACAATTTTTTTTTAGATGAGCCCACATTTGTCTTTTCTGTAGATTGTATACCATATGGTTCAATTCACTTAGCAGTGTCCATTGGCCCCAATGATAAATAATTGCTGTACAATTCCTATGGGAATTCCGGGAGAGCTGGTCATTGATGGATTTTTTGTGTGTGAAAGAGACCCCGGATGGGAACAATACTTTTTCCATGCTATTTGGCTAGGTGTAGATGAGGAACTTGGTGGAGTACTGATTATTTAATTAAAAACGGACTGTTGATTGCAGTACCATGGCACTACGACAGGTTAGTTATTATTTGCAGTTTTTTTAAGGGACTCAAATCCATATAAACGTGCAAGGTTCTGCTCTGGGATATGAACCTGGATCCACTGAGGTGAAATTCAGGGGCAAAACCACTAAGCCAACCACCTTTGTGCAGTCCTCAGTCCAACAAAATCACACAATCATGCATTTGGAATTTTGAAGGGTTGGGGCCGGATGGGGTTAAAAAGTAACAATGTTTTGGGGGATAAAACTGATTTCATAAAATGACTTTCTTCAACTAGGCAATGTAGGGTCATAGATTGGTTTCTGTCAACGTAATGCTGATTTATAGGCAACATTATGAGGAAAGTTACAATAAAAGTCACATGTAAAAGTTTCAGCTGAATACAGTGTCTACTTGCTGAGAAAAAAAACCCACCCCAAAACTGTCGTGCAGTATTTTCATCAAAACATCAAACGCATCAATAGAGATGCGAGGCATGCACCCACCGTATCTGTGCTCCTCACCAAGTAAGTTTTTATGGTCGTTAATTTATTGGAGTAGTTACAAATCTGTGACCCTACCTTTAAATTATATTGATACTGTAAAGCATTTTACCAGCACTTGATGATGTTCACTTGCAGGCCACGCCTCGTTCTTCCGTGAATTTCGTCGACTTAAATGTCACGTTCCGTGCATTGAGGTGCAGGTTCTGAGGGAACACACGGATCAGGTGCTTCATGTCAGCTTCTCTCACAACGGGAAGATGTTTGCTACCTGCTCCAAGGACGGCACCATCAAGGTGGGTTTTCCTCTGCTTTAAGATTTGTCTCTGCTGCTTTAATCTTCCAGTCGTCACGTGGCGTGTTGTGGCCGAGCGGTCTAGTTTACCGGACCCAAGCTCTGGTGTTGTCAGCAGCAGAGTGTGGGTTTGATACCTGGTCATGACACTTGTGTCCCTTGAGCAAGGCACTTGACCATAATTGCTTTGTAAAAAGTTGGGAAGGTAGTGCATTCTGCTCTATCAGCCAGGTTCCTAGTGGATGATACCCAAGCCTACATCCTTACGGACTGTGAAGGGGGTAACCCTATTTCAGCCCCAGGAGTAGGTGGCAATGTTCCCCCTGGTGGTAGTTGATTTGGGCTATCATTTGGGATCGATAGCCAAAATCAGTCAAGTGGCCGTCTGGCCTTGTGATGTTTGGTGATCTCTCATAAAATTGTTATAAAAAGTAACACAAGTTGCTTGCTGGAATGACACTTCATGAGATTTCTATTATACTTGTACATCCGCTTTGATCTAGGTTTGGAAGACCGGCCCGCCGATCTCGCTGAAATACAGCCGCGCTATGAAGGATCTCTTCCGTTGGCAGTACACGCAGTTCTCACAGTTCAATGCATGTGACACACTGCTGCTGGTATCCGGCGTTCACTTCGGACCGAACAGTACGTCGGGAGAGATCGCAGTCTTCAACCTGAAAGGTTTGTACTGAAGTGGCTTTGGAATCTTTGAATATAGAAGCAGGACTTGAACTCTATTTGTAGGTTTTAAAAGCCTTTAGAAGGGTACCATCACAGGACCAAAGCGTACTATAAGCAACTCAAGGGAGTCAGTGGACCAAGAATTGCAGAGCGCCGAGAAAAAAGCAAAAACAAAACCCAAACATTTTTATTTCTTTCCCTTCCAAATCCTTCTATATCCTCTTTGCAAAAATAAAGGATTCAGAAGGACCGAGGGCTGTAGGCCAAAATAACAATTCCTTATCACTGGGTCAGGCATTCCGTCGGTCAGTTTGACGTAGAGGTATCTTTCCTCACCTTCCACCTTTAGGATCTCAATTAAAATCCCGCTGGGGGTGCTATGTGGTGTGGGTTTTCTGTCCCTACCTTGGGATTGTGTGGGGTCTCCCTGGATTAATTCTCTGGGGGGTTTTCTCCCACACTTAATACTGACACTTCCTTCCATGTCTTCTCTCCATGGAGTTCTTGGCACAACTGTGCACCTAAAACTAAACTGTATATTATGTCTTGTACTATGCATTGTATTTGTTTGAAATTCTTATCTTTACATTTTGTAACAGATGACTTTGCGCTTCAGGCACGGGTGCTCAACAAGCCGTACGACATCTTCGGCTGCTGGCTGAACAGCTCCCACCTCCTGTCTGGCAATCTCCACTACCTAGGCCACCTGTCCTCCTGCTCCGCCCTGTGGCTCAACAAGGCCACCCAGGAAGTCCTTTCCGAGCAAGAGTCCGTCATCATGCGCCTGTTTAAGTTCCTGAACATCAACGCCAGCTCGGTGCGCAGCATCACCGTCGCCAACTGTCGTAACCTCGGCAAAGGAGAGGACTATGTAAAGGCACCCGTGCAGCCTGGTAACTACAGGGAGTATGATTCGTCCTCGCACACCGGGTTGAACTCCAGTGGACCACTGCCGGACTCGAGCGAGAGCGAACTGGAAGGCAGAGTCGAAGCGACTTGCTCTTACATGTACGAGAGTGACACGGAAATGACTGCCAGTGAAAGCGAGATTGGACAAAGCGGAACTGATATCGGGCAGGGGTCGAGGGATCCGGTTGGGGAATCCATGGACCCAGATCCGAGTTCAGGTAGCAGTGCAAGTAGGCCCTTGCCCAAAGTGCCAGGTACCTGGCCTGTCCTACACCAGAGTCGGAGTGACCCATGTCTACCGTCTGACGACACAGACCAAGCCAGAAAAGCTCGTGCAATAGCGAACATAAACCAGCATTACCAGCAGCAGCAGCAGCAACGGCGGCAGCAATCCCACCACCACAGTTCGGCCTACCACCATGTGCAATCAAGTGAAGTCAGCTCGGACGATGGCACTTTAGCCCAGGCCCGACCGACAAAGCAGTCCCACCCACTGGAGATGTCAAAGCGCTCCCCAGTCAAGAGAGACGTCAGTGACGTCAGCGGAACGCCACCAGATGTCCTGAGGAAGAGTCTACGCACCGAAGCAGCCCAAGATGACAGCCAGCCGAGTACATCATCAGGATACGCCAGCGGCAGCAGTGCGCCGCCGGTCAACAGAGGGCCTGCGGACACCTGCTACAAAAGCCTGTGGCTGAGAGTCCGACAAGCCGAGATGAGACGGGGCGGTGAGAACTACGACGAGGACCTGTTTAGGATTCTGATCGAAGGGATCAACCCGAATTACCGGGCGGCCCAGTGTGAGGATCACGCCGACATGGGAGGAAACTGGGGAACGTCCGATGGGAAGAAAGCATCTGGGTCCACAAAGGTGGGAGCTGGAAAGGATGGAGCTTCAAGCAGCACTGCAGGTTAGTCCACTAAAAATAAAATGTCAAACTCTTGATGTCTTGTTTTCATTTATTTAAGAAATTGTAAAAGAACATTGACTTTGAAAAGTCATACTTTGTACCGAGATTTAGAAGAAAAAAATATATGGAAATAATTCTACGGAAATAGAAGAAAGGGAGAGTTTAGTCAAAGACTAAGTTTCAGCTAAAATGTTTTATTGTCATGCTTATAGCAAGTTGATATGGACAGAAAAAGAACAAGATTATGTGAAAAATGGTCCATTCTTTACTTATCTCATTGACAGTTGTCCTCTCGTGGATTATATTCAATGAAGACTGAAAGAAAACACTGAAAATATCTCAAACCTTGGCATTGATTATGCAAACCAGAACAACACCACACCACTGGTGATAGAAAAGTGTAAAAAAAACTCAAATCTCCCTTTTGTTTTGTTCACAGGAGAAGCTTCTGGCATTCACCAACTCCTAGAGATGAGGGAGAGCCAGTGCACAGTAAGCTCCCGCTGCAGCTCCAGCGACACCGTCCTGTCCAGCCCCGACTGCGACCACTCCTCTTCCCTCACCTTTGCTGCCGAAAGCAGCAGCGCCAGTGACATCATCCGTGCCTGGGGGAAGCAGTTCAACTTCGGCAGCACGGAGAGTCTGGACGACGAGCCGTCCATCCACTACCCAGACCGCCGGCGTGGATTCAGCGACCCGGAACTCTCTAGGCAACACTCTGGGCAGCGGGACGCCCTTCCGCAGCCTCAGACGGAGAGTGAAGAGATCAGCAACATGTCCAGCAGCAGCATGTCGGACTCGCAGTCGCAGGACTACTCGTACAGGACTCATAAAGTGCGGCGGCGAAAGCTCTCGCCCAAGGAGGAGCACCAGCACCTGATTTTCACCCGGGGTAGCCAGGCGTATACGCCGCACCAGATTGGAATCAAAAGGATCGACTCGACCATGGCGAACACTCTGAAGGGGCCGCTCGGGGCGAGCTGTAAGCCGGAGGAGACCAGGGAGGGCCAGGACGGGGAGCAGGATCAGCCTGGGGGTGTCGAGTTTGATAAGGTGGACCATGTGATTGAGCTGAACGGTCATGCCATAGGGATGGCACTGTCGCCAGATCACAGGTAAAAATATTTTTGTTGTTTTTGGTACGCCGCAGGAACTCAAGGAATTTATTTGTGCAAGTAACATCGACACACTTATTTCTTCTTCAGGTACCTCTATGTAAACTGCCGTTGTTGGCCGCGAGATTACGTGATCTCGGACCCTCTGACCCCGCCCCCTATCGCCCAAGAGATTGAGATCCGTGTCTATGATCTCATCAATCTCACCGAAGTGAAACGACTCCACGGACACAAAGCCTTCTCTCCTAATGACGAGTTCAACTTCATCTTTCTGGATGTCAGTGACCTGTACGTGGCAAGGTGAGGTCAGAGGTTAAAGTTCAATTGATACAAAATGATGTCTAGTCTACTGGGAATGTTCTGCCTATAATTATATCAGCACTTTCTCAAACAGTTGTCACGGTTTTTATTTGTGAGAAAATGGAATTGGCTGTTGCAAACTGCTTACCAACCCAAAGGACTGTATATATATATATGGTGTAAGCGCAAAAAATAGTGGCCTGACGTTTCGACCCTAGCAGAGTCTTTCTTCCTCGAAGGCTAAATGACAACACAACACACAAAAACAGGAAAAAAAGCTAAAAAAAGGAAAAAGGACGTAAAAAAATGATGAGGAAAGCAAACGGGGGAAAAACAGAAGCGCTGAAAACAAAAGTCAAAAGTTAGAGCAGCCTGTCAAAAAACAAAACAAACGAGAAAGAAAACGGTTAACATTGTCAAAAACGAACTAGGGGAAAAACATGGTTATTATAACAAAAGGAAACGTATACAGAAATAAAAAGAAGGTTATTGGTGAAAAACAAAATGTCAGACAGTGAACCTGTAGAGGGAGGCAAACTGTTTTTTATACATATTTTTTTATTTACATAAATATTTTTTCTAAGATGGTTTAGACAGTCTGTTGGTTTTCATTTGTAAGATAATTTGTTGCACTTTGAGTTCGTAGCAGAAGGTTGAAGATCTTACATTCTTAGGACAATTTGACAATTTAACAATTTGACAATTTGACAAGTGATTATTTTCGGTGTTTTCAGTGGAGCCGAGGACAGACAGGGGTACATCTGGGACCGCTACTACGGTATCCTTCTTGCCAAACTCCCCCATCGCGATGTGGTCAACTCGGTAGCCTTCAACCCACGGGATCCGGAGATGATGATCACTGCCAGCGATGACCACACCCTGAAGGTGTGGTTCTCATACCACAAGGCCATGATGGCGAAAGAAGTGGGTCATTGACACCCTTTTGACCCTGAATCAAAGATGGGTTGCTGTTAAGCTATACTTCACCCATGGTTTCATTTGGCCGAGAAACACGAACTTTCCTGGCACACTTTCTGCACTTTGGCTGGGTTACATTTGTGTATGACACACCCATTCTCATCTCATCATCTTATTATTATCATTATTAATATTATATATTTCTGGTAATGAAACCAAGGATGCCTCATAAGTGAACTTAATCACTAGAGCTCGCAAGCCTGAGGAAACCTGTAAACAAGGGTGCTCGCTATGTGAACCAGAAACACCAGGGTTAACCCCTACTCTTCCATGAAGTGTTTAGGGTTCTTTTACGTGCACTACCAATCCTAGTACATATTACCAGTGGCTTAATGTCCCATCCAAAGGAAAAACCACTTATGGTAAATTATCTTGCTCAAGGATACAAGTGCCACGACCGGGACTCGAAACCACACTCTGCTGATCAGAAAAACCAGAGCTTGGGTCTGGTGTTCTTAACCGCTCGGCCACGACACGCTGTAAAGAAAATGATTTAAACGGACATTCATTGGTTGTGTCAGAATTAGTGGCTGTTGCTGCGGCTGTCTGGGCAATCTGTGCTTCAAAGCATGTTAAGGCCACGCCTGGCCGCTTATTTGGGAACAGCCTTTGCTTCTTTAAGGGCAAGTCCAGAGCTGTGTAGTTTCTTGTGTAAAAATCGAAAATGACCAAAAACTGGCCGAAACATTTCCTACGGGCTGCTGATAATCGCGGAAACCTCTTTGTGTGAGGTTAGTGTAGTACATGTCGGAATTACCTCACACTTTAATACTACACTTGCCAACTGACTACGCACTGTTTTTTTTGCTGTTGCAACATATAAACATTTTTCAATAGTTCATGCAAGTGGCAAGACAGTAATTTTACTTTAATATAGTCCAAAGTGTCGAAACTGTTATTTCGATTCCCGACTTGAAATGCATGGGTGAAGTGTGACCTTAGCTAAAATGAAAGCACCAGTGAGCAATGCAATTATGTTGCATTCTGGTTACTCTATTTAGTATTAAATATAATCCATTAATGACTTTATCATGTGTGCCGATTTCACGGTGTCAATTCATGACCAGAGTCGTTGCTTTGTAGTTCTCGGTCAACGTTTCTTCGGGAATGTGCGAGAATATCAAACACTGCACTGTTGTCTTGAGCAATGCATGCGGATTCAAAAAGACTGTTCTCTGCTGTTTTGTTAATGCATTGGGCCAATTTGCTTTGGGTTTTCTTGTAGACTTGGGCATTGGTAGTGAATAAAGAGCGAATGAACTCAGCGGTCACTTTCGTGACCCAGTTTCGTAGAGCCACTTAAGCAGAAAATATTGCTTAACAAATTTGTGCTAATGTCATGCACACCTATTGAGATATGTTAAAAAGGTTTTGTTAACCATTTCATACTGGCACAGTGTTTGTTCTCAACGTTTTGACGAGTGTGCTCTCATTGTCGTCAGTGGACCTTTTTATTGGATGCCAAGTCCTCCTTTTTCTTCAAAACCCTTTACCTTGCATCATTATAGCAGTTAACTATTTGATAAATATTACATTACTAGCATTCAAGGCACTCAAAGTTTGCAAGCAGGAGGCTGCATTTTGTGTGTGATATCTTTTGACATCCTAGTTACAGTGGTGTACATAGGTGTACAGTATTTCGATAATCACGTACACCGTCAATAACATATGTAAAAGAGACAAAGAAACATGTTATTTTTTCGGTGCCTTTTTCTTTTTCTATTTTGGTGCTCACAATATGGCCTTGAAAACCATGGTTAATTTGAAGCTGTTTCAGCTTTGAAAAAGTTATTTTGCAAACGAAAATATCTTGTACAGAGTTGATTTATATTTTAATGTATAAGTTTTGATTAGGTTTGGCTGGTCACTAAGGTTGCAGTGAACCAGTGATCTCTGTAATAGTAACTGGATGTAAGATTGTTATTTTTTTTCTGACATTGGAAAATATTAATAATACGCAGTTCTTATGTAGCGCTTTATCACACCCAAGGGCGTCTCAAAGCGCTCATTATTTAAGGCATGCAGAGCTATGAATGAAGACCCATTTATTTATATAAAAATAGTTTTCAAGGTGCTGTGGTGCAATCTGCAGCCAACCATACCAGAAAACACCGGGGTGAACCCCTTCTCTTAACAATAAGTGTACCGGGTTCTTTTACGTGTGTTACACAGCACACGGGACCTACGGCTTTACGTCCCATCCGAAGGACAAAGCAATTATGGTCAAGTGCCTTGCTCAGGGACACAAGTGCCATGACCGGCAACTGTACCCACACCCATGGCAACACCATGTGAGGCACCAATGGGAGGGAGTAGCAAAATGGTAGCCTCAGCACTTTGTGAGGCATCAATGGGAGGGAGTAGCAAAATGGTAGCCTGAGCACTTTGCGAGGCACCAATGGGAGGGAGTAGCAAAACGGTAGCCTCGGCACTTTGTGAGGCATCAATGGGAGGATTCTCTATCCATTCAGTAAAATAGAGACCAGTGCACTAAACCCTGTATAGTTTATGATACCTAGTTTAGCCAAGTTAGTTAACCATAACCAGAGTTTTGGCTACGGACTCAATCCAGGTTTCAAGTTTAGACTGGTTTTCATTATATGCCTAGACATGTCCGATTGTATTGATTACTTCACAAGTCTTTCCAGTGAAAATGTCTTTGAAAAACAAATCAAAATTAGTATGTAGGAACACTTTTTGTACAAGTTTGTTATCCTAAAAAGCCACAGACAGTTTTCAAATATGTATAGAGACACATTGACACATTGCACCAACATGACATGCAGCGCAGGGCTTGAATTTGACACTGGACCGCAGACCCAAGGCCAGTGATTTTAGTGTCGGGGCCAGTAAACTTGTGACCAGAGAAGTCCAGCGGTCTGGTGTTTTTCAATTGATCTTGCTGTGTACTATTTGAAACAGAAACAATTTATGTTCAGAAGTTAACCTTTGAATCTGATAAATACCTTTCAATTCTATTGAGTAATGAGGTGTACTTAATTAATACCCACAGAGACAAATGAGGAAAACCTCAGTCTTCTCTGTCTCAGTGCTTGTTCACTTAAAAACAAAGCTTCTTAATTTTCGATTCTGGTCTTGTAAAAAGTTTTCTGGTTTTCCCGTAAACTTCTTGAGCCACAAGTCTTCTCAAACTTCCCCCAAATTCAAGCCCTGCAGCCATTTTGGGAGTTGATTTGCACGTACAAATGATGGTCTTCATGTAAACGCTGCATCGCATTAATGCAATGTGCACTGTTTTAACACACACCCGGAGCATTGGCTACCAAAATGGCACAACCAAGATTATTGTGATGATGATGTCGAAGGGCCAATGCTTGGATCGCTTTTTGGGCAAGGTACAACAAGATGTGACCATTTTGGTGCATGTTCGGCCATGTTTGTTTTTTCTTTCATTCAATCCTATGTAACTCAAACTGAGGCTGGAAGGTAAAATGGTCTGGTCCTCCTTCTATGAGATGTGATTTGGAGCTATGGGTAAAGGGGACTATACATAGATGACTGAAGTATGATAAAGGTATATCTTTACTTTAGAAGAGCCAGAGTTTGTCTTTTTGCACATCTGAAAGGACAGATCTTGCATCATGGGAGAAATGGACCTTTCTTTTGAAACATCACAGCAGCCAACCAGTGGTTGGTGGTTGGCAAAAGCACAGACGGCCTTCACTGCAAATAATACAACAATTTATCAATTAGTACAAGAATGCTATCAAGTTATCTGCATCACTGATTAATTAACCGTGCTACCCCCAAAAAAAATACACATTAGTTTTCATGAAAAAAAGAGGTTTTTTTAAATGTTAGTCAAACAGACTCGTGCCAACCCAGTGATATATTTCTGATACTCGTGGCCACCCGTGCAAAGTGTGGAAAATGTTAGTAAACAAAAGAAAGGTCTTTCAGAGTATTATTCAGGGAGATATCCAAAATGGCTGCCATTTGCTAAGAAGAAAATTTTGTAACATCAACATGTAACTAGGTCAGAGCTATGGCTACGGCCCGAAAGCCGCACCACCATGTGTTGAAGTATGGGACATCCATAGCAACACCTTTTAGCAACAGCCGTAGCTGTAGCCGAAGTCACCAATTTTGGATACGGCCTAACAGGGAATCTTATAGTTTAGTATGGTAACTTTGTAAAGAGATGTATAACATTTCTGGAATATTGTATTTATGTGCAATTTAATACACAAAACCACCATTAAAAAACAGTTATCATTTACCTTTCGTTGTTTGTTTATAATTCTTTGAGTAGAGTTAAAAATTAGGTATGGCATTGTTTTTGTTTTTTTTCACTTCGGTAAAACTGCCACTTATTGAACAAACATAAGGTACAGCATTTGTGTTTACTTTGGCAAGACTGCTGGTGGCTACTGCCCAAGGACACAAGTGTCACGACTGGGATTCGAGCCCACATTCTGATGACTCGACCGTCAGAACTTCAGTTTGGTGCACTAGACCCAAGTGTCTACCGATATTCGAACCCACATTCTGCTGACTCGGCTGTCAGAACTTGAAATCTATGCACTAGACTCAAGTGCCCTGCCCATGGACACAAATGTCAAGACTGGGATTCGAACCCACGCTCTCACGACTCAACCATCAGAACTCGAGTCTGTTGCTCTAGACGGCTTGAGGCGGCCACGACACAGTACAAGGTTTCCTCCAGGGATGAGATTTTTCAGATTTTGTCTGAATTCAGACTTTTTATGTCATCCTGGTGAATAAAAAAAAAATACTTTAATTTTTCCACATACATTAAAATTTGAAGAATTAAAGACCGACACTTTGATTTACTTCACTTGTGCTTAGGACACTGTTCCTAAAAGCCATTTGACTTCCAAAGCCTCCCTAGGGGTTACCAAAAGGTAGAAACGCCATTATTTCAAGTAGGCCCTATGTCCTAAAATTTGGATCCAACATGTAGTTTCAGACTTTTTTAACAACAATGACTCTCACCCTGGTTTCCTCCTATACTTCAACATGCAGCACAAATAACAATATTATCCCAAGAATATAATACATTCATGATACATACAAAGTCATATACATTTTATATTGCTGTAAAGAATTTACAAACGCATTGTGTTCAGGCTAGCTGCCGTGCCACTTTCAAAACAAGACTTCCACAAAACTAAACGCTCCAAGAAATTAAACAAATAGAAGCGAACGAAATTTCGAAAGTGAAAGCAAAACAGACAACTCCAATGAACTTGAAAAAATAGTTCAGCAAAAATATTTTGGGCAAATTACTCCTCTTCCTCGCGGATAATAACTAGGCTAATGAAATTGACCCAAATCTGGGTTAATCCAAACCTCATTGATACCTACTTAGATTTGCCTTTGGGTAATTCCATTGGAGCCCTGCGGACCAGAAAATGTCAGGGTTTCCACCCGGCTGGTTGACCAGAATTGGTGGGTCGTGTACTTTTTTCTAGAGGGGAGTGGTATTGTTAGTGCCAGGGGGCAATGAATACACAATGGACTTCATATAAGATCTGATTTGGGTTTTTAGGTATGAATGTTAAGACACAAAAATCCGCAAATTGGGGTACATGCTGCTACAACTAGTCGTCTGTAGCTGGCCTCGTATCACTGAGTAGAAGCCTGGGCCCAATTTCATAGAGCTGCTAAACACAAAAATTTGCTTAGCATGAAATTTCTTCCTTGATAAAAACAAGATTACCAACCAAATTTCCATGTGTTGCATATTGCTTGTTACTGGTAGTCAGCTGTTGTTTGCTTATCCTGAAAATCATGTGGAAATTTGGTTGGTAATCCTGTTTTTTTGTGCTTAGCAGCTCTATGAAATTGGGCCCTGGTTGGTTGGTTGGTTGTTGAAAGGTATAGTATAGAACAAGCTATCATAAGAAAAGATAAGTTCAGTGGTGAGAGCCATTGCTGACAAAAAAAATTCAAGGATCCAAAGTTTAGGTTTGTTGAAATGATGGCATTTCTTCGTTTTGGTAACTTCTGGAGTAAGTAGATTCCATCCTCAGGGCAAGAGATGTAGATCAAAGAACCAGTTTTCTTTATAACTGAAGAACCAGTTTTCAACAATTGCGGTGGTTGGCGTAGTGGTAGTTGGGTTGGCGTAGTGGTATCTTTCCTTGTCTTCCACCTCTAGGACCCCGGTTCGAATCCCACTGGGGCACTAGTGTGGATTGGGTTTTCAGTCCCTGCCTGATTGTATGGGTTTCCCGTGGAATAATTCTCTGGGGTTTTCCTCCCACATCTAAAACTGAAACTTTCTTCTTGGTCTTCTCTCCATTGGGCTCTTGGCTAGTATAGTGATTAAGTTCGCTTTTCTGAAAGTCCTTGTCTTCACGACCAGAATAAATTAAATAAAATGAGGGTGTCGTGGCCGAGCGGATAAGAGCATCAGACTCAAGTTCTGGTGGTTAAGTCATCGGGATGTGGGTTCGAATCCCGGTCGTGACACTTGTGTCCTTGAGCAAGACACTTAACCATAATTGCTTCTCTCCACCCAGGGGTAAAATGGGTACCTGTGAGGGCAGAGATGGTTTATGTGAATGATTAGCTTGGAGCGCGGTAAACTCGCAGCACCGGCTGTATACTCCCCAGGGAGCTGAGATGGTTTAAGGAATGAAATATACATGGCCCAGTGACCAGGGGTAATAATGTCAGAAGCGCTTTGATACGGCATTCGGGGTGTGATAAAGCGCTATATAAGAATCGATTATTATTATTATTAAATTAAAAGAATAAAGAAAAAGAAGAAAATAAGCTTTCTTTCGTTCAGATAAAAGTCTGAGATGTTTCCATTAATTTCGATCAGGAAGCTCTATGATTAGAAAGCTTATATCGATGTCAGCAACCCTCCAGGAAAATACATCTGCAAAAAACATCATCAAGGTTGAGAAAAAAGCATTTGGAGAAAATAAATCGATGAATGAACCAATAAAATTAAACTCAGCAAACAAAACATTAAACCAACTTTTAAAAACAATCCTTTGTTTAAGCATTTGGGAAAACAAATGCTAGAAATAATATTTTTTGTTTTTAATATTAATCAGCGCTGTGAATGAGATTTAAAACCAGATGAATACAAATTAACTAGTTACAACTATAACTCTCAAACTAGCATAATCATTTAAACCGTTTACAAGCATAAACCTGGGTAAACTGGTCTAGTTCCATCCTCCACATACAGAACACAACTAAGTCTCGGAGCAGTCTACAAAAGCTAAACACACATGTACAAAGCTACTAAAGGTTTTTTTTTCTCTTCACAATTTCTTTACAAAATTTGTAATAACGTTATGATTTCATTTTTGATTTTGTTTCCTATATCATTAGAGAGTATTACTTACTGTTTATATACAAGGTTAACAATATGGCCGACAGAGCACCTTTCAAATTGCACAAAAATAATTTAGATGCAATGGGGCAATATGTCTGCCTAAGCCCTTAGTCACCAAGTATTTGGTACTACCAGGCATAAAATAGTACATTTATAAAAAATAAACCAGAGAAAGAAACAGAGGAAAACTTTACTCACATACCTTGAAAGTATCGTTTGAAGTTTTAAAATGCGTACACTCGTTAGATAGCTATGGTATTCGTTTCTTAAATGGAACACGGAGAGAATCAATAGAACATTGGAAGATGGTGCAAAGTGGCACTCGTGACCGTTAACAAAATGGCTGACAGTTAAATCATGCTGGCAAGACCAGTGAGCCATTTGCGAGTTAGATTTTGTATTCCAAGTGTTAGTGTGAAATCTGGACCCTGCTTAGCGAATTCATCTGATAAGCAAAATTCAGTCAAGAACTGTGGGCCCAACTTTAATGAACCTGTAAGCAAACAATACTTTGCTAAGCACAAAAACTTGCTTTATTGAAATAGGTCACCAGCCAAATTTCATAGAGTCTAGGTTGTTGCGACTGGTACCCCACTCAGTTTCTGCTTAGATTAGCAATTTTCTGAGAGTTTTACAAACAATTTTTATTTAAAACAGCTTTTTAACAGAATTTTTGATACTGAGCGAATTTCAATGTTTGATGGCTCTAAACGGTCCCAGTATTACCTCGGGACGAAATCAGTTTTATAATTGATTCCCAAATGCCATATGACAAGGCTGTATCCAATGAAAAAAATTTCATCAGACAAATTTGTCACGCTGCAAGATTTCGTTTCCGTTACCTGATGCCAATGTCACAACGCTGCTGACCACTAAAATCTGCGCTTACAGCCGCACTACAAAATATGTAATTCTATGCATGGAATTCTGCATTAAGCAGCGGCCAGGAAATTAGGCCCAGCGCCCAATTCCATAAAGCCGGTTAACAACAAACTTTTGTTAAACATTCAACAAATCTTGCTTAATATCATAAACAGGAAACCATCCCAAAAATGCCGCACTGTTCCCCCATCTAACTTTTTGCTACGCAAAGAAACTAAGCAGCATTTTTCTGCTTAGCAGCTTTATGAAATTGAACCATGGCTGGTCACAAAGTAACATTATGGGCGGCTCCCCCCGGTACATTAAAACCATTCACTCAGAAATCATACACATAATTCCGCCAGCTGCTGCAAATGTGCAACATAATTGCTAAATGGTGGGTTGAGCTTTCAGCATGATCGACACACTGTAACCCAGGCTTGAAACTGACACTTGGCACTCGACAGCGAGCGCAGCCTCTTCTTCAACGAAGGCAGATGGTGTATAATAGGCTCCCACTGGCTATGAACATAATTTCCGAACATATGGCAACCAGTGAGCAAGCTACCAACCAAAACGTCAAAGGTACACTGCATTTCAGCAAAAATGAAATGACGGTTTCTGGTGTAGTAAATATTTTTCAGGCCGCAGACTTCACAGGCTTTATGACTTCTTAAATATGTGGCAAATGACCTCACCCTACAGTCCTCTATGGCATTCAGTCCACAATCCAACTGTCACATCAGAACCACCCCCTATTCATTTACACTTTCAGTGTTACGTCAGTTCAATCATTAGACCCAGACACCAGGCCTCACACCAACATGTCCTACATTCGAATCTCGCCCAACTCTACAATTTTTTTTGGACAATACAGCTATTTTCCTGAGGCCTTCTGAATTCAGCTAGCAAGGCTGACAAAAGTCACTGTGCCTCTACCTCATTGTTAATGCATACCACTACTTTATGAAAACTTTTATGTTAACTTAAAATTTTATAAAATCATAAAAATCTAAAATCAAAATCCCATAAGAGTGTTCAGATTAGATACTGAATCAGACTTTGAAAGCAATTTTGACGCAACATTCTCATTATTTTGCGGGTGAAGTTAGTTTCAATTGTACAGTATCGCAACACATATTTACGATAAATATTACATAATATTTGGGTGCAGACTGTTGGGTCATTTAACAGAGACCCTTCACCACAAAGAAATGGTACAACTTTGAAAAGTAAAACAAATCCATGACAAAATAATAGACACGTTTAGAAAGAAAATATTCAGAAAATTTCAACAAAATACGACTTTTACTTCCAAAGAGAAAGCTCAGAAAGGAAGGGCAAAAATGGCTTCATACTGTTCCAGATATCTGTCGGTTTTCTTTAACCGTTTGGGCCTCCACTCTTTCCCGAAAGAAATAACAAATCACCCTTTGATCTACACTTGGGGCGAATTAATTTCAAAGCGCTCCTTTTTAGCAGGAAACATTGCTTAACAAAGTGCTGCTTTGGGGGGGGGGGGGGGAGCAGAGAGCCAGCCACAAACAGTACACAAATTGATGGTATTAAAATTGGTAACCATGTTTTTTTCTTCTTCTGGTGAGCAAAATTGTTTTGTGATTATAGCTACTGTATAGCTTGTGTTTAAGTAACTCTATGAACTCTGACCTCGGCTGGTACCCATGATTTTCATTGTTTTTCTAATGTACATCTTTCATTGATATTTTAACACCTTTATTTCAGATTTCTCCACAGACAGCTCAATGTCACCAAATTAGACTGAGGCTGTTGTATAATAGTCTGGTGCCCTTTAACGCAATGACCATATAAGAGCTGTCATTGTTAATGTGTATAAATGATTAAGTACTGATCTAGCCATGGTTGAAGATGTTGTTTCAGACCTAGCCTAAGGCCCTGATAACAAATTTCAAATAAGTATGGCGCCTGTGATGCTTAATTTGTCTCTTACACGTTATCATCATGTGAATCTCATTATGAACATCGGGTATTAGACCAACTACTAAATGAAAAGTATTGATGAAGGGGAATGCATTTATAAACATCAAACTTACAAAATGTGTAAGTAAAGAATAACTTTAAAGTGCAGCTCAACTGAACAAATACTTCCGACAAATTAAGCTTCTGCGATTTTGGCTGGTAACCTGGGTCTATAACAGGTGCTAATGCAGGGTCTTCTGGGGACGGATCACGAGCAACTTTAGCTGGTGACCAATTTCTGATGAGCAAGATACTTAGCCCCTACACAAAATGGTCCCCATTCCTTCAACATTGTCTACTGTTT